>CP045891.1:17976509-17997390 GCA_013387185.1 Caligus rogercresseyi
ATGTGTTTTTGGACTCCGGAACGACCATTTGATGCTTATATCGTTAGTAAAGTATTACAAGAAGCTTATTTGTTGATTGATCCCAGAGATATAAAACAAAAAGGTTTTGTGATTGAAGAAGGGCTGCCCACATTACGAATAGAATTTGAAATGCAATAATATTGTTTTTCAACATATAATCCTATTTCTGCTCAAAATAGAAGCAAAATCATAAAAATAATGCAATTCATAGCAAATTCAACTCAATTGCTATCTTTTAACTACAAAATATTCCCTTTGATTTATAAAAATAACATTAAATTTGCTATTAAATCCAAACACCTATTAATCTATGATATGAAATTTGTTTGTTAGGGGTTTTGTCAGCTGTATGTTATGACTCATCAGTCTTTCGTCCAGACTCTCCTACTCTAAGGCACTGGTTCAAGGTATTTTTCATCATCTTAAATGTTAAGAAAAATTGTTTAATATATATGTACATATATTATTCAAGCCCCATCATTATTACTAGTAATTGGATTAGCAGTCAAATGACCTTTCAGTCTCTGTCCTCAAGTATAACCTCTTTAGTCATCGATAATATAATGCCAAAGCAACATATGGTAGCACTGAATATCTGGGTATTTATTAGTTAAAGGAAGAGTGATATATAATATATATATATATATATATATATCAGGAAACGACCGGGACACTTTTTTCGCCGGGACCCGGGCAGGGACTTAATTTTTTAATGGAGAGCACCCCGACATTATGCGACACCAGTCGCGACTTCGGCACTGTTATTCTCTAGGTTTTTACCTTCAGCCCCCATAATACAACTAGTATTAAAAGCATCAACAAAAATGGTGTATTTAAATCAATAAATATATGTTTATAAAACAAAGTTACCTTGAGGTCTCGATGTAATTGACTAATCTAATAGGATTTTAAGGATCAGGATAAAAAATAATGAGAAAACAATCACAGATAAGAAAAGGATGCACTTCATTTTCCGACTCTTGTTTTGGTACTTGACTGCTTTTTCGATTTCCTTAAGGCCGTCCTCCACTTTGAACTGAGTGCTCTCAATGTTGAAATCGATGCGGTCAATCATTGTACCTAGAAAAGAGTAAGAAATAATAATAATAAATAATCATACTTAAGCTGTAATTAATAAATGGAAATGCGATGACTCTACATATTACAGTAAGAATGCGTAAACAGGGATAACGCGTAGAAGAATTAGAAGAGCAGGTTTCGAAGGTACCAACTATAATTAATTAAATAACATAGAGATATAAATATATAGAATACTTATGAGTAGCGAACTACTGAAGCCTTGGCAGTGACACGATTATAAAGAAATGAGAAGATCAAAGAAATGAAGAACCTTCTCAAAACATAATTATAGGTCAAGGCTGTTCTTATATATAGGTAGAGATAATAAAAAAGTAATTCTCGCTAGCTCAACAGTAAACATAGGCTTTTTCTTTTGGAAACACTGTTTTCTTTTTTTTCTACGATAGGTGGAGTGATGCCCCATTTATCGACAGATATGAGCTACCAAAATAAGCATTATTTTTTCCTTGAGCAGATGCTTTATTTAGTTAATAATGAGGCACATAGGAGGAGTCATTTCAAAGGATTTGCAAATGATATTAGCCATGAGCAGATACAATTTCTGTTTGAAGGATGAAATCCTTGTCCCCTCCTCAAATGCCGCGAGTGAAGAAGTGATACTTTATTGCAATATGCCACCTGCTATTTTTATCATTCTTCCCTCTTCTTTTCTTTTAAACAATTAAAAAAACACCACTTTTTCTTATTATTACATATAAGTAGTATTTTCACTTATTACTTCCAAAAATTAAAATATTTTAAGTGCTTAGTTATGCTTTGATCCTCTTGGCATGAGAAACGTTACCTCCAGTCTACCCCTATTCCTTATATATTGGGATGTGCACCCTATGTAATTATATCTTTACGAATATCAAATGTAGATTTGATACAAACCTAAACTCAATGAACTCTCACCAATCACAGCTATGGGGTTTCAAGCCCTGTGGTTTTATGTGTCACAACTATGGCTCCAGTTGTCATAATTATATTAATTGGTGGCTTTAAAAAGAGGGTTGGTTGGCTCTTGGATTCCACATGACATAATTATGTCATGTGTTGAAATTCTCTCGAATACTTCAAACTCATCAATTCGACAATAAGACGACATCAACGTTTTATATTGAATAAGAATAATTTTTAATAAGTCATTTTATATTATGGTTTTATCTTTAGAGAGTAATTTAGAATTATAATGTTCATTTATGTTTTGTTTTTAACGTAACTGTCTTAAGATTTTGTTTTTTTACCTTCTACTTTCTAGTGTATTCTTATATTTTTACATTGTATGGATTTTAGCTAATAAATAAACATCTTAACGAAAAAAAATATTTAAAATAAACTTAAACGAAAGTAAAACTAAATAAAATTTACGAAAATATAGACATTAATTTTTATATTGAGATTTTACATTTCAAAATCTCAGTATAAGCTTCAAATTAACGGGCAAATCTAATGGAGACTCAAATTTTGATGTACTCTCTCAATCAATTAGCTTTATACATGGTCTAGGTATGCTTTCTTACTTGTTCCGAGACGATGGCAGCTAGGTCTATGAAGAGACTGTTGAGTTCGATGATGGACTCGCTGATATGCTTCATCTCAGCCTCTCGCTTTTTAATTAGTTTAACATCGTGCTCCACAGTGAGAAGGGACTCTCTTCGCCAACTGGAACTGGCGCCCAGGGAATCATCGTCCTCTAAA
Source organism: Caligus rogercresseyi (assembly GCA_013387185.1). NCBI lineage: Eukaryota > Metazoa > Arthropoda > Copepoda > Siphonostomatoida > Caligidae > Caligus > Caligus rogercresseyi. The sequence goes on from CP045891.1 coordinate 17,979,312, forward strand.
AAATCATCATCATCACCAAAGTCGATAAAATACTGATTGGACTTCTCTTCGCGGGAGTTCATCTCTTAAAATTAAGAAATAGATACATATTATTATTAAAACAATCATTACCATTAAAGATATCACACTAATGCATTTTTTTATTATATGGTCCGATAGAATTGCATCTGTCAGGATATAAATAAGCATAATATCATTTAATTAGTATATCGAACCTAGAAACGTGATTGGCTGTAAGAAAAAGGTGCGGCAATAATTGTAAAATAGTTGACATTATTAAATAAAGCACTCTCGGCTATGTGAGCATTAACCATAGAGATATAAAGATATAGAGAGCTGATTCCCTTCAATAGCAGAGAAACAACGTTCAGCTGTATTCTGTGTGTTCAAAATAAACAAAGTAATTTGTACTACGTCATCGTAAGCTGATCATAGAGATAGATTCTATCTCTATGATCAGCTTACGATGACGTAGACCAAATTACTTTGTACATATATATTGGACACAAACATACAAATGAAGGGAATAAGTTTTCTATATCTTTTTATCTCTATGACATTAACTCGTAGATAATAAATTCATACGTAATAAAATACTATGTGTCATTTCTCATGGACCTCGATTCATTTCACTTAGGAATTTAATATAACATTCATTTAGTTAAATCCTCAGTCCATCGCATCTCATAACTTTTATGATGGAGTCCATCAAAAATAAAAATTATAAAAACCCTATCCAATTCACTTACTCTTTAAATAATCATTTTGGGATATTCGGAACTGTTCCGTAGACTCCTGGAGACGGTTTCCAAGGGACTGGACTAGATTATCGACTAGAAAATTCTCCATTCCTCTCTTGGTCTTCCCATTCCTCTGAATGACTTTAATCTGGGCATGACATGCTGTGAAGAGCTGAAAAAGGATAAATAGAATACAATTTTTAAAGCCATAGTCTTGCCTAGACATTTGTGATTTCTCAAGTAAAACTATGGTTAAGTATGTTTTAGTGAATTTTTTATTTTGAAGGAATTGTCGGTATTTGTAAAATATTTCGATAAATTGAATAAAAGGTCCGAATTCAGAGAACTCTTACAATTATATGAGAAATATATAAATCACTTGTAGAATTTAAAAGATAAACTGATGCGCTAATCCATTTTTATATTCATATCTTTACAATTACACCAGTACCATCGAACTAAATATACAAAAAAGAATAATTAATTGATTAATTTTGCTCTATGTAATTGTTTGGAAATAGATAATATTTCCCAGCTGACATCTACATTACTGATATCTATTGGTTTAACAAATAAAATATGGTTCTAATTTAGTGTACACCATTCATTATATGAGTTTATTCATATATATATTTCACAGCGAATACCGATAGAATATCTTTAGTTGACCGATCGATTTCCTCTGCCTCAAGATCGTTATCATCCAGAGAGGGTCGGCCTAAATGCTTCTTATGAAGAGAGTCCAATTTAGCGACTTTGCTCTCCAGACGGCTCATTTGGTAGTTCAAGGCTTCAGACTGACCCACATAGCTCGGAATGGGGCTCTCACCCTCCTCCCCTTCCTCATCGTCTTCCTCAGCATTCAAGAGCCTCGTTTTAGCATCCTCTTCCACAGAACCATAGACCTGAAACAAAACATTGGCATTGTAATTTAATCATTTTATGATTATTAAAAAATGGTAGAACATCACTCTACGGGTAGAGGTATAGGAAAATGAGAAATAAAAGTATATAGGTATATAATTAAAAATAGTTAATTTGGATTCGATTTTAACCCCACACCTGTAGGAGTTCCAACCCAGAAAAATCCAGCTGTACCTGCTCATTTTGAAACCTTTTTCTCTGGATGGCATTGTTCCGCATAACCACAAAGTCCTTGTAGTAACATTTCCGAGCTGGTAACTTTACCGTACCAGTCATTTTCGCTTCCTACGACGTGGTCCAGATATTATCTGACACTCACATAACACAGCTATCAACTTCTGTGGATTCCTTATGTTATGATTTGGAAAACAAACCGAACAGCGTCTGTCAAATATGGATGACGTCATTAAAATAAAGCGTCCTCTATTGATTAGCTCCTCAAGTAATTTGATTAACAAAACATTGCTTCCTATAATAATTTGTAAGATATGGTCAGTTAAGTATATCAAACACTAAAGTGCCCATATTTTACTAAATCAATCATTACTATAAATGAATTGTATTAAAGAATGATGGAAAAGGCGTGATATTGCATTATATATCTTCATTTTTTATTGGATAAAAAACACATTTTATGGAAGGCGTTAAAGGGATTCTTCGAGCTGTAATACTTCATTTATTTAATGCTGTTGTTTTTATTTATTATGAACATATTTCATCATTTCCTTGCCAGCATCATGATTTTGTATTCACAAGGATTCCTTCCTCTCACATCGCCCTAGACATTTTACATCACTATTTATGACTTATGAAATTTATTTCCATGAATAGAGTTTGATATTTCAATGACTTATTAACTTTTTAGCTTTTATCAGGAATAGTTTTTAACAAAACCAAGTAGAGCAATTAAAAAAAGGGATTTAATACGAAGCTATGCTTTCATCAGAGTACATTTTTTAGTATTCCCTGCTTTAATATAATATGTGTACATATGTATATTAAGTGTTATCCACTTCATCAAGACATCTTCACAGGAATTTGTCAATTTTGATAATTTTCCTTCTGAGGCGGTTTGAATCAAGACTTAATATTTTTCCTCTTTGCGAATATTCACATATAAATAATATGATCAACATTGAGAAAAATAAAAGTAGATCCTTTAACGATAATTTATATTTTATATCGAGTATAAAATTAGAGAATGTTTGACAAAACAGTCATGTTTTAACTCCAAAGGAGATGTTTAATTCTTGTTATAACTAATTGCATGATATATAATAAACATAAGCTTTGACGTAGAAAGAATGAAAAGTTTTGAGAAGGTGCTGTAGGAAAAGGAAACATAAGTCTTCACGTTAAACTTGATGGTGGAGTATTGCAGGTAAAAAAATGGAGTTATTTTGTTTTTTCATGAGAAAGTTAACCACAAAAATATTTCATTATACGAAACACGATAACCAACGATTACCTCAAGTCTTCAGATAACCAATACCAACACACTTTTTATAAAGTATATGATCGAAAACCTACAAAATGAATCATTTTATGGGTCTGAAAAACTTTCAATTGAAGTAAGTTTATAATTAGCTCTACGGAAAAATTGTTTAGAGGGCATAAAAATACTTATTGGGTATTTTTGTTTCATGGAACACCAAGCAGAGGGTAGGAAAAAAAAGAAACAACCTTAGAATTAAGATTCAATGATGTCGTCAGAAGTAAATTGAATAATGTATTTAAATAAACAGCATAACTTCGGATGTTTTTCAATGAATTTATACTAAATTTTATCATATTTTATGCATTATCTATTCGTTAAGTACAAAAATGCATTGCACGCTTTGTCTTTTTTTGCAACCCAAACTTGATCTTTGTCTTACTCCTCTACAAGCTCAAGGTACTCTTCCATGACTTATGAATCCATCGTGAAAGCTTCAAGGAGGTTTTCCCCCCTCTCCTCGTTCCGTGCTCTGAGTCATCATCAGATATTCCAATAAAAAGCTCTCTTGAGCCTTGCACATTATGTTCTAGAAGGCTATTTATGACGTCATATGCTTTTGTAAATCCCTTCTTCTCATCCTATTGCAATAGTATTTTTATCAGTAAATGATAAACCGCCCCAAGGCTGAATAAAACAGGGACTCAGGAGTTCTCATTCGTGCTTTTGTGCTTCAACATACAGCTTTGATCTTAAGTTTTTTTAAAGTATATTCCAGGAGAGTGCATAGATACAGAGAGACAAATAGATATAAAGAGAGTGTGAGAGAGGAGACGCCTTACAAAGAGACAAAAGGATAAATAGAGAGAAGTGAACGTATTGTATTATTTCATTGGAATTTTCTGAGTGAGTTCGACTTGTGCTACTGAAAGACTCTTTCTCATTGAAGATAGTTCATTGACTGAGTTTACTATCCGTGGAATATCAAAAATGTACGGACAACAGCAAGGTGGTGGATATCCAGGATCTGCTCCACAGTCGGTAAGAAGATGCTTAAAACAACAACTGATTTTTAACAAAAATGTTTCGTTATTTTGTTTCTAAGAATGATGATTTGTCCCTGTAATTGCAACCTGTGCCTGATCGCTTATCTATCTTTCTTTGCTTCGATTTCCTCCCTTTCTCCCTTTCTCCTTTCTCTCTTTCTCCCTCCACCTGATAAAGATCTCCTTTTTATGTTCATTTCCCCCCCTCTGATTCCCTTCAGGGCTACGGCGGATATCCCGGTAATCAACAACAGCAGCAAATGAGAGGTGGATATCCAGGCTCAAATCCCGGACAGGGAGGCGGATATCCCGGCTCTGCACCTCCTCAACAGCAGCAGCAGCAGCAAGGCGGATATCAGCCCCTGCAACAAAGCTATCGGCCCCAAAACTACTCTGCGGGTCCCCCAGCCTCAGAACAAATTCAACTTGGTTCCGTGCCGTGGACACGGACAACTCTGGGCAAATCGATGCTGCGGAGCTTAAAAAGGCCCTTGTGAATGGAAACTGGTCCAATTTTAGCGAGGAGGCCTGCACGCTAATGATAAGTAAGAGGGAACGAGGCAAACTCATTCAACAGGATTGACGATTACAAAAGAAAAAAATCCCGAAATGTGATGAAACGACTGTCAAGGCCCTTGGGTATCAAAATAAGGAGAATAGTCGAAAAAATCTCCATTGACATAAATAGTAGAGCCTTGTCTAAATAGTGTATCGAACTAAAATAGAATCGGCGCATAGATTAAAAGAAATGGATGTGATGAAATCAACTTGAAGGCTCAAAACGATTGTCATCAATTATATAGTTATATATTATATATTAATTATACATTAAAAAATAATGTGATAAAGTCACCCAGAACAAAGTATAAGTTTAGTGTTTGACATTAGTAATAGTATATTTGAAGTATACGGAATTAATGAATTATCAATTAAGACACATAATTCTATATTTGTAATCATAGATTACAGCTATTATATACAATTAAGAGGAGGTTCTCAATTGTAGTTCACAAAAAAACAATCAGTTAACTAGCCATCAAAAGCGAAAGGTTGATTAGACTGATGAATTCGTCAACTCAGTGGAAGCACTATTTATTTCAATACTGTCAATGTTAAAATATAATAAACTATACTGATATTTAAATTGATAATTATTTCTTTAGTGTACTTATAAAAGTACTCAAATATCTGTCATTAACCAAAATAATTGGAACCTTTTTTTTATTGATGAATTTCTTTAATTTAGAATGACTCATTAGCTAATGGATCTAATGTGGTGGATTAAAGTAATGTAAATAATGCTCCTATCAAGCAACTGGAATATTCTTTATCGTATATCTTATCAATTATATATATCAACTATCTATGGGCTAGGAAAACCTTGAATACTGAAATAATCCATTGATGATTTTTGGTGTTTAGATGACAAATGTATAATTTTAAAAGATACCACAATTAAAGAATCATGTAATCGATATCTCATAACATCATTTTTGCCTTCCATGGTATTAGTGCCTTTTAATAGGAGAGTCTTGGACCCATGAGAGCTGGTTCATAACATGGGGTTGACGAAAACTTGAAAATTAATAGATTTCATATGATAAGTTGATGATATGAATCTATTTGTACTGGCACTACATGGTACGACAGCCTTGCTTCATACTTTATGTGAAAAAGATTCTGGACTTTGTATTTCATTCTTATTGCCTATATTTTCCTTTGTGCCAATGACCTTATCTGACAAGTATTTGTAATGTTGAGATATATACTCGACCTATTACCCTACTAAACAGACTTAATCGGACCTTGGAGCTGAAACTTTAATTTGATTAACTTAGCGTTCCTCAGTTACTAATGTCTTAAGAAGGGGGATCACGTTCGAATGTTCATTTGTCGCTGAATATATTCTAAAATATATATTTCAAAGCCTCCGTTTCAATTGCTTCGTAGATGGAAGAGTTTATCGTGTTTATTGTGTAATTTATTTTTAGGATAAACATAAATCTGCATCATCCATAGAGATAAAAAGATATAGAAAGCTTATTCCCATCATCTGTATTTTTGTGTCCAATATAAACAAAGTAATTTGATCTACGTCATCGTAAGCTAATCATAGAGATATAATATATTTCTATGATCAGTTTACGATGACGTAATACAAATTATTTTGTTTATATTGGACACACATAATACAGCTGAACGACGATGTTTCTCTGCTATTGAAGGGAATCTGCTCTCTATATCTATATATCTCTATGCCACTATCTCATAAAAATACTTGATTTATAAAGATTGACATTGATGCTAATTATATTTTTATGGCTAATAAGATTTAAATGGACATGCCTTATTCGATTAATAGACAACTCGAGTATATTATGGTCCAAGAGGTACTTAAATATCAGGGGTTTTTAAGGGTTCACAATTGTACAGTATACAATTTACACTCAAATGACACATGAATGAGTGTAATTTCATTTCTTAAATGACTTATGGATCTTTTAATGTGTTTTCCAATTTAGACTGTATATTTATTGTGATTAAACACATATTTTACTTTTAGGTATGTTTGATCGCACACGATCAGGGACAATTAGTATAAATGAATTTGGGGATTTGTACAACTATATCAATCAGTGGAAAGCCATATTTGAAGGGATAGATCGTGATCGGAGTGGATTTATCGAGCAAAATGAATTAATGGCAGGTGAGAGAGCGGGCGTATATCTAAAACTCTGCTTTTGTTTTCAGGTCTTTATGATAAAAATGCGACGGGCACCATTGATGTAACTGAGTTCCAGACGCTCTACAGTTGCATCAATGAATGGAAGGCTACATTTGAGTCTATTGACGCCGACAAATCCGGGGCAATAGAGCAAAATGAGCTGATGCAAGGTAATTTGGCCTCGAAAGTTTTTTTCGCTACGCAAATAAATATTAATATAACCTGAGAGAACATCGTTTTCGTTCACTCTGACAAATGGTTCAAAATAGATCCCTTGAAAACCTTTTCCCCATTGGAGATGATTAATGCCTATGACATGTTTATATATTATGATCAAATTTGAATGACTCTCTTTAAGTGAAATGATGTATTAATAGTTCTTCTAAGTGTTTTTTTCCTGCCTGATGTAGCATCCATTGGCAATTAACTAATAACTTTAGCGTCATAGTTATCACACCAAATCTCAGACATTTTCAATGATATTGTTCAAAAATATCCTTCTCTCGGGAGAAATACTATACTATATATTGATTTTTATGAAATTAAATTGATATTTAACTCCTTTCACAAGAAATAATTAGATGGAAGTGATTTATTGCGCCTTAATTTGAAATATAAGTTAATAAATGTTACTGCCATTTTTGAGCGAATCATTTTCAATCACTCAGTATAACTATTTTTTAAAATACAATTGTATATTTATTTATGTATAGTCGAGGTTAGTCTAACAACAAAAAATAAGTTAAGTCCTGAGTTTCATCCTTGCATGAACCTTGAACAAAACAATATTGCACTGCGATATTTTTTCGAAAACATCTTCGATATTAATAATGCCGTGGAATTTTATTTATTAATTGCTGAGTAAAATCCTTCTATGAACCTTGAGTTAAGTAACGTCTCACTTTCTAACATAGTACTTGGGAACAGCATCGGAGAAGACGACCTTAAATCTAATAATACTACTGACAACGCCCATTTCTATTAATACATCAGTGCTCTATATAGGCAACAAACCTTTTTAAATGAAGTATTTTATACACAAACGCTTACATTTGGTCAATTGTAGCTTGCAAGGGAAAGGCTGAACTCCGATGACAAATGCAAAAAAGAATGTTCACATTAATGCACTAGAAGAAAATGTCTTACAGACTTGGAACTTGCTTTGCAATAACTTCCTTGGTCCATTTATTTTTAGTGCATCATCTCTGCATACTGTAAAATAAATATTTTAGTACATTTAAAGTGCTTCGAAGCCTATATATTTAAGGTGCTTAAAAAAGATATGGCGTAAATTTACTGATTGATTCTTTTCTCTTCAGGAATGATGCAATCTTAAGCATGCATTGATGTTATGACTATGAAGCTCATTGGTTAATTGGGTCAAAAATAGCTTCTTCTTCATCAGTCGACATTAAAATAAATGTATTCGATTCAATTTGTTACATTTGTAGTTCTAAAGTTGTTTCTTCTGCGATGATTTTGACGCTCTTGTGTCAGTTTTGAGTAAACGAGCTAAAGAAAATGGCGCCCATTATTGTTTACTCATTTGAATTTCTTAATTTTTTAAAGTTTTGCAGCTTTAAAAAAATTAAGTTTTATTGTTATAATCGAAATATAGGTTTATCAATCGGTTCTGGACCCTTTTTTATATCAGCAGATTAGTCATATTTTTTGGGTTCTCTAGTTATAGTCATATAAATTTCAATTCGGTGGGGGCTTTAATTTTAATCAATAATTAACGAGAAGGTAATATTAAAACCGTATACCTCCTGATGAAAGGGTTTTCGAGGAAAATCTACATGAGCTCCTCCTTCTTAGTTTTTGGCAAGGAATAGCTTTTTTCTCATGCACGGGTTATTTCTTATGTTTCTCTCTATACCATTTTCTCACACTTTTTTGTTTCGTTGCCATGATGATGTTTATAAAATGTGGTATATTTTTTTTTCATTTGGAACTCACCCGCAAAAAAAACTTTCAAGGCTTGCCTTGAAAGGCTAGACTTAAAGGGTAAGAGACTTACATATATGGAGACACCATGAGCTAACAAAATAGTTGACGTAAAAGAAGGCTTATTTTTATAATACCTCAATTCTTTATTCCAGTGAATCTTAATATATTGGCTTTTGAAGGTTTCTTATCTAAGGAATGTTTATTTTTTATTTATTCAATATTTTGTTATAAATATGAAATCAATAAATACTTGATAAAAAGTTTAAAGCTAAGTATAACTTTTCATGCATTACTCCGATGCTAATAAAGTAAAAAAAAACTATTATTATGATTTATCATTTGAAAATTGGGCCTCCGAAGACCACAATTATGATTTTTTTTAAAGAGAATTCGCCGAACCCACCAAATTTACGGCAGTTATGGGTTTCAAACCAAGCGTTACTTCATCATGTCCAAATATTTGGGATTTGGTATCTCTTTGGGGCATCAAATCCTCCTTCATTGGAACATGGGGGTAGTTTTGGGACTCAGAACTAGATCACTTTTGGGTTTTATACCAAGTGTCGCTTGGCCCTTCGGTTCCCCTATTATGACAATTTAGGGCTTACAACCAACTGCCAGATGACCCTATTATGTTCCTGAAATATTTAGTTACGCATTCTTAAATACAGATAAAAATATCCTAATATTTAAAAAATAAATTGAGTGACAAATTAAGTTATTTGTTAACAATTATTATTTTATTAAGACATTTGAAAATGTTTTTAGCTCATGTTGTCTCCATTTTAGTGCTCCTCGCCCTAGTTGAGTAGTTAATTGACGTGTCCCTCTATTGGGAAGGATGTGACATGACATTACTTAACTGTACATAACTTGATGCTGTATCTCTATCTTGCTTCTCTTTTCCAATACCATATCAATAATATATATGTGTGTGTGCGTGTGCGTAGACTAAGGTCTGGACCAGAGGCCATTTAATAGGGTACATTCCATGGAGTAGAGAAAAAGGGGGAATCATTGAGAGTACCATATTTTTATAAAGTGTTGCCGTCTTAGATAATATAGAGTGCCGAAGTAATGTATGATATCGTTGGGGGGCATTTAAGCGCTACCAATTGTCGGATTGAAAGAATGGCAGAAAAAACTAAAAAAAGAGTGAGATTTAATTTCGCCCCTCGACATCTTGCAGTTCTTTTAATAAGCTCCCCGTTTTTTCACGGCAAAACGTCCCCATATCAATGGCAGAATTTTCACACAAAAAACTTAAGTCTAATATTCACCTAGGTATAATTAAGAAATATTCAGTGGTTTTTAAGATATTTGAGGTTGAAAAGTGGTAAATCTTCGAAAAAGCAAGATGACAGCCCCCAAAAATGGTCCGGCAGCGTACATGTATTCAGACGCACGTACGACAACAAGGCTAAATGGCGGTAGGTTTAAATGTCGGGTGATGTCAAATCTCTCTAAATTTCAATATATATCAACATCGCGACCCTCATATATATCGCGGTGGTCGTGTAGTGGATCCGGACCGTCGCTACTTTGCGATGGACGACTGTATCTAATATATTTTTCAATGAAACAGATAAATAGTGTGACGATGTCAGTTCACTCTTCATTTCATGATAGAAAATATAAAGTCTCACTCCTTCCTTAGTTCTATCTGACGTTGTTTTCACCCCAACATGGGGAGCTATATTATACACGGTTTCGTCATACTTCTAGAAAAGGGGGAAAATACCATCATGCACTCATGTTGAGAAAATCAAAACCATTATGGTATAAATTTATATTTTAACCTCTAAAAAAATACTTCATTGCTTATGAAGAGTGGTTTTTAACTCTACCAATGACGATCAAAGTAGACTTTTTTTTCACAAGTGATAAACGATTTTATAAAAACTAAAAAAAACCTAACTTTTCATTAGGGTTATACAAATATGAACTTGTTGATAACATCATATGATTTGTCATACAATTTTTTATTCTTGATCATAGGAGTTCCATAGAGATAAAAAGATAAAGAGAGCTTATTCCTTTCAGATGTATCTGTGTGTCCAATATAAACAAAGTAATTTGTACGGCGTCATCGTAAGCTGATCATAGAGATAGAATCTATCTCTATGATTAGCTTAAGATGACGTAGTATACATTACTTTGCTTATTTTGAACACACAGAATACAGCTGAACGTTGTTTCTCTACTATTGAAGGGAATATGCTCTGTATATCTTTATATCTCTATGAGGAGTTCTCTTTGAATTTATCGTTCATCGTTCCTCATATTTTGTGACTAGTCGTGAGAAATGAGTCAACTTTTTAAAACAGTCAAAACAATAAAAGTTTGGATCTTTTTATTGCACGTAACAACCATGATTAGTTATGATTGTTAAATATACAACAAAAAGGATTTTTCTAAAAGGCCAAATCATATAGGTTTTTTATTCTCTCGGCACAAAGATTTCATTTGAGAGTCCTATTTTCCCCCTTTTCTTGTATAAGGTAAGAGCTCCGTATACTTATTTGAGAAGTACTACATATTCAATTTGTAGAGTTAACTATGGCATCACTCGTTGTTATTATCACCCTTTCTTTACTCCGTGGAATACCTTGTTACATAGATCTGATTCCGTTCACTTGAGAACTGAGAAACTTAGAATCAATGTAGTTATATCAAATAGTGACTCGTCATGAAGGTAATGATGATTTGGATGTAAATAAAATTCTCTGAAGATAATCCCAAGGTCTATACAAAAAGATCTAAAGAGCAATTAATAATATCCTTTATTATAACTTTTTGCTTTTGTATACTTGCTACGTTCATTTATCGACTGTAAAGAAAGTCCCAAGGTAAAAACAATATCATTTTATCATAAAATTAAAGATCATACATGACTCTATAGATACATCCTCTATTATTGATAAGCGTAAGTTTCTTTTTGAATGGTTTCTAGGAATGCACCAGTAGTTACGCGTTCCATTGCTTATACTAAACCTATAAATAACCAAAGAAGTATCAAATATGAAATCATAGCAAGTAGAACTTATTTTTGCTAAATAATTATTTTATCATGTAAAAATATATTTAATTCATAGAGAGATATAAAGACATAGAGAGCTTATTGGATTCTTATACGTCATTGTGCCCAATATAAACAAATATTTCTATCTCTATGATCAACTTACGATGACGTAGTACACATTATTTTGTTTATATTGGGCACAGGCGCAGCTGAATGATGTTTCTCTGCTATTAAAGGCAATTAGCACTCTATATCTCTATGGTTTCATTTTGTTTAAAAAAAAATCATGAAGTTAAAAATGAATTTTGTTTTCATATTCATGAATCATACCTCGATAAGGATGAGTACATTGCTCACATAGACCACATTAATCACTGTATATACATTTCTCACCTCTCTGAAACCATATTTGTTTATGATATGCTTATCTACAATCATATTATTACCCTGATGACGTATGATATCACATTTCCTAACTACTATTATTCATTTCTCTGATCTCAATTGCTCGAATCTTGTTTTATAGACCTTGGCGTACTCATCCAGAGCTTGTTGACTAGTCATTGTACTCTTATATATGTGTATGGTCATTAATCTCATTTATATATTCCTCCAGCTTTTCAACAAATGGGATATCGATTCACGCCCACCTTTGTGCAAAACCTGCTCTCAAAATATGATCCCCAAAATCGTCGGCTGACTCTTGACAACTTTATTGTGTCCTCTGTACAGATAAAGAGACTCACAGGTAAATATTTACAATTAAATAAATATCACATGATATTTTCATGCCCAAAAGATCAAAGCATATTTTAAACTTTGAATAATGAATACTTTATATTTGTTCTAAAAAATGGATGTTTTAAAATAATCAATTATTATCTTGTTGAGAAATGCATTTAAATATATTTAGCAGGAAACGATCGGGACATTTTTTTTGCCGGGACTTAAATTTTTCAAACGAGGCCAGGCCAAAACCGGGCTGGATTTCAGTATATTTCGTTCCTTCGTCATTCTTAAAGTGACGACGTTTGTTAGAAAATAAATTTCTATAAAAAAAAAACATTTAAAAAAAAGTGATGACGTTTGCTAGAAAACATTTTCTATAAAAAGTGATGACGTTGTTTTAGAAAAAAAATTAAGTATTTTTTTAAAATTTAAAAAAATCATTTCTAAAAAAATGAATGAAAATATTTAAGACCCGTCCCGATGATTTTTAGACGCCGGACAAAAAAACAGTCGGGACCCGGGCCGGGTAACCGGTCATTTCTTGATATTTAGTTTCCATTTTTCCAAAAAAAATATTGCTTTTGTTGATTTTTATATTAGTCGTTCTTCTTCAAAGTTAATTATAGACATTTTCTCTAAAAAAATCCCTTAAAATAAAACTATTTTTTTCCACATTAAATTAGCATTACCTCTGTGGAAACGTATTCTACTCTCTTCAAAATCCCTTTGATCTTTTGGATATCAAAATAGTCTATAATATTAAATATATATTTGAAGTTGTTTATAACACCAAATTTATAATATTCTCTATATTTTTATTTAATCTCTTTGCAGACTCCTTCCGAGTTCGGGACAAGGAAATGAAGGGACAAGCCACTCTTGGATACGAGGACTTTGTTGGACTTGCTCTTGGAACGCATCATTAAAATTTAAATATTTTTTACGATCCTGCTGGAATCGCCTTTTTTTCTTCTTTTTGAAATTTATTATTATCTCTATTATTTCTATTCGTTTTTCGCTTCACGCTTTGGATACAAGTACTTTGGTCTCATCTGTGTGTAAATGATTTTTTAAAATAAGATGACTCAAAATATATCCGTTCGTTGTCTGTGAAAGAGTTGAAATTGATGAATGTCTTAGCTTTATTTATCGTTGGGGTTGTTAGAGCTGGGTTGCAGTAAAGCGTTAAAGTAAAGTAGGGCATGCATAATATAAAATTATTCCTTTTTACCAAAAGGAATTGGCCAAAATTTTAGTTCTTCTATGTCCGTAAAGGGAGCTTTGATGCTAGAGCTCTTTGAAAATAATAACAAAGTCCTTATATTATTTATATTTAAAGACATTTTCTATCTTGAAAAAGACTTCATATAAAACTTAATCCCTTTAAACCGTTTTTAAATAGAATTGTGACGTAATTTCATGGACTAGCGACATCTAACGTTAAAGAAAATAAACAAAACTTTGGGCCATTTTTTTGTTTACTTTTTCCTTGCATGCGCTACTTTACTTAAACGCTTTAGATCGCAGTTTCAAATGTAGTTCAGTATCAAATAGATGCTTTTGGAACTCTCTAAACCTAATAAAATGTGATACTCTGAAGGAATACGTTTTTAGGTTGGGAAAATGAAAAAAATTGTTGCTTGTTGAGGTACAATTCTTTCTCGATATATAAATTGATCATTGCCGAAACGGATGAATAATTTAATATTAAATCAGTTCTGAGAACTTCAAATCCCTTCAGTAAATTGATGACGGAAATGAAGGCATTTGCTTCAGTTTGAGCATTAACTGTAATTATAAAATATGTCAAAATATGGTTATATAGTCACAAGGCATTATCATTTTGACACAAAGAAAAGTTATTTATGACTTATCATCATACAAAATATATAACGCCAAAGCAACGTATAAAGAGAGTGAGAATTCATATTTTTATCAGGAAGTTCGGAGTGAGTCTGATGTGACAACATCGCACTCCCAATTTCATGGATATATATATATATATACGAGGTATGATCAAAAAGTATCCGACTTTTGGTTTTATTGGTCAAACGAACACAGCTATGGGGGCGGGACTTGCTGTGTGGTTGGGAGCATGACTACTGCGCATGCTCATTTTTTTCTACAGCTCCAATACAAGTCAGTCGGCGTCAGGCCATTCATGATTGAACAGGTGCAAGTGAGTGTCGTCGGATTTTATTTTCTTTAAAATGTCAGAAAAAGTCGAACAGCGTTATTGCATAAAATTTTGTTTTAATCTTGGTGATTCGCAAGTGGAAACAATTCGCAAGATTAAAAAAGTGTTTTGGAAATGAAGCGATGGGCACCACACAGATAAAGGAGTGGTACAACCGCTTCAAAGATGGCCGCTTGTCAGTTGAAAGTGAACCACGCTTTGTGAACCTCAACATCGAAAAACGATGCCATCATTGATCAAGTGAGGAACCTGGTGATGCAGAACCGCCGAATCACGATCAGAGAACTTGTAGACGAGGTGAATATTAGTTTTGGTTCCATTCAATCAATTTTTGCTGTTCGACTTTTTCTGACATTTTAAAGAAAATAAAATCCGACGACACTCACTTGCACCTGTTCAATCATGAATGGCCTGACGCCGACCGACTTGTATTGGAGCTGTAGAAAAAAATGAGCATGCGCAGTAGTCATGCTCCCAACCACACAGCAAGTCCCGCCCCCATAGCTGTGTTCGTTTGACCAATAAAACCAAAAGTCGGATACTTTTTGATCATACCTCGTATATATATATATATATATATATATATATATATATATATTATATATATATATATATATATTATATATATATATATATATATATATATATATATATATTAGGGCTGTTCTTATTTTTCAAATGTTTGAAATGTTAGCAACATTGTAGATTTTCTGTTTCTTGGTGATAAAAGAAGACGACATACAAAGTTTGAACAAAATCGGTCAACATTACGAGGTCGCGCAACGAGGTCAAAGTTTTAAAAATTTAGTAAAAATATAGTTTTCCGCAAATTTCTTCAAAATGGTGGACGTTACAGACTTCAATAATAATTATTAATTTAAAGGAAATCTAATTTACTACCAGACCTATGTTTGATGTTTTTTAATAAAACAAAGTTTTCAGTAAAAACCAGAGAGAAGAGAGAGTGCCAAAGGAAGTGTTTTTATTAAAAAATATTTGTCTTTTACAGGTAGTTTGGAGGTTGCGTAGAATGGTGGGGTAAAAAGTTCCATTGAATAAAAAAGGAATGAAATCTTAATACATAGTTATATTATCATTATTATCGTTACAATAAATTAAGTAGCAATGTTGAATACTAGATAATTAAATAAGTTAATATTGAAACATTATACATTTAAATAAGATTTAGTAACAAAATATAAGAAAATTAACATATACATAAGAGATCTTGTATTAAAAAAAACACTTATTTCAAATTGGACCTAAAGGGCACGAAAAATTCTTTGACGATGGATAAAGTTTCCAGCGAAAATTCCCCTCCCATTGTGATCATCTTTTAGGAGTTTTTTAGTCGCAATGACAAGTATTTTTTCAATACAAGATGAATTAAACAATTGAAGTGATTTTCTGTTCCAATTGCAGTGTTGGAGCAATGTTCAACATTTACAGAACTAAAAATATTACTTTTTAACTTAAGGAGGCAAATGTAAGTTAACTTTTCTATAGCTTTTTATCATAAAAAGAAATAGTTTTGGATCGTAGAACTTCTTCGGTATGATAAAGGAGCTCTCAAAGTGATCCAGAGGGATGAAGTAATCCCTTTTTTTCATCTTCATAATAGTTTTTCATTAAAATAAGTGAACGATTAGGACAAGGATCTATTTAAGAATGCTTCAAAGCACTTCTGCATTCAATGCATTTTAAAGCACTATGAAGCACTTTACAATAGAACCCGGCAATATATGCTATTGTAGCAGAGCAAACTTTACAATCTCGAACTGTACAAAAAATGATTTTCGACGTCGTTTTCCTTTCCTGACTCATAGCTACAGCTAAACTCCATAATATCGAACTGCTGTTGAAATTCGAGTCCGGAGAAAGAAGCTGATGAAAGAGAGAGGACCACAGTTTCGTCTTGAGCAATACAATTTGCTGCTACACTGCCCAATATATTTTTCCTACTTTCACCAGCAATTTTAAATGCTAGACAGGAAAATGAACTTAACCAAGTTCGGAGAGATGAGGGTGATGGCAGTGCAAAAGTTTTTCTTAGAAAATCATAAGCCTTTGGAGAATGAAAATTTAAAGTAAAGGCACTCCTTAACTTCTTCGGAATAAGCTGAGGACTTAGATTTCCTAGTAAGCAATTGCAAAATGAGGTCTCGGTTACCATCGAATTTTTCAAGGGCAACAGCGGCTTCCATATTTATCAAGCCTTCTTCTCTTAGTCCATCGATGGTGTCCAAAGCTTATGGTTCCTCTTTGCTGATATTTGCGTCTGCTTTGCTAGTCTCATATTGCTCTGGTGCAGTATTGAAACCCTTGATTTAAGCTCCTCGCACTTTTTACGGATAAGGTCTTTATCATCTGGGTACGCATACCCATGTTCATAAAAAATTTGCTTTGCATTGTCCTCATCCCCCTTCTCTTCCTCCACCTCGTCTTCAATCCGGCTTGGTCCTGCAGAGAAATTTACTTTGACAATTTTGGATAACAATATCTAATGATACCAATGAGAAGGAGCTGATTGATAGAATATAATTCTTAAAATACTTTCACACACCCCAAATTACAATTGAAAGCATTCGTTTACTATGGAAGTGACTTACATAACTTCAAACGAAATATTTATATCATATGTATAACTATATTGATCATTCAAATTCGAAAAATACTGCAAGTTCATAGAAAACTATACTTTATTTAAGGTTTATTGGAGCTTTTTAGAATCATTAGTCTCACCCTTACTGTCTACTGATTATTTTCTTTTTAAACTAAATACATTTTTATAAAAATTTACATTGTCAATCGTTTAATTTATGTGCATACCTGCAGTGGACTCTTTAATTTGCCTTATCAATTCCCTCCTCTCCTTTTTGGACGCTGATTGGTAATAACGAGGAAAGTAGGAAAAACGCTTGGAATAGCTCTTTTTTTCAAATACCTCCTATCTCCAGGAATGTCTTTATAGTCTGATGGCAAAAAATGTTCTGAACAAACTTGATAATCGACGTTCTTTCTTCGCAGAGCACGTATCCATTTCTGCCTTGAATGTGAATCAGAAGGTAATCTATGGAATGACACTCCATTTCATTATGAGTAGAATTCCTGCAATCCACAGCTACACATCCATTCACCATATTGATCAAAAGTTATAATACAACTTATTAGCTTAGTTGACTAAGACAAAAAATATTTTAATAGATAGAAGAGTTTCATATTTTGATTTGCCCACTATAGACACGCACCTCATTGTTTACACGATAGACACATTTATCCTTATTTGGCACTCTCTTCTTCTCTCTGGTATA
>CP045891.1:17997490-18012884 GCA_013387185.1 Caligus rogercresseyi
TTTTCCTCTACCGATTTAGATTATATCCGAAGTGGACAGCGACATCCAAGGAGCAATAGACTCCCTAAAGTCATCTGGGAAGCTACCGCAAAAACTACTTCAAGCAGTATTTTCAAAAAGCAATACTTCAACCGATACTTTTTGAACCGTCTCCTGTTACGATACAGAAGACTGAGGATACAACGAAGCTGGTTTGTGCAATTTTTAAAAGGGGGAAAGATATCCAAGAGCATGCATTTGCTCTTCGAGAAGAGGTAAAGCCCGGGTTTTCATTTTGTCAGATACATCCAATTAATTTTAAAGTTACTTTTTTCATTCTTATACTCTTAAGATTAGTCCTTTTATATATGTCTATAAAAATAAATAAATTCTGTGAAATTGAAGGATTATTTTGTATTTATTATTTAAGATTATTAAGACAGAAGTATTTGAAAAAAACTTTCTACAGAATGGCGTTTTAAGGCACTTTCATAAGAATAAGTCAATTTTGCATTGCTTGCCAATCAAGGTGACTATGAAAATAGATTAAGTGAATATAAGAGTCCATTATTATTTTCACTAAACCTCTCTTTATCTATCGTGGTAGACTTTTTATTTTTCTTTTTTTAATCCATCTTTTTAATATTTTTACAAAAAAGTTCACTTTAAGGAACATTTATTATAGTTCAAAAACTAAGCTAACATAATGCAGTTTTTTCTATATTTGCAGAGTGATTAAAATATGTAGTACGTTTTTTTTTCAAAATGTAAAATGTTTTAAAAAATTAAATGATGTGAAAACAAAGTGCAAATAGATTTCTTAACAAAAGACATTCCGGCATTTATTATTTCCAGGCGCTGATAAATAAGTTGTCGATTCTGTTTTATAATAAAATCATATTTGATACCTGATAACTTTAAATACAAATCCTTCATACAAGGTAATAAAGATCTTTTAATCAAGAATGCCGTCATGACGTCAAAAATACTTTTATTATATATTATGTAGTAGATTTTTATTTATTTTCTATCAATTTATCCAAATTTATATATTCTATTAAATATTTTGGAAACTAAAGACTCCACTGCCGAATTCGGCTATTTGCTTATTTGAATAATTATAGTAGGTGCACGTATACAATCAGTTTTTTTAAATATTTATACCCAATGGTTATTAAAACTGTGAAATCCATAAAAGGGTTCTTCTAATCAGATATTACTTTTTGTTTTTTTCTTCACTTCCTTCACCAACTTACTAACGTCTAAGAACGTTTTTTTTTTAAAACATGAAACAGTAGATATAAAATATGATTTATTTTATTTTATTATCGTTGTGATTCTTTATTCCTATTGTTTTTTTATTTCTTTATTTTGAATTGTGTTCATGAAATTTACTTACTGAAAAACTATCTACAAAAATACATTTTCCATTTCAACATCGGGGGAAATAGTATCTCCTAACATGTCTAAATAATGTTTGGGCCATAAATCTTCATTTATAGCATTTTTATATAGGTAGTTCAAAAAACTAAATACAAAGATCGAGAATTACAAAAACAGTGATTTTAATGTATTTTTTTCTCATATAAATATTGACGTAAAAAAATAAATAAAAGCTTTGCAATTTGGTAGTCCACCTTCGAGAGACATGATTTAATCATTTTGGGCTAGAATGTTGTTTTTCTTTCTTTGCCGAAATGGGCATTATTAAGATCAAGTAGAAGTTCATCTTATACACAAAAAGATGTTCACTTTTTAAATTGAAACTAGAAACAAAAAATGCCCCCCAAAAATGATAAAAATAGAGTACATCAAGTTTTAAAAAATCACAATGAGCTTATTTATATCCAGTTGGATGCAATTCTATCGAACCTCTAAAAAAGGAAGTGCGATAGCTCAGTGAGTCAACTCTCAATGTTGAGGGAGCAGGTTCGAATCCTCAGAGGGGAAGGCCAATTTTGGTCAACCTCATTGATAAGATCCCAGGTTCAATAGACTAAATTAACATTATAGTGATTATTTATAGTCAGTCTGATGCAGTTCTATCGAACCAAATAGGCAAAAAAAATCTTTAAAAATATATAAATGATTTATACGTGGATCAGGATATTGGTAATAAAATAGTTATTATAGTGTTCAAGAGTAATTGGTGTCATGAAGGGTTTCGCATTTGAGCTAAAATGTTTTATTTCATTATTTATAAGGTAATATATATTTTTTATTCAAAAAATAAATAAAAGATTTGCAAAAATAAAAGTATTATTCTAACGTAACGAACGAAATGTTATTCAACAAGAAGCAGACATATAAACAAATGTATCGTATTTATCTCCATGAGACACATAGACTGCAGGGTAATATTAACTATATCTCACTCCACTATTCATTTTCATCTGATTTTTGAGGGACTATCATCAAGTAGCAAATTAATATTTTGCGTGTGCAAAGAGAATTATTAAAGCACATTTTTGTGAAATGGAAGAGATTTTTTTCTTCCATTGTGCCTATGATTATACCATGAATTTCCTGAGGCATGCAATGTGTCAAGCCCTACAACATGTGAGATCACTCAAATTATCATTTAAACATTAGTTGCTAAAGAGTATAATTACGTAGACGTAATGACCACGAAAATATGCTAAATGAAATTCAAAGGGTATAAAATACTCTTTATAATTATATACTGGACATGAGAGAAAGTTACTTTGCTTCTTATATATATATATATATATATGTATGTAGTATATGATTTGGTGATTTGTTATATGTACTTTTGTAAATGTTCACAAACGACAAAAAAATCCTATCGTTCGTTTTAAAAATAATACAGTAACTTTTATAAATCCTTTCTGATGGAAAAAATCCTTTCTAAAAATACGTCATCACTTTTTTCGAGAATGACGAGGAATAATCTCCTTTCTAAGAAAAATGTCGTCATTTTTTTATTATGACGAAAAATGAAGGACGAACGATTCAATCTTAAACGAAACGATACCTTTTGGTGAACACAAACAACGAGAAAAATTTGCGAACATCATACAATATATTATACTATATATATATATATTCTGCAAGACCCTTCAGGAAAGTCATACTAATGATTGAGTTCATTATGGCAATATCTTTTATTGTAATGATTTGCAAAAGGATGAGTCCATCAGAGTCTAAAAACGAACTCAAGGAAACGCAAGAAATGTGTAACATTTATCTATTTTTCAAGTAGATATTTGATTGGGGGTAAACTATTAGAGTCTCCGTTTTGATGGATGCATAATGCGTCTGGTATGTATAATTTAGTCATGTAATACATGGCTAAGTTGTATGCAAAAAAATAGTTGTAACTGAGATACATAAAAATTAGTTAAACAATCTTGAGATAATGTGATTATAATTTTTACTCATTATTTTTTTATTAACAAAGTATACATGTTTACAAAACTAAAACATTGTTTAATGCATTTAAAATCAAACGCTTTGATTTGTAATCAAATCTACGTAGAAGAGTTTCACATAAAAATGTTAAGAATGGTACAATCAAAATTTGTGAACGTCAGAAAATAATGCATAAATAAAATGCTGTATGACACCGACAGGAGGAATTACCAAAAATACTTCGAATCAATCCCTAGAATTCGTATCCATGTAGTATGATATCGAGTCAAAAGCAGCAACTACAATTCCCCAAAGCTCCTTCTGAAAGATCCGTTGATATTAGCAAGTATCCCTGCCATGCAAAGATCGTGCCGATCCAAAGCTTTGCTCCAAAATCATAGAATAAAATAAGGAAAATATCAAATACACAGGAACAATGCTATTTGTCAGTTTTGAAAAACAAATACATTTTTTACGTGAAAATAATTTTTAGAAATATGACAACATATTTAGATGATTGTGGAGTATGTTTTATCAACACATTTCTGCTTTAGCCAAGGAAAAGGAGTGTCTTGAATCATTTAGTATGTAGGTCATATTATTTTCTTTTGCACAATGTATACAAATGTGACATGAACAATGTATATTAAACAAGAAACAATATCTCACATTAATACTCATCTGTCAAATATATCTTTGTCAAATAAGAAATTGAGCGTTGGAATAACAAAAGTTCTAGCATAGTGCTGCGCTTTTTATAATGTGTAGACATGTGTACATATAACTTAAGAGCTTAAGCACTCTAAGATGAAATAATATCTTATTAATTAAGTATTTATCAGCTCATGACTAATAGACCATATGTATAGTTTTATTATTTTCATGAATCAAGTCTATCTTTTTATTGTGGATTAATATCTGGGATTACCTCATTTCAAATTCAAATCCATAGTTACTTGCAGAATTTAACATAAAGTCAACAGTTAATTGACATAAAATTATGTCATAATATTTTTAACCATAGAAAATATGCCAACGTTCTTCATATATTAATTACAAACATCTTTTGTGATTCATTTTGAAACAAAAAAAATATATATATATGGGCGAGGGGTGTTGTTAATATTAAACAGTCTTAAACAAGGTAATGATTACACCCGAATAAAATTGGATAGTGTTTCGAAACTGCACAAAAAAGGTTTTAAGGGATAGATGCTCAGAATCCAAAAAATGATTTAAATGGGCAAAAATATAATTAACCAAAGAATCCTTCGCTGGAACTTACAATAAATTATTATTATTATTTGAAGCCTAAATAACCAACATCCATAAAGGACTACACTGCTTGCTTCATATGAATAAATTATTCTCCATTGCGATAATGAGTCTATCCACAAACCTCATATCTAGATATGTTGTTCATGGGCTATCCATAGAGATATAAAGAGTTGATTCCCTTGAATAGCATAGAAACAGGTGCCAGTAATTTCATCGCGCGTAAATTCGTCGTGGACCTTTTTATAGCCTTTTTGTGTCGCGTGTAAATACATTGCTTGCTCTTTTATAGTCAGTCAATTTTGTCGTTCTTATTTTTGTCGCAAAGCTTTTTTGTAGTGAAGTATTTTCGTCGTTCGTCTTTTTCTCGTCGGTATTTTGTCACGTAGCTTTTTTGTAGCGAAGCATTTTCCGCGCGGTTATTTTTTTTTACTGTGTAGACCTAATCTCGTTCGCTTAGTTGGGTGTGCCATGGGGTTTAAATATACCGTTTTCACTGTTTAGGGGAGAAAAGACACGCAGCCTTAGAGTTTTGCACACACTTAAGCCTTGGTTGTTCCGCCGGGAGTACTACGGGATTGTAATCAACTACTGACTCTTATTAAGGTGAAAAACACTCGCTAATACTTTCGTAGACCTTAATCTAAGGGTATGCGCCTACTTTAACCGGGTGTCCCATGGGTTTAAAATCCACTGCCGACTCTTCTAAAGGGGGAAACCTCGGCCTAAAAATATATACCCTAATTAAAGGATTGCACCGGCCTCAACTGGGTGCTATATGGGTTCAAAATCTACTGCAGACCCTTCTGGATCGTAAAAAACCCCAGCTCAAGAGTTTTTAGACACTAAGTCGGGTACTTTCCACCTTAATAAGAGTCAGTGGTCGATTACAATCCCATAGTACACCCGGCAGAACAACCAAGGCTTAAGTGTGTGCAAAACTCTTAGGCTGCGTGTCTTTTCTCCCTAAAAAGTGTCAGCAGTAGATTTAAACCATAAAGATATAGAGAACTTATCCCTTCAATAGCAGAGAAAATCGTTCAGCTGTATTTTGTGTCCAATATAAGAAAAGTAATTTGTACTACGTCATCGTAAGCTGATCATAGAGATAGATTCTGTCTCTATGATCAGTTACGATGACGTAGTAAAAATTACTTTGTGTATATTGGACACAAAAATATCTTTGTATCTCTATGATTTAAACCCCATGGTACACCCAACTAAGCGAACGAGATTAGGTTTACAAAGTAAAAAAATAAATTGCGCGGAAAACGCTTCGCTACAAAAAGCTACGTGACAAAAATACCGACGAGAAAAAGACGAACGACGAAAATACTTCACTACAAAAAAGCTTTGCGACAAAATACCGTGACAAAAAGAAGAACGACAAAATTGACTGACTATAAAAGAGCAAGTGATGTATTTACCCGCGACAAAAAACGGCTATAAAAAGGTCCGTGACGAATTTACGCGCGATGAAATTACAGTAAACCCTAAATTGTTTTATCTACTGGGGCAGCTATTTTAAGTAGCTAAACGTCATCAAAGAGTTCTTTAAGTTGAGTATCCCGTTATTATATAGGTGAGTGGTATATCTATTTTAATAGTTCTTTGATTCATTTGAAGTTTTAAATATATTTTTACGTTTTTTACACATAATAATTTCTTCTGTCTGCCGTGAAAGGCGTAGAGTAGTTTCTAGATATATCATTGAAACAGGCTATCCTCCTCCCTTACGCCCTCATCACCACACCAATGGAACGAATTCATTTACCCAGAGTCTATGTCAAAGAGCCCCTCTCTCTCTCTTAAATGAAGGCAAATAATATCCTGAGCTTGACGAATTCAACCATCAAAAGCACAGATCAGGCTCGTGGCATTAAAGTTCACGTGAAAAAAAATGTATGAAAAGAGTGTATTGAATATAATATTTATGACAACGTTAATATGTTATTCATTACAAACGGGATGTATTTAAATATATGTAAAATTGTGATGAGACAAGGAAGAAATGTATAAGAATTAAAAAGGTTCGCCTTACAGATATCTAAACGGTAGTTCTTGCCAATACAAATGATTTTCTTTTAAATATGATAACACTTATTGATAATAAGAAGAAGGAGGGAGAAAACTTGGCCTCATGTCGAGATGGAAGGAGACATCCGACAGGAATCGTCCCCAACCCCTCCTTGGCAGGCAGATACCCTGGTATGTGCTGCAAGAACTGCCTGGAATAAAAGTCCACAGTTGCGACAGGCCAGGACGTGGAGAGCTGCCAGGGATGCAGATAGCTCTCGCCGAGGAGTATAGATTACTCCGATCTCATATGATTCCACCAAAAAAATCGATGTGGTTTTTATTATATTTATATATCATGTATAGTATACGCTATTAATTATATTATGTTTTGTTTATTTTAGTTAAATATATTATTATTTTAGACCAGCAATTCGTGCTGAAATAAACGGATTACACACACACTGAGTATATTTTTATACGTTGATAGTCGGAGTTATGACAATATATATAAGCGTAGAGGAGATGTTGGTTTAGGGGGGCAGCATTCAATTTGCCCGGATTTTAACAAAGAACTGTTAAATCGGTAAAAAAAATCGAATGAAGAAAGCTATGTAAATAAATATTTTCTTTATAGTAATTACATACTATTCATTACATTATATTCATTTGGTTTAATTAAAATCTGTTTGCTCTCATAATATCATATTTTTTTCTCAACTTAAATACCGAATATCTCAACCAATTTGCCCGAATTTGAGAATTCACCCAAATATATTTTTGGGGGGAGGGACAGTTGCCCCTGTCTCCTACATATATAATATATATATATAGATATATATATATATATATATATATATATATATATATACAGGGTATAGAAGCAAAACGTGGACTCTAGATACAATTGTAGAAAAGTATGAATATAATTTTATTTTAGTTAATAATCATTATTTTTTTTTTTTAACTTATAGGCAGGGCCTTTGTGAGCACTCTCACTCGATATGGCCTCCTTCAGCTTCAATGACACCTTCTACACGACGCCTGAAAGCCTTGCAGGAGTTGATGAGGAACTCCTCCGACATGTTGTCCCACTCCGTCCTGATGGATGAGGAGTCCTGTTGGTCCTCTTCTACAATTCGCCCCACACGGCGAAGTCCTACGGGTTCAGATACGGCAAGGAGGAGGGCCACATGTCCTTCGGCCAAAAATGAGCCATGTTGTCAATGCAGAACTTCGGGTACAGGTCCGACGTGTGTGATGGAGCCCCATCCTGCGTCCACACATACTTTCCCTAGGGGTAATTGGCCTTCAGCCATGGCAAAACTGTGTACCTGAGGACCTTGTAGTAGGTCTCCTTGCTAATCTTCTCCCAGCCTTAAAAAAGAAGGGCGGTATCTTCTTCCCGTTTGACGCCATGACTCCCAGGACCATTGTCTGCGCCGGATGTTTTGTACGGTACACCCCCTGTACCCCTTCTGTTGTTTCCCCAAGCCACCGGTCATTCTTCCTGTTGTAGACTTGGTCCACGGTGAAAATCTTCTTGTCGGAGAAGATTTTCACAATGGAGCAATTACCCTTCAACCAAGTGAGGACTTTCTTGCATCTTGTGAGCCTTTTCCTCTTCATATCCTCCGTCAACAAGTGCCTCAGAGTCCTCGTGTATGAGGTTAACCCCAGATGCTCCCTCACTACCCGGTTGATGGACATGAGGTCCACAGAGAAGTCATTCAAGAGACGGTTCAAGGATTTTGTGGGGTCCTCCTTGATCTTCTTCAGTCTCTCCAGGAACTCGGGAGTCCTCTTTAAATTTTGGCCACCACTTCCAGCTTTCCTCTCGAGGCCTTCCCCGTCCTTTTTCATCTTGGCAACCTTCAAAACGAAGCTCCTGGAGCACTTGACAATGTCCATGATCTTTACCTCTCAATTTCCGCGTCAAGCAGATCTGAGATTCTTTCCTTTTCGCGTCCTGTTCGCTCAGTTTTGAGAATTGACGATTGTATATTAGTGATCATTTGTGCTTAAAAAGGCTAATAAATCGGAATCTCAAAAATATAAACACACAGCTTAGTGATTTTTTATAGAAAATTAACATTATTTAAGAGTCCACGTTTTGCTTCTATACCCTGTATATATATTCGTTATTTATTGAAGTATAACCAGTTGATTTATTCAATTATATTAATAGGTGACATTGAAGAAGTCATTCAATGGATTCGTCAATGACATTGATAGAGGCCCATGAAGTAGACACATTTATTTATTTTGAAAGATGATTTTTAATAGTCTCCATTGAGGATCACAGTAAGTACATATTTAGCGCTATCATACGTGACTTCGTTACGTTCTCTATGACGTTCACTCATTCGCGAGGGAATTTTTTTTTTTTTAGCATATTAACATTTGTTTAACATTCGTTCAGTTACTTTTATATTATTCTCATTTTCTTTCAATCAATCACATTTAAAAAGCGAGTTTGTTTTCTATCCATATTCATTTAAAATAGCAAGTTGTTTTAGAAAATAGGAACAGTTAAAATGGAAATTTAGGTAGTAAAAGCTTCAAGAGTTGATTTTGTGATGCATTAAAATTACATCATTGAGGATATAAAGGTATATTTTTAATTAATATCATTAATAAATAAATGAAATATCTTTGTCATTTAAAAAAAAAATATTATTTGTCTGCAAATACGGAGATTTCTTATTTTAGTGTAGCTCATATACAAAACAGAAATAATATATTTGAAAATATTGTCATTTTTAATTTAATGATCTCTCAAATCGATAGTTTTGTTTAAGTCCGTCTTTAGTCGTCAAAAATATATTTATATGTGTTTATCATGCAAACGATGGAACCATAATTTTTTCAAATATTAAAATTATATACTAATAATTGATTATGCGCTCAGATATTTATCTTACTTTTAAAAGCATTTAGTATAAAAGGATTTGCATATCTACATGTTCAAATTGGTTCCAAAATTATTGCAAGACTGAGGAGACCAATAAATAAAATTTGTATTTTATATTGTCTTCTTTCATTATTTGCATTTTCAAAAACAAAAAAAGGAAAGCAAACTTTTGAACAATATTTTATGGTCTAACCTGTCAGTTTTCCACATGAAAATTTATTAATACCATCTTTATCTCTCTCTACGTCAGTTTACATTCACATTAAGAGTGATTATATTAATACATTTTCAGTACAATGCGTTCCGTTATTTCTATATTGATCGCATAATTGCCTGATATTTATTGTCAAAATAATTTTTTTCAGAAAATAAAATCTCTAAAAATGCAAAATAACTTAACTATGCTTTGAGCAATGAATATTTTATCAGATTGCGTGTGTGAGTGATACAAAAGTCATGCATAGTTAGCGATTAATGGATGGATACAAAAAAAAGAGATGCTTAGGAAAGAACACGGAATTTCTATGCATGCATGGTACAATAAACCATTAGTCTAAGGCAGGGGTCGGTATCCCACAAAGTTGAAAGAGCCATAACGGACCAAAAAAAATTAAGAAGTGTGTGGTGCCGCAAAAAATTAATTCCTTATATAACCTTCATACAGTACATATTTTGGTCCTATATATTTTCCTTTTCCATCTTTTCTTATTTTTAACGTTTTTGAAAAGCTCCAAGGAGCCACAAAGGCAGCTCTAACGAACCGCATGCGGCTCTAGAGCCGCGTGTTGCCGACTCCGGCTTAGGGGCATATAACCTATCGAGGATTCATTTATAAGAACAACTATTTTGATGGGTCATTTCAATCTATGAATAATCCTGATAACAAAAAAAAACTTACTCTCATCGAATAATTTTAAAAAATCCTTGTCTAAAATCCGATGTCTCTCTCAGCATTAGAGAACATATAAAGATATTCAGCGTTTTTATATGTTGCTTCGTCACTCTATATGGTAAAGTCCTTCTTGTAAAACTAAGAGTAAGTCTTTTTGGAGGATTTACAATATAAAACTTCTCAGGGATGCCACGCTGATATAAGTAACATGGAACAATATACATTTAAATTCAAATGTTTCTCTCAAAATATTTTAGATTACGAGGTTCTTGATTTGGAAGTTGACATGGGAGAGTTGACTGCTTACTGGTGGTGGTAAAATTCTGGAGCAATCCAAGGTTGCAAAGTTTCAATGAACTAAAGGTGAGAAACTGTTTTTTTAGATTTAGAAAAAATATTGTTGGCTCCTATTTTTATTAGACCAAAGTTCTAAAATACATACAAAAAATATGCATTTTTGCAAAAGTAACTACTTTTAGGTGATTCATTGAGGTTGCATTAAATATTATTGTGATTTGTTACGAAGAAAAAAACAGGTTTGCCTTTTTATTTACATATAATTATATACAAATGTCAAAAATAATTTGATTTCTTAGAGGTTACCGTGATTGGAAAATTGCATTCCAATATTGTTATCAAATTATTAAGTAACTTACAAATAAAAAGGCAAACCTGTTTTTTTTTCTTCGTAACAAATCACAATAATATTTAATTCAAACCTCAATGAATCACCTAAAAGTAGTTACTTAATATGATCAATACTTGTTCATACTAAATTGATCTTTTCTTTACTTTCATCCCCAAAATATCGAAATTATAAAAACTGTTCTGAAATGCATTGACATATACCAAAAATATATTACATATTGATTATAGTCAATAAACTTGAAACAAAAAATATATCGCCGCTTAAATAGGACACTAAAATATGGTCAACTTTTTGAAATATGAAGCCAATTTTTCGATTCGTACGAAAGATATATAAATTATAAAAAACGGATTTGAAATGCACAGATATAGTAGAAAAATATAATACTTATGAAATTTGTGGTTTTTCTTACTTTGCACTAAGATAACTGGGCGTGAACCATAAAAATGATGAAAATCCAGATTTCAAAAAAAGGCCATAAAGTCCAAACCTTTTTTCGGACGATATTTTGAGTGGCATTTTTGGAATCTACATAAAAAATGGGACTCAAATTAGGAATTTCAGCCCAGGGGCAAAATCCTGTTAGATAGTGTTATATGTAAAACCAACAGAAAGGAAAATGATGACAAAATACTAAAATATTTGGGTAAATCACGAACTCAATCGAGATATTGACTATTAGTAATAATATTTAAAAGTACAACTTTAAGAGATGACTTGGATTAAATTAGGAGTTCGCTTCTACTTCGGACCTCCGTCGTTATTTAGTTCCTCAAGAAGGGAAAGCTCCGGTCTAAAAGAAATTCATTCCACATGGGAGTTTTGAGGAGTTAATTCTCACTGCATAAATAATCCGCTGAGTGCAGCAAATTACTTCCTCATTTTCCAGTGGTTGGGACGTTGGGAGTTGAGCCAATCAGCTTTAGAGAGCTTGGAATCGAACGCTTTGTTGATTCGGCTCTGTATCCGCTCTAACAGCCGAGCCATCTTCATACAATATGTAAACAAGTAACCCGATGTCTCGATTCCGATTTTGCAGAAGGCGTTTTCTTTTCCTGGGATCCGCCTGTGATTTTGTTGACAAATAGGGAGGAAATTACCAACCAGTAGCGGAACCATTTATCGGCAAAGCTCAAAAAGGGGTTCCTGAAGAGGCTTTTGGATCCCTAGAGAACATCTGTACTAGGTAAGAGTCCCAACTTGTCAAAATGCCACCGGAGAAGCAGCCCGGAGATTCCTCAGAATATTTTTACTACAGCCTGTGAATTTGTGGAATACACCGATGGCAATGAAGAAATGTGTCGGAGGGCCAGTGTATACTTACATGGCTTTAGCGCAATTTTTGTACCCTTCTAATATTGTAAAAAACGTTTCAGGATTCGTGAATCCCTCCTTATCTTTCAGGGACTATCGGCCCATGGAGAAGAATTACAACCAATGTTTGCCTCGAGTTGAAGGCTCATATTAAGGACCTGGTAAATATTTGAGGCTGGATTTTCTGTATATCTATTAGTGTATTTATCGTGACGTAGAGATAAAAGGATGTTGTTTTCTGCCAATTGGTGACTTACCCAGGAATCATTCAGTGCCGTCATTGATATATGTATACGTATTCATTTACTTATTTTGACGTCAGAGATAAAAAGGATATTTTTTTCTGTCAATTTGTGACTGACCCAGGAATCATTCAGTTCCGTCATTGAATATCGAATCACTTACGGTTTGTATCAAATATACCTTGACCCTGAAGAAAAAAACAACTATAAGATTCTACATCTTTGCAAATGTTACATCATAACAGTACAAATCCGACTTCAGATTGTACTATTTGTAACTTAAGATCGAAGAAAAGTTTTTGCTCCTAAAATCTTATTATTATTTCACATGAGAGTCTTTGAGGTTTGCCAATACATATTTTCGCATATTCCTTGTATTCAGCTTTGCTTGATTTTAAATGCAAAAAAACAAGTATTTTATTTAAAACCTACATTGAGTGTATTTTTATCTTTCTTGGTCTCAAGACAATTTGTTATCTCAATTTCATTTAATTTTTAGTATAATAATAATAATATGGATGTAAAATATGTTGTTATTTTTCGTTTTAAGTTCGTACTCCACCCAGCAATTAACAAGATAAAGAGATCTTTAAATCGAGCCAATGCAAAGTAAACTTTTTGAGTTTAATTGCTCGCATGGGTCTGACATAGCATACCTATGAGGCATATAGCATAAGCACCGATATTATGAAGAAATCGCCGAGGAAAATTTGGAAGAAATGCTCAAAGAAAAAGTAGATCAGGAAGAAATGACTGAAGAAGATAAAACATTAAAAATTATGATGCATGGAGAAATGACCCAAATAATTATGCCCCATTCATAACAACAACGAGGAAATCATTTGTCTATAATTGCAAAGACTAATTAGTTGTATCACTTTTTACTCAATTCATTTAAGAAATAGTATTTGATCAATACTAAGTTGTATTCCATTTAAATACATGCCTAACACTGTATTGGGACCATTTTTCATATCATTTTCCTTTTCTATCTATCATTATTCAAGAGCCATTTTTACCTAGGCCGTATTTTTCCTTGTCCATTTCTTCTGAACATATTTGATATTTGACAACCCTTTGATTGTTGTGGAATAATCTATTTTTATACTAGAAATCTGCATACGTTAATTGACGTATTTTATAATATATTTTATATTTTTTTTGGATGCTATTGCTTTAATAAATGTCATTGATTGACTTTGAATATTTAAAGATCTAATCAAATTTCGAAAATGTGAAAAAAGTAATAAGTCCTTTTTTTGGTTTAAAATAATATAAGCGCAGCTGATGTCAATATGTCAACTATAATGATTTTGCAAATCCATTGGTAAGAGGAATATATAAAAGTTTGTTTACATTTTATTTAAGCTGTAAAAAGTATATTTGACAAATTAATTATTGAAACTATACCCAACAGCAGCAAATAGTCAATGTTCAAACTTCCCAGGCTGGTCCATGATATTTTGTACATAGGGAGATACTCCTGAACTCATACAACATCCTCTGATTCACTCAACGATCTCAATGTATATATTTTTTTAATTCGATGAAAAAAATGATGAATTTATAAAAGCAGACAAATAGCAAGAGCACATTTGGTCCTTAACATATTTCTAAAATAAGCTGTTGATTGATTTATGTCAATCCACATCATCCGCCCTTCTAGTGTCAAATGGCCATCTTAAAATGATCAAATCAATACATTCTATTGACCAAATTTAATTAAAAATTGATGCAGAGGAAGGCAAATCATAAAGAACAATGGAAATATATAAAGTAAGTCGAATCTTGTTGCTGTTCTTTTATTTTTTAATCTTGATTCTCATAAAATAAGTCTTTGAATCATTTGTTTTCAAATCTTTCTTTTTTATAGAATTACTGTTTAAAAATGAAACTGAATGATATATCATTAAAAAAAAAATTACAGATACGAATGATCCTACGTTATATTTCCGTTCTTTTCCAAATTATGATTGTTCTGGTAGTAAGGATTCTTTTGGTAAGAAAAAATTATATCGCAAATATTAGCTGAATGAAAATATATGATAGTTAAAACAGCGGAGCGACTTATAAGGTCACTTATATTTTCAACGCGTATTGCACTCATTTTAACGTGCAATTACCATAATGCAATGCAGCGTTTAGGCATTACATATTGCATGAATTTTGACAATATTTGCAATGCATTCTTTGAGTTTTGTACGAACATATTTTGTAGGTATTCAGATAAATCAATTTTTAGTTGAGGTTTGGAGCAAATAGGTCTGAAAACTAGTTTTTACAAATGCTGGTGTGTTTTTATGTAATAATATTTATATATAAAGTGTATATGGGTTTTATTTTTTAAAATCAGAGCGGGCCCTGAAATGACAAAAGAAGGCCTTGTGGCCTTCTGAAAAATGAGTAATTGGTAATGAAATGTTGATATTGATTTTTTTACACAGTCGAAGAGTACTTTATACTATTGATAATTATCAATTATAATTACAAACAAGTTTGAATAGAAAGACTCATTGAGAGAAAAAAGAGTTTACTAATATAGTGTATGTATGTATTTTCTGAGGCGTTAGAGATAAGGTAGTTTTGAGGCTTCATTCGACCATTCAAAGAGAGATAATTTAGGTCCCATACACGAAGAGGAGGTAAAATCCATTATAATAGGAGGAGCCGCGCGTTACTCGGCACTCGGAATCAAAGTCCCTCAAGTGTAACTTCCTCCTGGATTTGCGCTGGTGAGATCA
>CP045891.1:18012984-18216728 GCA_013387185.1 Caligus rogercresseyi
AACCAGGGTTGGAAAAAACCCGGGTTTTTTTTGCACTGGGCTGGTTTTTTTCGGGTTTTATTGGTTTTTTCGGTTTTTGGGTTTTTTCGGGGTTCATTGTTTTTGGGGGTTATATTGACGTTTCTTCGGTGTTATTGGTTTTTTCGAGACTTTTGAAGAGAGACACATAGATTAGACAAGGGTTTATCAAAGTGAGTGCCACAGCACACTGGTGTCGAACCTGACTGAGTGCACACTGATGAACACGAATGGATGGATGAGGTGGCCGAGGGAAGACCTTACATCTGGCAGCAGGACGGTGCACCGGCGCACACGTCCAAAGTGATACAGAAGTGGTGGAAGAGAACTTTCCATACTTCTGGTCGAAAGATTTTCGGATCCCCAAATGTAAATCCTCTGAATTTTTTTGTATGGAACGTGACTGTGAGCAACACCAATAGTTCCTCTCACAACCAAGGTTAAAAAACCACTGGGCTGCTTTTTCGGGGTTTATTGAGTATTTTCGAGACTTTGAAAAGAAACAGCAAAATTAGACAAGGATTTATCAAAGTGGTGCCACGACACTGTGGAGTGCCATCTGACTGAGTCTATGTAGACTGTAGCTAATTGAAGGGCGTTTAAAAAATATTTTTGTCTATAACTCTTTCTCAGTGTATATATTTACGTAAAATATTATTTTATTATCCTTGACATCACCCTCACACGTAAAATCAATAGATAAGAGTTAATTCAAATGGTTGGTAAAAAAATGTTGTTCAAGCAGTATTGACTCGTGAAACCCATTCTTTCCCCTCCTTCTACATGAAGACCCGTAAAAAATCCAACATTATCCATCATTAAAGATTAAATGTACTTCAAAGAAATAAAATAAACCCAATCGATAATAGAAATTGTCTTTATTAAGTATACATAAATCAATCATTCAATTTCACTCGAAGATAATTTGATGCTTATTGTGTCGGCCTCAGATTCCTCTGCTGCCTTGTTTCCTGTACCAGTGTCTTCACAATGTCTTCTTTCAGAGTTACAATCTTTAGACCGAAGTGCCCTGTACACGGTGGCCAGTTTCTTGGCCTTTTCGATCCCTAATCGGTTTCGGGTTTTGGACCAAACAAATCCGACAGTGCTAAAACATCGTTCGATGCCAGCCGAACTGGCAGGGCAGCTGTGAAGGCTTTTCATAAACCTTGCGAACTCTGCAGTTGTCCCAGAAGAACACTTTCTGTTGATGAGTGACCACCAGTCGCTGGCTTCTAGTTTTCTAATGTTTTCTGTAAACATATGCTTTGGATAAGTCTCAGATTTCTGCAACTTGAAGAACTCTATCAGGTATTCAGGGTTCTTATTGCTAAGCCACTCCTCAACTTCGTTCTGAAGGTCCTGTGTGACGTTTTCTTCCCATTTATCATGATACTGGGGATCTGTCATATATGCTAATAAGTGGGGTTCACTTACTGCCTCCTTGAAACGAACTGAGATTGCGTGTCTGAACGGTTCCAATTCATCATCTTGAGAAGACCATACCATACATGACAAGCATCTGCTATGGTGCACTTTTCCCTCTGTAGTGTGTCTAGAGCTACTCCAAATTTCTTAACCTGATCAAGTAGACGACTTGTTTTTCGTAAGAGTCCAATATTGTCAATGTTCTTAGCAACATTGTCAGGCATAGATATATCTTTCTCCAGATACTCCGTTCTCACCTCAACGTATATAGAATGGTTAGCATTGAATGTTTCAAGGCAGGCTATGTGACTGTTCCACCTAGTATTATTTGGGAGCTGTGGTTGTTTCCCTCCTTTCTCCTTCAAAAGACCATGCGCCAAGTGAACATTTCTGAAGAATTTATGCACTTCAACTACTTTTTTCATTACAGACATGCTAGATGTATCTGCTTCGAGCAAAGCGAGGTAATGTGCATTGCATCCATATGTTATCATATCGGGATATGTGACATTAAGAAGCCTGCGAAGCTTTTTCATCTTTGCTTCGTTATCGGTACATATAGCAAACACATCTTTTTGATACTCATTCTTCATTTGCTGAATAGCCTTGCATAAAATCTGGGCACAGTATTCTGCAGTCTTCTGAGCTGTTCCACATTCAATTAGGTTCAAAAGATAAGTTTTTTGTCCGTCGCAAAAGGCGTGGGCGATGACTGGATCATTTTGAACAGATGACCATCCATCTTGCGTAATACATACAGTTTTCACTTGTAGCATTGATTCCGCAGTCTTCTCCTTCACCTCGTCATATATCTCGTCGAGTAATTCACCCCCTAGCATCTTCCTGTTAGGAGGAGTGTAGCCTGGACGAAGATCTTGGCACATCTGCCTGAAGTGCTCACTTTCAACAGCATGAAAGGGAACATTCTGTGAGAAAAAGAATTTTGCCACTTGTTTGTTAAGAAGTCGACTTTTCTCGTTTGATGTTTTTGTGATGAAGGGATCCATCGAGTTGTCTCTAATTCTCTTGTAGGATATAAATGAATGGCTCCCTGACGTTGATGATGAGGTGGATACCCTCGATTCTGTTCTGCACAGCTGGTATGAACACGAGGATGAAAGTGGTCGAGGAGAGGTTAAATCGTCTGTTTCTGAAATAATAGTTTCTTGTTCTGATGGAGGAGCTTTTCTTTTATTGCATTTCGACAGGTGTGCTTTTACTCTTTCGATTTTTTTGCTGATAACAGTTTCACAGTATCTGCACAACACCTTGCTGTTACTAGGCATTCCAGTATTTGTATCCTTCAGATCTGCAACCTCTAGCCATGCTTGATCCTTCTTTCTACCAGAATCCGTAACTTGAGGCATTGTGAAACCTTGTTTTCTGTAGATAAATATAGAATGTAAATTGTGAGGTCTACTCTATGATCGAATTAATCAATGGATACTTTACCTAATAAGTGAGTATGATCTCACACGAAGAGCTGACAAACTTTATTATTAAACACAAATTACAAAATACGTCGGGCATTCAAAGAACAACTAAAACGGTAAAATAATGGGATAACTATGATTCTCTTTGTCTATTCTGATTGATGTGTGCGCAGTAGTAAAGCCTAAGAACAGTAGTGTGTCGCCGGATTAGTCTAGTCTTCGTGTCTCCTTTTGTAGGTCCCTGCCTTAAGTTGTGTTTGGTGTGTGAGAAGTTTTAAAATGTGTATGTAAAATAATGTGGCTCTCTTTGCCTATTCTTATTCTTGTATAAGCGTTACTAATGAATACACTGGTCTAGACTACTCACGTGAAGAGCATATAATATTGTTAGTCAGTCTACGTTGTACAATTTAGAATAACGTCTAATTAATGTATGTAATTTCATCAGTAGATGCATATTTATGCATTATGAATGTCTATAATAAGTTGATAAAATATATAAAAAAAAGTGAGTTATTCTAGTAGTTAAAAAAAAGTTAAAAGGGAAATATTTTGAAAAAAACCCGACAAAACCGAAAACCCCAAATTCTCTGGGTTTTTTCAAGTGGTTTTTTTCGGGTTTTTCGGGTGGGTTTTTTCGGGTTGGGTTTTTCAGTGCCAACCCTGGTTACAACCCGTTTAATTGCAAATTTGAGTTGTTATCTGTCATCTTATAGCTGTTGCTAATCTTAAACACGCAACCTCTCATCAAAATCCACCAACAAACACACAAATTCATCATACATCTCTCCAAAATCATTTATACACTCCAAAGTAATGAACAAACAACCACTGGAGCACGTGATTTTGATGATTAGTGGTTAAAAACAATGTCTTTTAAGTCTAACTTCACGCTAATTGATGAGAATACATCTGATTTGGAAACATTTGATGACTTATTATCCATTTTGATCTGTTACAAACCCGTTTAATTGCAAATTTGAGTAGTTATCTATATTCATATGACTGTTGCAATCTTAAACACGCAACCCTCTCATCAAATCCACCAACAAACACACAAATTCATCATACATCTTTCCAAAATCATCTATAGACACCAAAAATAAAGACAACAACCACTGGAGTACGTGATTTTGTTGATTAGTGTTAAAAACGATCTCTTTTAAGTCTAACTTCACACTAATTGATGAGAATACATTTGATTTGGGAACATTTGATGACTTATAATCCATTTTGATCTGTTACAACCCGTTTAATTGCAAATTTGAGTAGTTATCTGTCATCATATGGCTGTTGCAAATCTTAAACACGCAACCTCTCATCAAAATCCACCAACAACACACAAATTCATCATACATCTCTCCAAAATCATCTATAGACACCAAAAGTAAAGACAAACAACCACTGGAGCACGTGATTTTGTTGATTAGTAGATAAAAACGATGTCTTTTTAAGTCTAACTTCACACTAATTGATGAGAATACATCTGATTGGGAATATTTGATGACTTATTATCTATTTTGATCTGTAAAAACTTGTTATATTCAAATTTGAGTTGTTATCTGTCATCTTATTGCTGTTGCGAATCTTAAACACGCAACCTCTCATCAAAATCCACCAACAAACACACAAATTCATCATACCTCGTACCAAATCACCTATGGACAACCAAAGTAATGACAAACCACCACTGGAGCACGTAATTTTGTTGATTAGTTGGTTAAAAAACATGTCTTTTAAGTCTAACTCTTCACTAATTGATAAGAATATAATGTTGTGGGAAAATTGGATGACTTATTATCCATTTTGATCTGTTACAACCCGTTTAATGCAAATTTGAGTAGTTGTCTGTCATCATATGGCTGTTGCAAATCTAAACACGCAACCTCTCATCAAAATCCACCACAAACACACAAATCATCATACATCTCGTACCAAAATCACCTATAGACAACCAAATTATGACAAACAACCACTGTAGCACGGATTTTGTTGATTAGTGGTTAAAACATGTCTTTTAAGTCTAACTCTCACTAATTGATGAGAATATAATGTTTGGAAAATTTGATGACTTATTATCCATTTTGATCTGTTACAACCCGTTTAAAGTGCAAATTTGAGTATTATCTGTCCTCTTATTGCTTTGCAAATCTTAAACACGCACCTCTCACAAAATCCACCAAAAACACCAAATCCATCATACCTCTACCAAAATCACCTATAACAACAAAATAAATGACAAACACCACTGAGCACGTGATTTTGTTGATTAGTGGTTAAAAATATGTCTTTAAGTCTAACTCTTCACTAATTGATAAGAATATAAATGTTTTGGGAAAATTGCATGACTTATTATCCATTTTGATCTGTTACAAACCCGTTTAATTGCAAATTTGAGTAGTTATCTATATTGATATGTCTGTTGCAAATCTTAAACACGCAACCTCTCATCAAAATCCACCAACAAACACCAAATTCATCATACATCTCTCCAAAATCTCTATAGACACCAAAAGTAAAGACAAACACACCCTGGAGCACGTGATTTTGTTGATTAGTGTTTTATAAGTGGTAAAAACGATGTCTATTAGTCTAACTTCACACTAATTGATAGGAATACAACTGATTTGAGAACATTGGATGACTTAATATCCATTTTGATCTGTTACAACTCGTTATATTGCAAATTTGGGTAGTTATCTGTATTCATATGGTTGTTGCAAATCGTAAACACGAAACCTCTCACCAAAATCTACCAACATAAACGAATTTATCATATATCTTTACCTAAATACACTCGCATTAAATACAATAACCACTGAAACACGTGATTTTGTAGATAGTGGTAAAAATTAATTATAAATTTGAGTTGTTATCCGTATTTATATGGCTGTTGCAAATCTTAAACACGTAACCTCTCGCCACAATCTACAAAAAAAAACACAAATTCATCAAACATCTCTCCAAAATCACCTATAGACACCCAAAGTAATGACAAACAACCACTGAAACACGTGATTAGTGGTAAAAAAAGGATGTCTTTTCAGTCAAACTTCACACTAATTGATGAGAATACAACTAATATGGGAGTATTGGATGACTTATGTTCCATTTTGATCTGTTTCAACTCGTTATATTGCAAATTTGAGAAGTTACTGTATTCATATGGCTGTTGCAAATCTTAAGCACGCAACTTCTCAACAAAATCCACCAACAAGCACACAAATTAATCAACATCTCACTAAAATTACCTAAATACACTCGCATTAAATACAATAACCACTGAAACACGTGATTTTGTAGATTAGTGGTAAAAAATTAATTATAAATTTGAGTTGTTATCCGTATTTATATGGCTGTTGCAAATCTTAAACACTAACCTCTCGCCACAATCTACAAAAAAACACACAATTCATCAAACATCTCTCCAAAATCACCTATAGACACCCAAAGTAATGACAAACAACCACTGAAACACGTGATTAGTGGTAAAAAAAGGATGTCTTTTCAGTCAAACTTCACACTAATTGATGAGAATACAACTGATTTGGGAACATTTGATGACTTATTATCCATTTTGATCAGTTTAATTTCGTCAAATTGCAAAATTGAGTAGTTATCTGTATTCATATGGCTGTAGCAAATCTTAAGCACGCAACCTCTTTATGATTTTTCATCTGATTTCACTCGTCTAATTGCATAAATGAGTAGTTATTTATATATTTCTGGCTATTGCTAGTGATAAACACGCAACCTATCACCCTAACCATCTCCAGACATAAAAATCATTAAAGCTTTACAAAATCACAATTTGACACTCTAAATATTAACTTACAACAACTTAAACAGGGATTCTATTTAAAAATATATTATTAATAGTAAAAGTACTTCAATAACTAGTAATATCTATTATCTGTCTATTGCAAGTCTTAAACCTGCAACCTCTCACCAAAACTACAGTCAAAAACATAAAAACATCATTAAAACAAAACAAAACCATTGTGTGGCACTCATAGTATTTACTAACAACCACTTAAGCACAGGTTTCAGTTCAAAAGTGCTAGATACGATGTTTAAGGACTTAAGTGTTGATTACACACTAATAAAAGTAAAAAACCACTAATTTTGAATATTGTATGACTATTTATCAAATATGATTATGATTAAGCTCGTGAAATTGCATAAATGTGTAGTTTTTTTATTTTTTTGGCTGTTACACGTCTTAAATACGCAATCTCTCACCAAAACCACCTCCAAACACACAAATACATCATAAAAACTTTACAGAATCACTATTTGACACTCACAATAATAAATAACAATCACTTAAACACGGAATTCTGTTCAAATGTGGCTAGAAACGATGTTTAAGGACTTAAGTGTTTGATTTTACACTAATTGAAGTGAATACAACTATTTTGGACTATTAAATGACTATTTATCAATTTGATCTGATTTAACTTGTGAAATTGCATTAACGAGTAGTTATTTCTATTTTTCTGGCCGTTTTAACCTCGCAACCTCTCACTAAAACCATCTCCTAACTAATTTTTGAATATTGAATGAGTATGTATCAAATATGATTATGATTTAACTCGTGAAATTGATTTTATCCATAAGCAGTCCAAAAAAGCGTTTTAGCATTCCAAGGTGGATGATAATTTTATAAATAAACTTTGGATCAGTTTTAAGCAACATTTTAAGCACTCTTTTAAACCAAAGAAAATGGCCTATATTTTATCTCACGTTGTCAAATCAACATCTTTACATTTTGGGCGCCAAAAAGAAGAAAAGAAGCAATTTTTAATAAAAGCCTTGAAGATTTGTTAAACCAGGCCCCACTTTTTACACGAACCATTGCAGCCGATACCACTAACCTTTTTTGAGTATCTGAAATAGCGGAATTAGATTTTAAGCAAAGGATTGAAAGAGAAAATACGACATCAAAAGGATTTAAAAGCATGACCAGGAAATACCGTTCTACATCAGTAATTATAAAAATCCTCGTAGATGGGAAATCAATTACAGACCCAAGTGTGATACTAAAACACTTCCATCAGCGATTCCAAAAACTTGTTGGCGGAGAAAGGAATAACTTTCCTCGGCCCAGGAAGGGACAACATATTATTTTTACGGAAGATTATGTTTTGCATTATATAATAAACATTTTCAAAACGGAAATGCTTCAGGACCCGATGATGTCAGGGGTTTGGTATATACAAAATGCATGGACGAAGGTGTTCCATACCTGGTGGGATTAAGGAAATCGATGGAAATTTACGGGAAACTTCCTAAATCGATTACAAAAGGAAAAATCACCTTAATCCTTAAAAATGGGGGTTGCTACGGACATTAATAATTGACCCCCAATCATTATATTAAATGAAAGCTACAGAATTCTGGCTGGAGTTTTAGCCAAAAAGTTGAGCCTATATTAAACTCCAAAATAGGAATTGAACAAAAGGATTCCTCAGAGGAAGAAAAATGTATGATGTGTCATGAAACTTTGAAACAGCTATAGGGGTGCTCAATAGAAAAAAGTTATGGAGCCATCATTGCAATAGACTTCAAAAAAGCATTTGATACTATAAACCATCAACATATTTTTAAGACTATGAAAAAATATATTCCAAAGGAGTTTTTTGAATCTCATTAGAGCTCTTCTGTATAATGGATCATCAACTATCTCTA
This sequence comes from Caligus rogercresseyi, assembly GCA_013387185.1. Lineage (NCBI taxonomy): Eukaryota > Metazoa > Arthropoda > Copepoda > Siphonostomatoida > Caligidae > Caligus > Caligus rogercresseyi. The sequence goes on from CP045891.1 coordinate 18,021,555, forward strand.
GGGGAATGAAAGAAAGTGACCCTATTGCTTTAAAGAAGAGTTGTCGTCAGGGATGCCCCATGTCACCTCTTTGTTTGTTGGGAATATCGTGGATCTTAGTAACAAAATAAATAAGAAGTTTAGGGGCTTTGGAGTCGATTTTGGCTCTAGTAAACACATTTTAGATATGTACACCGATGATGTTACAATAATGTTGGAGGCCAAGTAAGAAAAACAATTACGCAAGCGGATTAAGGTCATCTTAAATTTCTTTAGGAAATATCAAAAGAGGTCTGGGCTGGAAATCAACCATAAAAACTTTAATTCTTCCTATGGGGATCTAGAATCCTCATTGCAGGGAAACAATTGCCGGTTGCTCTGTACGGGAAACAATAGAAGTTTAGGAATTATGTGGACTTCTCGAGGAGCGTCGGAGGTCAACTGGACAAGGTTGCAAAAGCAACTCTATATCAGCCTCTCAGGAGGTAAGAATTTAGTCTAAAAAAAGGATTGATTTTTACAACGATCACATTGTTCCTACTTTCCTATATAAAGCTGCTTCTATCTCTTGGCTTGCAGAAAACCCGATCTCGGAAGAAAATGCCTGGCTGAATGTGCTATTTCATAAAAGCTATTTGCCTTCTTTGAAGAGAACCAGGTCACATATCGGTGGTGGTCTGTCTTTACTCGTCAGAATATTACCACTAGTTTATCAAAAGTTTATAGTAGACTTAACGGTTCACCCAGATCAGGAATGGCGAGCTGTCTTCACTTCAAGTCCAGGATATTTTTTACTGATGTTTGGGACAGAGTTTACAAACAGAAAATTGAAGAAAGAGTCTGCATTTTTGTCGACAATACAAAGAATCCTCTCTTTTTAGCCTCTTCAACGGTAGACATAGTTCGACAAAATTTTAAAAAGCCATGGCATTTGAAGATGTCTTTTGCTACAAATACATTAAATGAAGCAAATAAATTTGTGATACTTACTTAAGACAGCTGAAACTTTCTGTCTCTTGGAGGAAGATAATTTTTTCTTCCATCGCAAAGATTAAGGACGAGAAAAGATTTCCCGCTCAACTCACGATTTCGGCGAGATGCTTGTTTTTAACACACCTTAACAGACTGTTGAATGTGTTTAATACAGTTGTGCATGCTTTTGACAATTGTCCGATGCTCCAAATCGTAAGGGAGTTTGTAATAAAAACATGAAAGGAGTTAACGTGAAATAATCACGGCAGTACTTTTGTTTGGACTGTCCATTAATCTACAAAGGGCACAATTAGTTGTATTGGGAGGAATAACACTAATTTTGGAATATTAGATGGCTATTTATGATTTTTGATCTGATTTAACTCGTAAATTACATTAATGAGTAAGTTATCTCTATTTTTCTGGCCATTGCAATTCTTATCCACGCAACTTCTCACCAAAATCACCTCCAAACACACAAATACATCGTTAAAAACTTACATAATCACTGTTTGACATTCACAGTAATAACTAACACCATTAAAATGCGGGATTCTGTTCAAATGCAGCAAGAAAAGATGTTTTAAGGAGTTAAGTGATTAATTACTCACTAATTGAAGTGACATACAACTTTTTTGGAATATTAGATGACTATTTATGATTTTTGATCTGCTTTAACTCGTGAAGTTGCCTAAATTAGTAGTTTTTCTATTTTTCACACAGTTATAAATTAAAACCAATTTAACATAGTGATTTCCTTTCAAAAGTGGCTCGAAACGATGTTTTATGGACTTAAGTGATTGATTTCACACTAATTGAAGTGAAACACAACAAATTTTTGAATATTTGATGACTATTTATCAATTTTGATCTGATTTAATCGTCAAAGTCTAAATGAGTATTTATCTCTATTTTTTTGGCTGTTGCAAGTCAGAAACACGCAACTTCTCACCAAAACTACCTCAAAACACACAAATACATCATATAAACTTACAAAGTCACTATTTGACACTCACAGTAATAAATAACAACCACTTAAACACGGAATTCTGTTCAAATGTGGCTAGAGACGATGTTTAAGGACTTAAGTGTTTGATTTCACACTAATTGAAGTGATATACAACTAATTTTTGAATATTAGATGACTATTTATCAATTTCGATCTTATTTAACTCGTAAAAGTGCTAAATGAGTATTTATCTCTATTTTTTTTGGATGTTGCAAGTCTTAAACACGCAACTTATCACCAAAACCACCTCCAAATACACACATACATCATAAAAACTTACATAATCACTATTTGACACTCACAGTAATAAATAACAACCACTTAAACACGGGATTCGGTTCAAAAGTGGCTAGAAAGGATGTTATATGGACTTAAGTGATTGATTTCACACTAATTGAAGTGAAATAAAAACTAATTTTGGAATTTTAGATGACTTTTTATGATTTTTCATCTGATTGAACTTGTAAAATTGCATAAATGTGTAGATATTTATATATTTCTGGCTGTTGCACGTCTTAAATACGCCACCTCTCACCAAAAACCACCTTCAAACACACAAAAAAATCACAATTTTTTTACAAAATCACTATTTGACACTCACAATAATAAATAACAACCACTTAAACACGGAATTCTGTTCAAATGTGGCTAGAGACGATGTTTAAGGACTTAAGTGTTTGATTTCACACTAATTGAAGTGATATACAACTAATTTTGAATATTAGATGACTATTTATCAATTTTGATCTAATTTAACTCGTGAAATTGCCTAAATGAGTAGTTTTTTCTATTTTCTGGCAGTTGCACGTCTTAAATACGCAACCTCTCACCAAAACCACCTCCAAACACACAAATATATCATAAAAACTTAACAAAATCACTATTTGACAATCACAGTAATAAATAGTAACCACTTATACACAGGTTTCTGTTCAACAGTGGCTAGATACGATGTTTATGGACTTAAGTGATTGATTACACACTAATTGAAGTGAAATAAAACTAATTTTGGAAAATTAGATGACTATTTATCAATTTTGATCTGATTTAACTCGTAACATTGCATAAATGAGTAATTATCTCAATTTTTCTGGCTGTTGCAAGACTTAAACACGCAACAGCTCACCAAAACTACCTCCAAACACAAAAATACATCTTAAAAACTTTACAAAATCACCATTTGACACTCACAGTTATAACTTACAACCATTTAAACACGGGGTTCTGTTCGAAAGTAGTTAGAAACGATGTTTTATGGACTTTAATGTTTGATTTCACACTAATGGAAGTGAAATAAAACTAGTTTTGGAAAATTAGATGACTATTTATCAATTTTGATCTGATTTAACTCGTAACATTGCATAAATGAGTAATTATCTCAATTTTTCTGGCTGTTGCAAGACTTAAACACGCAACAGCTCACCAAAACAACCTCCATACACAAAAATACATCTTAAAAACTTTACAAAATCACCATTTGACACTCACAGTTATAACATACAACCACTTAAACAAGGGATTCGGTTCAAAATGGCTAGAAACGATGTTTTATGGCTTAAGTGATTGATTTCACACTAATTGAAGTGAAATACAACTCTCAACAAACACACTATTTGACACCCCAATTAATGACTAACAACAACTTAGACACGTAGTTTTACCAAAAAAAGAGGTTACAAACGATGATTTAAAGTCTTAAGGGAATGATTCGCACTAATGATGCAAGTTACCTCTGAATTTGGAATATTGGATGACTAATCATCAATTTTGAACTGATTAAACTCGTCAAATTGCATTAATGAGAAAATATCTCTATATTTATGACTGTTGCAAATCTTAAAAACGCAACCTCTCACAAAAACAACCCCCATTCACACTAGTTCTCCATAAACTCTCAACAAAACACTATTTGACACCCAAATTAATGACAAACAACCACTTGGACATATGATTTTGCCAAAAAAGAGGTGACAAACAATGCTTCTTTGGGAATGATTTTGCGCTAATTGATGCAAGATACAACTTAATTTGGAATTTTAAATGACTATTTATCAAATATTAACTGAAAAACCTCGTCAAATTGCATAAATGAGTAAATATCTCTATTACATCAAATGAAAAGATTATTCTGCCAAAGTTTTAACATAAATTTAAGATCTATAGAGTTTGTTGTTATTTACATAGGCCCCAATCAAAATCAAATAAATTATTCTACAACGATATTACAATTCATTTTATATCAATTCAGAAGCACCAAAACCCCTCTACCAGAAGATTGTACCCAAATTCTAAGATGGGTTTTTAACGAAAAGTCCTTTACAGTTTAGTTTTAATATTTAAAATGTCCTTAAGCATGTGCAGAGTTTCTAATCGCTCCGGAACTCTCTCCCCCCCCCCCCCTCCCGATTGTAACCACCATTATTTGTGGCGTGTTATGTTTTGTAGATTGTAATACATGTCTGAGTAAATAAATAAATGAAATATAAAAAAAGAACTTGTGTGAGTGGTGGTTGCTTTGAGAGAGGTTCCGTGTTTAAGATTTGCAACAGCCATAAATCTAGAGATATTTACTCATTTATGCAATCTGACGAGTTTAATCAGTTCAAATTTGTTGACTAGTCATCCAATATTCAAATTCAGTGGTATCTTGCATCAATTAGTGCGAAGTCATTCCCTTAAGACTTTAAAACATCGTTTGTAACCTATTTTTAGGCAAAATCACGTGTCTAAGTTGTTGTTTGTCATACATTTAGGTGTCAAATAGTGCGTTTGTTGAGATTTTATGAAGAACTTGCGTAAATGGTGGGTGTTTTGAGAGAAGTTGCGTGTTTAAGATTTGCAACAGCCATAAATATAGAGGTATTTACTCATTTATGTAATTTGACGAGTTTAATGAGTTCAAATTTGTTGACTAGTCGTTCAATATTCAAATTCAGTGGTATCTTGCATCAATTAGTGCAAAATCATTCCCTTAGGACTTAAAACATCAATTGTAACCTATTTTTAGGCAAAATCACGTGTCTAAGTGGTTGTTTGTCATTAGTTTGGGCGTCAAATAGTTTGTTTGTTGAGATTTTATGAAGAGCTTGTGTTAATGGTGGTTTTTTTTAGAAAGGTTGCGTGAAAGATTTGCAGCAGCCATAAATCTAGAGATATTTACTCATTTATGCAATCTGAAGAGTATTTTCCGTTCAACACTGATGATTAGTCATCCAATATTCAAATGCAGTGGCATCTTGCATCAATTAGTGCAAAATCATTCCCTTAAGACTTTAAAACATCGTGTGTAACCTCTTTTTTGGCAAAATCACATGTCTAAGGGGTTGTTTGTCATTACTTTGGGAGTCAAATAGTGGTTTTGTTTTGATTCTATGAAGAACTTGTGTGAATGGTGGGTGTTTTAAGAGAAGTTGCGTGTTTAAGATTTGCAAAAGCCATAATATAGAGTTATTTACTCATTTATGCAATTTGACGAGTTTAATCAGCTTAAATTTGATAATTAGTCTTCCAATATTCCAAATTCAGTTGTATCTTTAATCAATTAGTGCAAAATCATTCCCTTAAGATATTAAATCATCGTTTGTAACCTCTTTTTTTAACAAAATCACGTGTCTAACTTGTTATTTGTCATTAATTTGGGTGTCAAATAGTGTGTTTGTTGTGATTTTTTGAAGAACTTGTGTGAATGGTGTTGTTTTTGTGAGAGGTTGGGTGTTTAAGATTTGCATTAGCCGTAAATTTGTCTTGTTTGTTTGTCATTTCAATGGGTGTCAAATAGTGATTTTGTTTTTATTTTATAAAGATTTTGTGTGTATGGTAATTTTGGAAGGAGTTCACTAGGAACTTTTCATGGTCCTTCGAGCCATATGGATTCGACGGATTCGCGATGTTTTGATTTTCTCTAAAGAGGAAATTTGTTGGATCCCCTCATATCAGAGACTCTTCCGAGGATCACAATTTGGAGTAGCCCGAAGGGAGTCGCACTATCTGGAGGAACATCCTCATTAAGTCGGCAAACAGTATTGGAGTCGACAACTTCAACAAGGACTCCGTAATATATTTCATTAGTTTGTTTATTGTTTGATATTTTTTATCTGTATTTTGATACCCTTCTTGCTTTAAGTCTATTCTTTTAAACTTTGTCACAACGTCGCAAAACGGAAGATCTTCCTTAGAAATACTTGAAAGGCTCAAGACTAGACTCGAGGAGTTGTTGGAAGAATTCTCAGTCGAGGCTAGTAATGAAATTCCTGATTATTATGATATTTCCTATTTACAGGAATTTTTGAGTAGCTCTATGAGCCAATTGATAGACCAGTATGCACTCTTAGGAGTGACTGTTGCTGAAAGCTTATATTTAACTCATTTAGACGAACAGCATAGCTATCAAAAGAATTTCGTCATGTTTTGAAGGTTGCAGAAGGTGATAAGATCTGTATTGTAGGAGAGCCTGAGTATGCTGCTAAGCTAAGGGAGGCTCATTCTCCATCTCCCACAATTAAAACAGACAGGGTTGAATCCTTTACTCCGACGAGTAGCCTAGCTCATGTTACTAAACTTGAGCTGCCTAAGCTTAGTGGGGAGCCATCGGAGTTTTCTGTGTGGTTTGATACCTTTAGAGCCATGATAGATATCGATAGCGTGAGTGACATTATGAAACTCAATTATCTTCGTTCTTGTTTATTTGGGCAAGCTCTTGAAAAAATATGCTCTTTACCCATTACAGGGGAAAATTATTTTGGAGCAACAGAAATCCTTAAAGAATCTTGTAGCTGTGGAAGAATGGCATTCAAAGCTTGTACACAGATTGGTAGGGCTTCCATCGGTCAAATATAACTCTAGTGACATTATATACTTTCATGATCAAGTATATAGTCTTATGCGGGCCCTCAAAGGCAATGGAGTAGATATTGAGGAAAAACACAGAAAATGTTGTACTGCCTTTATTAGAGAGTAAAGTCAGTGGGACTATTCGAGATGGTTGGGAACGTTTTGTTTCTACTAATGATGATTCTTGTTCTTCAATAAAAGAGTTTCTCAAACAAATCAAAATATCTGCAAATGTAGCGGAGGCTAGAGAAATGGCCCGTTCGGATAGAGGGCAGCAATCTATAAAGAAAGTTCTTGTAAAACTGTAGTAAAATTCTACAATTGTGTGAACTGCCCTAACAAACAGCATTTTTTAGATAGTTGCAGTTTCTTCAAAGTACTCAATGTACAAAAAGACAAAAGCAAGTACGTGAGACGTCATCATGTTTTAATTGTTTACGGCAGGGGCACCATACACATAATTGTGCTTCGAAGCCTAATTGTTCTGCTTGTGATGGTAAGCACCATTCATTGCTTCATTTTAAAATACTTCTGATTTGAAAGATGAAGCTGATGTTTATAATCCCTTGAGCTTGGTTGGTCATGCAACCTCAATCACAATTACTTTGCTCATGACAGCCCGCACTGAAGCATAATCGTCCTATAATCTACAAATATTAGGGTTCTGATTAATGAGGGCTCACAAGTTAGCTTAATATCGAGAAGATTGGCCAGAACTTTGAGGTTGAATGGAAGTAAGACCGTTTTAAAACTCTGTGGAGTAGCAGGTATGGGAAATGTACCCAAAACATATTTAAAGCATGAATTTTCTCTCAAGACTTATGATGGAGCTTTAATTTCAATGTCAGGAATTGAAGTAGAAAGAATTTCCGAATACCGTTGAAAGACTTCATCCCTGCACCTCCACCACTAAGACCAGCCTGGAAGACAGTGTCACCAAACCCCCCGTCACATGTAAATTCACTAAGATGGCCCACACCTATCCCCGTGGGAAAAGCAACTGCCTCCGCAGACAATGCAAAGCAGGCCCTCATCAGACTACTGACCACCGCACTCGGTTGTTAGTGTGGAATTGTCACGGCCTCGCCACCTGCAAACTTCTAGCGCTCTCATCGAAAGCGTTAGATACAAAAGCTAATGTGATTATTGCGACTGAATCCGAGCTTTGCCTAGACGACGTGCTCATTATACCTGGCTTTGATACTCTGCTGCCGTGTGTCCGTAAGTCGAAAAGACGTCGAACAGCTATGTTCATTGCCAAGGCCCTACAAGCTGAGCAGATCCCAACGCCGCCTGATTTGCCAATTGTCGCTGCTAAAATAGGAACGCGTCTGTACGTTGGAATTTACAGGCAGTTTACGTCACTCTCAAACAGCGTCTCTCACAGAGGATTAGCTTTCGAGACGACCCAAATGGATGAGATAGGAAAGACACTGAAAGTACTCTCTGAGACTCATGGAGTGAAAGAGATGATTGTCGCAGGAGACTTCAATCTGGACGTTACAAGATATGACGACCGTGGTTACTACAGGAAAAAACTAATACAACGTTGGAAGGGCTACTATGAGGAACTCGGACTTCAATTGCAACCGACAGGTCCAACTTTTCGATCTAATGGCGTTTTCAATGGGGCAAACCGTACCCCACCATTGATCACGTATACCTTCGAGTAAATGCAAACATTCACGTAGAAGTACTCGATGACGCTCTCTCTGACCATGCGCCGATTCTTTCAACGATCTCTTCCGAAAGAACTCCTAAGCGGATTGTAAAAGAAACAAGGGAGGAACGCAACTGGTCCACACTCGACGTACCTGCACTAGAGCTTTTCCTTCTCAATTGGGACTGGCAGCCCCTCTTTGACTCATCCAACGTAAATGGCATCAATCTTCACATTAAAACAGCCATCACAGCTGCTTTGGATGTTGCTGCTCCTCTTCGAAGATACACCACTGCAAATGCAAATGTTAGGCTTCAACCGAGAACGGGACAAGGCGAAGAGTCTAGGGAAAAAGTGCTACAAGGCTCTAAGAAACAAAGCACTGAGTCTAGTTAGAGGTGACCATGTTTCTTTTAATCCATCTCGAATCAAAAAGGGTGGGCAGACAGCAGCATGGAAAACCACAAATGAAGCCATGGGCAAAGGAAACGACGGCGTTCTGAATTTTCTTGATGGCTGTAGAACCGACACAGACTCAGCTAACATGTGCAATCAGTTCTACATCGATAAAGTTGACCGACTGCGATGCGATCTAAGTCCTGATTCCCAAAATGCAAGCTCTAATGCCGATTTGGATGGCGAATTTGAATTTCACAATGTAGGCACTGCTGCTGTGAAGAGGGTACCTCGCCCCTAAGCACACTGCCAGTATTGACAAAATTCCTATCGTCGTATATCAGTCAGCCTGGACAGCATTAGCCCTTCCAATCGTTCACCTCATTAACACAATCATACTTCTCAGATATGGCCAGACGAGTGGAGAACGGCAATCATAATCCCAGTACTGAAAAAGGGCAAACCACGTAGAGAACCCTCTAGCTATAGACCTGTCTCACTCCTTTGTGATATCTCAAAATTGACCGAGCGGGTACTTTACAATCAACTCGTGACCTACGTCGAAGCTTCTTGTAAACTCCCATAGGAACAACACGGCTTCCGAACTGGACGCAGTGTCGACACTGCCCTTGCAACTCTACTGTCTAACGCTGCTAAGGCTTGTAATCGTAAATTAAAGGTATGCATTGCTGCCTCGAATTTTTCTAAGGCCTTTAACCTTTTGGAAGCAGATATACTTCTGGCCAAGCTCCAATGGATGGCGGGCCTACCAACAAGCTGATACTCAGCTACCTAACAGGAGGGCGACAGCAGGTGAATTGGAACAGCCAACGGTCCAATTTCCTGAGCATAAAGTACAGCGTCAGACAGGGTTCTGTGCTTGGCCCCCTACTTTTCATTCTTCTCACGGCTGACCTACCTACCTGTTTACTTGAGAGTAGCTGTCAATCCAGAAGCTCAGCTTGAAGTACTACTATATGCCGACGATACTTCTATAGTCATCTCGGCTCCATCCTGGGAACACCTAAACGTTGGGAAAACCCAAACGTTACGTCTGGGTGCTCCAGACACTCCTTCGACCGCTACACTCGACCTTCTGGGGGTAACTGTTAGCCGGAACCTGACATTTGGGCCCCACCACGAAAAAATTATTCGGAATGTCAGGAGTAGAATCGGAGTCATCCGCCGGCTCTGCACCACGGTATCGCGAGGGCCACTTCTGACCGAGATAGCTAGAGCCATAGTTATCAGGAAGTTTCAAACGTCAGTTTGGGTGACTAGAAGTGCAAAATACTCGTCTGCTCATTCCCCTCATACCCCTACAATGGCAAAGACTAGCTCAGATGTGCAACTTGCCATCAACGATCCCGCACGTATCTTGCTGGAAGTTCGAAGAGCAGATTGGTTGCGTGTGGGTGACCTTCTCGACAGTTCACATCTTCCATCTGTAAATGAGATCTTGGTGAAGCAGGCTGCCATATCCGCTTGGAAGGCTATGAACGTGGACAGGTGTCCCTTGGAGAGGATTCTCCAGGGCTTCGATGAGCGCACCCGTAGTGCTACAATATTCCTCAAGAAAACCCATTTCTACAACTATGTCGCTGCTGTTAACCTTTCAAAGGTATGGAGCTTGTCACAGCCATTAAGAGAGGCATGTACTTTATCAAGTGCTCGGAGGGTAGCAATGACAATGGTAGGGTTGTCTAGATCCTTACAGCTCCTTAAGTTTAATGTATTTATAAAAATTGAATATATATATATATATCTTTTTAAGAGACTTTATTCGTTTAAGGTAGTGACATATACTATTATATATAAATAAACCTTATAGTTTTTTCGTTATTTTTCTTTAATTAATTTTTTTAATTCTTATTATTGTATAATTATTTGTTTGTATATAAAGATTTATGCTTTTTACATTATTAGCCATGAAGGCTAGGGATATATTAGCTCCATAATAAATCATACAACAACAACAACTCGAGTATTATTCTTAAAAACATTGCTTCAGATCAACACTTAAAAGGACTCAAGATTCAATTAATTTTGGGGGAAAATTGATATTTTGATTGGAGTAAATATGATTGCAAAGTTTGTTACTTCGGTTCCTTTGCAGATAGGCAAACCTGATGAACCATATGCACGTCATACTAAATTTGGGTGGGTTGTCTGTGGAAATATAAATTCACAACAAGAAGGAAAAGGACTGTCTGCATCTCATGTTTCTTGTCGGGTAGATATAACTCAATTTTGGAGAATTGAGGGATTGGGTACTGAGAAGGATAATATGAAACGAAGGGGGAACTTATGGCGGATACTATATTTTCAAATGGAGTTAGACGTACAAGTGATGGACGTATTGAAGCACCTCTTCCATTAAAAGAAGGATTTCCAGATTTAAGATCTTCTAGAAGCCTTGCTCTTAAACGATTCAATCATTTAGAGAGTTAATTACGTCGTGAAAAGACCACAGAAAATGCTAACAAAAAGGCTGGAGATAGGCCAAACAAAATAATAAAAATACCCAGACTTGAGTTAGAGGCTTCTGGGTTGTCTTCTCGTTCGGTTTCTTGTTTTGAAATGAAAATTCCCTTTGATGTCTCAACAGTCCGATCGAGGACTTATTTTGTATAGATTTTGTTGCCTCAAACGTTATATGGGCTGACATAATCGCATCTGATAGGATAGAAATAACCATTATAGCAGTCGGGTTTGGAACTAAATCGATCGAAGACTTTTTTTCTGTCGATAGGAGAATTGGCTTTCAATGAAGGGCATTGCGTAGGTCATTGCTCAGTGAAAAATAAAGTATTTATACTTGGTATTCAGTGGGGCCAGAGGGGATACATAGGAGCAACTGGGGCATTATGTCTTCAACGATTAATAGTCGGGTTTCTTTATGGAGGAGTTATAGTCTCCAAACAAGAATATACTTACATAATCTCCACATAATTCGTCTAGTTTTATATAAGGCCACAACATCTCACGAGATTGCGGAAAGAGCCATGATTGAAGAAGAAGTCTGGTTGTCGAAACTTTTTAACAAAAACTACCTTCCCGCTATTAGGAGACCTAAGAAGTTAATTGGAGGAGGATTGGCTCTTCTATCTCGTATTGTTCCCAAAAAATATATAAAGATAGATAGATATTCTGAAGAAACCGATCAGGAATGGAGGAGGACTGTCACGTACAATAGTCTATGTCTGAGGTTAATGTTCGGAACTGATCTCACAAACAACTCCACGCAACGTATTTTCTCAAGTTGGGCGGCAGCTCAGAGAATAATCTGAAAGTGTGAGCCCAAATTTCTCAGTGATTCAACAATGGACATCATTTGGAAAAACCACTCGAGACCCTATTTCTTCAAAAACTTAGAAGATTCTGCTGTTTTGGAGGGAAAAGCTTTAAACAGCAATGTTTTATCCATACATTCTAGTCTCTTTTTAAATCCATTTGATGATGGAAGGTTTAAATTCCTCTAAGAAAGGCCGCTGTTGTTCATTTAATGCCACGGCCATGGCACTCAAAATGGAATTTCCTAAATTAGCTACAAAACTAAGGGGTTGACTTATTTCTTTCTCAGTTTATTAAAGCTTCCTGAAGCATGGAGGCACAGAATAAATCAGTCCTTAGTTGGAATCCACGACGGGAGGACATTCACAAGCCAACTACAAATTTCTTCTAACTGCATAATCTTTTCGGAGCATTGCAAGGATTGTGGGAGACTTATAGTGATATCTTACATGCCTTCGTGGATTGCCAGGCTGTCTTTATATTGAAGAAATTCGTATCCTTAAACGTCAGGGGTTTGGATGGTTGTGGGGAGGGAGTTATAAAGGCAGTTGTGCTTTTTGGGCTTCAAAAAAGAAAAAGACGTCGTTCCGACAACTCTGAGGCCGTGGACTTTGCTTTGTTGAACGCCAAAGTACGGATTAATAGCCTTTAACGAAGCGAAAATATGTGAAGCTAACAGACCTCCAAGCAATTTTGATATCAGCTGCAGCCAGATACAATGCATTTTCGCTGAAAATCCCTTCTCTTCCAAACGATTCGTGGACCTTTGCTTCATAGGAGGTCCGATACTTCCCAACAAATTCCCTATCTCATTTAAAGATTTCGTGTCGTGTTTTGAGTATATATTGGAGAAGCGTTGTTTAAAGTATGTAATGTGCCATGTTATGTTTGATTAATTTTTATTATATGTTTTAATTGTTGTCGTTCTTCTCCAAAGTATTAATTTTAGACTACATTGTCTATTTTTTTTAAATATCATGTTCGTTTATTATGTAAATAAAATAAATACATAAAAACCAGAGCAAATGCAACATAAAAAAACAACATAATTAAACATTTTAGTTTAAATTTTTGGCTCTGGGGTTGAACACACAAAATAAAATAACACATAATATCAGGTAAAGGCTATCAAATTAAGACAATATTTTTGGGAAGCAACTATTAAGAATTTTAAAAGATGAACATAATAAATGTAATTAAAAACATAGTAAAATTATGCTAAGTGCTAAAAATTACTAAATCTTTTTAAATTATTTTTATAAGTCTTTGGTGTTGGATGGAGAGGCTTGGATAATACTTAATTATCCTTCCGGCGGACGTCCACGTTCCTCCTTCGTCTGGCGAGGGGATTTTTAACGATAATGCTGCATATCTTGCCGCCGCAGATAAAATATGCTTCTCAGCTCTTGACGATGGAGAGGTTTGTAGGAGGTCAGCTTATGACAAATCAGCGACTTAGAGTTCATAATACTGAAGGTCAACGCCTTAGTTTCCGGAGACTTGTTGCTTTTCCCAAGGCCGAAAAGGATAATGCCTTGCCAAGCATTCGAGGACTCATACTGAAGGGTAGGTAGGTTGAGCAATAGGAAGTCCTTAAGAATTTTAACTGCACGACATTCAACAAATAAATGAACTGTTGAGTTAATCAAAAGACCGCAATCTTTGCACGGCCTAGAAAAAAAATAAAAGATCAGCCGAAATCATCAGCTGAGCTGTGGATTTTCTTCCATCGTGGATACCTTGCAAAGATTGTCGAATCCGATTGTTCCAAGCCGAAGGAAGACCAAGTATTATCAAATATTTATCACTTATTTTTTCTACCTCTCTTTGATGCGATGGAGGAGACATTTTTAAGTGCCATGGCTTCGGAAGAATGTGTTGCAGAGACGTCCTCCTCAATGAGCTGTAAGAATTCTTGACTTAATAGCCATTTCCTCCAAAATGTCCGGTCGAGGTATATTTCGAAAATATAAATGCTTATGAGCGCTTTGTCGAATGACATCTACGGTCGTATTGGTGTCGTAGATATGGTAAAGTTTCCATAGTATACGTTGAGATGCACCCCAGACCCGAGAGAGTCGTGAAGTTAAATGGTTAGTTAAGTCTGAGCCGAACATTAACCACCAGTAGATTTCGTCATAAGCTACAGATCTTTGCCACTCGATGGATGGATTTTTTTTATTTCATTAATGATTTTCATATACACCTTTGGTATAATACAACTCAAGCGAGAAATACCTCCCCCGAGCAAACGTTTTGGTCTTAGAATAGATCGAAGATAATGATGGTGAAATAAGGCACGAAGCCATTTTTCCTCCTCAAGAATGACTTTTTCGGCAATTAATTGATGAGAGGACGCCTTGTATAACATTAGAGGAACAACTTTCAAATTATAAAAGTCAATTCTTCTCTGAACGTTGAAGCTCCTCCATTTTGCTATGTTTCGAGGGATAATTGAAAATGCATTCGTCCAGTTTTTCTCACCTATTCCTTTATTATTCCAGGTAATTCCCAGAATGTCCACTTGGTTCCTAATTTGGCACGAAGTAATTTCACTTTCTTTAGGGTTCCATTTTCCAAGGGGTAGAATCGTTGTCTTTGCCTTGTTGATAGCTAGGCCTGATATTCGTTCGTATTTTGAAAAAAAAAGTTTAAAACGATATCTACTCTTTTACTCAGTTGAAGTTCTGAATTTCCTTCTACCATAAGAGTAACGTCATCGGCGTAGAGGTCTATTAAATGTTTTGTGCCTTTGACGTCCACGCCAAACCCTCCGTACTTTTTCAAAACCATCCGAATTAGATCCTCAACCGCTGCAACGAAAAGTAAGGGAGAAGATGGGCATCATTGCCTACAGCTATTCTTAAGGTGGATGGGATCACTTTCCATTCCATTAAGTGATATTGACGAGGTTCCATTTAACAATAATGCCCGAATGGGATTGAAATATTCCTTCGGTAAGAGTTTCTTAACCGCACTCATAATGCGAATATGCGATATAGAATCGAAGGCCTTTTGGAATAACAATTATTGCTCCTAAAGTTTCCCTTTCTTCCACTGAATCAATGCAAGCTTGAATATTTCTCGAGACATCACAGATTCTTCTTTTTTTTAGAAAGCTCTTTTGTTGAGTGCCAATCTTGGTGTTAAGAATGGGTTCCATTTTTTGGGCAAGCACTCCCGATAATATTCTATATGAATAATTGAGAATGGTGATGGGCCTCCAGTGACTAAAGTCTGACCCATCACCTTTCTTTGGGATTAAAGCGATCCTACCCTTTGTAAGTTCCATAGGCATCTTGCCCTTTAATTCCATGGATTTACCTACTTTTAATAGGTATGGAACGCTTTCCTCCAAAAAGTGAACAAAAACTCCACCACTTAACCCATCTGGACCTGATGTTTTTTTCTATAATTAAGTTTATGACGAATATAATTTGTTATTGATTCCTTGGTGAATATTTTATTTTCTCCGATCCTTGACCATTTTTCCGCCGAGGAAAGTTTTTCCGTGATCCTCCCACGATAGACTGGAATTTTTGATGGAAATATCGAAGAATGTCTTTTGGGGCATTTAAGACCTTCCCACCCTCAATAATTATTTTAACGAAAGGAGATGGTCATTGTTCAATATTTGAAACAAGTTTAACTCTTTGGGAGGCACTTTTTTCGAGAAATACTTTCTCTTCTTTTTCATCCTCCACAATCTCGGACACCCTAAATGCGTTGAATGTATCCCCCATTAAGGATCGGGCAAAAATTGAAGACGAACTAAGAATGTTTTCAATATCTTGTTGTCGCTTTTTCGAGGCTTCTCTCTTTTCTCTCAAGAAAGAAGTTGTGGTGTCTATTTATGACTTTTAACGCAAATACTTTGGAATTTTAATAACTGTAATATATATATTAAAAAAAAATTAGTGCAAAATCAATCCCTTAAGGATATAAAACATCGTTTGTAACCTCTTTTTTGGCAAAAATATGTGTCTGAGTGGTTGTTTGTCATTGCTTTGGGCGTCAAATAATGATTTTGTTGAGATTTTATGAAATACTTGTGTGTTTTTGTGGTGGTTTTTGAGAGGTTGCGTGTTTAAGATTTGCAACAAAAATAAATATAAAGATATTTAATCATTTATGCAATTTGACGAGTTTAATCAGTTCAAAATTGATGATTAACCATTCAATAGTCCAAATTCAGTTGTATCTTGCATCAATACATCTTAAATCATTCCTTTAAGACTATAAACATCGTTTGTAACCTTTTTTTGACAAAACTACGTGTCTAAGTGGTTGTTTATGATTAATTAAGGGTTGTCAAATAAGTGTATTTGTTGAGATTTTATGAAATACTGGTGTGTTTGGTGGTGGGTTTTGTGAGAGGTTGTGTGTTTAAGACTAGTAACAGCCATAAATCAAAAGATATATACTCTTTTATTCAATTTGACAAGTTAAATCAGATTAAAATAGATAATTAGACAACCAATATTCAAAATTCAGCTGTATCTTGCATCAATTAGTGCCAAGTCAATCCCTTAAGACTATAAAACATCGTTTGTAACCTCTTTTTGGCAAAATCACGTGTCGAAGTGGTTTTTTGTCATTACATTGGGTGGCAAATAATGTGTTTGTTGTTGGTTTATGAAATACTTGTGTTTGGGGGTGTTTTTGTGAGAAGTTGCGTGTTTAAGATTTGCACAGCCATATATAGAGATATTTACTCATTTATGCAATTTGATAGTTTAATCAAAACAAAAT
Organism: Caligus rogercresseyi; assembly: GCA_013387185.1. Taxonomy (NCBI): domain Eukaryota; kingdom Metazoa; phylum Arthropoda; class Copepoda; order Siphonostomatoida; family Caligidae; genus Caligus; species Caligus rogercresseyi. The sequence continues at coordinate 18,038,447 of CP045891.1, forward strand.
TGATTAGTCATCCAATATTCCAAATTCAGTGGTATCTTGCATCAATTAGTGCGAAATCATTCCCTTAACACTATAAAACATCGTTTGAAACCTCTTTTTGGCAAAATCACGTGTCTAAGTTGTTGTTTATCAATAATTTTGGTGTCAAATAATGTTTGTTGAGATTTTATGAAATACTTGTTTGTTTGGTGGTGGTTTTTGTGAGAGATTGCATGTTTAAGGTTTGCAACAACCATATGTAAATCAAGAGAAATTTACTCATTTATGCAATTTGACGAGTTGAATCCGTTCAAATTGATGATTAGTCATCCAATATTCAAATTCAGTGGCATCTTGCATCAATTAATGCAAAATCAATCCCTAAAGACTATAAAACATCGTTTGTAATCTCTTTTTGGCAAAATCACGTGTCTAAATGGTTGTTGGTCATTAATTTGGGTGTCAAATAATGATTTTGGTTGAGATTTTATGAAATACTTGTGTGTTTTGTAGTGTTTTTTGTGAGAGGTTGTGTATTTAAGATTTGCTACAGCAATAAATCTTGAGATATTTACTCATTTATGCAATATGACGAGTTTAGTCAGTTTAAATTTGATAATTAGTCATCCAATATTCCAAATCCAGTTGTATCTTGCATCAATTAGTGAAATCAATTCCTGTAACCTCTTTTTAGCAAAATATCGTGTCTAAGTAGATGTTTGTGATTACTTTGGGTGTCAAATAGTGAATTTGTTATGATTTTTTACAGAACTTGTATGAATAGTGGTGGTTTTTGAAAAGAGGTTGCGTGTTAAAGATTTGAAAAAGCCATAAAATAAAGATAACTACTCATTTATGCAATTTGACGAGTTTAATCTGTTCAAAATTGATGATTAGTTATCCAATAATCCGAAATTCAGTTTTATCTCGCATCAATTAATGCAAAATCAATCCCTAAAGACTATAAAACATTGTTTGTAATCTCTTTTTGGCAAAATCTCGTGTCTAAATGGTTGTTGGTCATTAATTTGGGTGTCAAATAATGATTTTGGTTGAGATTTTATGAAATACTTGTGTGTTTTGTAGTGTTTTTTGTGAGAGGTTGTGTATTTAAGATTTGCTACAGCAATAAATCTTGAGATATTTACTCATTTATGCAATATGACGAGTTTAGTCAGTTTAAATTTGATAATTAGTCATCCAATATTCCAAATCCAGTTGTATCTTGCATCAATTAGTGAAATCAATTCCTGTAACCTCTTTTTAGCAAAATATCGTGTCTAAGTAGATGTTTGTGATTACTTTGGGTGTCAAATAGTGAATTTGTTATGATTTTTTACAGAACTTGTATGAATAGTGGTGGTTTTTGAAAAGAGGTTGCGTGTTAAAGATTTGAAAAAGCCATAAAATAAAGATAACTACTCATTTATGCAATTTGACGAGTTTAATCTGTTCAAAATTGATGATTAGTTATCCAATAATCCGAAATTCAGTTTTATCTCGCATCAATTAATGCAAAATCAATCCCTAAAGACTATAAAACATTGTTTGTAACCTCTATTTGGCAAAATCACGTGTCTAAGTGGTTTTTGTCATTACTTTCGGTGTCAAAAAGTGGTTTTGTTGTTACTTTATGAATAGCATGTGTGTATGGTGGTAGTTTTTGTGAGAAGTTGCTTGTTTAAGATTTGCATCAGCCATATATATAGAGATATTTACTCATTTATGCAATTTGATTAATTTAATCAAAACAAAATTGATGATTAGTCATCCAATATTCCAAATTCAGTTGTATCTTGCATCAATTAGTGCAAAATCAATCCCTTACGACTATAAAACATCGTTTGTAACCTCTTTTTGGAAAAATCACGTGTCTAAGTGGTGGTTTGTCATTAATTTGGGTGTCTAATAGTGTCTTTGTTGTGATTTTATGCAGAACTCGTGTGTATGGTGGTGGTTTTTGTTAGAGAATGCAAGTTAAAGATTAGAAACAGCCATATAAATCTAGATAACACTTGTTTATGCAATTTGACGAAATTTGAAATTTTGATCTGATTAAATTCCTTTAATTGCACAAATGAGTAGTTATCTCTTTTTTATGGCCGTTGCTAAATCTTAAACACGCAACCTTTCACCAGACCACCTCTAAACTCACAAATACTCAATACAAACTTAGCAAAATCATTATATGACACTCCAAGTAATAACAAACAACCAAAAACACATGTATATGTTAAAAAGTGGGTAAAACGATTTTGAATAGTCCTTACCGATTGATTTAATACTAATTGAATGACAGTACAAGTAATTTTGGAATATTGGATGACTAATTATCAATTTAAACTGAATAAACTCGTAAAATTACAGAAAAGAGTTTATTTTTAGGCCGGTTGCTAATTTTAAATACGCAAACTTTCACCAGACCACCTTCAAACACAAATACTTAATACAAACTTAACAAAATCACTATTTGATACTCAATGTAATGACAAATAACACTGAAACACGTCATTATGTTAAAAAGTGGTTAGAACCGATGTTAAATAGTCTTAAGCTATTGATTAAACACTAATTCTGGGCATTTTTATCCTCCTTGGTTCCATTGAAATGCAGATCACTTGTGATCACGTGCCTTGGGGATGCCTTTGGGTCTTTGAACTTCTTGGGGCGACTCCACGCCTTGGATCCTCTTTCCTTCAATAAGAGAGCTGAACCCTTCCCCAACATATCCGACTCAATTGTTCGCTCGAGCTTGATGCAGGCCCGGCAGGATGGGGGGCCAGGCCCACCCACCGAATGACGTGGGCTCAATTTTTTATGAATGTGCCAATTGTGCCCCCCATAGCAACTTTAAGGCCCCTCCAACATCCTGGGCCTGCTGCCGGGCCTGGCTTGATGACTTCCCTAGGGTTGAGTTTCCCTATTAGAAGACTGTCGAGCGGCATTGTAATGAAGCCAACAATAATCGAGTGATTGTATTGCCACACTAGTAGTGTCCAAACCTCATCCGATGGGTAAGGAAATCTTCGATAGGCTCGGCCTTAAAGATTTCCTCGAACTTTTCCTTGACTAGAGGCTCCTCGGCCTCTATGAACTTATATGTGCTAGAACTCCACAGTAAATAAGAAAGTTCCAGGTCCATCCAGTCAGGTTCGCCTTCTTCCTGCCCGTAATTGATCCTGATTCTCCCCGATCTCGAGTTCAGGGCATAGCTCTTGAAGCTCCGGAAACTTCAAGGTGGAACACGAATTCTTAACGTAGAAGATCCTAAATATAGACGGAGTAGGATTCATAGGATCCCAGAAAAGTAAACATTCTTCCTATGATTTGACTGATTGTTATTTTAAGAGTCTTCACATTTATATTTTGTCGCTATGAACTAACACTATTTATTATCATAACAATAGGAAGCAAAAGGATTATGGTTCTTCAATAACATTGCAAAGATTATTAGTGTTTAGGTTTAGTGAGTAAATATATAAAATAAAGCATTTATCTTAGTTTTCTTCAATATCGCTGACTTTGTTGCATGTATTAAAAAATGTAGCATGTGGCTAGGTTTATTTGATTTTTTTCTTCAACTCTGGACATAAGGTTTCTCAAATGGCAGTATGTGGGATGCTTCCCATGTGTTTTTGGACTCCTAAACGACCATTTGATGCTTATATCGTTAGTAAGGTATTACGAGAAGATTATTTTTATTGATTGATACCACAGATACAAAAACAAAAAGGTTTCGTGATTGATGAAGGGCTGCCCACATTACGAAAAGAATTAGAAATGCAATATTATTGTTATTTAACATATAAATCTTATTTCTGCTAAAAATAGTGGCAAAATCGTAAAATAATACGATTTTTATAAAATTCAACTCAATTGCCATATTTTTACATTAAAATATATTATATATATAGGGGGCGGAAAGAGTCTCTGCTATCAGTTACCCGCCGCAGTCCAAGGCGGAGTCACTGTAGTCCAATCCCTCATGGCATCCCTCATATATGATAAATTCACAAAGCTCGACGGTCTGGGAATCCCTGCAGATCATCTCATCGGGGATGACTATGGCCGGCAGCGGAAAATATACGAAAAGTTCTGTCTCCTCACGCCAAATAACACTCCTCTACATGACTCCCGAGAAGGTATCTGCCTCTCAGAAGCTCAAAACAGTCTTTTGAAGCCTTTATTCGCGGAATCCCCTCAAGCGATTCGTTATTGATGAGGCCAACTGTGTGTCTCAGTGGGGACACGACTTTTACCCGGGTTACTAGCTTCTCCATAAGCTCCAAAGTGATTTCCCCCAAGTCAACTTTATTGCACTAACGGCCACCGCGACGCCCCGTGTCCGAATGGAATTCTACATAATCTAGAAATGAAGTCTCCAAAATGGTTTCTCTCCTCCTTCAACAGACAGAATTTGGCCTATGAGGCCCAACCAAAGAAGTCAATCCAAAACTCCTATGCTGCCCATCCCGTGGACTGCTACCGTGAAATGGCTATTAAGTTGCCTGGCTCCAAAGGTGAAATAAGGGACATTGTTCATATGAAAGAGCTTCGACTCAGCACATGTTTGAGTTGCAGTAGCGCGAAAAAGAGTAAAAAAGGTCAACGTTTGTAATGTTTGGAATCCCTCAGAAAGAATGAGGGGGAATTAAAGTGTTGGAAAAGTTAACTCGTTTAAAATAATTATTTATCATCTAAAGTAATGTTGAATTTATTTCTGTATTATAAAATAATAAATTGTGAATGAAATTTATTTGCCATTTAATATCAATTAATTACTTTCATGAACTATACTAACTAGACCATTGCTGCTCCGCGGCTGTGGCTAGCCCCTACCGGTGGTTGGGTGGCATACGGCCACAGCATTTATACATGGTAACATATCTATGGATAATATGTTGAGGCAAGGATTGAACCTGCATCAAACAATGAAGTTTTTAAAGCTTATTTAGATGATAATGGAGACGTCGTATAGAAAGTAGTTATATGATAGAGAATGATGTGAGTATTTTTCAAAAGAAGGAAAGGGGAAAAATATCCAATAAATCCTGATTAAGTTCCTCTCCTTATAACTAATAATATATATGTATTATTTTTTTTTTACCCTTTTCTTACTTTAAAAATAACTGTATCGTCTCTTTCAAAAAAAGTGGGCACAGATACTGAGCAACATGCTACATTATATGAAATATACATTATATAACATTAAAGTACAAAGTTATCAAGTATTTATTTAACATTATAGTTTTTTTATGTTGCAACACAATACAAATTATAAACATAACAAATGACTTGAGTATACATAGTACAATTGTTTGTTTATTGATATAATAATATAAATGAATGTTTTGCATGAGTTTGATTTTTTTTTTTAATGTCCATAGTTGAGAAGTAATTGTACCAATAGGTGTGGGATATATATGTATAATTAAAAGGAATAACACAAAGATCATTCCTGCGAATAACCTCTAGTTGGTTATGGACATAAACAAAGGAGTAAGAATGAAGAGACAATGACATAACATTGAAGTACAAAGTACTCATGACAGAAAGACGCCATGTTTGAAAACAAAGATAAATTAAAAGGAATAAAACAAAGATCATTCGCTCCTTTGCATTCATGCCTCTAGTTGGTCATGGACAATTATATATAAACAAAGAGGAAATAATAAAGAGACAGTGACATAACATTAAAGTACAAAGTACTCATGACAGAGAGACAGACGCCATGTTTGAAAACAAAGATACAAAGAGAGATTGATATGACGTTAACACAGGACCGAGTACTGTTCCTTTTCTTTTCGCACAACGGTGCTGATGAGAAAGTAATAAAAAGGTAAAGAATTACAAAAATATAAAATATATTATTTAAAGGTATCCGGACAATTCCCCCCTAGACAATTCCCCCCGGGACAATTCCCCCCCAGACAATTCCCCCCTGGGCAATATCAATGCTATTGGACATTTGAAACCTAACATCAAAGTAAAAGGATGTTTCTACCACTTATCTTCAAATATTTTGAAAAACGTTAAGAACCTAGGATTGCAGCAACAATATTTGGAAGATACAGAATTTGCCATATATTGTAGAATGCTCTGTTGCCTTACTTTTTTACCAGAAAAATAGGTTATTACTGCCTTTTTTTTTGCCTATATGGTTCAACAGAATTGCATCCGACTGGATATAAATAAGCATTATTGCATTAAAATTAGTCTATCGAACCTAGGATCTAATCAATGAGGTAGACCAAAAATGACCATCCCCTCTCGGGATTCGAACCTGCGCCCCCAACATTGAGAGTTGAACACGCCTTAACACGCACGGCTATCGAGCTCCCTTGCCTTTGAAGAGCTCGCAGATAAAATTAAAGAAAAGTTTAGTACCGACTTCGACGAAATCTTCGATTATTTCGAGGACCCTTACATTGGTCGATATGAAAGAAATGCTTCCCGTAGTCGCCCTATATTTACAATAAATTTGTGGAATATCTTCAACCAAACGGACGAAGGACTACCACGGACAAACAATAATGCGGAAAGATGGCATCGTCGGTTTTCCTCGCAAGTTGCTTCCTGCCATCCAATTCTATGGAAGTTCCTTGAATTCTTAAAAAATGAAGAAAACTTGATTCGTATCGACATCATTCAACAGCTTGCAGGTCATCCTCCACCTCTTCAAAGAAGACGATATCGCGATTGTAATCACCGAATTTTTACCATTTTGAAAGATTATGAGAATCATGAAATTGTAGATTATTTATGAGCTATTGCTCAGAATATTGCATTTTGAAAACATTTAGAAATATGTTTTTATATTGTTTTTGAATTATCTCTATGTGTGTACTTTAGAAAATATATAGAAAATAAATTTAAAAAATATGTAAAAACACAACTTTCATAAAAAATGATAAACCAAAATTTTATTTCTATTATGTATGTACATATAAGTACTACTAAGTATTCGTATACTAATGCATATATGGAGGTGATTTACCAGGGTTGGAATTTTAGGTACCAGGGAAGGTGAATTTTTTTAATGATACAATTTGTTATTGTTCAAAAAGTATATTGATGTAAAGGTTGCTTTTAGTTTAAAATGTTTTTTCATATAGATGGGAATTCAACGTCAAGAAAGTATCCAAAATCATTGGCTAAATATTGCGCATTTTGAAACAAAGAAAGTATTCCTTTTGATGTGCTTTATCTTTGGTTTGAAATCTATCACTCAAATTAGAGTTATTGACAACGATTTTTTACAAATTAGTATAATTTAGACTTTATGATATATTTTCTTTATTTTTTTATTAGGATAACTGTCCAGGGGGATTTGCCGGTTGGGTATTGCAAAGGGGGGAATTGTCCGGGGGGAATTGTCTAGGGGGGAATTCGCCGGGTGGGAATTGTCCAGGGGGGAATTGTCTGGGGGGGAATTGTCTGGGGGGGGATTGTCCGGGGGGAATTGTCTGGGGTGGAATTGTCCGGGAATCTATTTAAATGATTTTAAAAGACAGACTCAAAAAAGATGATCAATGAATCAAATGTCAACAATGTCTAATAATAAGATTCATAACAATATTTTTATAATCTCATTTATAAATAATGTAGATAAATATGTCAACAGTGATAGTATTTTATGTTTAATGTATTATTATGGTGCCCTTCCGTCAATTCCATCATGTTTATGACGGGGATCATAAATATTCATCAATTTTCTTGATTAATTTATTTATTAGAGGTTACATTAGATTAATAATTTAGAGTGCCCCCTTGGGAGCAAAAAGAACTAACATCATAGCCAACTACAATGCTATATATATATATATATATATATATTAGGGTTGTTCTTATTTAGCAACATTGTGGATTTTCTGTTTCTTGGTGATAAAAGAAGACGACATACAAAGTTTGAACAAAATCGGTCGACATTACGAGGTCACGCAACGAGGTCAAAGTTTTAAAAATTAGTAAAAATATAGTTTTCCGCAAATTTCTTCAAAATGGTGGACGTTACAGACTTCAACAATTATTATTAATTTAAAGAAAATCTAATTTACTACCAGACGTATGTTTGATGTTTTGTAATAAAACAAAGTTTTCAGTAAAAACAAAGCAAGAAAGGGAGTGAGTATTGTTAGCTTATTTCATAGCTTTTCTATCAATTAACTTCACTCGCCTGTAGAAGATGACTTGTTCGCTTCAGAGTAAAATAGTACTTTTAAGCTTAGTAAACCTTTGGATGATAAATCTAAAAATGACCTTGGTTGCATTCTATCAATTCAGAATTTAGTACAATCTGAGTTTACATCATATGATTCAGAGCCTGTATTGACTTATAAGAAATAGATTATGAAAAAATAAAAATAATGTGTTTCTTAGATTTACGTCAAGGTATCCTCTCAAAATTTTACTTTGTCTCTGACGCATTTATAATCCATTATATACGTCATTTTGTACACGAGATAGGCTTTTTTAATGTACCCTTTTCAGGCCTTTTCAAAGCCGCTAGGCCTTTATTTTGTTTTTAACAAAAGATGTCTACGGCCAAACCTACAAGAATACTTAATACAGCCCCAGCCCTCCTAACCCTAAAAAAATCGATACAAACCGCAAAACCCTCTCACAGACACAAATCTGGTCTGATCAGAATTTAGCTAAGAACCATCACAGGGTCAAGATGCATCTGTGTGCCAAATTTCAGCTGCTGTAGTTTCGGCGTCTATTGAGGACAGACTGACAGACGGACGGACAAACTCCAATTATAATGTAAGCTAGCCCATTGCCGCTCCGCAGCTGTGGCTAGGCCCTGCGGGTGGGTGGGTGGCATACGGCCACAGCATTTACACATGGTAACATATCTATGGATAATATGTTGAGGCAAGGATTGACCCTTGCATCAAAATGAAGTTTTTAAAGCTTGTGTAGATGATCATGGAGACGTCGTATAGAAAGTAATTATATCATAGAGAATGATGCAATTTTTTTTTAAAGGAGAGGGAAACAATATATATTATCCAGTAAATCCTGATAACGTTCCTCTCCTAATAACTACAAATATATATGTATTTTTTTCTTTTTTTCCCTTTTCTTACTTTAAAAATAACTTTATCGTCTCTTTCAAAAAAAGTGGGCACAGATACAACATGCTACATTATATGAAATATACATTATATAACATTAAGTACAAAGTTATCAAGTATTTATTTAACATTATGAGTTTTTTATGTTTGTTTATTGATATAATAATAAAAATTGAATATTATGCATGAGTTTGATTTTTTTATTTAATTAATGTCCGTAGTTGAGAAGTTATTGTACCAATAGGTGTGAGAGATATATGTATAATTAAAAGATATAAAACAAAGATCATTCGCGCGATCAACCTCTAGTTGGCCATGGACATAAACAAAGAACTAAGAATGAAAAGACAATGACATGACAGAAAGACGCCATGTTTGAAAACAAAGATAAATTATTAGGAATAAAACAAAGATCATTCGCTCCTTTGCATTCATGCCTCAAGTTGGTCATGGATAAAATGGTATATACACAAAGAGGAAAGAATGAAGAGACATTGACATATTTTTAAAGTACAAAGTACTCATGAGAGAGAGACAGACGCCATGTTTGAAAACAAAGATTCAAAGAGAGATTGATATAACATTAACACAGGACCGAGTACTTTTCCTTTTCTTCTCGCACAACGGTGTTGATGAGAAAATAATAAAAAGAAATATAAAACATATTAGTTAAATGATTTTAAAAGTCAGGAACATGCTTGAAGGCTTAATATATTCCAGGGCCATATGTTGCTTACATGAATATAAATAAAAGATCATGACAATAATTAAGATACATTTTTCTTTAAATATTCACTTCATAAAATGATGTATTTTATAAAAAGCTCCCATATCGTTTGAAACCTTATTATATGCATTTACAACATTAGCATTTATAGATAGACCTTCAATAACATCAATGCATAATACTTGTTGCGACAGTAATGACAAAAATATCCAAGATGATAAAGTTATTTTAAGGTAAGACATTCTTCATGATTTGGAGGGAAAATCGACATTTCCAACTTTGCACTGGAAACCATTTTTATGATGTTATCGTTTCATGAGTACATGTCAAATATTTTTATTCATAGAGCTTCTCCCTTCTCTTTCTTCATACTTCGGAGCGCGTTCAGCTGTGTCTCCTGTGAGAAAAGGGGGATGAGTTTGAAGTATTCAAACTGGTTAATAAGATTGGTGAACCCAAGGTTGGGGCCATACAAAAACAAACATGTAGCAGTATGACTACTCAATGACGTCACTGGAGAACGATTATATCTATCTATATATATATATATATATATATATATATATATATATATATATATATATATATATATATATATATATATATATATATATATATATATATATATATATATATATATATATGTGTGTGTGTGTGTGTGTGTGTTTAAATATATATATGATAATATAAATATATATATTCGTTCTCCAGTGACGTCATTGAGTAGTTGTACTGCTAGGATTACATATTTGCTTTTGTATTGCCCAGACCTTATTATACAGACCTTGGTTGAACCCAGAGAGAAGAGAGAGTGCCAAAGGAAGTGTTTTTATTAAAAAATATTTGTCTTTTACAGGTAGTTTGGAGGTTGCGTAGAATGGTGGGGTAAAAAGTTCCATTGAATAAAAAAGAAGTGAAATCTTAATACATAGTTATATTATCAATATTATCGTTTACAATAAATTAAATAGCAATGTTGAATACTAGATTAATTTAATAAGTTTAATATTTAAACATTTAAATAAGATTTAGTAACAAAATATAAGAAATTAACATATACATAAGAGATCTTGTATTAAAAAAACACTTATTTCAAATTGGACCTAAAGGGCACGAAAAATTCTTTGACGATGGATAAAGTTTCCAGCGAAAATTCCCCTCCTATTGTGATCATCTTTTAGGAGTTTTTTTAGTCGCAATGACAAGTATTTTTTTCAATACAATATGAATTAAACAATTGAAGTGATTTTCTGTTCCAATTGCAGTGTTGGAGCAATGTTCAACATTTACAGAACTAAAAATATTACTTTTTAACTTAAGGAGGCAAATGTAAGTTAACTTTTCTATAGCTTTTTTATCATAAAAAGAAATAGTTTTGGATCGTAGAACTTCTTCGGTATGATAAAGGAGCTCACAAAGTGATCCAGAGGGGTGAAGTAATCCCTTTTTTTCATCTTCATAATAGTTTTTCATTAAAATAAGTGAACGATTAGGATAAGGATCTATTTCAGAATGCTTCAAAGCACTTCTGCATTCAATGCATTTTAAAGCACTATGAAACACTTTACAATAGAACCCGTCAATATATGCTATTGTAGCAGAGCAAACTTTACAATCTCGAACTGTACAAAAATGATTTTCGACGTCGTTTTCCTTTCCTGACTCATAGCTACAGCTAAACTCCATAATATCGAACTGCTGTTGAAATTCGAGTCCGGAGAAAGAAGCTGATGAAAGAGAGAGGACCACAGTTTCGTCTTGAGCAATACAATTTGCTGCTACACTGCCCAATACATTCTTTGGAGAATGAAAATGTAAAGTAAAGGCAAACTCCTTAACTTCTTCGGAATAAGCTGAGGACTTAGATTTCCTAGTAAGCAATTGCAAAATGAGGTCTCGGTCACCATCGAATTTTTCAAGGGCAACAGCGGCTTCCATATTTATCAAGCCTTCTTCTCTTAGTCCATTGATGGTGTCCATTAGCTTATGGTTCCTCTTTGCTGATCTCTGTGTCTGCTTTGCTAGTCTCATATTGCTCTGGTGCAGTATTGAAACCCTTGATTTAAGCTCCTCGCACTTTTTACGGATAAGGTCTTTATCATCTGGGTACGCATACCCATGTTCAAAATTGTTTTGCTTTGCATCGTCCTCATCCCCCTTCTCTTCCTCCACCTCGTCTTCAATCCGGCTTGGTCCTGCAGAGAAATTTATACTTTGACAATTTTGGATAACAATATCTAATGATACCAATGAGAAGGAGCTGATTGATAGAATATAATTCTTAAAATACTTTCACACACTCCCAAATTACAATTGAAAGCATTCGTTTACTATGGAAGAGACTTACATAACTTCAAACGAAATATTTATATCATATGTATAACTATATTGGTCATTCAAATTCGAAAAATACTGCAAGTTCATAGAAAACTAAATTTATTTTAAGGTTTATTGGAGCTTTTTAGAATCATTAGTCTCACCCTTACTGTCTACTCATTATTTTTTTAAATAACTAAATACATTTTTATACAAATTTACATTGTCAATCGTTCAATTTATGTGCATACCTGCAGTGGGCTCATTAATTTGCCTTATCAATTCCCTCCTCTCCTTTTTGGGCGCTGATTGGTAATAACGAGGAAAGGTAGGAAAAACGCCTGGAATAGCTCCTCTTTTCAAATACCTCCTTACTCCAGGAATGAATGTCTTTATAGTCTGATGGCAAAAAATGTTCTGAACAAACTCGATAATCGACGTTATCCTCAGGCTTCCACTTCTTTCTTCGCAGAGCACGTATCCATTTCTGCCTTGAATGTGAATCAGAAGGTAATCTATGGAACGACACTCCATTTTCATTATGAGTAGAATTCCTGCAATCCACAGCTACACATCCATTCACCATATTGATCAATAAGTTATAATACAACTTATTAGCTTAGTTGAACTAACACAAAAAATATTTTAATAGATAGAAGTGTTCGATATTTTTGATTTGCCCACCATAGACACGCAACCTCATTGTTAACACGAGAGACACATTTTATCCTTAGTTTGGCACTCTCTTCTTCTCTCTGGTTGAACCGTGGTGTTAATTTATGACGTCATATGGTGCCGGATATTTTTTTGCGAGGGCTTCATTTTGCATTTCATAATTTAAAAACCGCTTATGCAGTAAAAAGTGTCCCTAGAGGGCTCCAGGACTTTTGTTAGACAGCCATTTCTTAGACGGACACTTCTTAGACGGACATTTCTTAGACACGGACACTTCTTAGACAGCCATTACTTAGACGGACACTTCTTAGACAGGGACATTTCTTAGACACCCATTAAAAATGTACTCACAATTAAAATAGGCCCTCGGGTTCTGCCGAAAACAATCATGGTGTTTCGGAATTACAAATCCTCCACCAATGGGCCCTCGGGTTCCGCCAAACACAATCGGGGTGTTTTGGGGTAAAAAAATCCCCCGCCAATGGGCCCTTGGGTTCCACCAAACCTAATAGGGGTGTTTTGGGGTTACAAACCCACCGCCAATGGCCCCTCGGGTTCTGCCGAACACAATCGGGGTGTTTTGGGGTTACAAATCCACCGCCAATGGGCCCTCATGTTCCGCCGAACGCAATCGGGGTGCTTAGGGGTAAAAAATCCCCCGCCAATGGGCCCTTGGGTTCCACCAAACCTAATAGGGGTGTTTTGGGGTTACAAACCCACCGCCAATGGGCCCTCGGGTTCCGCCACACCCAATCGGGGTGTTTTGGGGTTACTAATCCCCCGCCAATGGGACCTCTGGTTCCGCCGAACACAATTGGGCTGTTTTGGGGTTACAAATCCCCAGCCAATGGGCCCTCGGGTTCCGCCGAACACACGCAGGGTGTTTTGGGGTTACAAATTCCCAGCCAATGAGCCCTCAGGTTCCGCCTAAAACAATCGGGGTCATTTGGGGTTACAAACCCCCCGCCAATGGGCCATCGGGTTCCGCCGAACACAATTGGGCTGTTTTGGGGTTACAAATCCCCTGCCAATGGGCCCTTGGGTTCTGCCGAAAACAATAATAGTGTTTCGGGGTTACAAATCCTCCGCCAATGGGCCCTCAGGTTCCGCCAAACACAATCGGGCTATTTTCGAGTTACAAATCCCATAAGAAATGTCTCATAACATACCGCCAATGAGCTCTTAGATTTTTATCTTGCGACTATGAGTGTTTTAAACAAGCTCCAAACAAAATATCGGGATATGTCAAGTGTATATACAACATATTGAGTTTTAAAACCTAATCCCACGTCAATTTCCCTAATTATACCTAATTCAAGCTCAACGCTTAAAGAATCTGGGGTCTTATCTGTTTTATACATTATTTGGGTCTTTTTAAGTATGGATGAATGATCAGTTGGATTTTATTTCCATGGGGTAATTAATTTTTAGCCGTTAATTATTAATAATTGTGACTGAGGAATCAAAAATTCTAATTGTGCAATTGATGCTGCTGGCATTCATTTATGTTGAACATTTTTGCGAATATGTTTTTTACTGCACTACCACATACAAGAGTATAATTGCCTAGCATAGCCTAAAAATATAGTTTTTGTTTTCTTGTTTCTCTAAAATGACTTTACGCTTGCCTTTTCATGAGGAATAAATGAATAAATTTTTGTTTGTCACACATAACTTTATTTTATACATTCATACATTGTAAGTAATACGTTCAAGGTAAGAGAGAATAGGAGTTTGAGGTATGTAATGGTCCACAATGCCTCTGAGACGTTGTTGCATAACTGCATATTTTTTTCTCTTTTCCGGAAGAACCCGTCCAGACCGATATTGTGTCAGTCGGGCTTCTTGATACTTTTGCTCATCGCAAAGAAAGCCAAGGAATGACCATATATTAGAATGGGCACACATATCCGTCTGGAATCCCCTATGCCATCCTTCAACACAGTTGTTGGTTTTTTGGGAGGTTCAATCGGATGGTCTGGTATACGTTCCACATTTCTCGGGGAAACCTTGGTGCACGGATTACTCCATGAACATCTCGGGCACCAATCCAAGTGCTTTCAACGTAACGCAAAATGCCTCGGGTACTCTGAAAAATAATAAAGTAACGTTAATAAAATTGTAATTAGTTATATAGTCTTAATTTTGATTGAACTTACTTCTGGGAGAAGCTCGGCATTTCGAAACTCTTCAAAAGCCTCTTCTACTCGATTGATGGGCACACACGCCAGAGCACCAAGCATATTGATATGCTTCCTGAATGATCCATCGGTCTCGTACAGACCTTTCCAGCCTCTCTCCTGTACCTCACGAAGAATACACTGCTTAAAGTGAAAAAAACATCCTTGATGAGAGGTTGTTGGGAAAATCTCTCCAACAGCTCGAATCATCGCCTGCTCGTAGTCCGTCGTGAATGTCGTGGGTGATAATCCCCTCACTGCCTCCTTGAGCACGTCAAGCATTGCACGATAGGCGTCTACTGTTTTATTTGGAAGCAGTGCAAAAACCAGAGGGACGGATGACGTACCAATGAGGCCATGAATGGTGTACAGCTGTGCAAACATCGGTGGTGTAACCTTAAATGTGCCATCAGCATACCAGTGATTGCATTGGCGCAGAAATGAGATGTTGTTTTGTGTGGCAAAAATAATAATTCGCATATTATCTCCACCCGAATCAAAGTAAAGGAACTGCTCTTGATCAGGTTTTAGAAGAGTGAGTTCGGGAGGAATAACGAGGTCTCCTCGTGTAGCAGGTAGTGCGGGCGCATTGTAGGCGTTTGTCCGCTGCCTTCTCACATTTCGCTTCATATTATCGATACCAGTAAGTTCAGTTACAGAAGTTCGTTGACAGTTGCTGAAGGAAGTTGAGACGATTGTCTTGGGCTTGAGCCGAGTGTTGAGGGCCAGTTGCCGGGCAGTCGCCTTGGCTAGTTCAGCTTCTACCTTATCCATATTTCCAAAATGGTTGTGGTTGTCAACACAGTGCTAAAAAATAAGAATTGTTAAAGATAAACCGCTTTTTACATACCAAGTGTAACGAGATACCTTTTCTAAATCATCCTCCCGTGTAACGGCGGTAGCTCGACAGTTATCCTCTGAGCATCTCCAATACCTCTTTTACCCTCTTGTCTTGTTCCGATAAAATACGAAGGAACCAATTATGAGAATTGGTCGGTTTTTCGAGGAATTAATAAAGTGGTGGTTCATTGTTGAAATTTAAAAAAAAATGATTATTGACGAATCGCGTCTGGTGAAATGGATTGGTCAATTCGGGGAAATTGTGGACCATTATCCAAAGAAAAATCCAACTGATAAGAAGGCAGAGGAAAAATACCCTGATTTCTGGAATGTTTGGAGAGACAGCAACTATATAGTTGAGATGGTCGCTGACCCTACAGTCATCCCTCAAATAGTCTCATTTCAGGGGTTCTTAATAAAATTAAAATTCTTTGGTGTGAAGCTTCAATGTCAAAGATGTTTCAATTTCGGTCATATGAAGCATCATTGTACACAAAAACGAGTAAAGACGTTTGAATATGAAAAGGCCCTTAAAAAAGATATGAACGAGAGACTAACTCAAGAAAGAAAAGGAATCGATGAACCGAGTGATTCTTTGTCTTCTGACATCTCAAGAACGGAAGAAGTCGTGGAACCACGTACAACTCCCACATCTAATTCAGTTTCAGAAACCCCTATTGACAATGCCTCTGTGGAGGAAGTAACAAATGAAAGAGAAGATGAAGGAGCCAATAAATCGAGCTTAAGTTTAGATACTCCTAACCCCACTGAAGATAACAACGTTGTGCAAGGTGAAGCAGAGAAGGAAATAGATGTATCTACTTCTCATAATTACGTGGTGGTAACAAATAACAATATTCCCATATCGGGTACACCACTAAGGGAGAATCAATCATCTGAAGTAAGGAAACTCGATTCAAGAGGAAGAGAGAATCCAAAAGGTTTCAGCCGGCACATTTGAATTCTGATGCAATTTTAAAAGATAGGACTCGATCCCAATCTTCCAAAAGAAACAGAGACGCGGGGGACAAGTCACCAATTAACCCCCAGAAAATTCCGAAGAATTGATGTCGGTAACTGCATTGCGAAGTCCAATATACAGACATTAATAGAATCCCTTTTGAAGAACGTATAAAATTATATTAATAAACCCCTAATGAACTCCTTTTGTCCAAGCTTTCTACAGACGCGAATCACGGATTTTTCTACTAATAACGTATCCATCGACATAAAATCGAATATGGGCCTCAAGAGGATCGTCTCTCTCAATACGAGAGGAGGTATGGATAGAATTTGATCCAAAAAAGGCTTCTGGCGTTGATGGTGTCATTGGAGAAATCTATACATCTTTTCCGGAAGAAACAGCTCCTTTTCTTCTTCGTCTGGGAGAATCAATGGAAAAAAATGCAAGGCTACCAAGATCGCTCACAAAAGGAAGAATAGTTCTTATCCCCAAGAAAGGAAATGGGACAGAAATAAACCATTGGAGACCCATAACTGTTCTCAATCAATCCTATAGAATTCTTTCCGGAGTTTTGGCTCAAGAAATGGAAAAGGAGCTCAATAAAAAAATTGGAAATAGCCAGAAGGGTTTTCTAAAAAATCGGAAAATACATGACGTCTCCCGAAATATTCAAGCTGTGATTGAGTCTGTGAGATCTAGAGGAAAATATGGAGCTGTGGTAGGAATAGATTTCAAAAAAGCTTTTGATTCCATTTCCCACCAACAAATACTCCGATCAGTGAGAAAATTGCTCCCCAAAGAGTTTTTCAATCCTGTGCGATCTCTTTTACTTAACGGATCTTCTGTTATTACCCTCGGAGGCATGGAGAGTAAACCAATCCTGTTAAAAAGGAGCTGTAGGCAAGGATGTCCGTCTGCACCTTTGCTCTTTATAGCAGCTATTGAAGAGCTTGTGATGGGATTACAACTAAAATATGGTGGTTTTGGTGTCCAATTATGTAAGTCAAAACACCTTATTGATCTCTACGCGGACGACATAACCCTATCGATTGAAGCCAACTCCGAATCACAATTAATAAAACGAATTGAAATTCTTTTGATGTCATTCCAAAAGTTCAAAGTAAGGTCTGGCTTGGAAATAAATCGTTCCAAAACTTTCATTTTACCAATAGGTTTGTGGAGTCCTGTGGAGGGTAAAATAGCTGGTGGCTGCTCTATAAAAAATAGAGTTTCAATATTAAGAGTCGACTGGGGATCTGAAGGCATTCACAGAAATAATTGGAATCAAATGACTGGGCTAATCAACAATAGGATATCAAGCTGGAGGCAGTATAACCTTCAAACGAGAATTGATCTTTACAATTCGCAGATCATTCCTATTGTTCTATACAAAGCTTCCGTTTCTCCTATTATAGCAGAAAGAGCTATGCTTGAGGAGGATGCTTGGCTCCTTAAACTCTTTCATAAACGCTACCTTCCAACTTTGAAGAGACCTAAAAATCAAATTGGTGGAGGTCTTGCTCTTTTATCCCAAATAATTCCACGAATATATATTAAAGTTTTTATAAACATCTCTAGATATCCGGATATGGAATGGAGGAGAACTATAACTCATACCGATCTGTATTTCCGTCTCCTATTTGGAACAGATCTAACAAATATATATACTGTAGCGTTATCAGAGACTTGGGCTGCAGCACAACGAATTATTTGGAAATGTACCCCAAATTTTCAAAGTGAGTCCACGGTGGATATTATCCGTCAACACTCCAAGAAAAAATTCTTTTTCAAAAATTTAGGCAATCCGCCTGAATTGGAGGAAAATGCAATTAGGAACAAAATTTTAACTGTTCATAATACGACACCTAATTCTGTATTTAGTGATGGCCGTTTTCACTTTTCGTTAACACGAACTGCTCGTCTCCATAAACCTCCTTGTCCATGGCACCTCAAAATGTCATCTGTAAGTTTTCGTGAGGAAGCCGAGGGTGTAGCCAACGCCCATTTAAAAAGATTATCTCTGCCGGAAAATTGGAGATTAAGGATATTTGCATCTATAACAAGAATATACGATGACAAGAAATTCACGGCTCAATTGCAGATATCGGCCGACTGCATATCCTTCCATTCGCATTGTCTAAATTGCGGCAAACTTTACAATGACGTAGAGCATGCTTTTGTCGACTGTCCATTTGTTGCTACCATAAAAAAGTTCCTGTCCATCAATTTGAAGGGTTTGGAGAACGCCGCCAATAAGTATCTAAAAGCAACGGTTTTATTTGGGCTTTCAAAAAACAATAAATTCCGCTCTCCCAAAAGCAAGGCAATCGAGTTTTCTTTGTTAAATTGCAAAGCCTACATTGCGAGTTGTCTATCAAAAAGGGAAAGCTTAACCCCCAAAATTCTTCGTTCCGCGATGATTTCTGCTGCCGCCCGATATACCGCCTTCAGCCTCAAGATTCCATCCCACACCGATGATTCATGGATAAGTGCTGGAAACATCATCAAGTTTTACCCTTCAAAGTCGAAGAAATATTTTAAAATTTTGAAAAGAATAATGAAACATTTTTAATTAATTAGCTTTTGTGATGTTTTTATTGTAACGCCTTTTATTTAGATATTTATTATAAACTATAATGTTTATTTTTTTAATATAATTTTTATATAACATTCTAAATAATAAAGGAGATTTTAAAAAAATAATAATAAAAAAATATTGATATTTAATAGTTGAAGGACACTTGAGTACAGAAGCTGTTTCAAGGGGGAAAATGAATAAAAAGGGGTGATTGAGACGCGTCTGAAAAAATAAATCTTGGCGCCATGAATTATAATTTGAAAAGTACTCAGATATTCAAATCATGGGAAAATGAATCAAAAGTTATTCATGCCTTTAAAATGAATTTGTTACTTTTCATAATGATGTTCTTAGTTTCAATTCTTAATTTTTTAAAATAATGGTATAATTGAATACATGAGACATATTTTTGACATTACTTTTATATATGCGTCAAAAAGTAAAAGAGCTCCGTGGCAACGTGGATAAGACTCCAATTTGCCCTAATAATGTCCAGCAGAACCCGCAGGTTCATGAGGACTCACTGAAAGTGGATTTGCAACCCCAAATTTGCCTTACTTGTGTCTGTCAGAACCCGAGGACCCATTGGCGGGGAAGTTGTAACCCCAAAACACCCCGATTGTGTTTTGCAGAACCCGAGGGCCCATTGGCGGAGGATTTTTAACCCAAAAACAGCTCGATTGTGTTTGGCGGAATCCGAACGTCCATTGGCAGGGAACTTGTAACCCAAAAATATAATAATTGTGTTCGGCGGAACGCAAGGGCCCATTGACGGGGGATTTGTAACCCCAAAACACCCCGATTGGGTTTGGCAGAATACAAGGGCCCATTGGCGGGGTGGTTTGTAACCCCAAAACACCCTGATTGTGTTCGGCGGAACCTGAGGGCCCATTGGCGGTGGATTTGTAACCCCAAAACACCCCCATTAGGTTTTCAGAACCCAAGGTCCCATTGGCGGGGATTTGTAACCCCAAAACACCCTGATTGTTTTTGGCGGAACCTGAGGGCCCATTGGCGGGGATTTGTAACCCCAAAACACCCTGCGTGTGTTCGGCGGAACCCGAGGGTCCATTGGCGGGGGATTTGTAACCCCAAAACAGCCCAATTGTGTTCGGCGGAACCCGAGATCCCATTGGCGGAGGATTAGTAACCCCAAAACACCCCAATTGGGTTTGGCGGAACCCAAAGGCCCGTTGGCGGGGGATTCGTAACCCCAAAACACTCCGATTGGGTTTGGCAGAACCCAAGGGCCCATTGGCGGGGGATTTATGATCCCAAAAACCCCGATTGCGTTCGGCGGAACCTGAGGGCCCATTGGCGGTGGATTTGTAACCCCAAAACACCCCCATTAGGTTTGCAGAACCCAAGGGCCCATTGGCGGGGGATTTGTAACCCCAAAACACCCTGATTGTTTTTGGCGGAACCTGAGGGCCCATTGGTGGGGAATTTGTAACCCCAAAACACCCCCATTAGGTTTGCAGAACCCAAGGGCCCATTGGCGGGGGATTTGTAACCCCAAAACACCCCGATTGTTTTGGCGGAACCTGAGGGCCCATTGGTGGGAATTTGTAACCCCAAAACACCCCCATTAGGTTTGCAGAACCCAAGGGCCCATTGGCGGGGGATTTGTAACCCCAAAACACCCCGATTGCAGTGTTCGGCAGAACCCAAGGGCCCATTGGCGGTGGGTTTGTAACCCCAAAACACCCCGATTAGGTTTGGTGGAACCCAAGGGCCCATTGGCGGGGGATTTTTAACCCCAAAACACCCCGATTGTGTTAGGCGGAACCCGAGGGCCCATTGGTAGAGGATTTGTAATTCCGAAACACCATGATTGTTTTCGGCAGAACCCGAGGGCCTATTTTAACTGTGAGTACATTTTTAATGGGTGTCTAAGAAATGTCCCTGTCTAAGAAGTGTCCGTCTAAGTAATGGCTGTCTAAGAAGTGT
Organism: Caligus rogercresseyi; assembly: GCA_013387185.1. Classification (NCBI taxonomy): domain Eukaryota; kingdom Metazoa; phylum Arthropoda; class Copepoda; order Siphonostomatoida; family Caligidae; genus Caligus; species Caligus rogercresseyi. Next base: position 18,059,736 of record CP045891.1, read on the forward strand.
CCGTGTCTAAGAAATGCCCGTCTAAGAAGTGTCCGTCTAAGAAATGGCTGTCTAACAAAAGTCCGGTTCCCCCCTAGAGGTTACATTAGATTAATAAGTTATAGCACCCCCTAGGGAGCAAAAAAGAACTAACATTATAGCCAACTCCTATGCTATATTTATATGTAGCATATGTACTTATGAAATAATGCTTACAAATTAAACTTTTTTGTTTTTCATCCAATTTTAAAAATTACTTCACATTTGCATTATTCTCCCCAATTGGGAACAACTATATAAACAAATTTAAATTTTTTTTTAAATGCCAAAAATCTCTTAAATTTTTTGAAAAAATCAGTTTTTTGGGTTTCCTGAAAAAATATGAAACACTTGAGAGGAACTTTTTTATAATGTATTGTCAGGCTTTTTAAGTTCCTTCTTATGAACTCAAGTTGAAATCTTTGAGTTCACCAGGAGCGGAAAAAACCACTTATCCATTTTCCAGTTTTTATGCCAAAACTCAAAAAATTATAAACCAAAATTCATTTAAAAAACCAACTTATTAGAAATGCCAAACTCTATAGGTACTATTTTATAACTTGATGGGATCAACCCAACAGACAACCCACAGAAGGCCCCCCTAAATTTAGGATTTCAAAAATATTCCGCTTCGTCCATGAAATTCGACCTAATATTCAATCCCGGATTTGAGGCTCTTAATGACCTCGGATCCGGATACTGATAACATCAAAGTTGCTCCCTTTGTGAAGTTGAATATGATTGTGCAAAAATAAATTGCAAAAAACTGCAAATTAAAAAAATCCGGATCCCGGCCCAAATATGTCCCGAAGGCCGGACATTGACTTAACCAAACTAGGCTTATTTTGCAAGGCCTTCATTTCGTATTAAAAGTCACCCCAGAGGTTTTCTTGAATTTCCCGACTGACCGGTCCGGTTTTCCGGGAAATTTCTCTGGGAACCGATTGGAAACTCTATTCTTGATATACTTTCAGAGTAGCTTTTTTCGAAATGGGAAAGAATCAAAAGTTATGGAAATGTCATAATCCGGGTCCGGGAGTTTCTGGATCCGGAATTTTTTACGGATCCAGGTTCTTTGGGCAGAGATGCAGATAACTAATGGCGTGCGCTTCTGTCTCTAAAACATTTCACTTGAGAACTATGGACAACCAAATTTTTCCAAGCCTTTTTTTAGGCCTTTTGAAGGCCGCTAGGCCTTAGTTTTGTTTATACCAAAAGATGCTTACGGCCAAAGCCCATAAAACATATAATTACATCCCGAGCCTCCTAACCCCCAAAAATCCATGTAAACCGCAAAACCCTTTCACAGACACAAATCTGGTCTGATCAGAATCTAACCTAGCCCAGGACCATCACATGGTCAAGATGCATCTGTGTGTCAAATTTCAGGTCTCTAGCTTCTGTAGTTTCGGCGTCTATAGAAGTCGGACAGACGGACGGACAAACTCCAATTATAATATAGACTAGCCCATTGCCGCTCCGCGGCTGTGGCTAGGCCCTCCGGGCGGGTAGGTGGCCTACGGCCACAGCATTTATAGATGGTAACATATCTATGGATAATATGTTGAGGCAAGGATTGAACCTTCCATCCAACAGCGAAGTTTTTTAATATGATAGAGAATGATGCGATTAGTTTTCAAAAAAAGGAGAGGGAAAAATATATATTATCCAGTATATATGTACTTATTAAGTTCCTCTCCTTATAACTACAAAATATATATATGTATTTCTTTTTCTTTTTTTCCCTTTTCTTACTTTAATAATAACGTTATCGTCTCTTTTAAAAAAGTGGGCACAGATACTTAGCAACATGCTACATTATATGAAATATACATTATATAACATTAAAGTACAAAGTTATAGAGTATTTATTTACTATTTTGTTTTGTTTTTATGTTGCAACACAATACAAATTATGAACTTAACAAATGACTTGAGTATACAAAGTACAATTTTTTTTTTTTTTTTTTGTTTTTGTACAATGTACAACTTTATTAACAAAAAATACAAAACTAAACATTTTATCCAATAGACATATCTTTATGAATAGCTTCAATTATTCTTAAAAAATCATTAGGGGGGGAGACTTTATTTGATCTAAATTTATTTACATATTAAATTGAATTTTTGTTGTAATGAAATTAACTTCGTCTTGATAGGGGCCGATATAAAAGAAGACAAACTCTTTAGATCTCATTTGTAAATTAAAATGAATATCGAAAAAATATTTTAAATCATCTAACATCCTCACAATATGCGGACACTCTAGCAAGAAATGTCTGATCGTTTCCCGTGCTTCCTTACAAAAAAAACAAAATCTTTCCTCTTTAGTTCTTCCATATAACATCCTAAGGATAAAGTGTTTGAAATAACTCTATATTTAAACCAAAAGAGAGGAAAACTTAACTTAGGAGATTGTAGGCCCTTTATGATATTTATTACTGATGCATCTATTTCATATTCATTTTTCCTTCTTTCAATTTGGTATAAATAATAGTTTCGGGTCTTCTCATCAATTAAAGTGTTACGAAACTCCCTTGTTATTACTAAGCTTAATAAAATTATAAAAACCAATATGTGGACCAATTTTTCTTTTCTTGAAATTATTTATACTTATTACAGTTTTTCTTTCTAAAATTTCATTTTGGGTAAAATTCTTTTTATCGTTAAAAACATCCCCCAAACACTGCAATTTCTTTTTTATCGATGTGTTTTTTAAAAACTCCAACCTATAATTACCTAAAACTGGTTCCTGCCACTTCATTTTTGCCAGAAGTTTCCCCGAAAACTCCTTATTTATTTGGCTATTATTACTCCAAAAAGGACTTATTTCTTTAGACAGACTAATTTCCTAATTGACTAATTGTTCCCCTTTGCCTTCCTCATTATCTAATGTGAGTCCCTCTCTCTTAAAATATACATCCTCCATTATTGATGACCACACTGATCCTCTCTCCATTATCCTCACAAACCATTTAAAAATAAGCACTTTCCAAAAAGCTAATAATTCTAAAAAACCAAACTCTCCCAAACGTTTAGGTGTTTTGATCCATTTCCATGATATCATTTTGGGCGTTCATTAGGAAATAAAAACTTTTCACAGATCTCATCTACTTTTTTACTAAGCACTTCGGAGACAGGAACAAGTTTTAAAACATGTGTTGCTCGAGGTAAAATGAGACAATTCCATATAAAAATCCTTGTTGAGACATCTTTCTTCAACATATTTGTGTACTTTGCAGTATGTTTCTTAAAAATATGCTCTAAAAGTTTAAAATTTTCTATGCTATCGTTTTCATTTAATGTTAAAAATGTACCAAGGACTTTCATTATATTTGTCTCCTTAATTTCATTGATATTAAAATTATGTTTCAAATCTGTCATAACAGTTGTTTTATTAAAATTTATCCCTAGTCCTGAAAGTTTTCTAAAATCATCTAATATATCTAATGTCTTTTTAAATGAGCTACAAATATCATCTTCACTTCCAGAGAAAATTATATTCATGTCATCAGCAAACGCTTCAACTTTAGTTTCAGCATTCCCGATATTTACTCCTTTAATAGAAGGGCAAGAATTTATTTTTTCAATTAAATAATTTAGACAAATAATAAATAAAGCTGGTGACATGGGATTACCCTGGCGGCAACCTCTTTCAATTTTAAACAAATTTGTTTCATATCCATAGTAGGTAAAATTCATTGAGAGACTCGTTGTTACCATTCTTATAAAATTAACTCCAACACCATGATTTTTTAGACTCTTAAATATCCAATCGTGCGATATACTGTCAAATGCTTTTTTGAAGTCTAATCCCAAAACACCGACATTCCTGCCTGCTTGTTTCGCTTGTGAAATTGAGTCTTTAATACCTCTTACAACGTCCTCCATTCTTCGCCCCGGGACAAAACCTTTTTGTGATATATTGATGATATCAGATAAATATGCTTTTAATCTCTTAGCCAGTATTCCACTATGAATTTTATAACATATGTTTAGCATGGTTAATGGCCTAAGATTTCCTATTAATCTGGGGTCTTTGCCAACTTTAGGAATTAAGATTAAACTTCCTAAAGATATACTTTTTTGAAAATGGCCATTCAAGTAATTCAAATAATTACAAGAATTGTCATGAATATCAAGGACTATGATCTAAAGCTGAATTGCCGACGAAGTTCATATCTTAATACATAAATTATGTATCAATATCAAGAAATAATGGACATATGTCCATATGAAATAGACAAAGGGTCTTATTTCTTTAAAGCCCACATGTATAAATCCATGTTTGTACATATAACTATTTCATTCAATATTAAATTTAATGAATATTCTTCAGAAAGTAAGGCCTCCTTTGTTCTTCGGAGAGTTTATGCGGACATAAGTTATGTTTTCATTTCTCTTAAATTTATTAATAAAATCATTGAATAAGTTGTCTTTTAAAACAAAGAAATTGCCACAAAAATAGGTTACTGTAAGGAAATGAATCACTTTGGGTGAAATTATTGAGTTTCACACTTACAAAAATATTATAGTGAAAAATATTATATCTACTTATCTGGCCAAATTGCCAGTTTTAGCTTAAATATCTTTTGGATGCCCCTTCCTTACATACAGGAACTAAAAAGTTATATGCTCTGCGAAAATAACTATTAGGTTTAATAATTGTCATATGGGTGTAACATGTAGATAATATATCAGGACTATATTATAATAACTTATTGACCGTTTTTACCTTATTTGAAATCTAATTGGAGTTAGCCGACACAATTTTGACTTAGTTACATTGACTAGTCATATATGTGTATTGTACGAGCCAGAGACATAGAAAAAATTAACTTACTTAAAAAATAAATAGTTTAGAATATCAATAGAAATTGGTAAAAAAATAAATTAAAAGATAACGGAAGACACAGTTACAAATGTCGGTAAAAATTGAGATGTAGCTTTCTACTTATAAGTCCGACTTTTCGAGTGCTCATTGTTACCTGCAGCTAACACATACTCATGTGCTTGAAAACCTATGTTCAATAAAAGGAATGTACATTTTCCTTCATTTATTTGCGGGCGTGTCAAAGCAATTGCAACCAGCTGAGAATTTTTTTACGCTAAGACTTGCTCATACTTCATGCTACTGAACATATCAATGTTCGCAAGAACTATTTTTTTAAGGATAACAAACAGGGACCTTTTTTAGAAACGGGTGATCGATTAGTATAAAAGAAGAATGCATACAAAACATTAATTATTATAAAATACAGTATCCCTTATCCCGACTTGTTGAGGTGACAAAAAAGCGTTCTAAAGAACACAAAGGGCCTCTTCATATGGGTCTTGATTAATTTCAATAGGACGAATTTTGCGTCACTGAGCAGATATTCACGCCTTAACAAATCGAGTGAGGTGATACTGTATATCAAAATGCTAAATGTTTTTTATACTCTTTTTTTTTCAATGAATCACATTCGTTGTCCTTCAAAATGAGTTATATCGAACATTGATATGTAACATGAAGTATGAGCAAGTCTTTGAGTAAAAAGATTCTCCGCTATATGCATTGGTTGCAGTTGCTTTGATACGCACGCAGGGTTTTTTATTAGTAAGATACATCCCAATTTTCCCCGGCATTTATGGCTATGTTTCACCGTTATTTTTTTGATGGGACAAACCCCGCTAGTAGGTAGAGAAAACTGTATTTGCATGGATGTGTTGTTATTTTCTCGTACATATATATATTTTTGTAAACACAAATATATATTTAGGCTGCATGTATGAACACTTGATATGTTTGAACTGTACATATGAAGCTAAATCAAAATACATCCCATATATGTTTTCCCTATACCTCTCATGCATCAATCATCCGAATAAATGGAGGGAAGTAATAATGTCGATTGTTTTATAATTTAATCTTATTTACATGTACATCTTATAACAGTAACTATTGTCTGGGGTGAATTAATAAAGAAATAAAGCTTGTTGTACGTTAGTTTTAAAAAAAGAAGGAAAATGAATCTGAATTTACAGACTTGACTTTTTCTAAAATTCTCTTGATTGCGTGTTATTCGTTTCTCGAACATAAATGTGAATAGATAGCAACTCACCCAATAAACACCATTTTTGAGTTGGCAACTAATTTGTCTTTTTGATGTCATAAAGTTATTATCCATTATGTCTGATATGATAAATATAACAAACATTCATTATTTCCTCTTAAGGAAGCGCTAAGGAAGCCTTTTCTTTATCTACAGCGTCTTTTGTCTCTTTTCTCCTCGTTTATTGTTTTTCAATGTTCAATAAAAATATGTGCTCCGATTTTAAGGGACAACGTGTCGGAAGTCCACAAGATTGCCGCCGTCTCAAATTATGTGATTTACGCCTTCTTTTATGGTGCTTATTCAAAGAGTTTACTTTACGAAAGGATAAATGGTCCTGAATAGATTTACGATGCTCTATTTTTATTGAGACTATGGATAGACACGAGTCATTCAATTTATCCATCTACTTGAAAGTATAATTACATCATATAAGACAATCTTTAAGATATATAGCTTGTATATGCAATAGCTGTAAAAAGAATCCCCAAACAATTATTTTCAATGCTTCAATTATCAAATATGAGCGAGGTTAGGAATATCAATGCTTGAAGGAAGACACTACTGCAGTGCAGCGGGCACTACAGTAAGAAAAACTACAATCTTGATTTGAATTTACATTAATAATATATCTAATATGATCTAACGAAGAAGTTGGCCCAAAATTTGTTGGTCAGTGTTTTGTAATTTTTTTTGTTGGTATAACAGATTCAAAATCGATAGAACTTAAAATTTGATTAAAGAAAAACAAAACAAATATTCATATTTAAAAGGTATAAAAGATCTTTGCCATATGTTTGCTATTAGTCATTAAGGGCTGACATCAGTTGCTGAGTCGAGTTTTTTTCCCTTCTTTTATACCCTGTAGCTATATAGGTCGGTGGACATTCCGTATGATTCCCCGGAGATAAATAATTAGTAGAGAGCGGAAAAAAATGTGATGATTTTTGCGAAAAAATGTATTTTAAAGTTACCCAAATGAGCAAAAAATGTTAAAAAATGTTTTTTTAATGTTACCCAAATGTGCAAAAATGTTAATTATATAGACTCTAAATTTGATTTAATGTTAATTTATTCTTTCATAAAAACAGTGACATACAATAGTATCTGCCAAATTTTTCTCGGTGAGGTTTCGGCGACGGTCAGATAAAACATTTTCAACCGCAAAAATGATCTCTCCATATCTACCAAGGTATTGGGACAGTATTTTAGAATAGCTCCATCCATTGGGCATATCCCATCTGGAAGAACAGCTCTAGGTTTACCTAGCAGCACATCTCGTACCTGTCTCAATGCTGGCAGGGCAGGATTTTTCTTTACTACGTAATCCAACTTAGTTTTAAAAACCTCTTCGGCGTCACCTGGAATCTTGCGGATCCTTTCCTCAGCATCTTCAAGGATTCTGAGTCCATCTTCAAGTGTAATTCCAGCGGTCTCCAGGCTGATAATTGAATCTGGCAGAAACGATAAATGACTTGCAATAAATGTTAAGTCAACTAGGATGCTTTTCATTTTAAAAATCCACCGACTACGGGTATACATTTGGCATCGTCAGGGTCAAACATATCCACGACTACTTTGACTTGCTCGAAATTCTGACCATATCAAACAGTAGCCCGGATCCATGTTCCCTATCTGGTCATAATTGGATCAGGGGGGGGGGGGAGCTCTAGGCCAGGGCAACATTTTCTGAATTTTGCTCGTCGAGATAGGATTTGGGGAATACTTTATTTACCGAAGAAATGAGACTATTCACGTGAGCAAAATGGTCTTTGACCTTATTCGCCACACGATGAAGCAAATGACAAATACGTGTCACATGTATTTGAGACGGATAAAAGACCCTAAGGTCTTGTCAATTCTTCCTCATATACTCAGCTGCATCAGTCACAAGAATTTTTGCCAAGCTTGCCTCAAACTGAGGATCAATCATTCTGAGAGTATCATTGACGATCCTAGCCATGTCGTTTGAATCAGAAGTGGGGACGAATGAGCATTTCACCACAAATGGAACATGAAAGGAATTCTCATCTAAACGCCCCAATTAGGACGTTGACGACATCGGGCCCAACTACATCAATGCTACCATCAATCCACAAAGGCTGACCGTACAGCTCAGATCGCATCTTTTCCATGATTTATGAGAAATATTCAGGCAAATATGTCTTCCTCAGGGACGTATTGATATAGCCATATTATTTTCCCAAAAAAAAAAATTCATTAGGATCATATTGCTCAGCTTTTCCAAAGGAATTTTACTAGACAAAAAGGCCTTGCACAATTCCTTTTGATAGAATTTGTGATTTTGACTTCTTGGGTAGCCAATTCATGTCCTCTAGCTGGGCTTGGATCTTTATCCTCTTGAGCTCGCAGTTTTTCACGTGTCTCGCTCTGGTAGAATGCTGGACAAACTGAGACTTTTGGCCTTCTCAAAAACCTTACAGAAAACATTTTGGAAGTCTATAACTTTGAAGTGATAATCAGTCTCCTCATTCATATTCTTGAACCAGTTTAGACGGTTAGACAATGAAGCTGCCCTATTTCTGTAAATAATGGAATGAGTGAGTTCATCAAATATTTTTTTTTTCAATGAATAAAAATATTTTAACTTTAAAATTTAATATATATCAGCTTTAAAAAATGAGTCAAGAATTGTGGATCAATAAAAGGATCATTAGAATGTGGATTTGTAGAGGCCTTCCATGAAACAAAAATGCATATAAATATCTGATGCGAGATATTTATTCAAAAGGTTCCATAAATTTAGGCGTGCATTGTTTTCTTCCAAAAATCAACAATTTGAGGGAATGAAGGAAACAAATATATAAATGATGCAACAGGTAATGAAAATAAGTTCACCAATTTTTCTAAAAAGAGAAAAAAGTGTTTATTTCAGGGATATTATGAAGAAAAAAGTGTTTTTTCTTAAATTTCCAAAACAAAAAAAAATATTTGTTAAAAAATGGAAAATATGTGAAAAAATATTTTTTATGTGATTCACATTTTTTTCCGCTCTCTTATAATTAGGCATCAATGAATTAACTGTAAAATCACTAAATATTACCTAAATTTAGGGTATAATTTCATCAAAAAAATTGTAAAATCTTATTTAACATCTATTTTTCTATATGATATGAAATAGAAAATGACAAATGCTGAAACAATTTTTTTTTTTTGACGAAAACGAAATGATGCAAATAAATGTATAACTTATTTGTTTTCTGAAGTGCAACTTTAAATGAATGATTTCGTGATTTACGTCTCGTCATTGATCCCTATTTAATTTAACAAAATATTTTTTTAAATATATATTGCAACATTTTTTTTTCTCACCTAAATCCTTGATTTTTATCATAGCAATAAAGTATCACTTTAATTTGCAATAACTAATACCAATTTCTTAAGCCATCATATCAGCGAACATTTGAATGGAGCAAAAAGAAGATTAAATTATGTAACCATTATACAATTTTTAAGAGAAAAAAATCAAAAATATGAGTTGAGAATCGACTAAACATTTTTTAATCGAATGTCAATCTATAGAAATAATATTATATCATATGACAATAATATTTCTATTTGTTTAAAGCTGAGATCTAAAGAGTTTGTTTATGGTTACATAGACCCAAATCAAAATTAAATCAATGATCTTACTACGAAATTTCAGTAAATTTTATATAAATTCAAAAAGAGATAACGAATTTCCGAGATAACAAGTGTTGGAAACTATTAGGTATTTTAAATGATATTATATAAATTCTATCATTAAGTTAAACCTCTTTTGAATCTATTACACCAACCAAAAAAAATTTTGGACAGCAACCAAGAAAATCAATTCGTTTTGATTTTATATTTGGGCACACTATTCCTTCATTAGACATCAACACTACTCTAATATCTATATTTGAAAAAACCTTCATGAAATACTTTGTTTCGTCGTTTATCGAATCTTATTGAAAAAAAGAATGAAAATTACTATTTGATAACTACAACTCCTCTCTACATATATGTATTCCATTGTTTCAATATGATCTGAAAAAATAATTTGTGCCCTGGAAAGTGTTCATTAAAAACAGACTATGTTCGTGTCAAACTTTTTACTTCAGATATTATTAAAACCAGGGAATACTTTGAAGGAGTTGTCAAAGAATAATTTGCAACCTTGTTTCTTATTCTGTCAAACCAAATTTATTAAATGATAGACGCAAACAACATTTCCTTCAAATCCAAGTCATGTCTCCGAGACAGTTTTGAGGTTTTTAATTTGTAAAATCTGAAAAGTTTAGAAATCATCAATCAATGAACCCGACTTTAACTACGGAATAGTTTTATGAGATGTCTAGCATGGTGCCTTTTAGAATTGTGAACTATAGATTTGTCTATTGAAGAACATTCAGGCCTTGCTCGAAACTTTAAAAAAGATATGTCAAATTTTGTATAACGGTCATTAACTTCGCTCCAGACTTTGGTTTCTAATTTTTTATTGTGCACGAAATGAATATTTACGAATCGATTTCTTCGAATACTGTTGGTTAAATATGGGGAACAAAGTTGGGCCAAAACCATTTTTTGCATAGTGAGGAGGAATAAACGTGGCAATAAAGTCCGCCAATCAGAACAAACAACTATACCTATAATGTTCCTCAGGTTCCAGCCAACAAAATGTTGAAAACAGTCCCACCTAGAGATGGGACTATTTCAAAGTTTAACGAAGTGAATATAAAATATTTGGCTTTTTAATTCCTCTATTTCATATATACTTCATCTCTTTTGCATTTCTTCGCAGTGCTATTATTTTTCTGCACTGTCATTTCTACGACAAAATAATGATCCTTTTTCAGATAATTTGTCTCCTTCATCGTTATAAAAACTGTCCAAGTCTTGATCTGATACATAATCATCAGATATTACAATAGTTTACTCTTCCAAGTCGACATCTGTCAGCTTTCAAGTAATATCAGCGCCTCATCAGTGGTTAAACAGCACTAGCCGTGAAAAATATAATATATAAGTAATAAAATACAACATTAATCGAGAGATAATTTCCTTATTTACCAATTATGATGATTGATTCATTTTATATATAATATTTTCAATTATTGATTAAGGCACTTTCTACTGTTGTATGAGCTAATTCTTGGACGTCACAATAAACCAAAAAAATGAATTATTATTTTTATTTTTCTCATGCTGTAAGGAACCACGTTTAACATGTTCTTAACTTTATAAAATTATATTGGAGATATGATGCATTTAATTAAGAAGGAAAGGCTTTTCCTATGTGAGGATTCTTTAGAGTCATTTAATCATTGCTAGAGTCTTTTTGTTGAGATTTTAGTTCAATAATTTTTTTAATTTAGTCCAATTTCAAATTACTCTTAAAATCCTAAGAAATTTGCATGTTTTTATATCGGTCAACACCAGCACGGAGTTAATTATATTGCTTCAAAACCCAAATAATTTCATATAAAGCCTTGAGATTTATTTGTCACCTTTTTAGATATTATTTTATTGTGTTTATTCTCAATGAAGTAGATATTTACCTTGTTGAAATAAAGTTGTGTTTATGGTTATATCAAAAAAAATATTAAGAAGTCATTGAATTTGAAACAATTTAGAAAACTAGGAAAATATATATATAATACCATATATTATAATTATATCCTGTTTTTAAAAGCAATTGTATTATGAGAATATTAATCAAATATGGACTTTATTTCTAATTGTTTTTCACATAATGCACTATACAAAATGACAAATGTTTTAGTAAATATATTTTATCGGATCAATAAGATATTTATTGCGATGATGCAGTCTCATTTTGTAACATTATTTGTAATTTTCTATTGTGAATCATGTTGAAAATAAGCAATATCAAATAGGCAGACTGTTTATCGAAACGTTACCCTCCAATATACGAAAAGTTTTGTTGATATACTTTTTGTTTTATCCTAGTGTATAAATATGGTTATTGTTCTACGTCATTATTAATATTTTCGATATTGAGACAAGCTACAATTGCGATGTACTATAAATATAATGAGTTCATTAACTAATAATTGTAACCGTTTGCTTTTTTGACCACTATTGTACAACTTTTATTAAATATTTTTCTATTCGCTGGGTTGGTATAAATATTCATCAAATAAAGACTTCAAAAAAACTGATGACTATTAAGGAGACATAATCTGAAAAAGGATTATTTTTGCTCCCGATCTTCTTCGTCTAAGAAATGATAAAGGAGAATAAAATAATAGCACTAAGAAGAAACACAAAATAGATTCAGTATTTTTGTAATAGAGGAAAAAAGAAATAATTTTTTTCGCTTTTGTTCAACGTTGAACAAACTCTAGAATTTCCATGGGGAGTATTTTGAACTCTTATTTGACTGTAAATGGAATCACACCATACTTTTTGAAGTCAGCACAACATTGACCTAAATCAAAAGCATAATATTTTACTAAATAACAGTTGTTTGTTTTAATTGGTTGACTTTTTCGTCATTCTCATCCTTCCTTACTGGACAAAAAATAGTTTTGACCCAACACTGTTCTTCATGGTTTACCCAAAAGTATTCGAATAGATTGGTCCGTAAATATTATGATGAAAACTCATTTTGTAGACAATAAAAATCATAAACGACATCAAACTAAAAAGTTCATAAGCGGAAAACCAATTACTTTTGTTTAGAATAATTGGGTTCACCCTTCCCAAATCGTGAAAATCTCTTAACCGTCTCGGAGACATTACTTGGATTGAAAGAAAATGTTGTGTACGTATACCATTTATCAAATTTGACTGCATAAGAAAAAAGGGTACAAATTATTCTTTTAAAACTCCTTCAGAAGTATTCCATTGTTTCAATGTTATCTGAAAAAAATATTTGCAAGAGAAAAACCGGATATGAAAGTGTCCTACACTGAACCAGAAACATATGCCGTTGCCAGAAAGAAGAAAAGTTGATTTGGTCTCCATAAAAGAACTTCTGGTTCGAAAGTGGAAAAGCATTATATATATATATATATATATATATATACAGTGGTTTCTGCGATAACTTTTTTTTCAACTTGCGATAACGATAAAACGATAACTTTTTTCTCAACCTGCAATAAATGATAAACGGTAAAAAAAATTACAACCCAACCTGCAGTAAGCGATAAACGATAAAACGATAACGGTAAAAAAATTCCAAAAATAGTGAAGACGGTTTTTTTAAAAATAATTTCCAAAAAAAGTGATGACGTTAAAAGTGTTGACGTTATTTTAAAAAGGAATTTCCATAAAAATGATCCCGTTTTTATAGAAATGAATTTCCAAAAAGAAATGACGGTTTTTTTTAGAAAGGAATTTCAATAAAAAGTGATGACGTTTTTAAAAAAGAATTTCCAAAAAAAAATTATAACGTTTTTTTTTTTAAGAATTTTCCAAATAAAGGGATGACGTTTTTTTAGAAAAGAGTATTTCGATTTTTTTTTACAAAAGTCGTCTTACAATTTATCGTTTATCGTTCCTCATTTTTTGGGACTAACGATAAGTGAATGAGTGGTAATTTTAGAAAACTTTGCGATAAACGATAACGATAAAAGGTTTGACCTCAGCGAAAATTATCGTTTATCGCTCATTTCATCGCACGCGGCAACCACTGTATATATATATATATATATATATATATATATATATATATATATATATATATATATATATATAAGCCAAATAATCAGAAACTTTAAAAGAAAATCACAAACACAAGATATGGCAGTTATCTGCTTCTAGTTCAGCAAAGAACACTTCCTTAGTCAGATTTTTTAGAGCTCTTCCCAGGGCACAAATTATTTTTTCAGATAATAGTGAAACTATGGAATACATGCCGAGAAGTAAAATTATAATATAATCATTTATATTCTTCATAATCATCTATGAAGTCCAGTCAAGTTCGATAAATAATATAGCAATATTTTCTCTATTACAAATAATTTCTTGGAGACGCTTATAAGATTTATCTCTATACATAAATCCAAGGAGTGATGATGTCCATCTAAGAAACTGTAGGTCCAAATATTATAATCAAAGCAAATTGGTTTCCTGTGTATGAAATCTTATATCATGATGCTGTCCAAAATATATAACCATATTCTTGTCAATTGATGAGTATTCAGGCATTTCTCCAAACTTCGAATACATATTAACCGCAAAAATGAGAGGAACAGATACAGTGGTGAACCATAACGTTTATTTGACCCACGTGAAAGAATGTACATGACAAAAATAGTCCACTAAATAAAACGAACTACTCACCTTTCATTTGATTCAGGTTTCTGTTTTGTTGACTGGCATATCCGTTACTTTCAAGCATTATGAGGTCTTTCAGGTTCTGACAAACAAAAATTTCAAGGTGCTCCTACGGAGTTTCCAGGGAGATTGGAGTTATTCAACGTTGAACGAAGTGGGAATAAGATAATAGGCTCCTTACTTAATATCTTATGCGTTTCTTCGTGGACTATTATTATCCTCTGCATTGTCATTTCCTGACGAAGAAAAATAAGGAGTTGAAAAATAGCTTTACTGAGATTGCTTATCCCTCCTTATATCCAACAATTCTGGAGTCGGATCAGATCCATGATTATCATAAAAGCCATTGTTTAACTCTTTTAAGTCGACATCTACCAGACTTTAATTATTACCAGAGCCTCATCAGTGGCTTAACTAAGATAGGTACGAAAATAATACAAAGAAAAAATACACATAGATACATTAAAAAAAGAGAAAAAAAATTATGTTTCTAACATCCATCGTAATTACTTGATACAAAAAAAATCATATTTAAAAAAATAATCGAGATAACATTATGTATGTAATAGTTTTTAGTGATTTGAGTAGCTATAAAAAAATTATAAAAAAGAATGAAATACTTATTCATGTTGTATAATCCAACATAGAGAAAAAATATATATACAAAAGTGACTTCAATTAATATCTTCTTGAGCCAAGAAAAAACTCTTTGATATAATACTTGCCATATTATTTTGTAAGTAATAAAAAATATATCTACTGAAAATTCCCCATAACAAATGAATAGTTATATTTATTTATAGGTTTTATAACTGATCTCGATTGATTTATCTCAGACAATTGTTGACATAAAGAATTCTATTTTTTGTTACAGCTTCAAATAATCTTACTTAATTAATAGGAATAAATATGCTGGCTCAAATTTGGGTATGTTACTACTCACTGATACTACAAAAAAATCACACTCTATAAATCTGCCACCCTTCTCTTCAGTTATAATAAATATATTTATCAGCAATTATTCAGAATATTATTAATTCCATTTGAGAGTTTTATGTATATTGGATCAACAGAGTAAGTTAGTGGAGGGTATGTGGTTTGATTGATTTTGAACCCTTTTGGGAAGTGTACATACTATTTTATTGACTTACAAGAATTTCCATGATAATTTGTTTATCGAATTTGTTATTTTATTAGTTATTCACTTTTGAAAATGAGCATCTAGAATTTCAAATTAACCTTAAAATTTAAATTTAAGAGACAAATTCTGACATATTGTACTAAAATAGCACAGAAAAAACATTAGTCTATCATAAAAATAAAAATGATCGCAGAAAATAAGACCTTCCCGCAAAATTTACTCGAATTGAAGAGCTCTTTGATGACGTAAAGTTAATTAAAATATCTGCCCCACATAGAAAATCAACTTAGGAATAGAAAAAAAAATCCTACAATAAATGATGAGTACTAAGTTATATTATGTTTAATAATAAAAAAGTAGTTCCTTTACACGACGTCATAGGCGTTTAATGTCAATCATTCTCTTTTCTATTCGGTATTTGAACTCCTCAAGGGATAATGATAATCATGTCGTTCTATTTTAGTTGTTTCATTGAATATAAGAATATATATTTAGTCGTAAGAGTTATGAAATGCTGAAATTTCTTCCATATTTGATTGAGTATTTTGTGCAAACAGTTACATTATAGATCGGTGAACATTCCATATGATTCTTTATGAGATACATAATTGGGTATCAATGGCAAAACAATAGAATCACAAAATATTATATATATTGAGGGTAACATTTCACTAAAAGAACGTTCTTACGTTTTAATAATTTTTTTTCTACATGACAACAAATAAAAATGAGAAATATTAAACAAAAAGGGATTTTATTTGCTCAGTATCATATATTTATTGACGATGAAGAGCCTATTTCGTTGAGGTTGTTTGCATTTCCCAATTGTAAATAATGCAGATAAAAGTTAATTATATAAATATTTCTTATTAAGTGATATGTTACTCTCAATAAATGAAAGGTTTTGTGATTTATGCCTCGCCATTGATCACTATTTATTTATCCCAGGATTATCTTTTTAAAATATCGCAAAATTAATTCTTTATCTAAATTGTTACCTCCGCCGAAGGAGGTATTGTTTTCACTGGCGTTGGTTTGTTGGTTGGTTGGTTTGTTTGTCAGCAGGATAACTCAAAAAGTGCTGAACGGATTCGGATGAAACTTTGTGGAGTTGTTAGAAATGTCAAAAGGAACAAGTGATTAAATTTTGGCATCTCTGAGTGCTTCTTTAAGATGCAAAATGAGCTGAATACTACTAAATATTTCAAGTTAGCCTACTCTGCCAATAGATGTTGCTGTGCTCTCCTCTTTGATGAACTGGAACGCCCCCTATAATTCAAGTGTGTAGAGTTAAAGGAGCAGTATGTAGAGTTAAAAGGACAGTGCGTACAGGGTTGGAAATGACAAAAAGACCAAGTGATTCATTTGGTGGGATCGGCGGAGTTTGCACTCTCTGAGTGTATACTAGTTTATTTTTTTCTCTACACGGTAAGATCTTTTTTCAGCTTGAATGAATATATAAAAACAATAAACGTGAAACGGAATATAAAATAGGAATATTGTGTTATACAAATATATAAAATACATAACATAAATAAACATTTTAGTTATTTTTTTTTGTTGAAATAAAGTACATTTTTCGTATAAAATAATCAATACAACTTGCTAAAACCATTATATCGACGAACATTTAAATGGTTCAAAAAAATAATTTAACTAATTACTATTTCTTAGAGTAAAAAAATGATAAAATCCTAGTTATAAGTATTCAAAAGAAACAATTGGTTTTTAATTATTTTAGTCGCAAGTTACTTTATTTTCAAAATCTTAAGTAAGAAAAAGTATTTTAGACGCTTGTTTGAAATTCTGATTCGTTATTTTCGAATTCTTATGTCTATAAAACTTGTGAGAAAATTGTAAATTGACATGCAAGATTTAATATAATTATGATATACAAGAATTTAAAAAAAATTGACCCCCAAGAAAAAACTAAGATATCGATCTGAATTTATAGGAATTTAATTTCATATGCCCAATCAAAGGAAATACCCAAAATTTTACACATAAAAAATCCTTTAATATTTTAAAATTATCGTGGGTACAAAACATACTTTCATAAATTTAAAACCAATTACAGTATTATGGACTGATAGAATGCAAGGTTCAATTTCAAGCATTTGGACAAAAACCGAAAAACAACGTTAAAAAATAAACAATTGTAGCGGATTGACCTGCTTACTAACAGCAGGTCAACCTACCACTCCTTATCTCACACCTCAGCAGGTTCTTAATCTTAAGTACTTTTGCCTGCAGCTATGTAAGGAGCAGGCAAGAATCTAATAGATCCACTCTTTTTCTACCACTACAAGAACCGTCACTTCTCTTCCTCCTTCGCGCTACACAATACTAAATAAACGTTTGACGTCACAATGTGAAATCTTTAAAACGGCGTACGTGACCTATTATTACTCTTTGACTTTATAAATTTAGAGATTTTTTTTTGTACTAAGAAATGTCTGAAAATTTAAAAATTACCTCTATAAGGGAATGTAATGTTGAAAGAATAATTCATAACTTCATTTATTCACGTTTATTCACTTCACAACTTTCTACAAATAGCAACCACAAGTTCACTTTGAAAGTTGGTCTGAAAACAAAGAAAAAACAAAAAACACGATTAAAGGGAAAAGTATAATAACAAACACAAAATTGGTAGGGTGCCCATCGTATTTAATTGATAAAGCTTCTATTAGTCCCCTGTAATAGTATTGGGATAAAAATAACATATTTTATTTATTATTTATATTGTATTTTTTTAAATACCAACAGAAAAAATTATGGCTATACTGTACATCGACAACCAATGCCTATTTTGAAAGGCTGCGTGAGTGAAAAAAAAACACGCAGAGGGTCCAACAGCAGTTTTGAATTGTAGATTATAGCTAACTCATAGGAGCTAAGAGAGGGGGGAAAATGCCACCTAAGAAGGAGCAAATAAAACAGGTATGCTGATTAAAGAATAAGGAGGCATTGAAAGTCCTCCCGTATTCCTTACTCCAAGGTAGTTAAAAGTAAGGTAGAGCCATTTTAACCAATGAAAGTTAAAAAAATACACCGCCACGCAACCTACCTCATGAGCATGACGTCACATATGGCAAAAGAGGGTATATTGTATAAGTAAAATATGTTAAATATTATCGAATTTAGCCTGTAATTAGATCATAGAAGAATTAATTATCACAATTCTATTAGAAAATGGAAAATATTAAATTTTGTGAGTAATCATAAATTTTTGATGATTTAAAGTTGCTGAAGTTATCCAAAATATTTCATAAAAAAGCAAACTCTTCAATAATTATATGTTAAAGCACATAAAAACAACGAAATAAATTATAACAAAATACTATTTATAATCATATATTATTACACAGACATATTTAGAAAAAAGTATATAATTTATGAATTAATACAAAACAAAATATGGTTATAATCATATATTATATATGAGGGAGGGAAGGAAGGTTAAGAAGCTCATGCATTAGATCTCTCTCATAGTCTTCTTCAGTGAAGTGCAGACTACACATAAAGTATGATGCAGGCTGAAATGTCGAATCTCCTCTTTTGCATGCGATGGTCCAAGCTTTTCTCTGTTTGATGTTGGTTGGAAACGAGTGGTACAACACATTGTGAGCATTGGAATCCAATGAAGGACAAACAGCAACTGCACACTGTCTTTTTTTTCTTTTTTTATTAATTGAAGCCATTTTTTGTAAAATTACGATGCACTAATGATAATTTGAATAGAGATGTTAAATATAGTAAAAGTTATTTGTTTATGTTTTCTGCCAGACGTGACGTCACACGAAAAATATTTCGGAACCTAAGTTTATACATTATGAAATGGAGGGGGTTGCCTTACTCCATTTTGAGAGATAAAGGAAGAATTTTCCTCTTTTTTTTAGTTGGAGTCTGAAGCCCATTAGATCAAGATGTCATTTATAGAACGTGTAAGTTCAATTGCACTTTCTGAGGAAAGGAGCAGAGCTTTCCTCAAGGAGCGGGAGTGCCGCAGGAGGATACCATTTTAGTGTGCAACGTGCAGGGATGAAATGAGGCTTGGGAATATGCCAAAAGGACTGGTGTGGTGGTGCACTAAGCACAGGAACAAGTCCTTCTCTGAGAGGCACGGATCGTTTTGGTTCCAGAGTCGGCTTAAGTTCACGCAAATCGTTTGGCTACTCTTCCACTGGGCTATCAATGCATCGGTGACGAGTACAGTGGCTACGACCAGTGTGGGTGAGAAGACTTTTATTCAATGGTTTGCGTTCTTCCGCGATGTTTGCACATTTAAGCTAAATGAGGTAAAATTTACTTTTGAGGTAAAAAATGATTATATGGTAATATTACTAATTATACTTTTACAGGAGAACGAGAAGATCGGAGGCATTGGAATGGAGGTTGAAATTGACGAAACGGTGGTGGCTCGACGAAAATACCACAGGGGAAGAACCGTGAAGGGGCTATTGCCCCGAAACCAAGAAAGGATTCTTGGAGATAGTCCCGGACCGATCAGTGGACACCCTTTTCCCCCTAACCGTCAAACACATATCTCCCAGTTCCATTATAATAAGCGATGAATAGGCTTCTTATAGTGGAATCGGGGATATCGTGGTCAATCCTCCATTCCATCACAGGACGGTCAACAATAGCCAGCATTTCGTGGATCCAGGCACCGGTGCATGCACCAACCACTATGCTTCCTGGACATTTGGACAAGTTCTTCTGGCGCGAAAAATATGGAAAACCGTAGAGGAAGCATTTGACAATATTTTGTCAGATATCTCCTCTTGGTATCCTGTGAATAAATAAAGGTATGTGTTATAAAACAATGTGTTGTAAATCTCCTTTAATTTGTAATTTCTTTCTTTTTATAGGTTTCTCCGATCATCTCGTTCTCGTAAATATGAAAATAAGTAATGTATATTCGATTCAATACTAATTTTACCTCATTTAGCTCATCGCGGAAGAACGCAAACCATTGGATGGCCGTCTTCTCATCCACACTGGTCTTAGCCACTGTATTGGTGACCGAAGCTTTTATGGCCTAGTGGATGAATAGTCAAACGATTTCTGTGAACTTAAGCCGACTATGGAACCAAAACGATCCGTGCCTCTCAGAGAAGGACTTGTTCCTGTGCATAGAGCACCGCAACGCCAATTTTCTTGCCGTTATCCCAAGACTCATATGACCCCCGCATATCGCACACTCAAATGGCAGAACGATTTTTCTCTGCTTTTGAAGGGAATAAGCTCTTTAAATCTTTAAGCATCAACCCCACGAGACAAAAATTTATAAAAACTTAACTGTTTCTTATTCTATACAATATCAGTATTCTAATTCTTCAACCATGTATTGAATTTTTCAATCTTATGACAACTGTCACTACGATCCTAATCAGACTGTACATAAAGGGGATTGAGAATGAAAAATTACGTTGCTAAATAAGGTTGTTTCCTTTTTCTAGCTGCATGTTGCCTTCGTCGAGCAAAAGGCCTTCGGCTTTATCAACGAGGGATTGTTTGGGAACCATCTTACAAGGGCGATTTTCAACACGACGCTTGCCTTTCGTGAAAATCAAGGGTTCACTGTGTATATGATTAAATAAAGTAAATGCTGCCCTTATTAGTCAAGAAGCAAATGGTATAGATTTTGATACAGGACCAGGTGGTAAGCTTCCACTACATTTAAAATGTTCGGAGCGAACATTTTTCAAAAATTATACTCAACCCCTTAAGTTGAAGTTTCAGGTTCAGGATCGAACGAATCGGCTTACATCATTCCATATCATAAGCCTTTAATCTTTCAGCTCCCCATATGAACTCATTGTACAAATATTTATTATATATTGCATTTATTCAAAAATAATTGCAGGTCTGAATCAGAATTAGGTTCCTTATTAATATTATAATAACAAATTCTGGTATGGAACTCAAAAGGTGAATTTTCATCCACCCTTTCAGTGGTATAAAAAATACTAGAGACTGAAAGTGGAGTCACGAGCTTTGTAGTGTATCCCGCTATTGACAGTAGCTATCGGTATAGCAGTAGCCTGTATAAAGATAAAATCAACGGTTAAAATGGATGTGTTAAAATTGGATTCGTATAAAGTTTGGACTTTTTCGATTAATTTGCTCTTGACGAATCCGTATGGCGATGAATGAATAATGTGACAAAATCTTTTTATTCGTATGAAAACATGTAAGCCAGTGGATGTGTAAAACGGGAATGCACCTACAGCAAGAACTTTTTCCTAAAATATGAGTAAATTGGGGTGAGGGCTTTATAATAATTTTAAAAAATTCCAAACTGAGTCCAGTGTTACCTGGGGCTCTATTTCTTTTAGCGTTTTTTTATAACAGTTAAAATTTATTCCAGAGTCATCAACAATTCCATTTGGATTATCATGTCTTCCAGTATGTCTGACATTGGTGAACTCTGAATTTGGTTCGATCCAAGTTCGATCGCTTTTAATCAGGCTTGTGAAAGGAACGCAAAATTGAACGACGTTCAGCTGAACGCACGTTCAATGAACGGAACGCTGAACGGAACACAACTTTTTTTGAACGCTGAACGCAAAAAAAAAGAGTTTTGCATTCAGCGTTCAATTTTTCCTAACATTTCTTGGACTCACTTCATCACTTTTTTCGGAAATTCTTTAAAAAAAGACCCTCTTAGACCCTGGGTTAGAACCAGATTTTAAATAAAAACCCTAAATAGTACATCCATTTTTCTACTTTACACAATGTAATTTTTTAAAATATTTGAACGCTGAACGCTAATTGAACGCTGAACGCAAAAACATTGAACGGAACGCTGAACGGAACGGCTGTGGATGATTTTAATACCGACTTGACATAGAAAGAGAAAAAAACTGAAAACATAGAGACATCTCTCTGGCCTCTCTTTTATTATAGTATTAAATTAATCACAAACCTCTCCCTTTTTCATAACAAAGCTGTTATTATTATTATTGCGGTACATTAAACAGCTTGAGTTATTTAACTCTAGAGGAGGAACCTTGATACGGAGTTCCCCCCTGTGTCCGGAGTCACTTATTCGACAGGATTCCTGGACGAGAGGAACTCCATCGTCTCTGTCGGGACTGACTTCTTCTTATGGTAAGTAGTTCAATGCCTCCCTCGTCACGGAAGGCTTCCTCTCAAAGCTTATTAATTCATTTTTCTGGCTGATTTGACGACGAAAGTGAAGGAGGAAGACAGTAAGACCGCCCCTCATAATTCATCTAGAAGATAAAAGAAACAACGCATCAAAATGTATTGAATTTTTTTGTAATAAATGTAAAAAATAATAAAATAAATAGTAAAAAATCTGTTAGAATATTTTTTTTACAAAGAGATCAATCCTATCATTTTTAATTACAAGTTTTGTCGTTTTTCATAATAGTTTAATTAAGGGGTTTATTATATATTAAATTTTATTTAGACAAGGAGATGGAAAAAACAATTGTATACCTACCGAGACGAAATGAAATGTATTCAGAAGATATCAAGTTTATAATTTCCTCATCATATCCAATAAATAACATAAGTAGTTGGCTATTACTTTAATATACTTTAATGTTCTTTTCCTGTATTTAAGTTATTAAATAATAGTAAAAAATACATAAGAATACTCACATCAATTAATACAACGACAAATGAACCATCAAAATAGATTAAACAAAACAAAAATGACTCAATGATATAATATACTTGGATATATAATAATTTTAAAATCAATTATAATGAAACATCTCGTATAATAAGACTAACACATACATTAATATTTAAATAGCTAATAAAATTTTAATAAATCTTTAATTATCATAAAGTAGCTTTGAAACTTCGTTCGGAAATACTTGATTTCCCTCGAAGCGAGAGTCCTCGAGTTGAAGGTTACGGAAGTGACTTAGAGGGTGAGAGCTCCATATCTAACGACGGCTGTTAGGATAATTCCACGGTGATCCTCGGGACTTCAACCCTCAATCGAAGTTAGTGTGCTAGCTATTCTTGCCTTAGCATTTAAAACCGCAACATCAATTACTTATAAGCGTTTAAACGATTGTTTTCCGTTTGGAAAGTCCAAAAAGTATCAAAGTTTTATTTACGCCTTCATTAGCCTTATCCATTCCGTTTATGTTTATTACAATTAAGATTTTTTTAATAGATACAAATGGGACATATACAATTAATGTTCTTATTGGTTTGAAGACGTTTCTAAGAAGTTTTTGACTCTAATATCTCATCATGGAACTTTTTAAGACAAAAAAAATAAATTTAAGTATTTTTTCTTTCCTTCCATAACTTGAACTTTTTGTGTTACTATTCTTCAACAAAAGATTATAACTGTAAGTTTCGGTATGTATCTCTCTCTCTGTATACCATGTGATATCATATATGTATATAAATGTTACAAATGTTTGATATTTCCAAAATATCATTTTTTCTCTAAAATGCAAGGATATGAATTATATATCAAAAATATAAATTCAACACCTCATATTTATAGTCCGACGCTCACATCAACAATAAATTATCTTGACACAAATACTATAATTAATTAACTATTCCGCTTGAATCCCGATCGGTGGAGAATACTGTTCAGCAATCAAATCCAGCATTTTGTTAAAATGTCTGAATTGAATAACAGTTTTCTAACACAAAATTGATCAAGATAGGTTTGGAAAAGGTCCCTCGAAGTATTCATGGCATCTATTTGCCTCATAAACCTTTTTACTTGGGACCAAAGACACTCAATATTTTGAGTATGGACACCTGTAAGAGGGTCGACAAAATTAAACTGATGAATCACTGTTAGGTGATTATAAACCATGTCAGATATCCGTCGGTAGATAGCAAACCCATCAGATATAATCGTGGATCCCTGTGCAATTCTATCTTCAATCATTGGCAAAAGAACTCCGACGCTACGCTCCTCCACCTCTTCTATGAAACAACCACCATCCTTGCCTCTCTCTACACATCCAAAAACCCAGTGACCATCGACTATACTTTCGACTCCCAAACTTCGACTCGTCAATCTCCACGATCCTTCCTGGCCCCCCTAACAGAAACGGATGCTCTCGGGGATATCTTGAGCAGACAGCTCGGAAGGTCTTGTACCATTCCATGACCGTCGTTTTATTCACCCCGACTTCTTGAACTCCGTCACGGACTGGCCTTGGTCTCAACCACAGGAACAGTAAATGTAAAATCTTGGAAATGGGAAGGTGGCTTTTGGCAAATACGCTGCCAATACGAATCAAAAACTCCTTATTGCAGACTTTTTTAGGACAACGAAAAACTGTCTTCGTTTTTTTTGTTTTTTACGGTTATAATTTTTTTTATTCGGCTATCAAATATTATAAGACAGTGTAAAAAATAACTTCACTAAAATACAAGACAACTATAAATAAATAAAAAATACTCTTGACAGTTGCGTTAAAATAAATAACATGAATGAACATTCTTCGTTTTGCGTTTAGCCTCTTTGCAAGGGGCTAAACATGCAGGACAAAGCAAGCTCCTGCAAAGTAAGCCTCGATCTCGATAGAACGCTATGGCATATTCCTCGACGATGAATAACTTTAAGTCAATTTCGTTTCCGAGTGTACTTTATAGTTTGAGATTCAAATAAGAACAGCGTCCAAAATTGAAGACGCACAACAGTTGATTCAAAAACAGTGTTAGCTTGTTTTAATATTCGCATTTACTCGTAATCCAGATAATATCTCACCCACGAATTTTGAAAGTAAAAGTTTTACAAGGTCATTCATTTATATTATCAAAATATGAAATAGTGAAATAATATGAATCAGTCATAAGCTTAATTTTTAGTGATAATTTTTTTTTCGGGTGAAAAATAACAATTTGGCAATTGGTAGTTTTTAATCAACAAATTCATCATTTCTAATGGTTCAGGCCCAGTTATCTTCGTGCAAAGTAAGAATAACCACAAATGTCAGTAGTATTTATTTTTTTAGTATGTCAATGCATTTCAAATCAGTTTTTATAATTTCGAAATCTTTCGTATTATTCGAAAAAATTGGCTTATATTTCGAAAAGTTGATCATTTTTTAGTGTTCTATTTAAGCGGCTATATTTTTTTGGTTTCGAGTATATTGACTAGAATCAATATGTAATATATTTGTATATGTCAATGCATTTCAGAGCAGTTTTTATAATTTCGATATCTGGCATGAAAGTAAAGAAAAGATCAATTTAGTAGGACGAAGTATTGATCATATTAAGTAACTACTTTTAGGTGATTATTGAGGTTACATTTAATATTATTGTGATTTGTTACGAAGAAAAAAAACAGGTTTGCCATTTTATTTACATGTAATGATTTACAAGTGTCAAAAATAATTTGATTTTTTAGAGAGTTACTGTGATTTGGAAAATAGCATTCCAATATTGTTATCAAATTATTTAAGGAACTTGCAAATAAAAAGGCAAACCTGTTTCTTATTCTTCTTCGTAACAACTCACAATAATATTAAATGTAACCTCAATAATCACCTAAAAGTAGTTACTTAGGAAATAACAGTTTCAACTCATTGACAAAAACTTTGTTACACGGTGTTATCGAACATGCCTCCTCCGTGAGGACTGTCTTTGATGTACATTCCGTACTTTTAGATGAATGATTACAATCCGATTACTGTCCGGCGTCCTGGTTCCCTCTTCGAATGATAATTTAGTCCAGCCACTCTGATATATGTTGAATGACGATCATCAGGGCCTCAGCTATGCTGAAAAACAAATAATTATTCATTAGCATATGTCATAAAGATTTATAGTAACAAGGAGATCACAGAACAGCTTACAATAGGAACAAATGAGTCCCGACGAGAGTTGAGGGAGTCTCCGTGAAGAGTCGTATCATGGTGTGAGCACAGGAGAAACGAGTTGGCGTCTCCTCGACACTCACCATC
This sequence comes from Caligus rogercresseyi, assembly GCA_013387185.1. NCBI lineage: Eukaryota > Metazoa > Arthropoda > Copepoda > Siphonostomatoida > Caligidae > Caligus > Caligus rogercresseyi. The sequence goes on from CP045891.1 coordinate 18,086,216, forward strand.
TTCTAGATGAATTATGAGGGGTGGTCTTACGGTCTTCCTCCTTCACTTTCGTCGTCAAATCGGCCAGAAAAATGCTAAGAGAATTAATAAGCTTTGAGAGGAAGCCTAGAGAGCCTTCCGTGACGAGGGAGGCATTGAATTATTTACCATAAGAACAAATCAGTCCCGACTAGAGACGATGGAGTTCCTCTCGTCCAGGAATCCTGTCGAATAAGACACAGGGGGGAACTCCGTATCAAGGTTCCTTCTCTAGAGTTAAATAACTCAAGCTGTTTAATGTACCGCAATAATAATAATAATAACAGCTTTGTTATGAAAAAGGGAGAGGTTTGTGATTAATTTAATACTATAATAAAAGAGAGTCTCTATGTTTTCAGTTTTTTTCTCTTTCTATGTCAAGTCGGTATTAAAATCATCAACAGCCGAACGGAACTCTATTTTTTTGTTGAACGCTAAACGCAAAAAAAAGCTGAACGCTCACAAGCCTGCTTTTAATAACTTTTTGATGAGGGGGCAATCATCGCAAAAATATAATGTCGAATAGAAACTAAAAATGACATGGTTATTTTCTTCATCAAACTTACTTATTGAACCGTCTTCTTTAAAAAGTTTTTTTTACATATGAGCACATTGAAGTATTGATTTTGAAAGATCGTCAATTTTGAAAAGTTTCATTTTGATTCGGTAAATTTCGTCTTCTTTCTCAGGACACAGCTTATTTCATCTCGTATTTCACGGGCTTCTTTCGAGGGGTCATCGTAAGAGCATAGCTTTAAAATTCGGTTTCTTTTCTTTTCAGCGTTTACACTCCCTTGAAATCGAACAAGCAAACGAACGATAAGTAAAGTTGACAAATCTAGGGCCTGCTTTTTTGTATATTTTTAATACTATTAAGAATGATTTCTAACCAGTTATTTCTGGATATTCGGAGAAATATGTGTGAGCCTGAAGAGCGATTGTCCATGGAAGGCTAAGAATCAAATTCAAATGTATTTGATTCTCAAGATCCCCCCAACGCTCTTGGTGGCTCAAATAGTTCATGTTTTCATAATCTGAATATATATATTAAGTTATGTAAGTGTATATTGAATGAATTTTTCATATCAGTTATAATCAGGTATGGGGGTGATCTCAACATTAGCGTTCGTCCGTTCGCCCGCTTGATTTGAAAAAACTTCCGTTCAGGCGTTCGTTTTTCCATTCGTCCGTTCGCTGAAAAGATATCAAATATTTTCATTTGTTCCTATTTCAAACTTGAATTAAATAGACTGAATCAGACTTGTTGATTTGTCGTTTTGTAATCGTTTATGAACTACCCAAAAAAATATTGTTCGTTTAAAAAAATCACACAGTAACTTGCAGGTTTGTTCTTATTCTAGTATACTCATGAATGTCAACCCCTAGCACCAAAATTGAAAAATAACTCTTCATTGCCCAGTTGTGCTGTTTCCTTTGTAAAAAAATCGTCACTTTTTTTTCTGGAGTCATATTAGAAACATTGATTGAACTTATTTTATATAAAAACGTCCACACTTTTCGCACAAAAATATACATAATATAAATAGAACGGATGAACGCCAACAAAATAAAATATGGTTTGTCTTTTCATTTATTATCCGTTTAAGCGTTCGATTTAGAACGTGCGTTCGTTTTTTCCGTTCAATCCATACATATTTCTCTATATTTTGAAATGTCTTTAAAATGCATAACTCGAATCAATAAATAAAAATAAATTCCTTGTGTTTCAATGATTTATTATATATGCCTCTTTTTCTATTATAGTCTGTATAAACATAGTCACGTTAGTAACGAATATAAATGAATAAATCCAAAACATTTATTAAATTGTATAAAATAAAATCCATTTTAAACATTTGTTATCATATTCATTACAAAAAACATCAAACGTAACAGGATCTATAACCTAAAATGAAAACAAAAAAGTATATTTAACTTATAATATTGTAATACAACTCGTCTCTCTTTTTATATTGTTTCTTTTGGGACTAACAGGATTTTTCTAAAGAACAAAAATTCTAGTTATATTTTTGTAGACACTTAAACATCATGGGCATTATAGCTGCCCTTTTTCATAAGCCGAGAGCAAATGTTGTTGATTCATTCTATAAATAAATAAAAAGACACTAGATGAAATTTATCTATTTAAAAAAACAACACGCTAAGGAAGATTATTCTGGGAATAATAAACATTTAGACTTTTTTTAAAGTAGTAGTTCTGCTTTGGATATGGGAGAGGCTGGGCGATTATTTGTGTGCAGTGCTTAGATTAGCCCTGGATGATTGGATTAATTCCTTTTTGTTTTAACACATGTTTGGGGGGGGGGGGGTACTTTTTGGTGTTTTAGACGTCGAGAGACTCTTAGCTCCTCTAGCGGGGAGTTGTAGCACTAGCGACTATTAATTATGCAGTTTATGAAAGGCACTCCTTCGTCGTCCTCCTCTTGGCAGTAATTGATGAACATAGATTGAAGTATTTGAATATCCGCGCAAAATTTTATTTCTACCTATATGCTTAATAGGTTCAAGTTGAATAAGAAAAGACATGCATAGTATTCAGATAAGCCGTTTTGAATTCAACAAGGAGTTTTAATATATGTATATTATATGTGATCTTTCGTTTAATATTTATTGTATATTGCTCACATTGACAATAAGGTATAATCACCCTTTCCTTGAGTCTCTCGCCGTTAAAATCTGTTCCTAACACGATAAAAATAGATTGTTTTGAGGGTTAACCACCGACGTAACTAAAAACTGGAACGACAATACACTGAATCAAAAGAAAGAAGGATGATAAACACTATGATCGGCACCCTTTTGGTGATACTCATAGAGATATAAAGATATAGAGAGCTGATTCCCTTCAACAGCAGAGAAACAACGTTCAGCAGTATTCTGTGTGTTCAAAATAAATAAAGTAATTTGTACTACGTCATCGTAAGCTGACCATAGAGATAGATTCTATCTCTATGATCAGCTTACCATGAAGTAGTAGTACAAATTACTTTGTTTATATTGAACACACAGAATACTGCTGAACGTTGTTTCTCTGCTGTTGAAGGGAATCAGCTCTCTACATATATCTTTATATCTCTATGGTGATACTCTGCTAAATAAAAACTTGTTTACTCTTAGTTTTTAATACGATGACTACTATTATCGCATGGAAGGGAGAATAAAATCACAAAACCTCAAGAATTAATAATACAAATTGAGAGGTCGGTAGATTAGTCTCATTAATTGATGCAACATAATATTAATTCAATTGCTTGTGCGTTTGTTGCAGTTACTTTTATTAAGAGTACGTGACACTTCATGGACCTGTGCAGTCTTAAGTTAACGAAGGGAAGGGACAATGGATTTGAACAGGGATTTTTGTTATTATTTCTTGTTTTTAAAATAGCTTACTATAGATGAGCATTCAGTTATTTTGTAGGTCGGTGGTTTTAACAATGACAAAAAAAGGTGAAACGACTAAATAGTAAATAATAATAATTGAAATAGAAAAACGTGGTTTTAAATATATATATATATATATGTGTGTATATAATATTAATATATAGTCAATTATTTGAATAGAACTGTCTTTTGCAAACACTATGAGTCTTTTGAGCTAATTTATTTTGAGAGAGGTGGGAACTCATCCATTGGAAGTGAGACGATTTCGTCACAATGGTTTTCTCTCCGCGACGCTACAGCCTGCTGTTGTTTTTTCGGCTCTTGAGGGGGTCAGCAATAAATTTGGTTTCGTCATTCTCAGATTGTTGGCGACGGAGGAAGACGTCCGATTTGGATGGAGAGTAATTGGATGTGGTGGCAGCGGGTGCACTGGATGTGGGTTTATCACGGATCGGAAGCTCTCGGAGGCCTCTGGCGGGGCGCTACGAGGGTGCGCAGAACGGGGGGTGGTTTCTTGAAGGGTAAAGTGAGTTGTGGTGGAGGAGTCTCGAAGTCGATCCTCCAGGGATGGAGTGAAACAACATAAAAAACTCTCTACGCCACATACGAAGCCCAGACACTGAAAATAGAAAATATGTTTATTGTTCACTAATCATCCATTAAAATAAGTTAGCTCAAGGCTTTATAGTAAAAAATATATATTTTTGGGTGCGACTTTGGTATGCGATCTCAGCGTTTGTATGATCTAAGTGACTTTAGATTCTACTTTTTTATGTGATATCAAAATAAGTTTTGTTATAATTTACATAAATTAAATATATGAGTTGTATATTTGAAATTTTAGAAAATAGAAATATTAAACTTAAAATTAAATGGAGATCAAGATAAATTAAGATCTTCTGGAATAATATATGGTGACATCACGTTAAGCAAGTGAGATCACATATAAAAGTAGTTTTATGATGTTCAGATCGCATACTAAAGCGGCACCCATTTGTGTTAAGTATGTTTCTACATCCGTATTGTGTCTAAAATAAATGGATAACCCTTACGATTAAAGATTTTAATTAAACTGAAGAAAAACGACAAGTTACACATATACATACACGTTTTATGTAGCATGTAGCAGAGTATATCTAAGGGCGTTGATACAGTTACCCAGGGTGGTTGGCGTTGCCGTGCTGCAGGAGTTTGAGGAGTTCCTCTGGTGTTTTGGGCCTAAGGCACTAAGGCAAGCCCCTACTTGCCCTGGGTAACTGTATCAACGCCCTTGCAGTGGGATCCAAGATCTTTCGAAATTCCAAGCTGACTCGAATCCTCAAGGACTTCTTGGGAGGAAACTGTCGAACCGTCATGACATCGAATGTCTCGCCCTCGAGTAAGACCTATGAAGATATTTACAACACCCTCAAGTACGCGGAGAGAGCCAAAAAGATCAAAGTAAAGCTGAAGAAAAACGTCATGAGCGTGGACTTTCACATTGCTCAATATGCAAAAATCGTGGACAATTTAAAGCAAGAGATCTCTGAGCTGAAAGAAAAGTTGAAATTTATTGATGAGCGGCAGGATCACAGCAGACTCAGTCCTGAAGTGGAGTCATTGAAAGAGGAAATTGAGGAACTAAAGAGTGAGAATCTTCGGCTCAGAGAGGAGGGTGCTGGAGCTCGAGAAGATGACAATGACGTTAATGTAGCTCAGGAAGCGGCTTTTCATGGCGTCAAAAACCTTTCCAGGAAGCGACTCAAGCTTGAATCTTCAATTAAGCTCTGCCATGTCCGAATGAGTCATTGTCAGACCATCATTGATCGAACCAATACGATTTCAGAACTATTCCATATCTCTGAAGTTGAGCCCTGTGGCTCCATCTTCACGGATGTTGAGCATTGAGTTGAGAAAAAAAATCAGTCAACCGAGAATTTGTCATCTCCAACTCAGCCCATCATTTCTCCCGAAATAGATATTACTCTATTATATTAAATAACACAGGGCAACAAATAAAAAAAAGTTAAAAGTTTCTTGGGATATACCAACTGATTTGAATACCTAATTGGTCCCTGATAACTAAATTAAAAACCGTTTTGCTCAATCAGGTCAGAATTTTTTGAAATTTTGAGTTTTTTGTTTTACATTTTCAACTTTTAGACAATATCACAACTTTTTTGTTTATTGAGCTACAAAAATGGTATGGATGTTTTTGGAAATGGCATGGTCAGATTAGTGGGGGCGGAGACTAGTTTAAGTTGAAAAATTATCAGAAAGACCCAAAGAATTACATTTATTTTTGGTAAAATTACCAAATTTTGCATATTTTTCAGTAAACATATTATTTATATTACAACTTCTTAAGTAAAACAAAAATTATTTTAAGCGTTTTTACTTCTTACTATACAAAAAAACATATTCAAATGAAAATGCATGGAATGCTAATTACTAGCAGTATAAAACTTCTCTCTAAAGATCTCCTCTTGTGCTGCAAATTAGGATAGTCAAGAGCTATGCTCCAGCAATAGTTCTCCATCAGGTGGTTATCCCATATTTCTTGGTACCTCTTCTACATGTCCCTCATGTCCTGGTGAAACCTCTCACCCTGCTCATCACTAACACTTCCAAGATTTTCAGGAAATTTCTCCAGGTGACAGAAAAGGAAATTAAGTTTGATGCTCATATATGCATTTAGCTGCTTTTAGCTCACAAACATACTGTTTACAAGCTTCACATAATTGTTTGACTTGTTGTTTCCAAGAAAATTATCCACAACCAAGACAAAGGAACTCCATGCATTATACACAATCTGGCTCATAATAAAAACAAACGGATGATCATTCATTAGCTTTCGGATCTGAGGATCATCACAAATTCCAGCCTTCTTTTTTACTCAGTCCAGGGAAAGCATCACAAATGTATTTAAAACAGTCACCCAGCCCCCCGCCATTTCATAATGTATAAACTTAGGTTCCGAAATATTTTTCGTGTGACGTCACGTCTGGCAGAAAACATAAACAAATAACTTTTACTATATATAACATCTCTACTCAAACTATCATTAGTGCATCGTACTCTTATTAAAAAAATGGCTTCAGTTAAGAAAAAAAGAAAAAAGACAGTGTGCAGTTGCTGTTTGTCCTTCATTGGATCCATATGCTCACAATGTATTGTACCACTCGTTTCCAACCAACATCAAACAGAGAAAAGCTTGGACCATCGCATGCAAAAGAGTAGATTCGACATTTCAGCCTGCATCATCCTTTATGTGTAGTCTACACTTCACTGAAGCTCGTGTATTTCTCCAAATAAATATGAAAAAAACGCCTTCAAGAGCAAAAAGCTAGACATAGAAATAGTTTAAGAGAGAAGCGAAAAATGAAACAGTGGATTAATTAAATGCTCCAATAAATTATTTACTTTTTCCTAAATATGTATTTCTAATAATATTTATATAATATATGATTATAAACAGTATTTTGTTTTGTAATAATTTATAAATTATACATTTTTTCTTAATATATATTTCTAATAATATTTATATAATATATGATTATAACCATATTTTGTTTTGTATTAATTCATAAATTAAATACTTTTTTCTAAATATGTATTTGTAATAATATATGATTATAAATAGTATTTTGTTATAATCTATTTTGTTGTTTTTTATGTGCTTTAACATATAATGATTGAAGAGTTTGCTTTTTCATGAAATATTTTGAATAATTTCAGCAACTTTAAATCATCAAATATCTATGATTACTCACAAAATTTAATATTTTTTCATTTTCTAATAGAATTGTGGTAATTAATTCCTCTATGATCTAATTAAAGGCTAAATTCGATTATATTTAACATATTTTACTTATCCAATGTACCCTCTTTTGCCATATGTTACGTCATGCACATGAGGTAGGTTGCGTGGCGGTGTATTTTTTTTACTTTCATTGGTTAAAATGGCTCTACCTTACTTTTAACTACCTTGCAGTCACCATCTTTGTCTAGGGCTTTGACAGATTGTTTCATTAATCCTTATGTGAAGAGGAGGGAAAATGATCTTTGATCTCTCCATCAGAGGCTCAACAATAACATTTTTCTCTCCAACAGTCATAAGAGTTCTCCTTCCTTACTCAGTATTCTTCCCTTGCCCTATTATCCCAGTGAAAGAGAATTTAAGGGATTTTGGTTTCTTTTAGTTTGGTGACATGGGCAACTAGAATGGATCCATATTTATTTCTATTATGAGACAGAAGAACTTTGAGACTGTATTTATAACTGTCAATGAAAAGTCTCCACTCTTGAGAATTGTAGTTACTTATACCTAACTTATCCAGGAGACCAGGAATGTCATTACAGTCATCTTTCTCAGAGAAGAAAGGAACAATCTCTGAATCTCTTGTTCTGTAGAAGGATTTTGTTGTACCACTTTAAAGCAGATTATTCTCACTTAATCTAGGGGCCATAAGTTCTGCATATTTTTTGAGCGAGTTTAAGTCTCTCGCAAGGTCATTTAATTCACCCTTTGTTGAACTGCTTCGGCTAGGATGTTGTACCTTCAAAGAGTATATCATCATCATTGTGTGAACTATCACATTGCAACTGCTCAGATGCACTCTCCTCCTCTGTAACATCTGGAAGTGACTAGAACACTGGAATTGGAACATCTTCACTGTGGGGCACTGGTTTGATAACAGAATCCAAGTTTGAATACTTTAAACTCTTTCTGTTTTTTTAAATTTATACCTATACGATTATAGCGCAACAATGGAAATCATCTGAGTGGTTTTTTTGGTTATCTCCACACCATAGGTACACAAAAACTTGAGTTCTTCTTCTTGCCTATAGACCATTCTCTAAGTTGTGTAATGCAAGTAACAAACACAATGGGAGTTTTATCATTCTTTAGGAGACACAATTTTAAATATTAGAAGCAATTTTGCAAAAACTGTTTAAGAAAATACATGTTGATTTATCTTTAATTTATCCTCTCAAAACCTATCTCCAGACTTACAGTTATGTTACAGACTTCAATAATAAATATTAATTTAAAGGAAATCTAATTTACTACCAGACGTATGTTTGATGTTTTTTTCAGACGTATGTTTGATGTTTTTTTAATAAAACAAAGTTTTCAGTAACAACAAAGAAAAAAATGGAGTGTGTAATGATAGCATATTTCATAGCTTTTTTGTATCAATTAACTTCACTCGCCTGTAGAAGATGACTTGTTCGCTTCAGAGTAAAATAGTATTTTTAAGTTTAGTACACCTTTGAATGATAAATCCAAAAATGACCTTGGTTGCATTCTATCAATTCAGAATTCAGTACAATCTGAGTTTACATCATATGATTCAGAGCCTGTATTGACCTATAAGAAATCGATTATGAAAAAAAAATAATGTGTTTCTTAGATTTGCGTCAACGTATCCTCTCAAAATTTTACTTTGTCTCTAACGCATTTATAATCCATTATATGCGTCATTTTGTACAAGAGATATGCTTTTTTATGTACATATAACTCTCTACTTATTAAATTGACATGATTTAGTATACCAAAATATTAAAGCTGGTGTACCAAGCTTTCATTTGATATGTTTGGTGTTCTAAAAAGCATATCTCGCGTACAAAATGACGCATATAATGGATTATAAATGCGTCAGAGACAAAGTAAAATTTTGAGAGGATACCTTAACGCAAATCTAAGAAACACATTATTTAAAAAAAATTTCATAATCGATTTCTTATAGGTCAATACAGGCTCTGAATCATATGATGTAAACTCAGATTGTACTGAATTCTGAACTTAAAAGTACTATTTTACTCTGAAGCGAACAAGTCATCTTCTACAGGCGAGTGAAGTTAATAGATACAAAAAAGCTATGAAATATGCTATCATTACACACTCCATTTTTTTCTTTGTTTTTACTGAAAACTTTGTTTTATTAAAAAACATTAAACATACGTCTGGTAGTAAATTAGATTTCCTATAAATTAATAATTATTATTAAAGTCTGTAGCGTCCACCAGTTTGAAGAAATTTGCGGAAACTATATTTTTACTAAATTTTTAAAAACTTTGACCTCGTTGCGCGACCTCGTAATGTTGACCGATTTTGTTCAAACTTTATATGTCGTCTTCTTTTATCACCAAGAAACAGAAAATCCACAATTTTGCTAACATTTCAAACATTTGAAAAATAAGAACAGCCCTAATATATATATATATATATATATATATAACCCAATAACAACCATGCCTTTGATAGGAGTACAAACCCTAGTAGTTCATAATTGTACATCCTAGAGAAAGAACTTCTAATTAAATATTTGATCGAATTGAAAGAAGCAGCGGTTTATGGAACAACCCTTTTAAACGCCATGCTGTTTATTGATTCTACCACGGGAAGAAACTAAAAGTTAGAAAATCTTAGATTAGGCCCTATATGAGATATATAAGATATCTTGAGTTGATAGGTTACAAACAGTATGATTGTCTAGTTGTACATATATAGCCCAGATATAAGGTCTAAGACACGAAATTTGCAAATTTATGCACGTTTAATTTATACGATTCCAATTCTAAAGAACTGGGACTGCGTGCTAACCATTGACGCCATCTTTGTTAATAGCTAGAAAACATAGTTAACTTCATAACTGGACCTTAAGAGATAAGAAATATTACTAACGGAGGGTAAATGCTCGGGGGGTGATTGGCACGGGGGGGGGGGTAAATGCCCGGGGGGGTGATTGTCGGGGGTGCTAGTCCGGGGGGTGATTGCCCTAGAATCAAAATACTGGCCTTTATGCATGACATACGTCAGTAAAGATGAAAATCATGGGTAAAAATGGTTCAAAGTTCTTGCCGGTACTCTTATTTTTTTATATGCCTAATGGCCAATTATTTTTTGTACATACAAATAGGTTATATGTCATGCTGCTGTTTGAAGTGTGTCATTCATTTTCGTGCACAAACATATTTGTGTCAAAGTTCCATCTGACTTATTTTAATTTTAACACTTTATAGCCTTTTGTCGATATCGTGTTCCAAGCCCTTCTGGCCCATCACTTTCACTCCCTGATGAAAATAAAAAACGGTCGTAAAAATTGCCTTGAGGGGGGCTTTTTCTTATGCACACACATACACCATTATCACAATCTAAGGTTCCGGATGATATACATAGAGGGTTAATTCCCTATTGAAGCCATCATCAATAAATGCAGTAGTGCCTTTGCTGATTAATCAATGCTTCTTCTTCTTCTACTTGTTCGTTTTTCATTACAGCAATGCAGATAAGTTGAATATAAATAAACTAGGCAGAGCCCCCCCCCCCCCTCTCAATATGTGTATGAAATATATATATATAATATATATATATATATATATATGGTACATACATTAAGCAACTTGGTTGTTCTTACGTCTCATACTTCTTCTCCCGAAGCTTCTTCCTTTTTGCATAGTTTTTTAAGAGTTTCCTTATAATAGCAATAAGATACCCTTTTTTGCACAATCTCTTTTTTATGGCTTCCTTCATGACCAAGGGGGTTTCTTCTTCTAGTTCGACAGAATCCTTGTTTTTTACGGCTCGGGTATAAAATATATATATACGTATTAGCTTAATGAAGGAAGTCTAGATGAGAGGGATCATTATAGGGATTTTGCTCTCATTTGAAGCTTGGAAATCCATTTTATTTATTTATGCACTAACTTGCCTACATACAAAATCTATAATACATCATGAAGAACTTGTATATCAAATCCACTACCATTGGAATAAAAACAAAGCAAATGTCCTTTGGGTTATGTGATGTAAAATGTAACGTATATAGCGTATGGTAGTGCTGGATATTCCTTAGCTCTCCATTGATGAAGAAAGACAGCAGCGATCGAAGGAACTACTGAAAGATTGAGACTTCACATATGATGTATAATTTTTCCATGAAATAGGGATCGTGTTGATGTCACGTAACTCTCCATTTTATAGAGAAAATAAATATAAAGTCTTACTTTACTTCTTTCTATCACTGTATTTCCTCATATAAATTATAACAAATGATGTATTTAATTGTCCTTTGTTATAAACTGTCCGATATTAAATGCATATGAAGAAGTAAAAGCAGATACATATATAAATTTCCCTCTCTTTCTAATCTACCGTACCGAATATCGATCGATACTGTAGATATATAATAAAATCTACCGAATATCGATACCGATCGGTAGAAGGTATATCGAACCAGTGGTAGATTTTTTTTCTACCGAATCCAAGCTCTGGTTAAAACACATAAAAGGGGTTAAAACATTTAGATATTTATGACATTGTTGTGCTCTATGGATTTAAAGAACACGAAATTGCAGGGGCAAACTCTAAATTTGGTTTAAATCAGACTGCTATTTATTTGAAGTACCCTGTTGTCATTCATGATAGAATTGAGGATCTAAAGAGGGTTCACATCCCTATAAGATAAAAAATGTTGAGGGGAAAATAATTGATACAAAACTTAAGCTGAAGGGCATTGATAAAATTAGCTCGGATAACAAGAAAAAGAGTCACAATTACTGTGGTGAATACATTTAAACGGATCAATGAAGTTGCGGCTCTTGATTGGTTCAAACAATTTGGCGAAATTGTGGAACATTATCCGAATAAAAACACTGTCAACAAAGAAGCCGAACAAAAATACAGACAATATAAGGATTTATGGAGGGACGGGGATTACAAGGTGGAATGTATGGCAAATCCTTCCTTGATACCACAAATAGCTCCTATTCAAGGTTGCTTATCAGACTCAAGTTCGAGGGCGCCAGATTACAACGTCAAAACTGTTTTGGTCTTGGCCATACAAAACATGTTTGTGATCAAACAAGAAAAAGCATCCGAGAGTTATGTAGTTATGCTTAAGGATAGTAGGAAAAAAATCAATTAATTAATAGCCAATCTACAATTGAAGCACAAACTGTAGATGAAGAAGTTATCGTGGCTGCTGTTGGTACGAATGTGCCTAATGAAGTTGTCACGTCGAGGGATCTTCTCGATTCCATATTTCAGGACAAAGTGAAGCAGTAGAAGAAAATCATACTTCAGAAGAGATTTCAATTGTAAAACATAAAAATGCTTCTGTCGATGTGACAAATGAGGAACTAAATGAATTGGAGGTCTGTTCTACAAAAGACAAACCAAATAGCGCAGCAACTAAGAATGGGGGTAGTTAATACTTCAATTAATCCCATTACCATTTCCGAAAGTCCCGGTTCAAGGGACGTCCCTTCATCCATCGAGGGTGAAGGTAGTAGTGTTTCTTTGATTTGTCTTACCGAAAGTGAAAGACAATTAGATTCTAACGGAACTTATAAGGATTCTACGAATAGTAAATCTAAGCCAAGAAAGTCAATGCTGAACCCTGATGTGATCTTACCAATTAGAACCAGGTCGGGATCACTTTCCAAAAGAACATCAACCATATCAGGCCTGTCTCCTCAAAAAGACGCTCCTAACAAACTTCAAAAAACTAGACTTTACTGTTAATATTACGACAGTGTCTATTAAATGTCCTTTATTCAAACAAAAGTCGATAACTTTTTTCAACCAGCAGCATCAAGGGATCACAATATAAATATAGGAATAGGCGAAATACTCTCTTTGAATACAAGAGGGGTTTGTCAAGACATTCACTTATGAAAAGTCTCATGTATCAAAAAACCAGATATTAAATCTCCGACATCTTCTACTTGTTCTCTTGATTGTTCTTTATGTATTCCCAAAAATTACTACCATTTTTTACAGGGAATGGCTTCAATCGAGGAGTGGTTTCTTCTATTTTAAAGTCAATACTTACTTGCCCTAAGTTAGTGAACTCGAACTTTAGAGCAAAGGGGATTAGCATAAATTTTTTTATCGACGACAAATGGCGGCTTTTATATCATCAATGCCTATAGCCCAAATGTCAAATGTACATCCTTTTACCAAGCTATAATCAATCAATGCCAATATGATTTATATCCGTTGTTGGTTATAGGGGATCTCAATGTTGATCTGTACCAGTCAACATTGAAACACCCTAACTTTCAAATATTGTCCTAGCTTCTACATTCTCTTGAACTATACGACGTAATTAAATTTTTCCGCCCGAACGAAAATGTGTCTTGAGATGTGAAAATAAGTCTTCACGGATTGACTTAGCATTATCTTCCTTTTCAATACGTAAATGTTCGCTATCGTTCTCAGCATAGCTCAGATCATAAGTTGATTGAGATCGATTTCCATCAAGACCAACAAAAAAGGCGTTTTAGGGTGCCTAAATGCATTTTAAACGATAATTATTTTATTGATAAGCTCAAAAAAACGGTTTATTCAACTTTTTAAAGAGTCTTTTAAACCCAAAAAGCTGGCTTATCTTTTATCATACATTGTTAAGTCTACCTCGTTACAATGCATTCGCAAAAAGTCAGAAAGAAGTATCCTTACAAAAAACATCGAGGAAATGCTTGATAATGGCTCCATTTTATTGCGTTCCATTTCGTCAGATTTTACTCATTTATTTTGTGACTCGGAAATTGCCGAAGATAATTTTAATCAAAAAATGTTAAAGAAAACTCCCATCAAAGAGGTTGAAAAACCTCTTCCAAAAGGACTACGCAACAACTATTATTAAAAAATAATTCACGAGGGAAAAACAGTCTCCAATCCCAAAGATATATTGAAACTCTTTCATGGAAGATTTCAAACGCTTCTTGGTGGAGCAAATTTTCCCTGGCCAAGAATGGGTAAAAACTTGATTTTTACCAAAGTACCATTGAAGAATATATAAAAAGAAGCTCAAAGAAGGAAAAGCAACAGGGCCAGATGGCATTTGTGACAAAATCTTTACTGAATGCATCCATGAGATCGTTCCCTATTTGGTTGAATTTGGGAAATCGATGGAGATTCACGGAGAACTCCCGAAACCCCTTACTAAAGGACGGATATCCTTAATCCCTAAAAAAGGTTCTGCGACTGATTTGAACCACTGGCACCCTATTATTGTTATCAACGAGAGCTGTAGGATTCTTTCTGGTGTTCTAGCCTCTAGAAAAGAGCCAATTTTAAATAAAAAATAGGAAAAGGGTAGGAAAATTTCGGATGTTTCAAGGACATAGGAACCGCTATCGAACTTTTATCGAAAAGAAACACGTTTGGAGCCATCATCGCCGTCGATTTTATTAAAGCCTTTGACACAATAGAGCATTGATATATTTTTAGAGCAATTTTAAAAAATCTTCCTAAGAAATATTTTAACCTATAAGAGCTCTCCTCTACAATGGTACTTCTACAATATCTATGGGAGAAGTAGAAAGCGACCCCATAATCCTACAGAAAAGTTGTCGTCAAGGCTGCCCTATAGCCCCACTTTTATGTATTTGCGGGCTTGTTGAGCTAAGAGGATCACTCATTAAAAAGTACGGAGGATTTGGTGTGGATTTTGGATCTACTAGGCACATAATTGACTTATATGCAGACGATGTAACTCTAATGATTGTAGCGAATTCTGAAGTACAATTAGTCAGGAGGATTGAAATAATTTTGGGCCACTTCATAAAATTTGAAAAGCGGTCTGGGCTGAAGGTAAATCATTAAAAAACTTCTATGATTCCCCTAGGCAAGTGGAACCCTGTAAATGACTTGTTTATCAAGGGTTGCTCTGTTAAACAAAGTGTGGAAATTATAGGAATTAATTGGGAAGGAACGGGTGCATCGGAATCGAGTTGGTTGAATGTAAAAAATATAATCAGTCGATCAATCCCTTTCTGGAGAAATAATAACCTCTAAAAGAGGATCGACCTCTATAATTACATTATTGTCCCCGCCATTATTTTCAAAGCGACTTATATTCCTTAGTTAGCGGAGCGAGCCATAATGGACGAAGAACTTTGGCTGAACCAGAGCCATCTGAAGGCCCTGAAAAGACCAAGATCACACCTAGGAGGAGGTCTAAGTTTATTGTCCAAAATTTTACCCAAGATTTTTCAAAAGGCTTTAATTGATATCTCATCGCATCCGCATAATGAATGGTGTTGAGTTTTTACAACAAGCCCTGCTTTTATTTGGTTAATGTTAGGAACAGATTTTACAAATTACAAGTTAGAAAATGTATCCACTTTTTTGGCAGCCATTCAACGATTAATTTGGAATGGTACCCCTTTTTTAGTTCAAATTCCACAATAGAAATTGTTCGGCAAAACTATAATAAGAAATTTTTCTTCCAAAGCCTTCTTGCACCAAAAGAGCTGGAGTGGATTGCTCTATCTCAAGAGATTTATTCAATCCACGATCTTCATCGAGAGCCAGTATTTAATTTTGGAAAGTTTTTCTTTCCACTTTGGCGAGCAGGAAATCTCTCATCAAGTTTGGCATTTGAAGATGTCATTTTGGTCGAATTTTAAAGAAGAAGCTGATCAAATTTGCGATAAATATATTAAAGAATTGAACCTTCCATTATCGTGGGGACCACGAATATTGAGTTCAATTTCGGGAATTTATAAGGACAGGAGGTTCACAGCTCAGTTCCAAATATCTTCTCAGATTGTATTTTCTTTAACACTCCATGCCAAGATTGTGGAGTGATTTACAACAAAATATCACATGCATTTGCAAATTGCCCGGCTCTTGACATTTTGAGAGAGTTTGTTTCTTTAAATGTCAAGGGGATATGTGAAAAATGTACCTCCTGTTCTTTTATTTGGTCTTAATTCAACCATAAAAGTCCCCGAAATTGCTTGCCTTGGACATGTCTCATCTAAGTTGCCAAAGTTATATTCGTCAAGAGCTAGCTAGTGCCGAATTTATATCCAAGTATGTTATTAAAACTATTTTGATATCTACTGCAGCTAGGTACTCAGCCTTATCCATTAAGATCCCTGATGTCAATTGTTCCTCTTGTATGTATACAGGCGACTTAGTCAGATTTTATCCGTCCTGCTCAAAGCAATATCTCAATTTCTTAAAAAACTTAATTAAGGTTAACAAAAGCTTTACGAAGTTAAATAAATAATATTATGATTTACCCTTTCTGCAGAAGTATTTATCCTAGGATTTTTTAAATTGTATTCTTCCATATTCACTATACAATGTTTTGTTACTTTTATTTGAATTTAATTTTTTAAAGAATAATTTTTATAACTATTGTTATTGTCTGATGTATTGTGTTTTGTTTTAATATTGATGAGTAACTTTTATATATAAGGAACTAATTTTAAAATACAATGTTTATTCATCCATTATATTGTGTGTAAAAGTAGTGACGAATGTGCGTATATTCTTTAGAGGGAGTTTGAATGTGCATCCGATTGGCCGTTTAAAGAGAGAATAAATATGGGATCAAGTGAACTCTTCGGAGCTTTATCTTACTGTGGGAACCAAATTGCAAATTCACATGATGTATGTAAAATATCTACTGAAGAATCTCCAGAGCGGCTTGTCCGGCTGTGTTTCGACCGGTTGGAGCGGATTGAGAACCCCTTTTCTATCAATAAATGGTTCTGAAGAATCTCCAGAGCGGCTTGTCCGGCTGTGTTTCGACCGGTTGGAGCGGATTCAGAAACCCCTTTTCTATTTATAAATAGTTCTGAAGAATCTCCAGAGCGGCTTGTCCGGCTGTGTTTAGACCGGTTGGAGCGGATTCAGAAATCCCTTTTCTATCAAGTAATGGTTCCGGTACAGATTGGCAACTTCCTTCCTATTTGTCGACAAATTATAGGAGTATCCGAGGACCAGAAGACGTGCCTTTAGCAAAAATATAAATCAAGACCTCGAGTCAATTGTTTGCAGATCGTGTTAAGGTGGCTCCGCTGGTAGAGATGATACAGAGCCGAATCAACAAAGGGTTCAAAGCCAAGCTCTCTAGAGTTTAACCAGTCTAGTCCATTATAAGTTTAAAATATGTCCCTTGTGAAAGGATGCTAAAGATTCTTGACTAAAAATATTTATTCTTCAAAATGATGATAACAAGTTAGCATATGTTTTTAATACATAATAACATCGGAATTACTTAATACGACTCGTGTCCCTGGATGATATATGAAAGAAAGACCTTTATGACCAGGCATGGTCAAAAAGATCTTAATTTAATGCTTACATGTATCCTATGGAACCTATTTTATTGAACCCCGTTAAATAAAAATATGTGAGCAAGTTTTGTTAAATGCAATGGTTTCTATAGAAATGAAGGATGTATAAAACCAAATGTACTGAATAAAATCGCCCTCAGATGTAACTCCATTAAGGGGTGCGATAGCCGTGCGTGTTAAGGCGTGTTCAACTCTCAATGTTGGGGGACCAGGTTCGAATCCCGAGAGGGGATGGTCATTTTGGTCTACCTCATTGATAAGATCCTAGGTTCGATGGACTAAATATAATGCTTAATTATATCCAGTTGGATGCAATTCTATCGAACCATATAGGCAAAAAAAACTCCATGTGACTCAATACTTATAAAGACGTGTAAAACTTTTTGTTGTCTTGTGAGTTTTTGTGACATTTAGACGTCATCAAGATCAAATATCTCAATTAAAATCATCAATCAATACTTACAGCTGCGATTATCAAATGGTTTTTGGTCCAATGTGGAAGAGGTGAAGGTTGAAACTCACGGCTTCGGATTTCGGATTGTAAGTGAAATAGCAGGGATGATGACACGACATACAGCACCGTTAGTATTAAGTATACCACGGTTTGCTAAAAAGAAGAAAGAAAGAAAAAATGAATTATTATTTCATTATGCAAAGAAACAAAAAATGGAATACATGAATAACTATGTTTATACTAAATATAAAATGTATGAAACATAATTTATGAGCAACTCAAAGGGAATTCTTAGTCCGTCGTCTTTTTAAAAAAGGAAAAATAAAAAGTGAATATATTTTTGTTAATATTATTTAAGAGAGGAAGGAAATAACAACTTTGTTTGAATGGAAGTTATTCTTAGAGAAGAGGAGAGCTTTGTTTATGTATAAAGAAAATTTATGTATGTCACGAAGTAATTGCAAATTAACGAGTAATGAACTTTATTAAAGACATAAACTTATATAATTTTTGCTAAAAAATGTTATCACCTTAATATTAAGGTCATAAAATAAACAATATAGCTGCTTAGGCCTAAGCAAGGTCTGTATAATAAGATCTGGGCAATACAAAAACAAACATGTAATCCTAGCAGTATAACTACTCAATGACGTCACTGGAGAACGAATATATATATTTTTTTTATTATTTTTTTTATTTATACACACAAATACATATATGTATATATATATATAGATAGAGAGATTGATTGATATATATATAGAGATATATATAAGCGTTCTTCAGTGACGTCATTGAGTAGTCACACTGCTACATATTTGTTTTTGTATTGCCCAGACCTTATTATATAGACCTTGCTTAGGCCAAAGCTTAAGATTTCATCTTATAGGACATTCCTGGACCTTTGTAGCCAAAAAATCTGTTACAATTCTTCAGCAAGGACGGCATAAAAAGACTTAATACTTTGAAATTTTAGGTAGGTCAGGATGATAATATGTTATTTTTTAGTATTAATGATTTTATTAGTTGATCTGTGTTTTTACCTTTATTAATAGATATGTGATGCTTTAATTTAAACTAGAATGTTTAATTATATATTATACGTAATAGCATCCTTTATATAAGTAAACAAATATTCTCTGTGGTTAAGAGTAAACCTAATACATATAAAAGTGAATCATTTTAAAAATAACTCTGACTCTATATTGTTAATAATTGTTATATACTAGCATTTTGATAAAGAATGAATCTAAATAAATTGGAACTAACATTTGTAAAATTGATTTTACAATTCTTATGTACATATATTTCCTTGGATGAAAACTCAAAAATTATTTAATTTATTAGGGTGGATATACTGAGTACAGAATTAAACATTTTTTATATATATGTTGTAACAGC
The DNA here is from genome assembly GCA_013387185.1 of Caligus rogercresseyi. Classification (NCBI taxonomy): domain Eukaryota; kingdom Metazoa; phylum Arthropoda; class Copepoda; order Siphonostomatoida; family Caligidae; genus Caligus; species Caligus rogercresseyi. The sequence continues at coordinate 18,105,579 of CP045891.1, forward strand.
ACATAATTATCGTATAGCCTTTTAATATCCACATATAAGCATTTTTTTAAAGATAAAAGCCCTTTGAAAGCCACTCAATAATTTATTAAATATATAAGTGTTATACATAATTATATTTTTTCTCCTTGGAGTAAACAATCAACGACTTTTTTCGCATTATGTGTATTGACACTCTTCCCTAGAGTCGTTATATCCGTGTCCACAAATGTAATGTCAATTCTTGAGCAGAAACCACTGTTAAATGATTCAACAGAAAAACAACACGAACCAGCATGTGATGATGTAAACTGATGAACTCGAATTAATGTTTTCAAAAAATGGCATAATCACACAATATGTGTATCGGAAATGTTTGTTTGTTTGTCAGCATGATAAGTGATTTTAAAATTTTGTTTTTTACAACAACAACAACAAAAAATAAAGAAATGAAAAACGCTTTTTATATTTGCAGCTATTTTTACTTCATAATAAACTTCAATAATTATAGTATTCCTTCAAATACTACCTCTTATAAACAAAACAAAAGTTATTCAAATAAATAAAAACATTAAAAGGGTATGTATTTTATTATTAGGCTTTAAGATCATTACAAAAATCTCGTAAATGAACATTGAATAATATACAGGGTGTAACATCAAATCTGGCGTTTTTCTTCTCTCAACTTAAAATACACATAAAATCGTTATTTCTGTTCAATTATATTTATTTAGACATTAAAATGCTCGTACAGATGTGCAAATTCTGCTTATTCAATCCATCAACTCGGGGGAGCTAGGGGGCCAGTGGGTCTTGGCATAGGCGTAGGAGACGGGGGGCAGGGGGGGCAACTGCCCCCCAAAATTCGGGTGAATGCTTAAATTCGGGCAAATTGGTTGTATTCGGGCATTTAAATTGAAGAAAAAAAATTGTAATTATGAAAGCAAACGGATTGTGAATTATAAACAAGAGCTTTCCACCTTTATGTGATTTCAATTCACATTTAAGAGTCCACTTTTCCCCTTTTGAAGAAAATAACGCTCAACTTTTTGCTGATGAGAAATATGAAATTCAATATTATCACACATTTAAGTTAATTATTTTTGCGCCACTGAAAAAATGCACCTCGCACGTAGAAGGTAATAAGAGTGTACTTTGATACTACTTAGATCTTAGTAAAATAAATATAAAATAACAACAAATCAACAAGTTATAGTTCTACGATAACAATAAAGTTCTTCTCAGAGATAATTGTTAAGTGAACATACCTTTTGGAGTTTCGGCAACTTTATTAATCGAACTACTAAACAACACTTTTCTCCATAGAGGTAAGTTGCTACTCACTGTATTAACCAGAATTTGCTTATATTTGAAAATTATGATTAAATTAATGTTCACTTCACTAAATTAAATTCAATGAATTTAAGGTTTTGGTGATGAGTAAGTCAAGAAAGAGACTATACAGAATTAGAGTGAGATGTTACAACTGTGGGAAATAAGTTGATGGCGACTACAAGAGGGAAGACGTTTCAAGAGTACATGAAAATGATGAACAAGTAAAGTTTATTCTTTTGGTCGATCAAAAGTAGAAAAAACTTTCCTTCGGAATTATGAACAGTGGGAAAAATGAGATAATGATGCCAACGGAGGCCACTTCCTATACAGAACAATCAAGCAGTATAAAGGACATACCAACTGACAACAATGAACATACTGAACAGGTAAAGATGAAGATTCTTAATTTGCTAGCTGTAGAGGCAGTGGTAGAAGATATACAGCCTACAATGGACAAAACAGAAAATAGGCCCATAGGCTATCATCACAGTGCCAAAACTGACATGCGAGATCATCCACATCAACCTCTGTTGGATGAATACAACAGGAAACAGCTAGATCAGGGAAGTGGGACAAGAGACTTTAATCCTGACCTGTTCAAGAAGTACCAATGAACGAGCTTTTATATTCCCACGAAATATATAGTTTGTTTCCCCTGTCAGAAGTTTTTATCTGATTCCACTTTCACATACAGCAATCGGAAGAAACGACTAGTGAAGCATGACAAGAGCGGTAATCATCGACTTGCAATGTCTTAGTGGATGATTTCAAAAGTTAATAAAAAGGATCAGACATCAGTCTTGGTCCAACTTGATACAAGCCACAAAGACATGGTCCAAAAGAACAGAAATTACCTTAAAGTTATTGTAGAGTCCATCTTGTACACCGCACAGCAAAACATCCATCAGAGAGGCCATGAAGAAGACAGATCAATGATTGGACAGCAGTCATACATAAACCGTGAAAACCTTATGGAGCTTTTGAATTTGCGATGCAGAGACATTCCTTGGCTTGTCACTAGACTAAACTCTAATTTTGGGGCCCATCGTCAGTGGCTTTCACCAAAAATCCAAAATGAAATACTGATGATTGCATCTAATTTAGTACTAAAGGAAATAGCTAATAATGTTCAGTCTTATTGTGTATGAAATATCAGACGTTGGCAACCGGGAACAAGTGGCAGTGTGTTTGCACTATTTAAACAATGAGCACTGCTCATTGTTTAAATTGAGCAGCCTACAGAAGCATTTGTGTGATTTTATGAAGCTAAGTCCACAACCGGTGAGACACTGTTCAAAATTGTGATTGAAGTTATCAACTGCCTAGAGTTACGCGTTGAAGAAATTGTGTACCAATGCTTTGACGGCGCATCCAACAAGAATGGGAAGGAAATGGGAGGTGCCAAAATGATTCAAGAGATGTTAGCAAACGAAATAGTGAAATACCTCTGATCAAACTCCCTCTCTGAAACTTTGCCCCACTTCACTGAGATTTCAAAGACCTTAGCTAAAATACCAGTAACATAATGTTCAGCAGAGAGATCTTTTTCTTATTTGAGAAGACTCAAGACCTACCTCAGGTCCACCATGAGCCAGGAAAGGCTCTAGGACTTCTTAACATCGAAAAGCGTTTTGTAAATAGAGTGGACATCGATACAATAATAGATGAATTGGGAAGACAAAAATGAAGAAACAACACGTTTTTCTTGTGTCTTCTAAAATAAAAATAATGTTATGAATAATGTGTAATCACAATAAAAAATATAAATCTACATAGCTTTCTTCATTCGAATATCTTTTTCACATATTTAACAGTTCTTGTTAAAATTCGGGCAAATTGAATGCTGCCCCCCCAAACCAAACTCCCCCCTACGCCTATGGGTCTTGGGGACGAAGTCGTATGTGTTTGCTCAAAGATGTCTGACACCCTCCTGATGAAGTCAGGGTCCAGGCTTTGTGGGCGCTGCTTGAGGGCTGAAGGCCCTGTCGACGACATCACGAGGGTCCCTGGTATCCTTCAGCTGCTGCCTGAGCTCAGCAACCCTTCTTCTGTCGACCCCGAGCAGCTCAGAGACCTGGTGTTGCTGATGGTGTTGCCCTTTATACAAAGAATCTGGATAACGGCACACCTGCGTTCTTGCTCGTTCTACATAACAGGCTGTAGATTTCCATATGCGGCCATGACGATGATAAAATTCAACTGAAAGGATCTCTCATATGTTGGCTGTCTGCTAAAAAATCAGCTGCACGGATCGGATGACGTCATCTTTGTTAAAGAATGTCCTGAAAACCCGTCGGATTTGATCTTACCACCCTGTATTTATTCACAAAATATATGGACGGTTTACTGTTGCTGACTTGCATCCCTGTTTTCTCCTTTGTAAAATAGTTCCTTTTTTGCTAACAAATAAAAGTTTTTATCTGTAATAGTTTGCTAGATATATATATATTTAGCGGGATGTTTTAAAGACGATTAAATGTTCAAAATATCACATTCCAGCGACTTGAATGAAACGTTGTAGAACATAAATCGTAGAACATCTTATATAGACTAGCAAACGCTTGTTCTCTTTGCATTAAATATATTTTTTTATTTTAAAGAAATCACTTCTTATATATTCACATTTCATTTTTGTAAATTTGGAAAATAGTTACCTGCCCTTAATTGAAGTCAATCCTATTTTATTTCATGTTATGTTTGGGAGCTAAAGATTTTATTTCTTAAACTTTACCAATGTGTCGCTCTTGGAATTTGATTTAGTATGTAACCAAAGGTCTAACACCTTCGGTTATCGTGTCTAAACTCTGGTATATTTCGTAAGAGGTATTTCTTTTACACCTCTTTTTATATGTAAATATAAATATTTTTTTACAAGTTTTATTAAATACTAGCGAATATTACCCGGCGCTGCCCGGGATTTTCCAACTTGACAATAGTCTGATGGAAAATAATCACACAAATAATTTTTGTGATATCATCGTGTGTGATTTTTCATATTAAAATAAATTCCTTAAAAAGTCTGGTCATTGGGTCTTCATTGCCATTTTTTCCATGTTCCATTTTCTTAAGGCTGGGTATTTAAAAACCATAAAAGAAGAAATCACACGAATAATTTCAGTGATGTCATCGCATGTGACTTTTCATATTAAATCAGTTCCTTCAACAGTTGTCATTGGGTCTTCATTGCCATTTTTTCTGTTTTGTATTCCTTACGGTTGGGTATTTAAACATCACACAAAGAAGGAATCACATGAATAATTTCAGTGAAATAATCGCTTGTGACTTTTCATATTCAAACCAGTTCTTTAAAAAGTTATCATAGCTCTTCATTGCCATTTTTTTCCGTTTTGTATTCCATAAGGCAGGGTATTTAAACATCGTAAAAAGAAGATGAATAATTTTAGTGATGTCATGATATGTGATTTTAAAAAAATCAATACTTAAAAAGTTGTCATAGCTCTTCATTGCCATTTTTCCGTTTTTTATTCCTTAAGGCTGGGATTTTAAACATCGTAAAAAGAATTTATTGTTAAGTCGTTTCATAGAGTGCCTATGTTATTTTCTTATGAAAAGTAATTCCTTAAAAAGTCGTCATTGCATCGTCATTGCCATTTTTCCGCTTTGTATTCCTTAAGGCTGGGTATTGACATCACTTTCCATCTCTAGGCATTATTGAAATTTGATTAGAACGATGTTGCAATACAAAAAAGTATTGTTATTTTCACAAAACTTAAATTTGGGGGGAAAACAGGGATAGAAAATAACTTATTTTTAAGAAATCATGAAGAAAACGAATTTTCCGGTAAACACTGAATGAAACAAAAACATGTCTTACTACCTTGCAATCATCCACAGAAAATTAAGTCAAAATCTAACTTTACAATAAACAAAAAATGACATAAAACTTTTGGCGAATAAATTAGCATGTGGATGACAATTTTCCGGGAGTTGGCAACCCCACTAAAACACTCCCTGAGCTCTCAAAACTATTCACTGAAAATTTCGTCAAGATCTAATGACCCGTTCGGGAGATACAGAGAAACGAACGAACGAACAAACGAACGAACGGAATTCTTTTTTTATTAGTATAGATATAATCTATTATATTTAAGGCGCAGCTAGGAGCAGAGAGAAGGACTCTGCTACAAGTACATTCGTCTGGTAAGTTAATTTTGGATTTGTACAGATGTGCAATAATAAAGTCATTATAAATAGCCTTGTCGCTTGTTGCACCTTGCAACAACAACAAAAAAATACCTGGAACATAATTAATAGATTCATGTATTCACATTCTTTTCTGCAGGAATTATTTGTTTTTTCAGGGGAGCTTTAAAATTTGAGGAACCACTGTTTATGCGCAAATATTCAAGGGGTAGGAGAATTTATCAAGCCTGACGCCTTCTTCCAAACAAAAGACGAAAAAAAATACATACTCAATGGTAAGGGCGCAGGATTTCTTCCCGAGAGAGGAATGCCAATTTTAGTTAACCTCATTGAAAAAAATATTAGGTTTGATTTAGTAATGCTATAATACTTATTCATATCATCAAGGATGTATCTCAGTCGAACCATGTAGATAAATCACATTGGGATGGATAAAGGGCAACAATGATAGTACGGGCAACGAGTTTGCAGATTTTCTAGCGAAGGAAGGAGCTTTAAAAGGATTGCCTGTCACTGTCCCAATTTCTATACCCTACGTGAGAGGAGCATGAATTTTTGGAAAAAAGACTGGCGAAACCTAAAAACTTGCCGACATTCTAAGATATGTTTATTGGAGAGACAATTTTAAAGATTAAAGTTTATAAATTCAAAAGACACCAAATTATGAAAATTGTGGCCATTGTTAGCGGCCAGTATTGTCTTAACAGTCATTTATTCAAGATAGGAAATGCAGAAAGTTCAATTTGTCGTCTCTGCAAAGAGGAGGAGGAAACGCCGATTCATCTCATTTTTGACTGTGCCCGCACCGTAAAGGAGATGTAACAGCTCGCCGAGGATTCCAAAGCTAAGAAGATACCAATGGAAGCTCAATGTTTGAAAATATTATATTTTTTTTAAAATTCAAATTATTCAGAAATAAAGAGCTTAGCTCCTAAATAAACTTACACCGGCTGATACCGGATTAACTTCCGGTGGGGTGGGGTTTACCTAGGAGTTAAACAAACAAACATGATAAGGACTGACACAACACTAGAGCTATGCATATTGTATTTAATTACGTTTCATCCTTTCAGATCAATGCTACCAATTATGCCTCTACTCTCAAAAGCTCAGAGTTGAGCCCACATCACACTTCAAGAGCTCCCCCCCCCCCCACACACACACACATACAAATAATACTTTATCATTTAATGATCAGGCATGAGTCCTCTCCCGTTCTTAAATAATGTCATTGATAGTCGGCCATTTAGCAAGTATTCAATGGATATAAATAATGGCTAAAACAGTTTTTTATGGTTTATTGTAGGGATAAAGCAGAGGGCATTTAAGGATGTACGCAATGAGGGAATAAAGGGTTGGAATATATACATATGGTTTGTATGAATAGTGACTATTAGAGAGAGAGAGAGAGTTTCTTCAATGGTTTCATTACAACAACATATGTACATATGAACAAGAAATAAATATATGCATATCATCATCAACTCGCAAGCAAATATGAGAAGGAAACCACATAAACATGATGTGATGTATAGCAAGGTCTGTATAATAAGGTATGGGCAATACAGAAACAAACATATAGAAGTGTGACTACTCAATGACGTCACTGGAGAACGATTATATCTATCTATATATCAATCAATCTTTATCTATGTATATATATATATGAATAAATAAATAAAAAAATTTTTATTTATATGAATTATATACATATATATTCGTTCTCCAGTGACGTCATTGAGTAGTTATTGCTAGGATTACATGTTTGTTTTTGTATTGCCCAGACCTTATTATACAGACCTTGATGTATAGGATATTAAGAGGTAATATACTTCATAGAGACATATTAGTTACTAAGCCCACTATGACTAAGATTCCACCTTTTCGCATTTTGACTCATTACTTTTTACTTTTCAAGTAGGAGTTCAATTAGGTGTATATGTAGTCCATCAACTCTAGAAGCACAGCTGATGGGAGTTCTGACGAATAAAAGGATTATAATATATGGAAAAACCAGGAAACGACCGGGTACCCGGCCTGGTCCGAGTCCCGGCTGTTTTTGAGCGTCCCAGCCCGGTGTCCCGTTTTTTTTTTACACCGGGCCGAGACTTAAATATTCTTTCGTTGGTCATTCATAAAGTTTTTAGAAAGGAATTTTCGAAATATTATTTTCTAAAAAAACCGTCATAACTTTTTCTGAGATTTTTTCTCTTGGAGATTCTTTTCTACAAAAAACGTCTTCACATTTTTGGAGATTCTTTTCTAAAAAAACGTCGTTACATATTTTTTTTGGAAATTTGTCACTACAGATTGTCGAAGGAACGAAAATGTATATTAAGTCCCGGCCGGGTCCCGGCGAAAAAAGGTTGTCCCGGTCGTTTCTTGGGAAAACATACTACAGCATTATCAATGAACTATGAATTCATTTTTCAAATGAACCATTTTTTATTTATTAAAATCATTTTCAAAGGAATTTCAAATAAATTATCACGATTCCTTCATTGAACAAAAGTATGGAAAAACAATATTTGCAAGTAAAATTATTTGAAACGGAAACATAACTAGAGGCATATATACACTCAGAGAGTGCAAACCTCCGCCGTCACGGGGCCCTTATGAGCCTTCCGAGGCGGATGTTTCACGATGGGGCAGCGTAGAGAGACGGGGGAGGGTTCCCCTCGACGGAAATTCCGAGAGGAAGACGCTCCCGGCACCCGATTTCACAGCACAGCGACATCTATTGGCAGAGTAGGCTAACTTGAATTTTTTTTTAGTATTTAGCTCATTTTGCATCTTAAAAAAGCACTCAGAGATGCCAAAATTTAATCACTTGTTCCTTTTGGCATTTCCAACAACTTTACAAAGTTTCATCCGAATCCGTTTTGTACTTTTTGAGTTATCCTGCTGACAAACAAACCAACCAACAAACCAACGCCAGTGAAAACTATACCTCCTTCGGCGGAGGTAATAAAGAACAAATAAGCGACAAGTACGGATTCCAAAATGAGTATTTTAACAGAATACAAATAACGATGGTAGGTTAAATTTGCTTCACATTCCACATTTTTAAAAGCCGTTTCTAAAATGTGCCACTTTACATGTTAAGGTTTAATAAATGCATTAAAAATATTAAAAAGGAATCTACAGGGGCGAATGCCAGACTTTTATTCCTTTATTATAAGATATCATATCTAATAGCAGCAAAGAAAATGATGGAGATATGAGGCTTAGTTCATCACCCTCATGTTTTAAGGTTGAAATAAATACTCTTTAAGAATTGCAATAATCGACACTGTAATCAACAAATACAATTCCTGCATGATTATTTCAATAATATTAAAATTGAATAATTGCTTTAAAAGTTGTACTTTATATTAAATCGCAAGGGTGATGATTTCTTGAATCAGGAGAATCGAAATGCACATAGGTAATACAAACTGGATTTATGTTATATCTATCTCTTACAAAAAACATGGATTTAAATTTTCCTTATCCTAAAAGGTATCGCAAACTGTCTTGGATTTAATCAAACCAATTTACTTATTTTAAAGTTATTAATTGGATATATATATATATCAGAGCTGGGATTCGGAAGAAAAATCTACCGCCGGTTCGGTATATACCTTCTACCGATCGATATCGGCATTAGGTAAATTTTATTATATATCTACAGTATCGATCGATATTCGGTACGGTAGATTAGAAAGAGAGATAAATTTATTTATGTACCTGCTCTTACTTCTTCATATGCATTAAATATCGGACAATTGATAACAAAGGACCATTAAGTACATTATTTGCTATAATTATTAGAGATTATTTGAAATTTAATACATAGTAATCTTATATAAATTATATGTACTTGGATTTTGTAGGAAATGGAAGATTTTTTTTTCATTTACTGTCTCTTATTGTCCGGTATTAAATACACTTTCAGTTACTCTAGTATTCAATGCATAGCATAAACTTACATTGAATGTATATTTATGTATCTACTCTATAATACTATAAGTTGTAGTTGTGTATTTATTTTTCGAAGTTCAAGTTCTTCACACAAGGGAGTGCTTGGGCAAAGCGACAGTTGAACGATGTTTATCTGCTATTGAAGGGAATAAGCTCTATATACCTTTATGTCTCTATGTGAATGTCACAAAAGTCATACTTTCAAATATACCGTACCGATTATCAATCGGTACGATATTTGGTAGTTTGTACCGAATATCGTATAATCGGTTCGGTATTTGAAATCTACCGTCCGTAGTATCGAATACCGATTTACATTCGGTAGTCGCAGCTCTGATATATATATTATATGTCTTATTTTTAAGAAATAAAAATAAGGAGTGGAATGCAAGCAAAATAGCAAGTTTAAAATTGCCTTTCGAACACATACCTAACTTTCATGAGTGTAATTCAGCCTTCGTGGATTGAGGAGAAAGACTGTTGGGGGGAGGGGGGGGTCTTTAAAAGGCCCCTCTTGAGTTACTGCAGTGCCTCAATGCTGCTCTATATACATACACAAAATATATATATACATGTGAGTGTATGTACATGTATATCTAAATATGACTTTTGAATTTGACTTGGGAAGCAAGCAGAGAACTAGCTGCTTTCTTAAATATAAGAAGGTTGATATGGAAATTTTATGCCTTATAATATGTGTATTTTATAATATAGATACTGCCTATAAGAAAAGGAGGAGTTTTGACTTGAGAGTAAAAACAGTTTGGGATTGATTACCAAAGTAGAAAAGTATTCTGGAATGATTGATGGATATGTGTAAAAAATGTTCAGGAAGCTTATTCTTTGTATATATTTTTAACTCACTTGAAAATAGTTTATCAGTAATGAATGGAGTAAAAAATGTACTTTCCAAAATACTTAATGCATTTAAATCCTATTCAAATTTAAATAACTTTTAAAAACAAACATTTATTTCATTTATTAGTGAAGTCGAAAACATTTTGACTTCTTACAACCTAAAAAGTATTTTTTAATGAGTTGCGAAGACATCCTTGGTCCCTTAAAAATTGCAATAAGGATGTATATTTTCCCAACTGGCATATTAATAAGTACCCCAAAAAATAAATTCGATTTCAAATAATCTCCACAGTATAGCACTAAACTAGGATAATTACATCTAATGCTCTCATCATCATCGATATGGTATTCCATGGAAAATACATATTTATTGAGTAGATAACTGTTTCTCAAAATTTGCAGAAATTACTGCTTAAGATACATATTTTCCAGACTTGTTGATTCCTTATCGTTCGTTGTTCGTTTTTGGCGTCAAAAAAAAGAAAAAGATTTTTAATTTTCATGGGACAAATTTCCTTTCTAAAAAACGTCATCACTTTTTGAAATTTCTTTTTAAAAAACCTCATCACTTTTTCAGAAATTTATTTCTAAAAAAACGTCGTCAATTTTTTCAGAATGGCGAATGACAAACGAACGATTCAATTTAAAATTAACGATGAACGACGAACGATAGCTTTGGCGAATGACGAACGACAATTTTTCGCGAACGTCAACAAGTCTGATATTTTCTAATGCCTTTTATCTGGTATCAAATGGTACAAGTTCATTTTATAACTGTAGTCTCTTTGTTAAAAATATACCTTAATGAAAAAATCGTCAAATTCAATGAAAAACATGTTACCGTTAGGTATATGCCAGAATAAAAATGAAACATCATCGACCAAAATATGATACAATCCATAAGGGACATAAATCCAAATGTATGTTGAACTTAGATTGGCTCATTGTACATAAATACTAAGTTTCATCTAAGTTTAAAAAACCTTTTTTATATAGATATTTTAGAATTTGTATACAGGAAAAAGTATTTTTCATAACTTTCATAACTTTTTCGTAAAATTATGACATAAAATTATAACAATAAGCATGAATGATGAAATGTGAGAGAGATAACTTACCATTTTACCATACTCAACAGGTAGCAAGGCGTGTAGGTGTGATATGTTGAGGAACAAAATAAATAGAGTAAAAAGAATGGTGAAAATGGAAACGAAAATGATCAGCGGAGCCTCGGAAAATGAGGCAAAGCAAATATCCCGGATTTGGCAGTGCCCGCTGTCAGTACCGTTGACAAACAAGCCACAGAAGTGACCTAGAAAATAACAAAAAAGCAAAAGTATAAGAGTTATATAAATTTATAATTTAGATGATACTGTACATATTACTGTAATAATTATATTAACCCATTAGGGCCGAAACGTAGATTTTTCTACGTGGCAGTAAAACAGCTCTCCAGCACATCTAGATGGATAAATTATATGCAAAATGCGTGTTAATGTCTGTTTCAGTTTTTAGAAACAACGAAAAAAAAAGTTGATCCCCATTGGTTCTTTGTTCCACTTGAAAATAAGCATTGATTTGCAATTGTTGCAAGTACCTCATTATTTAGTGACGGGTAAGTGCTATTTGTGATCGAAAGTGTTCTCATGTCATAAGTAATTTTAATTTTATTTTTCAAAATTATTTTTAAAATACATATCTTTTAATTATATTATGTAGTTAAACCTCAAATTCAAAAATAAAACTGTAAATTTTGTTTTAAATGGATAGGTCGAAAATCTATGTTTCTGCACTACAGCACAAAAAATCATAGTTTGGATAAGTGCCGAAGACTTGATTTTTCTACAAGCTAATTGCTCAATGTGTAATTATGGTAATCAAATCATTTTTTACTTCCGAAGGCTTTCATCATATTGGAATTTTGTGAGAAGTTTCAATGTTGTGGTATCCTTTTTTAACTTTCAGCCCTAATGGGTTCAGCAATTATAATTTAAATATAAATAAATTTTCAACTTTTAAACAAATTATTAACCGAAACAAATGGTTTTTTTATATTTAGTTCGATGAAATAGCCGAATATTTCCTTTGAATATGAATAAATAATACATCACTAAAATTTGTCCATGATAAGGTTCTTTAAAATGGATTGATCATTAATGGGAGTGGAACCTGTACCATCATTGTGAGCACACTTTTACCGAGCTAATGCGTTCATGTATTTTGATTAATATACCTGATATATTTTATTGGAACATGTGAACCATGATTTTTTTGCCTATTTGGTTCGATAGAATTGCATCCGGCAGGATATAAATAAGCATTATAGCATCAAAGTTAGTCAATCGAACCTAGGACCTTATCAATGAGGTAGACCAAAAATGACCATCCCCTCTCGAGATTCGAACCTGCACCCCAACATTGAAAGTTGAACACGCCTTAACACTCACGGCTATCGCACCCCTTAAGATCCATGACTTCTTCTACATTTTTTTTTAATAGTTATAAATTATATTTCATTCATACAACATTTTTGTAAATAGAAAAGTGGTAGGGGACAAATGGTCAATATATAAAGTTTAAAACACGAAAATGCTTTTAAAAAAATAAAACTTGGATTCAATTTTTTCATAAAATATATAAATGTTTATTAATAATTGATTCGGTCTAGGAGGGAGATGTATCTTTCCACCAACTTGTCCAGTCCTATAGGGAGAGGGTTCCCCTTGACCCGCGAGGCGTACATAATTCCTTGAACCTTGGAAATTATGGACTCTATTTGAAAAGCGTTCTCATAACTGGGGGACGTTGATATTAGCCAGTCTGGGGGTTCAAGGTGTTCACCGTATGCCCTTTGTATATCTATTTTTTTCTTCAAATAAACTTGTTAGGGGATTAAAGCATTATATTACCAAAATAAGTTATATCTAAGAGTTAATCCCTTCGACTACAAAAACTAAAGAAAGCTTTATGTATTCACCATTCAAAAGTTCCCCACTAACTCCTTCCCTCTAAAGGCAGGGACGGGCCTCCATAAAAGTTGATTGTATCTAATACTTGCTGTGAGTCTATAGTGAATCACTTCAGGTGACACTCTATTCTCTTAATGCAACAAATAAGTATATTATGAGATATAATAGCTTTCATTACATTGTATTAATACCAAATGATATAACGACATGTAATGAAATGGATAGCATTATTGCGTAGACTTAAAAACTAAATTGAAGAGACGTATCATTTAAGACGGTATCCTACATAAAAACATTTCTATCGTCCTTAAGTTATTAAGGATAACCTGGAACGGAGTAAAAGTCAAATCTATTTATTTACTGATACATAAAAACTATCAAACAGATCAAACAGGGGTTGATTAAACAAGCCAAAAGAATTATTTTAGCGAATAAAGTCTTTCAGATAGAATATCAAGAATTCTAACAAATTATAGTGGTCCAAAATAATGAAAGCTTCATAAATCTAACCACAAATCTCTTGTTAAGATTATATCTCTATATATATAAAATTATATATGTATACTTATATATGTATATATACAAATATATATTCATATATATATATATATATCCTGTGAAAAGAATACAATAAAGTTGTATAAGTAAAAAACTAGTCATCAAGTAAAGGATAAATGTTAAATTAGGATTGTTTTTCCGACAAAAAAAATCGATATTAAGCCAGTCAAAGCAAGCATATGATTTTAAACGAGTGAATAAACAATTGTTTTGGCTCCACAACTTTTAATTTTTTTCAAAATTTACTACTTAATCTCCAACTATGCTTTTTAATATATATGTTATAAGATATATATGTAAAAATGTAATCACATAGGACATAAAGTTTTTGTGGAGCATTGTGGAGGCATGTGTGACCGCACACAAAATTACTAGACGCCAATAAAGTACTAAGACAAAGGTAAACGATAAAAAGGAAGTTATTAACACAGGGCGAATAGCTCCCAAGTTCTTAGATCCAATATATATTTACCGGGTGACAATTATGTCTTTGGACAGTACATATGCGTGTGTTTATTGGGTCCAATTCTAGATTTTTCCTCTCTTTATCACCTGTATATTGAAAAAGAGATCTTTTTAAATACATATATTACTTTACTTGTTTTTGTGTACTCCTTTGGTTATCCTCAAGATGAAGAAACGTGAAGCTATCGTAAAGCTCTACCAAAAGGGATATAGCTGCAGGGCAATTGTGGAAGCCTTGAAGCCCATGAAGGTGTCGAAATCAAATGTCTCTTACACGATACAGCGTTTTAAGGAGACAAACAGCTTCGCTGACAGGCCTAAATCAGGACGTCCAAGGAATCAAGATTCATCGAAACAATAGCCATCCATTAGGAAAATGGCACTCGAGGTAGGAGTTAACCGTGAAGTGATGAGGAAAATAGCCAGAGGGGACCTTGGAGTCAAGCCCTATCACCTTCAGAAACGACAGCTCCTCAGTGACGCGACTGTGGACAAAAGGCTAGAAAGATCCAAGGTACTTAGAAACTGGCTCAAATCTCGTACGCGAATTTCCATTATCTGGACGTACGAAAAGGTTTTTACCCTTCAAGCTGCTTTCAACAGCCAGAACGACCTCATTCTGGCAAAAGACATCCGGCAAGTGCCTGTGAAGGACAAGACCGTCTTTAAGCGCCAAAAACCAGCTTCCGTCATGGTGTGGGCTGGCGTCACCACATGTGGTAGGAAAACTCCGCTTATCTTCATTCCAGAGGGGGTAAAGATTAATCAAAAGGTTTACCTCGAAATGATGAGCATGCAAGTGCTTCCTTGGATCAAAAAGCAGGAATGGGAGGACTCGTATTGCTTCCAGCAAGATGGCGCACCGTCTCATACAGCAAAAATAGTTCAGGACTGGTGTCATCGTTCATTTGAGCACTTCTGGTCAAAGGATATGTGGCCGCCTTCCTCACCAGACTTGAATCCTATGGACTTTTCAATTTAGTCAATTCTGGAGAGGAAGGCGTGCACGAAGAGCCATAATAATTTGGGGGCGCTGAAGGCCTCATTGGAGGTGGCATGAGCAGAAATTGATCCGAATGTTATCCGTACAGCCTGTCAGTCATTTAACAAGAGGATCAACGCTGTGGTGGTCGCCAAAGGTGGATATATTGAATAAATATATAATACAAATATGTTTTTGAATATGCCCAATATTTTTTGATAAAATAAATTTTGTATCTAAGCAAGCTATTGATTAGTAGTCATTTATTTAAAGTGTCCCAACACATAGTTGTCACCCGGTAAATACAAGGTATGCCCGTATTGTAAAGAGAGCTGATATTTTACTTAATGAAGATTTTGAATGACGTCACACTGGCAAGACGGAAAAAAAATAATGCGTCCGCTTTCGTCATCATAAATATATTACTACAATAGACTTTTGATAACGTCAATAATAATTATAATAAGCTTACTGACGTTTCACCTTCCATGATAACATGAAATAAACATACCCATTAGATCCTTATTCGTTCATTTTTATTATGATAACCATAATATTATTATCAGGTTGGTCGAATATTACTTTGAAAGTAGTACGTAATAAACTACTTTTTACTGCGTAGTAGTTTTTTTAAATATTTGTTATTACTTCTCGAAACTAATATATTACTTTGAGTAATATACTACTTTTTGAGCATTCCGAAACAATAAGTAAAGGCAATTCAAACATGATTTCTAAAAATCCTCACCAAACCTAGTTAGCATTTTATGTCCATTGGGTGATGTCACATTCATTAACAGTTCATTAATTTTCACCAAAAATGTCGGTCCAATACTTTTTTCACGAAAGTAATATGTAACTAGGATATTACTTATTACTTGAAAGTAATATCTAATATGTTTGTTCTCTCTAGTTAGTCGCAGTAATATAACTAAGTAATATATTACTTTCACACGCGTTAGGAGCAACACTGATTATTATATATACATACATTATAGCGTGGTTGGTACATTAGGTTAAATACTTCCAAGATCAAGTCATTTCTCAATGAGAAAGACCGTCTCGACGTCATCATCAACCAAGCAAGATCTGCGACAAGAATGTCTAAACGAGTTCTCATTCTTGGCGACTTTAATCTTGACACAATGAGATACAACGACAGGAGCTATTCAAGAAAGAACCTCTTGCAGATCCTAGGCGACGGCATGAAGGACGCAAGCCTTGACTATGCAACAACGGAGGCCACCTGGAAGTCTTACGGCAAGTTCAACGGCGAGCACCGCATCTCCTGCCTCGACCATGTCTACTTTGCAGGGTTGGACTGTAACGTCGAAGTTCTCAAGGACACGACCACTGATCATCGCCCTGTCCTCGCAAAGATCTTGGTGCCGAGTGGGAAGACTGGTACCAGGTCAATTGAACGAAGGAACTTCAAAGCAATTCAGCTTCAAGAACTGGAGGATGCCCTTCAAAAATGGCCGTGGACGACTATCTACAGCATCGAAGATGTTGACACAGTGCACCAGTTCCTCATCGATGGCATTACGGAGGCCCTCAACGAGGTAGCTCCCACTAAGACCATCAAAGTGAAGACAGGAAGGAGCTTATACCTGGCGTCAGACACCCTCGAACTCATGAGAAAGAGAGACAGAGCCTCTGGGAGCGAATACCGTCGGATCCGCAACCAAGTCTCATCCTTGGTTAAACGGGACCGGATTTGCACGAATATGGGCGAACTTCGAAAGAGTCCCAATGACCCTAAGGTACTATGGCGCCTTGCAAACGAGGCCATTGGCAAATCAAGCGTCTCCCTCCCGGCTTCGCTCGAGGTGAATGGAATCTCTACGATGGACAATGCAGAGACTGCGACTGCCGTAAATAAGTTTTATATAGATAAAGTTATTAAACTGCGGCACGGCCTCCCCTCGTTGAAACCCCCACCGTCATCGTGGCCCAAGTCATCTGCACCATTCTCCTTCTCCTTTGCAAGCGCTGGTAAGATTGCTAAGGTCGTCAAAGCCATGAGGGCCACCGAAGCCTTGGGCGTCGACGGGATCCCCGTCTCCGTCCTCAAGAAAGGTATTGAGGTGCTTGCCGGACCAATATCGCACCTTGTAAACCGATCTTTGGCGTCCGGAACAGTTCCCACGGCTCTCAAATTGTCGAACGTTTTACCCATTTATAAGGGCAAGGGCAAGTCTGCTGCTGATCCTGCATCATACAGACCCGTCTGCATCCTGCCGGCACTCTCCAAGATACTAGAGACCGTCGTAAAGACCGACTTCGAGATCCATCTGGCCAAGACGGAGGCTCTTCCGAACACCCAGTTCGGATTCAGGAGGGGCCGCTCGACCACAACTGCGTTGGCCACTGCCCATGCAAAGTGGTTGAAAGCCAAGCAGAGAGGGAAGGTTGTAGGGGTCCTCGGCTTTGACCTCTCAGCTGCTTTCGACACAGTTGACCAGCTACAGTTGTTGCCGAAGCTGAAGAAGCTTGGGATCGAGGGCATGCAACTGGAGTGGTTCAAGTCATACCTCTCTGGCGGATCACAGCGTGTGGTGTGGAATGGCGCCGAGTCCGACTTCCTGAACGTAAAGTATGGTGTGAGGCAAGGTTCCATCCTAGGTCCGATCCTCTACCTTGTCCTGGTTGCGGACGTCACCTCCTGCGTTGGCATTGGAGACGAGGAAAATAGCAGTTACGCGGACGATTTCTTCCTATGGGCTGTCGGTGATTCCCTTGAGGAAGTTGGGCTCTTGTTAGAGACGAAGGCGGATGCCTTCTCTAAATATGCAGGGGGGAATGGTCTCGTCCTTAACGCCGCCAAGACCCAATTCATGATTGGGGGCAAAGCCAAGAAGAAAGACACTTCAGCCTTCACCATCAGGGTTGGGGGCGTCGAGTTGCACCCATCCGATGAGATTGAGTTCCTTGGGGTCAAGTTCGACTCAGACTTCACCACCGCACCCCACAATGCCTACGTGGTAAAGGCAGCAAAACAACGGGCAGCACTCATCTCAAGGTTGGCCGTTCATATTCCGAGAGGAAAATACCTTCGGCAACTGGCCAGGGGGCTTATGATTGGTAAGCTCTCGTATGCAGCCGCGGTCGTGACGACACCTAGGTTTGATAAGAATAAGGAGCCGGATGCCGCACACAGGGCCGTCCAGGTCGCCATCAATGACGTGGCAAGGAGCATCGCCGGTTGCAGGAGACGGGACCACATTCGGATCGAGGATCTCCTTAGTATTGCAAAAATTCCCTCCCTCAACGAGATAACCGTCATGGCTGTGGCAGTAGAGACTTGGAAGTGCTTCCACTCCAACGATGGGGGATGTGGTGCCAGAAACCCCATTGGCGATCTCGTCTTCCCAACCCCAAAGAGACCGACGAGGTCTACGACTTCGGTGGCGTGTCCATTAAGGGGCGGCACAGACACATTTGCGTCCCACGCAGTGTCTGTGTGGAACAATTTTGAGTCCCTGAGGTCGGCCAGGACACTAGCTGCGGCAAGGGACGTAGCCAGGACCATTGGCCGCAGTACCCCAATTTAGGGGGATTTATTTATTTATTTTAGTATTTTTAATTTTATACGTGTTTTTAATGTTTATATATATATGTGTATGTGTTCATACACAGGAATGATGTGTTTTTATATTTTTATATTTTATATTATTATATCTAAAACGGACCAGCAAAAAGCTGATAATTTAAATCAAATAAAGGATTACACACACTTTTATTTTAAAAAGTAGGAGTTGTTAATATTTTACCAGCAATCGGATCCACACTCTTTGATGGGCGATATTTGTTTAATATAATCGCTTATATATTATGTACTTCTGATTTGATACTCACTTGTAATATACAATATTTTAGTTTTTATACTTGGCCTTTTTAATATTTAATTTATTTTCTTTCAACCATTTAATATTACATTATAAACCCATATTGTTCCATAATTATATGTTCGATAAGATGAAACACACGGTGTGTGTTCTTTGATGCTCCGTGCAAGGATCGTGGAAGGTTATTTAATTCAATCATCCATGCCTTCTCCCATTGTCCTGTTCTACTTAAGAGACTTTCTTCTTCTAAATGTTCCTGGATTAACTGGAAAACTGATCGCTCCCATAATTCTCTTCGGATTAAATTATAATCTGCGGATAGCGTCTCCGAAAACAAAAGCAATTGAGTTTGCGCTATCGAGTTGCAAAAGCTACATCGCAGAGCGTTTATCTTCGCTTGAATCTTTTCAAGAGGGAGACCTAAAATCCATTGTCATATCAGCAGCAGCTCGGTACATGGCGTTCTCCATCAGGATTCCAGAGGATTCAAGCTGGAGATTTACGAGTGACATCGTTCGTTATTTTCCCTCCTGTTCCGAGAGGACCTTTCACCATCTGAAGTTTTTATAATGATTTACAAAAAAAGTCTAGTTTTAAATTAAATCACACTTTTCTATTCTAAATCACGTTAATGTTATTTTAATATCCAATTAATTTCTACTTTTTGTTGTGAAGTGATTCTACTTTTATGTGAAGCGCTTAATGTTTTGTATTTACTTTATTTTGTGTATAAATTTTAAACTATAATGTTAATTTATATATAGTATACATACTACTTACTTATTCTTATATCAAGTATTGTTTTTCGTTTAGATAAATAAACTATTATACTAACATCTTAGATTAAAACTGTCAGATTTTGATTCTTTTATCAGAAATTGGATAATTGTTAAAATCTGAGTAATTTTTCTCAAAAATGTGTTAATTTTTTTATAAATATTGCCAGCACAAATCTTAACTAAATATTGGTCACTTTATAACTGGATGATATTATTTCTTATTTTTGGTTTATTAAAACATTTCTGTTACTGAAAAAGTAGGATTTTTCAGAATTGACATATTTATTTTTGTTAATCATATGCTTAAGAATTAAACATTAGATATTCTTTTTGTTACATTATTTATAATATTTAAATTCAGGAAATCTTTGCTAATATAAAAGTACTCTGATTTAATTTATAAAGTGTTGGTGGATTTTTTTTCCCATCAAAGTAAGCAAAGAAATAAAAGAAAAACTCGTAAAAAGAATGCGTGGTCACACTTCAATTTAAACATTTATATAGATTTAAAAAGATAAAACTTTGTTTGAATATTCTCTTGAAAACAAAGATAAATTAAATAAAGGATTATGATGAAATAGTTTCTACTTTTCTTAAATAAACAGCTTCTTATCTTATTCATTTAGAGTATTTTTCTCATATATAATATTATGATGATAACAAAATAATCCATGAAAGCTTGAGTATATTTTAATCAAAAGTGTGTTTACATTTTTAAACTTCTTGAAATTATATATAAAGAATATTTTGATATATTATTTTCATATTATGAAGATTATTTTTTCTTGCGAAATTATAGTTTCTAATCAAATTTTATAATAAATATTTCGTGAAATAAGATTATTTGGTGTTTGTAAATTGGACTTTTCACTGTATCCCTGGACTCTTCGTCTAGTTCTATAGATACTTGTAATATAATGTTAGTCTTCTCTTCCAAAGATCTATCGATGAACTGTTCGGGAGTAATCCAAAAAGTAACTGACTCCCAAGATAAAAAGTTTATTTCAGAAATAACGCATATTTTTATGAGTAATGACACAGAATAACACCTTAAAACTTTTATATCGAACATGAATGGGTTGGATAAACAAATTATGAATAAGGCGCCATCTTTCCCGTGGCTTTAAAGATGTGAACATCTTATCAGACATAAGAATATCATATTTCATAACAAATAGTTCCCCTTATCATGAGCCTCTCTTCTCGAATCTTTTGAATAAACTCGTCTACTATGACCTATTAATAGAATAAAGACAATCCTCAGGCTCAGGAAATCATCAATCTTTATTGTATATAGTTTTATCACATCTTACGATAAATTAATCGTCTGTCCAACAAGAAGGTAAAGAAAAACAAGAAAATCCTAAATACCTGAATAACATATTTATAAATCAGAGCTGGGATTCGGTTGATAAATTTACCGCCGGTTCGATATTCGGTATATACCATCTACCGATCGATATCGGTATTCGGTTGATTTTATTATATATCAACAATATCATCGATATTCGGTACGGTAGATTAGAAAGAGAGAGAAATTTATTTATGTATCTGCTCTATGACTTCTTCTTATGCATTTAATATCGGACAGTTTATAACAAAGGACAATTAGATACATCATTTGTTATAATTTATTAGAGATTATTTGAAATTTAATACATACTAATCTTATATAAATGATATATGTACTTGGATTTTGTAGGAAATGGAAGGTTATAGATTATTTTTGCTGTCTCTTATTGTCCGATATTAAATGCACTTTCAGGTACTCTAGTATTCAGTGCACAGCATAAGCTTATATTGAATGTCTATTTATGCATCTGCTCTATAATACTATATGTTATGTTTGTTTATTTATTTTCGAAGTTCAAGTTCTTCACACATGGGAGCGCTTGAGCAAAGCGACAGTTGAACAATGTGTCTCTGCTATTGAAGGGAATAAGCTCTCTATATCTTTATATCTCTATGTGAATGCTACAAAAGTCATACTTTCAAATATACCGTACCGATTGTCAATCGGTATGATAATTCGGTATTTTCTACCGAATATTGTATAATCAGTTCGATACTTGAAATCTACCGTCGGTAGTATCGAATACCGATTTACATTCGGTAGTCGTAGCTCTGTTATAAATATTTGTGACTGAACGAGAACGCACATCAAAGTATTCTCAGCATTCGCTTTGTTGTTTGTTTTTTTATTCATAAATTTTTAACACTTTTTAACAGAGGGTTTCAGCTTTAATAAAAGAAGGTTCAAATCATAGTTATATAATTTTTTCGATTAAATCCGAATAAAAATATTTATTTAATCTCTTAACTAATTTTCTTTAGATTTCTATGTATCGATTTTTTTAGATTTACATAATATATGGATTAAGATAAGAAAAATCCATGCTAGTTTTATAGTTGCACGTTCCTGAATAAGCTACAAGTGTAAGGACTATTATTATTTCTACATGAAAAGTAATAATAATATGCACTTCAATGGACTGGTAAGGTGAATGCATATTTGGATGACTATTTTTAGACATACATTGATTGCTTCCCCCGATATGCATTTTTGAAAACAAACAATTACAAAAAAAAAAAGTTATGAGTCAATTCGTCCCACAACAACACAAACAAACTTATAAATATGTGTAACCTACTTTTCTCTATCATTGTGATGCCTCTTCCCAAACTTATAAGAGTCATTCAGGGGAATGGACTATGGAACTATTTTCCCTATTTTCTTAATGTTAAGGGATTGAACAACTCTCCCAATAACATTATGAAAGGTGTTTTATTGTTTGGTTTACCAAAAAAGCAAAAAAAACGATCAGATGCTTCAAAAGCGATTTCTTTTACTATCATAAATGCTAAGGCTCTTATTGCAAAGAGGTTGACCACCAACGAATACATCCGATCCGAAGAACTCAGAGCCATAATGCTCTCAGCGGCGGCGAGATATGTAGCACTTTCGCTACGGATACCATCAGTTGTGGAAGACTCTTGGAGTGTCGCCGCGAAAGAAATAAAATATTTCCCATCAAAGTCAAAGAGTCTTTTAAAAATAATAATAAACTATTGAATTTTTATTAATCCATATTATTTGTTTATTGTAATGCATTCATATTTGATTTTAGAAATGTAAAATTGTTTTAATCTTTTATGAAGTTTTAATTTTAGATTACAATGTCTATTTATGTATTTTTATACACAATAACTTCATGTAAATAAAGATTTGATGAAAATAAAATATATTTTCCCCCCTATATTATTCGATAGAAAAGGGCTGCTTCCGACTGGATATAAATAAGCATGCTAGCCTGTATATTACTTTGTCGAACACAGTAACTTATCAATGAGGTTCGCCAAGATTGACCTTCTTGGGAGGTGTCGAACCTGCGCCCCCAACATTGAGAACACGCCTTAACGCACTAAGCCAGGGGTCGGCAGCTCGCGGCTCTTTAGAGCTGCTTTAGTGGATCCCTGGAGCTTTTCCATGAATGTAAAAAAAATTAAAAAAAGATCATAGAATAAAATATAAAGGACCAGAATGTGCACCATAGAAAGGTTATATACGGTTATTATTTTTTGCGGCTCCAGGCAAACTTTTTAAATTTCTTTTGTCCATTATGGTTCTTTCAAGATATTGGGTTGCCAATCCCTGCACTAAGCTATCGCACTCTTTCTCTCTTAACTATGTTCTTTTAATACTTTCTCCAATCCATTTCAAGAGTGTACCTCACCCGAAACTCCTTTCATTTGAAGCATGTTTCTTTATATGATTAAATGGGTAATTTGTCCTCCGACGAATTTGTCTCCCCTAATGGTATCAAAGGGAAAGTGCGGGCAAGTTATAGTTCTAAAGCAACATATTATGAATACTGAATACCGCCGTATCTATTATGTTGGGAAGAACAGACAAAACACATATAAATACAGAGAGATGGAGACTTCATATATATTACCGATTGGTAGCCCCTGCTACCTTTATCAAAAGAGACAGACAAAAGAAGCAAGAGAGGTTATTTACTAATAATTTCTTTTAATATATAGTATAACGTGTACAAACGTAATTTTTATTGTAGGCCTCATCCGATCTCCTCTTCCTAAGTCATTCGTCACCAGTGCTGCAGCTATTTGGAATAGTAGCCCTACACTTCGCAACGCTAAAAACCACGAGGGAAGCATATGTAGTTGGCAGGTCTATGGAAAAATGTGCCCCTATATAATCTACAGCAAACGGTAGTGTTTTTTAAATATTTATTTATAGCTTAATTTTTGGTTGTTTTTCTTTCTTCGAAAAACCTTTGCTTTTAGTTATATGTTCATATTTAAATATTTGTTTTAATTTATATAGTTATATATATAATTATACATTGGATTACTTTTTTTAAATTACTGACATCCCAGACTAGCCGAAGTGCTAGGATGTTTCTTGGGAAAATATATATATGATTACACACACACATATCATTAGGTATCATAAACATCATTAGGATTTAGATCAATGTATTTTCTTGGTGTCTAGGTATGCTTTTTCTTTAAAAAAATTTCGGTTAAAAAATTTTTAGTCGATTGACTGCAAAATTTTATACAGTGTAAAATAAAAGACACTAAAATTATATACAGAAACAGAGTAAAACTATTCAGGGCAGTTGCGAAAATACATAAATGAACATTGTAGTTCATATTTACTGCCCTGAGGAATAACTCTATTATTTGCAACACAATTATAATCTGTTTCATCTTCTCTTCATGTTCACTTAAATTATTTTATGAGGGCCACACCTCGTTCAACCGTAACATTAACGACCTTTAGTTTATTAATTGTGCCATTAGCATTTATATTAAAATCCTTTCAGGGCCATAATTTCGGATGCATCTCTCCATGTTCATCTTGGAGGAGTTCCAAAGCCTTAAATGAATATATATTTTGTTTCATTTGTCATTGTTGCATTTATGACGTTAATGGTTCTTCACTTCATTTTTCTTTGTCAATACAGGTAGAAGTGGCTACTGTGCGGTAATTATATATATATATATATATATTCCTATCTGAAGAGAAAATAAAAGCTATTGATTCTGAAAAAAAATGTGTTTGTTTATTTCTTTTTGACTATAGCGATTTTCAGAACGACAAATATATCGATGAAAAGCTTGAAAATCTCAATAATGTCTAACAAATACGTGGAGTTTAAATCTATTAAAATGACACATATAATGTAATATAGACGCGTCAGAGACCATGTACAAATTTTAGAGGACCCTGAAACAAAAAAAAATCAGTTTTTTGAATCCCGGTTTCTTAATGATCAAAACTGGCTCTGAATCTGATGGAGTAAAACTCAGATTGTACTGAATTCTGAATTGACAGAATCCAACCAATTTTTTTTACTATAAATAGTTTCACTTAACTTATAACCACTATTTTTCTCAAGAAAATTATCAAGTCATCTCCTCCGGACGAGTGAAGTTAATTAAATCAAAAAGCTATTAAATATGCAAAAAAAATATATTCCTTTTTTATAGAACTAAACTTTGTTCTTGTTCAAAATAATACGAATATATATATATACATATATATTGTATCAAATTACACTTTATTTAAATTTGTAATGAATTCAAAATTCTGTAGTGTCAAACATTATCACGATATTTGCAGGGAATTTTTTATGTACTAAGTTTTTAATATTTGATCTCCTAGGGCAAGCTCGCAGCGTTGCCCGATTTTGTTCAAATATATATATACCTATATATATTAGGTTGCATCAAAATTCACCTTTGATCGAGTATTGAGCTGTTGGTATCATAAAAGTATGATCAGTTATGCTAAAACATTGCCTACAAAAATTGAATCGATACAACGTGATTTGAAGGACCAACAAAATATTTCATTATTTTGTGTATAAGTGTAAAACGGTATATCAGTGTTAAATATAAAAGAACCATTCACTCTATCAATCCCTAAAACAATATACTTATAAACAATAGAAACCCATTTAATTTATATGATTATTAAATTTAACACCATTTAATTTGATTAGAATTCAATACGTATGTAAAATGAAGAAAAATAGATTGAAAAATAAATATATTTTTAACTTATATTCATATATATATATATATATATATATATATATATATATATATATATATATATATATATATATATACATAATGTTCGCTATTACTTATATTCCATATTTATATTGTTTTTATGATAATTAAATATATTAATCTTGTAAATATATTTATGCTGAACGACGACTTTGTCGTTGTATGTACATAGAACATTTTGAAGATATTATTCATTTCTGGCTGCTATCATATAGTCTGTTGCCGGTTTGACTTAATTGGCAAAATATCACTCTCTTTACTTCATGACCGAATAAATGAAGTTTCCCCTTTTTTTAGTTCCTTGATTTGCGATCTTTCCTTATATTGGATATTTTTTTAATACGGCAATATTCAGGGATACCATATTTTGCTTCAGCACTTTGCATCCTCTTTTAGTTATATT
Organism: Caligus rogercresseyi; assembly: GCA_013387185.1. Taxonomy (NCBI): domain Eukaryota; kingdom Metazoa; phylum Arthropoda; class Copepoda; order Siphonostomatoida; family Caligidae; genus Caligus; species Caligus rogercresseyi. The sequence continues at coordinate 18,131,987 of CP045891.1, forward strand.
ATTTATTGCGATATATATTACTTTAAAATAAAATAGACCAAATTTGCTGAGTAATTTTATATGTTTGTATAAAACAGTTGCAAATATAATTAGTATATTCATATTCAAAATTTTGAAATAGTTGTTTATTTTTCGGGAGGAAGGTAAAGGCCGATGGTTTGGCTATCGGCTTTTTCATGCAAAAACCGATCTTTATTACATTTCAATGGTTTTTCAAATATTTCATCATTATATTTCCTCAGATTTGAATGGTTCACTTAGAATACTGGTAATAGGTCGAACATCTTGAATTATTTGGAAAAGTTAATAAGGGGAGAATCGTAATTTTCGCTTTCAATGACGTTTATTTTTTTTGTAGTATCAACTTTAAAAAAATATAATTTATTATCTAGCAAATGGTATATATCCTCGGTAGACATAATACACCAAAACAGAAATGTCAAACCTTTTATTAATAGATTTGGCGACCCCTCTCTTTTAGAAGAAACCGGTCTGTTGAATATAATTTTTACTTTTCATGGCCTGAGATCGGATTCCACTTTTGGCGGAGGAAGGTTTCGGTTTCCACTTCAGATATCTGTAAAAACCATATGCCCTTCTATGCCGTGGTTATCAAAACTAACATTTGACAAGCAAACATGGAATGAAGTAAAAATATTAGCAGGGAAGTTTTTAAATCTTTTAAGTCTTCCTCCGTCATGGGAAAAAATAATTTATAATTCAACCTGTGGAATCGCTGACGGGTCCAAATTCACGGCTCAATTCCAAATCTCAGCAGACTTCATCAAATTTTATTATCCTTCCTATAACTGAGGATTTTTATTTAATAATACATTGCACGCCTTCGTGGATTGTCCTCTACTGAAGATGATCAAGCACTTTACTCATCTAAACGTTTGTGGTAATATGGACTTAAATTCGAACGTGATTAGAGCTACAATTTTTTTGGAGCATTCAGAAGAAGGAGGAAGATCTCTCCTCATCAAAAGGCTGTTGAATTTGCACTGCTTAACAAGAAATCATTAATTGCGAAGAGACTGAAAAATTAATCTTATATTCGAATCGAAGACCTTAGAGCAATTATGTAATATACGAGGTATGATCAAAAAGTATCCGACTTTTGGTTTTATTGGTCAAACGAACACAGCTATGGGGGCGGGACTTTCTGTGTGGTTGGGAGCATGACTACTGCGCATGCTCATTTTTTCTACAGCTCCAATACAATTCAGTCGGCGTCAGGCCATTCATGATTGAACAGGTGCAAGTGAGTGTCGTCGGATTTTATTTTCTTTAAAATGTCAGAAAAAGTCGAACAGCAAAAATTGATTGAATGGAACCAAAACTAATATTCACCTCGTCTACAAGTTCTCTGATCGTGATTCGGCGGTTCTGCACCACCAGGTTCCTCACTTGATCAATGATGGCATCGTTTTTCGATGTTGAGGGCCTCCCTGAGCGTGGTTCACTTTCAACTGACAAGCGGCCATCTTTGAAGCGGTTGTACCACTCCTTTATCTGTGTGGTGCCCATCGCTTCATTTCCAAAACACTTTTTTAATCTTGCGAATTGTTTCCACTTGCGAATCACCAAGATTAAAACAAAATTTTATGCAATAACGCTGTTCGACTTTTTCTGACATTTTAAAGAAAATAAAATCCGACGACACTCACTTGCACCTGTTCAATCATGAATGGCCTGACGCCGACTGACTTGTATTGGAGCTGTAGAAAAAAATGAGCATGCGCAGTAGTCATGCTCCCAACTACACAGCAAGTCCCGCCCCCATAGCTGTGTTCGTTTGACCAATAAAACCAAAAGTCGGATACTTTTTGATCATACCTCGTATATATATATATATATATATATATATATATATATATATATATATATATATATATATATATTATATATATATATATATATATATATATATTTGATTTTGGGTGGGGTATTCTATTGGCCAAAAAAAGCCCTAACATTTATTAAGGCTCTTCCTGTACACCCGAGTCACTACAATGTCTTCTCTTTCCTACACAACTACAAGAGGGGAGTAACAGAGAGGCATTTACCAAAAATAAATATCTGCAATGGCCTTATTTAAAGCCTCATATAGCCAGGCTTGTCGTTACAAACTACAAATATGAGACTTCCCTTCCCCACTTCTAGGTGCATGATTACCTATTCAATTATATGATTTCACTTCAAGAGCCTCCGTTTCTATTGTAGGGGCTTAGGCTATGTTGTGGGCATGAATGCGCACTCCCTCTCTCTCCCTCTCACACACACAAAGTTAATTGATTATGTTTCCCTTGAGCAGTCCTCGTTATGTGAAGTGTAGCATAGACCTAAAAAATTGTAATAAGACTTTGTTATATGAACTTGCTTTACGATGATATCAAATATCTATATAAAAAAGAATTCAAACTTATAGTTCCCACTCAACAAAAACAAGTTGGAATCAAATAGTCGAGTGTTATATTTTATAACTTGGAAATTTTTATTATAGCTATACTTCTGTTACATTAAATTGTTCCTTTTCTACCAAAAAAAACCCGCAAAAGTCACGAATAAAAACTAATAACCCCAAGCCTAATAAAAATTTGGTCTCTGTCCTGCCCTCAACATTTTAAGACATTCTATTAAATTCAATCTTAGAGGTATAACGGAAAAGTATATTACTCCCATTCTTTTATTCGGAACAACTTGTAAACGCTCCAACAATCCAAAGTCACAAGCCATTGAATATGCTTTGTCAAGCATCCAAAGTCTTTTAGCGGAACAACTGGCTTCTTCTCATCCCCTGGATCAACACTCCATTAGATCAATTTTAATTTCTACCTCCGCACGCTATTCCGTTTTAGCAATGAAGATCCTCTGTGCTTCGGAGACCCGATGGACTTAAATTAATAAAGTTTTACCCTGATGGCGCGCAATGGAGCCTTAAATTTTTTTCGACGACTAATCTGCAAATATAAAAGCTACCAAAAATTTCAAATGTATGAGCCAATGTTATTTCTATATTCTCTTTTTGAAATTTCTTTTGTTACTGTGTTTCTTTTAATCTGCTGTAATGTAAAGTGTGTTTTATTCCAATGATTGTTTATTTAACTGTTGTTTGACTTATGTTTAGAGTTTTAATTTTAAACTATAATGTTTATGTATGTATTCTTATATATAACTACTTTAAACAAATAAAGTCTTTAAAATAATAATAATTATCAAATTTGTTTGAAATTATAATGTTTATTTCATATTTGAATATTTAAAAAATAAACAATACAAGTTGTGCAGACCTATTTAATCTCATTGGAATGTATAATTTGTTTCAATAAGAGCTTTTTCGGCGTATAAAAATAATATAATGAAGATATTTTGTGTTTCTCTATTATAAGTATACTTTTCCCTATAGTATTGTGGTGGGAATTTGCTTTAATGTGGTATCAACAAGCTTCAATTCCCTCTCAAAGAAAGAAAGCTTTCTTTTTACCTCCGCCGAAGGAGGTATTGTTTTAACTGGCGTTGGTTTGTTGGTTGGTTTGTTTGTTTGTCAGCAGGATAACTCGAAAAGTACGGAACGGATTCGAATGAAACTTTGTAAAGTTGTTGGAAATGCCAAAAGGAACAATTGATTAAATTTTGGTATCTCTGAGTGCTTCTTTAAAATGCAAAATGAGCTAAATACTAATAATGTTTCAAGTTAGCCTACTCTGCCAATAGATGTCGCTGTGCTGTGAAATCAGGTGCCGGGAGCGTCTTTCTCTCGAAAATTCCGTCGAGGGGAACCCTCTCCCGTCCCTCTACGCCGCCCCAGTCGTGAAAAATCCGCCTCGGAAGGCTCATAAGGACCCCGTGACGGTGGAGGTTTGCAGTCTCTGAGTGTATATATGCCTCTAGTTCATTTATATGTTTCAAGTGTGTTACAATAATTGGATTAAAATAATAGAGTTGAATGATTTATTTTTTAAGTTTTTGTTGTTGTTGAAAGGAGCTATTCTAATTAATTGGACCACTTTTGAGATTATAATGGATTATGAATAAGTCTTGAGACATTCTTTAAATGAGACAATTATGATTAGATCATGGATCCCGGCACAGTTTTTTTTTGTTTTTGTTCCGAGTTTAGTACAACAGGGACCCAAAGAGCTTTATATAGTTTGAAATGCTAAAGTTTGTCCATAATTTACTTATGAACCCCCATATTTTGTAAGAATTTCCATTTCAGATAATAGAGAGAAGCTTTTTAATGTGTCAATTGTTTTTTTATTGACTGGTTAGTATTTTGGGTGTGATTTTATATAATTTCACGATCTCTTTGGACTTAGTCGATTCCTATGTATAATAGAATCGTAGGCATAGGATCTCCTTGCTTTATTGTTTGTTTTGTTCTGTTTCATAGCTAAGTAACACATAGGCTGCAAAGTTCTGGGCCTAACAAAGAAAACACTTTTTTGTTCAGAATTAGCTTTATTCATCAACGTAATCTACATCAAGAGCAACACAATCATTCCAGCGCCGCTCTAACATTTCAATACCACTTTTGTAGAACGATCTATCTTTTGCCCGTAAATAGGCCTCAGTTTCAGCGACACCCCCTTCATTCATGCAAAATTTCTTACGGGCGAGCATTTTTTTCAGGTCTGCGAACAGCCAGTAGTCGCTGGGAGTCAAATCTGGCGAAAGCTGTGTATGTGGGAGCAACTCGAAGTTAAATTCACGCCATTGCTTGGATTGATTTGTGACAGGGTCCGTTGTCTTGATGAAACAAAAAAAATATTTGACATATGTGGTCGTTTCTTTGCAATTTCGGCCTTGAAACGCTCTAATAATGCTATATAATATTCACTGTTGGTGGTATTTCCTTTCTCAAGGTAGTCGATGAATAGTACACCACGCACATCCAAAATACCGAGTCCATAACCTTTCCAGCCGATTGTTGTGCATTCGGGCGCTTTGGACGAGGCTCACCAGTTGCTTTCCGCTCAGATGACGATCGTTTTGATTCCGGACTGAATCGATGGATCCTTGTTTCATTCATTGTCACATATCGATGTGAAAATTCCGGTTTGTTACGTTTAAACATGGCCAAACACTACTCAGAATCATCAAAACGTTCCTGTTTTTGGTCAACAATGAGTAAACGCGGCACCCGCTTTGAACAGAGCTTTCTCATAGTCAAATGCTCATGCAACATAAAGCCAACACGTTCTTTTGATATCTTTACGATGTCAGCTAACTTACACAACTTCACTTTTCGATCATTCAAAACGATTTTGTGGATTTTTTTGATGTTTTCTGGTGCTACCGCCTCATTTGGACGTCCACTGCGTTCTGCGCCATTGGTGTCTCTACAACCACGTTTGAAGTCAGAAAACCAACGTTCGGTTCCTAGGTTCGATAGTCTAATTTTAACGCTATAATGATTATTTATATCCTGTCGGATGCAATTCTATCGAACCATATAGGCAAAAAAAAAACACGTTTTATTGTTGTTTCTGATAGAGCGGAATCCCCATAACACTTTTCAAGCCATTGCTTCGCATGAACAGTATTTTCCCCCCTCAAAAAGCAGTGTAAAATTAAAAAACGAAATTGTTTTTGATCCATTGTTTTGAAAATAACAACAGTAGCGTTACTTATAGCACAATAACTCAAAAGCTAATTAATATAATATCATCAAATTTTAACAGCTGTCCTTTGAAGGTTAGTTTTAACTGATAAAAGGTGATTGCAATAAAATACCGCCATATATGTTATTTATTTCTAGTTTTTCCCTTTTTTATGGGGAAGCTTACTTCTACATATGAATTTAATATGACATGTGTGTTAGGGGGTATTATAGAAACCTAATATTAAGATATCAAAATTTATCCCCCCGCGAAAGTTGCGTCATAAGAAACTAAATGATCGTAGAAAAATGGATTTTGGTTTGACCCCCCCCCTTACCCCCCCCCCCCCCTCCCAAATTGTGTTCAAAGGTTTCGTTATGAAACAAAACTTTTTTGTTATTACTTACTTTGAAAAAATTTATTTATACAAATTTTAGCTATGATCAATTTTTGACTTTGTTATTTTTGTAAATTTTTGTAAAATAATATTTAGTGCCAATAAATGAATATAAGTGCTGACGCACCAACCATTTTTTAAATAACGGCTCCTACTACGGTTCTTTTATAGTTTCAAGAAGGAAAAAGAAAAAGAGGGTACTCATGCTGATGTTTTTAAGTTATTTTTTAAATACGTTTGCTTTTCACATCTTAATTTTCATACAGAAACTCCTTCACATGGTTGAGAATATAAATCTATGATGTTGATTATATCCATAAACTTTCGTTCATCCATAAAATTCAAGCTTTTGCTACAGGTCTAATTGATCATAACTAAATTTTGTAAAAGTAATTTTTTTCAAAATAAGTAATAACAAAAAAGTTTTTCTTCATAACGAAACCTTTCAACGCAATTTGGGGGGGGGTAAGGGGGGTCAAACCAAAATCCATTTTCTACGATCCTTTAGTTTTTCATGACGCAACTTTCGCGGGGGGATAAATGTTGATATCTTAATATTAGGTTTCTATAATACCCCCTAATGTGTGTGTTCTCGTTTATTTCTTGAGAATGTAGATCCAATACATTGCCTTCAATCTTTTTAACATCGATGCTACTAGTAAAAGTTCATTTCCGCGGTATCCACTGCGGTGTTTTAAGCAGAAGTTTGGCTTATCCTAATGGCAGCCCTTTTATTATTAAAAAAGGAAATTTCAAACCTGAAAATTGATTTTAATGTTGATAACCAAGCAGCTCTTTTATCCTTGAGGTCGGTTGTTGTAAACTCTCGTACAGTAAACAAGTATATCAATGTTTTAAATGCAATTGGACATGTTAATTATGTTAATCTTCAAAGGTTGGCCAGGAAATGAGAAAGCTGACCCGCCTTGTAAAAGCGGGTTCAAGATCGAATCGAATAAAGGACATTCCTATTCGAGAGTCTTTTATGTCAGACCTGGCAAGGAGAGGTCTTTATGTAGAATGGACCTTCCAATGGACACAAGATAGCTTCTGTAGACAAAGTAAACTATGCCTTCTAAAACCAGACACTAATGCTTCAACAACAACATCGCCGTCATCATCGAGCTCCCTTCTCTGGGGACTGGACTGGCCCTCGAGGAGGAGGAGGAGCTCACGCCTCCCGGAACCCATCCACTCCGCTGCCCTACTTCCACGTCCCTCGATCCCCATCAAAACAAAATCAGCCAATGCCGTCCTTGTATCCTTGTACCTATGAAAGCGGCATTCAAACCCGGCATCATTCATATGCAATCCAAGCTACTCAACCCTTTTTCAACATTCCGGGCCCTGCTCTGGGAGCCTCTCTCTCTGCAGTGCGTCGTTATTCTCGTGAGGACATGATGTCCTATGCAGACACCGAGGCAGCCAAGAGACTTCCATGACACCTGGAGCTGGCCTTTGACCTCTATCCCGTCATTCGGCACAAGTACTACGGCGACCATCTCGTGAACCCATACTACTATGACCCAGCCTCGACCTATGGCCTTGGAACCACGCAGCTATGGGACTCGCAGTTCCAGAAATGGGTTGTCATGGGACAAAAGTAGAGGCCTACTGTAGAGTCCAGTGAAACCCCTTTCAGCCTCCCAAGAATGAAGAATGTATTGCCTGGCTTGACCCCCATGAAACAAAAAAGTAATCCTTCTTTTGGTCTGTTATGTGTTACAACAATGAATTGTAACCACTTGAAAAAGAAAAGAAAAAGCCCCTCCTTGATGACCATTTCAAAACTGAAAATCTGTTATCTATTTACATATCCAATCATAATAAAATGATATGACATTTTTAAAAACTAATGCTTCAAGACGATCGATTAATCTCTATGTATACAGATAACAACTGGTTATGGCTTTCTTAAGTATCATCAGTCATTACCGAGCAAATTTCTCACTCGTGAGTGTCGTTTTTCTCAGCAGAGGGATGAGACATCTTATCACTTGCTGATTGAGTATGATTTCTTTTGGCTTAAGAGCAAATGATGGCTCAAAAATGATGTAACCAACATCCTCCAGAGCTAAAGCAGATTCTTAGGAATTGAAACATTGCTTACCCCTATTGGGCTAATATATATATATTTAGCACGATAATGTGAATTTGCTGATAACTTGTTGTGTCTCTATGAACTTGCAATTTGTCGTTATACAGAAAAGAAGTTGCTGCTAAAAAAAGTATGTCTCATCTTTGATAGGTACATACAGCCCTTTAACATCAAAGCAAGCGATATAAATCTCTATTTAAATGTATGCTCATTGAATGTTACGGGCTTAATTTGTTAACAGGAGCGTTCATATATATTAGGTTAGTTAAGAATTTCATTGAAACGCAATGTCAATATGTTTGATATATAGGGGAAAATATACCACAGTGAAAATGGTAAAAATATTATTTTTTGTTGGAACGTACAATATTATTATAACTTAATTAGTATTCAACCTCAAAGTATGTGGCCTCAAAGTCAAAGTCATATTCCTCGTTATATATAGGTGTCTTATGTATACCTACATAGTATCTTAAAAATGAATTGTTTCAGTCATACAAACTCAAGTATACGTGTAACGTCATAAATAAGTACAGCCTTCTTTCTTAAAGTCGCTTAGGTCAAGTTTCTTTGAATGTATGATATGTCATGATATGATATCAGTTTTATGATCAAGCCTGCGTTTATTTTCATGATTATATAAAAATGATTAGAGAGCAATTGTAAAGAACTCAGATATAGGTACATTTAAGACTTTGAACAATGACTTTAGAATTATTCTTAGTATTATTGTTATCCTCAACATACGCTTTTCTTCAATTTGGTTTCAATTATAGTTGTAGGCAAGTGAGGCTCATGAAACCCTGTTTAAATACTCTTTAATTACTGCATTAAATTTTTCCTTTTTGGAGAAATCAACCGGTAATTGAATAAGGTCTACAAAGTTGTATTCATATTCTTAGAATGTTTTTCACCAAACAGTGAATAAATCATATTTCAATAGATGAACCATTCTTTATATTATTTCAAGGGGAAAAGATTGTCCCAGAATAATAATAATAAGTACATATATTCAATGTAAATCCACAACACATTGTTTTGTAAATTTATGTATTTGAGTCGAACACCGACCACTATAATAACTGGGTACTCAACTGAGAAGAGCATAGAGATATAAATATATAGAGATCTTATCGGATTCTTCAGAGAAATACGTCATTGTGTCAAGAATACAGTTGAACGATGTTTCTCTGCCATTGGAGGGAAGAGAAATACGTCATTGTGTTCAGAATACAACTGAACGGTGTTTCTCTGCTAATTGGAGGGGAAAAGCTCTCTATATCTTTAGACCTCTATGGATAGAAAGATATGTTTATCTCTATGATCAGCTTACAATTTGTTTATCTCTATGATCAGCTTACAATTTGTTTATTTTGAACACACAGAATACAGCTGAACGTTGTTTCTCTGCTATTGAAGGGAATCAGCTCTCTATATCTTTATATGTCCATGGAGAAAAAGCATTTAACCAACTTGAAGACTTCACACATGTAGTTAAAATGGATGCCACGCGATTTAAGTATCATAATACTCCTATTTTAAAGTAAGTAAAGTCTGTTTTTTAATACAATAAGTGTGACACTTCGAAGATAAATAAGAGATTTTTTCTTATAAATTAATCTTGCTACATTTATATATAGTTTAGGGGGGAAATATTTCACCCGAAAAAGTTTAAAGATTCCAAATATATATGAAAAACATATGGTAACTTCATATGTAGCGATTATTTTTCTTTGGATTTATTATTGTTGGGATCTTTAATATGTTTTTTCTTCAAAAGTTCTAGTTGCTCTGGCTTGTTTAGGGATTTATTAGCGAATATATTCATATTCATAGTGGAGTGCAATAACTCAGTGTGTTAATGCGAGTACAACACTCAATGTTGAGGACGCAGATTCGACATCCGAGAGGGGAAGGTCAACTTCATTGATAAGATCCTAGGTTCGATATACTAATTTACACGCTATAATGATTTTTTAATCCAGTCGGATGCAATTCTATCGAACAAAATAGGCAAAAAACATATTCATAGATATATTGTTATTCATTTTAATTTGACTTAAACTATCAATACATTTTTGTCTTTTGTCAAGTGTTTTATAGGAGCTGATATTAATTATCATATAATTTTTCGTATGTAATATTTTAATGGAGCTTTTAATAGACTGTTAGTCTTACCACTAATAACACCCGTAGAAAATTTCTTGGAGTTTTGAATGTGGATGTATCACAAAAGCAGATGATGGACTGCGTTAGCCTGGATGGATATATGCTTGGAGGATGCGGCTCGTCTTGTTCGTCCTCATTTCTTCGGTAGTGAACGTGTGAGTCCCAGGAGTTGATGGACTCCGAGGGTGAGGGGATCCTAGGAGGATCCTCGGGCGAGGCTAGCCGGTCCCGCGGCGAAGGCCTCTCCAGTGCTCCTCCTCCGAGACTCCCCAGTCGAGAGCCGTCTATGTCATAGTCCCGGAAGTCGTCCGCTTCCAGAGCGGCAATCTCCAGGCGGTTCAAGTCCTCTAGGAGCTCCTCAATTTCATCGGGTCCATAAATATCCGAGACGGAGTTGACCCAGTGTCGAGTTGCGACGGAGCCGCTGCTCAGCTCCGAGGCCCGACCAGGCTCCCACGACCCACGCTGATTCGGCTCAAGGAATTCCGGTCGAAGCGCTCGGATCGAGGCATCACAGCGCTTCCCCCCTGGAAGGTGAAAGAATCAATGGCCTAGGGAACACTCCAGAAGGGCTCGAAGAGGCCTCATAACTCATGTTCCCTCAGGGAGCGAAGCGTCTTGGACTGCGTCTGGGAAGAGGAAATGAGGCAGAGTTCATTGGAGAGTCGAACTGCCCTCCTTATTCCTTCCATCCAATACCGATCCTGAACGGAAAAAACAAGAAAACAAACATAAATATATATGATATGATTCGATATATTACATATGAATAAGTTAACATTAAAATGACTGACTTCCAACAAGGCTCTGAGGTTGATCAATTTTGATCCTGCACCTAAAACATTGATAGTCAATCGTATTTCCGCTGAATAACAAACTTCTTTTATTTCGTAGTGTATTATTAGTATTCCTTAGCTACTTTCAAATATTTGGAAAAAAATATCCATATTATAAGTTCATAATTTTTGTTTTCTTAATATTTTATGTATTGTTTACTATAGTTTATTTACTATTAATTTGAATGTATTGGTTGCTTGTTTAATTAATGTTTATTTATCAATTTTATCCTTTTGGATGTATATACATAGATATATATATATATTATATATAATTTTTATTTGCTTTAGAAACCTATGATAAAAATAGAATTGCTTATAACCGTCTGGAATAAATCTGTAAAATGAAAAAAAATCGATTTATTGAACAATTAATTCGTTTTTAAAATAAATAAATAATAAATGCAATTTAAAAATAAAGAAACTGACCAAAATACATATTTATATAATAAAAGTAGCTCTTAAGAAATATTTTTTCCGGATTGTTCTATTTAAAATATACTATGCACCAGTTCAACCCTACCAGTATTAAAATGTAAATATTTTTATATTGAAGCCTTCTGCTGGTTTATGGAAAAATTGCGTTTAACTTCTTTGGGAAATGCAATTGTGGATTCAAAATTATCCCATTCCAAGCTGCAATTAAATCTAATATTTGAAAAATATTATTTCAAAAGTACAAAACAAATTAATCTTAACTATATTTAACAAATAACAAAAAAATATAAATAACTCTTTCTAGGAATGCATATTGATTGAATGTAACATAACAGTGATTGTTTAATGTTGTCTTACGTTATAAATCACAAACATTCAAGCTCTAAAACTACCCCCAAAAATATATGTGGAGATCTCTGGATCAAATTCTTGCAAAATGTGATTGATAAATTGTAGAGAAACGAGTTAATGCACAATATTTTTTTCTGATTTACAAAAATTTAATTACGATAAACACTACTCTATCTCATCCAGACTTAGGAACGCATTCTTGGTTTTGACATTTATACAAAGGGTCTTATTGAAATATCAATATATATCAAATATTTGCATTGCATGTTTAATGTTTATGTACGTCTCCCTTCTAGTTTGGTATCCAAGCGGTACCACAAGAAGGTGAGAGGTTGCCGTAACCTGCAAGGGAAGACTGGCATGTCCATCCGGCGTTGAGACTCGTCCTGCCCCTGTATCAACAGAACTCCGTGTGGCCCCACACGTCCAAAGGTCATTAGGACGCCACTCAGAACAAGCGGAAATAGGCAACTGGGCTATGTTCCCCAAAAGTAACGCCTTTCACGTGCTAATATTTCATAAAATAGCTTCAACGACCGCCGGAAGATTCAAAATACTCCTGATGGATGCAACTTAAGAGAGTCATTGCTACTCCCGCCGTATATATATATGTATATATATACACCTGATGAATACATCTTAATAGAGTCATAGTTACTCCCGCCATATTTATATCAGGAAACTAAGGGGTACCCGGCCCGGGTCCCGGCTGTTTCTTGAGCGGCCCGGCCCGGTGTCCCGGTTATTTTAGACACCGGGCCAGGACTTAAATATTTTCTTTCAAAATATTATTTTGTAAAAAAACGTCCTCACTTTTTTGGAGATTCTTATCTAAAAAACGTCCTAACTTTTTTTGGAAATTCTTTTCTTTCAGATTGTCGAAAGAACGAAAATATATATTATATCCCGGCCCGGCCCGGGTCCCGGCGAAAAAAGGTGTCCCGGTCGTTTCCGTATATATATATATATATATATATATATATATATATATATATATATATATATATATATATATATATATATATATATATGTACACCTATATTAAAGCCCATTTGTATCGTAGCTTTCTTTAGTAATTACATATTATATTCAAGTCCATTTGATTATCAGGTTATCTTCAGTCATTAAACACATTTATTGCTAACTATATACTATGATAAATAATGGAGAAAGGGAATATTGAGAAAAGAGAGTAAGGCTATTATTGTTCCTTCATTAATGTTCATGATAAATACCAAAATGTTGTATGCAAAGGGCGTCCATACTTTAGATCTCCGATTTTGTTTGTTTTGGTCCTCACAATTATAAGGAGCGTAGGTTGATGTGATATATATATACATATATGTGTGTGTGTGTATGTATGTATATATATATATTTATATATATGTGTGTTGTTGTGTTTGTGTATAATATTATATATGTATATATAAAGAGAGAGAGACAGACAGAGAGAGAGAGATGCCACATTTGTATACGTCAATAAAGAACTGAATGCTTCTGATCATTTATACAGTTTGATATTATATTTTCTCTCCTGAAATAACCCCAAAACATATTTATATATATAATTTCTTATATTATAATGATGTTCAATAGATCATTCTTAAAGGTCATATAAAACATATTTTTGAATATTTTTGCTAAAACTAGATTGATATTATGGAAACCATAATTGGTTAGATATAATGCATTCTAAAGAATATAATCATACTTGTAGGCGTTGCACTGTTTGTGTTTTTCGATCAATTTGTTCCGTTACTATGGTTGAATTTTTGACCCATCGACATTTTTTTTCGTTAATGTCAGTTCCCAAATATTTTGATGTAATTGTTTAAAAAACATATTAAAGCAACTAAAAGAGTGATAGAAAATTTTAAGTTTTACAACAACAATAAACAGTATAGTTTATAATAAATTTTCTACTAAAAGGCCAAAATATCTTTACAAATACATACAAATCTAAATAACTAACATAATATCTAAAAAACAAAGAATAAAATTACGCGAAACAAAAATATTAAAGGTCAATTTAAAAAAAAAAAATCCTTGCGGTTTTCATTGTCCTTGGAGTAGATTTTTTTTGTAAAATCGTAGCACCTTTTTCAAAGTATGGAGATGTCGTGCAGATTGAGAAAGGTAGAAATTAGTAACTTCAAATGCATAATTCCATGAACTGTCCTGGGTTTTGGGGATTCGTAAGCGAAGAGCACAATACCTCGCAGCAGCGAAAATAAAAATTGCCCTCAGATGGTCAACATTTACTGGCGTGTAGCTTGTCAAATTTTTGGCAATATAGGCCTTACAGTTAGAAATTGAAGCATTTATAGCTTTGCCTTCGACTGAGATGGGCCTAGTGTATGGTTGCAAACCAAAAAGTAAAAATCCATTAAGGAAGCTGGGCCTAAAATTTTTGATAAAATCCTGATTCAATATAATAAAAGATTTTAATAAAGCTAAAACTGGACAGTCACTAAAAGCGTGAACACTGTCATTATAAGTTTTCCCGCAGTCCTTGCAGGGGCGAAAAAAATCGAAGCAGTCCAGCAGAGATCTGGAACTGAGAAGTGAATGTTCTACTGTCAAATAAACCCACCAGAGATCGCATAATCACCTTATCCCATGAGGAAGGAAGAAGAAGGACTTTTTTAAAGTTATTTAGGATCGCCCGAGCATCAAGACATTCATCTGTTTTGGTTACTAATTTGAAACACCAAGGAGTTAAAGGAAGATGATGGGCAGCAGATCTATTCAAAGGAAAAACAAACTTTCCAGTATGGAAGATGGAGTCTCTCTTCAGGTCATGCAGTGTAAACACACTTTCACTAATGGCAGTCTTTTCAAGTCTATCCGGACATGGTAGGTTTGTAAAAAAGGGCGCCTTTTGGAAGTTTTGACGAATAATGTCGATGATCCCGCTCGAATCAAAACAAGGTGTTAACGACCAGACAATTCTCTGAGCTGCCCCCCATTCCTTTGATACTCGGTCTACTGAGTCATTTGATAGAGTAGTGCCGAACATTAGGTGTTTAAAAATACTGGACTGACATATAAAATTTCTCCACTCTACATTGGGTTTGTACAAAATGTCCTTAAAAACTTTTATATATATTTTCGGTAAAATAACTTCTAGCAAGGATAACCCTCCGCCCAACTGAGCGCGAGGCCGCTTCAGCGCCGGAAGATAGCTCTGACTGAATAATAGCCTTTGCCAATTTTGTTCCTCTTTAATCACTTTTTCAGCTACTGAAGGTATTGCAGTTGCCACGTATAAAATTTGAGGGATTAGCTGGGTGTTGTATAGGAGTATCCTTTTTTGTAAATTGAGATTTCTCCAGGATTTGCACCATTTTCTAACTTTCGAGAACCGCTGCTCATAATTAGAGACAGATGGTCCATCCCTCTGCCAATCAATGCCCAATATATTTACTTTGTCAACCACACAACACCCACAGATTTGAGTACATTTCATTGGGGACCAAAGACCTATTGGCAGAATTGAAGTCTTCTCTTCATTGATTTATAATCCAGATGCTTTAGAGAATTTTCCAAAATAAGAGAGCAATATCTCAATCCTTTTATGTAGTTGGGCGTTTGAATTGCCTTCCACCATGAGAGTCACATCATTTGCATAAAAATCCACCAAATGTTTCTTCCCACCAAAACTAATGCCAAAGTTAAAAGTTTAAAATTATTTATTGAGTACAACAACAATTATAAGAAAATATTCAATCAATTATACAAAAAGTTCATCGATGAAAAGACGCAAAACATTATCTCTATATTAATTATTTCTTAGTGCATATGTTAAGATTAAGCCTCTCATTTAAAAGCTGAAAAAACATTTGTTTCACCATATTCACTCCCATCATCATGAATCAGAGGATCTGTTGAGTCTTCTGCAAGATTTATTTTGTTTCTAATTAACTAATAGTCTCTTTCATAACATTAACAAAGGAATTGAGAATATGTGACTCCCCCTCAGAAATGGCATTGTTTTAATCAATTGTTTTTGCTTATTTATTTTAATGTTGAAGTCTTTATACGGAATCAGAAATTATCAGTTTATTTTATTCCAGTTCTTACTGTCTGAATGCAAGTCTTTGTCTTCGGAACACAAGTGATTCAAGTATGAGAGATAACACTATGAGCCCAAAATTTGAAATAGAAGGAATAGTATTTCAACAGAGATAAGGAGCACGATAGCCGTGTGCGTACAGGCGTGTTCAACTCTCAATGTTGAGGGCGCAGGTTCGAATCCCGAGAGGGGATGGTCATTTTTGGTCTACCTACTTGATAAAATCCTAGGTTTGATAGACGAATTTTAATGCTTATTTATATCCAGTCGGATGCAATTCTATCGAACCATATAGGCAAAAAAAAACGGAGAAATCTATACTTGGAAGAACAAATTTTGATTAATCTATCTACTCAATACATAATTATTTGAGCTGTAAATATAAGTTTGTTGGAAAGATTAAGTAAAATTATTAAGTACTTAAACACTCTTAACAATATCTATATATAATAAGACAAGTATTTAAATATCCATCAAAAAGCATACAGAATACATTAAGAATTTTTATATTTCCAATAGAATACTTTTATACTTTTCTTATCTTTTTCATATTAAAAGTTAGTAAGAGTTTAATTAAAAATTACCTTGAGGCATATATGTATAGTTGTGTTTCTAAACTTTTTAGGTCATTCATCACCTAAGGTTTATCCAACCATATGATAATTGAAAAGGGAATACACAGATATTAAAGAATTCAAATGTCTTGTTAATGCATGATGTAATCACAATTATAAATAATATCCTTTTTTCCTGTTCATTAGAAGATTATATTGCGTGATATAACCTTGGTCTATGATTTGTTTCCATTCTTAAGACGTATCGTTAGGAAGTACGTAAACTACTCGCTGGAAGGAGAGCTTTAATAGACCCTCAGTACTTCGAAGTTGAAAAGCTGGCGAATAAATAAAATTCTTAAAAGCTTTTGACTTGCCAAAAAAATTTATTCAATTCATTTTAAGGTTATAAACGCTTCAAACTCAATTCATTGATGAGCGGCACTGATTGGCCCGACCCTCAGACTATAAGACATGGCTTACCTTCTTGTCGTAAATGGATCATGAAGATCATAAAAGTTATCCTTGAATATTATACTAATTTCTATTATTAAATCATCATTAATTTACGATTTTTTTAAATAATAATCTCTGTTAAGAAAAGTTAAGATTAAATATGCTCCAACGGGAAATTGCATTTCTAAGGCATGCTTCGAATCATGGAGTGTCGAATTGAAAGATTTTTCTTTGCATGATTTAAAGTATTTTAGTTTCAATAGATATTTGCAAAATATTTAGCAAGAACGGAATCAAAACCTGTTGAAAGAAGCATCCAACATCTCTTTGGCCTTTGGAAGGCTACGAAAAATTCTGTTGTTTTGATAAATACCATAATCGAACTTTATTTTATCAGGGGTTTCAACGATATGTAACACATAATTTTTGGATTTTAGTACTAAATAATAGTCAAGAAACTTAGCATTTATTAATATTCGTCGGTAATTCCTCTGGTTGTAAGAGAAGATCAAAATAGGACTGTTCTATTTGTAAATACTTTCAATGTTATTTACAATATATTCCAGCCTGTTTTAGAGCATTATAAACTTTAACATGCTTTAACATCTTACATTTGATGATTTAATCATTTTTACTTTAATGCACATATATAAACTCAAAATGAACAATAATATAAATACAATTATGGCAAATAGGGGTTTTAAAGGGGCAACAATAAAGCTTTACATTTGAATGATTCTATACTCAGAGATAAATTATTGTTATTTCAACTTTGGAATGTAAAACGATAATGAATATGATATTTTTTCTAAAGAGCTTAATTTTTCGCTGTATCATCATAAAAGTGTGCATCTCTCATCATTTTTTGAAGGGTAAAATATGAAATTATAATATTAACTAGAGGCATATATACACTCAGAGAGTGCAAACCTCCGCCGTCACGGGGTTCTTATGAGCCTACCGAGGTGGATTTTTCACGACTGGGGCGGCGGAGAGGGACGGGGGAGGGTTCACCTCGACGGAAATTCCGAGAGGAAGACGCTCCCGGCACCCGATTTCATAGCACAGCGACATCTATTGGCAGAGTAGGCAAACTTGAAATATTTATTAGTATTTAGCTCATTTTGCATCTTAATTCTGCACTCAGAGATGTCAAAATTTATTCACTTATTTCTTTTAGTATATCCAACAACTCCACAAAGTTTCATTCGAATCCGTTCAGTACTTTTTGAGTTATCCTGCTGACAAACAAACCAACCAACAAACCAACGCCAGTGAAAACAATACCTCCTTCGGCGGAGGTAAAAATGTAGAATAACATATATATATATATATATATATTAAGAATCTCTGAATAATCGTATTTGAAGCAGAACATACAAACCTAAAAGAAAACTGTGTAATCTCCAGTTTTCCTTTTTTATTTACTATTGGTGAAAGTATTTGTTACTTTTAAAGTTCCTTCTTAATGTTTATCCCTTAGAACATGAGATGCATGAATTACCCATTTAATTTACATGCCGCATCAAATATCGAAACCCCAATGACCTCCCTTAAATTCATTTTAAAATGTGAGTGTTATTCTTAGAATAATTAAGAGCATTCCAATTTTATTAATAGTTTATACTGAAAATGATTTAACGTTGGATTCTAAGATAGCTATGTTTTTATTTAAAATTGTCATATTAAAACTCAGAAATATGTTAATAAGAAAATGAAATCACTTGCTCAAGTTTGCTTCTGCTTGCTTTACAATATTGTGTCTTATATGGAACAAACCCAACTACATGTTTAATCCCAAATACTTATTTGGGCCTATTTGATCTTATCAAATGTAATATAATTTGTTCACATTATAAGATTTTTGTTCTTAGCGAAAGAAATATATATTTATAAATATAGTTCCAACCATGTTGATAACGGATATTTCATTCCAAATTTGTATGAGTACGCATATTGAATAGAAACATTACAAAATTATCTCAAAACCTCTCATATCATATTTCATATAATATCAAAAATAAAAGTAGTGACAATGAAGATAATTTGTTTAGTCTCAATTCTTTTTGGTTATCATATGGTCAGAAAGTGAGTGAAGATCCATTTTATTTGATTTCAAACTAGAGGCATGTATACACTCAGAGAGTGCAAACCTCCGCCGATCCCCACCAAATGAATCACTTAACGGAATTACAATCCAATCATATATGTCTACATAAGTAGGTGTGTTTGGTGAATAATGAGCGAGGAGAGAGCCATCCTTAAAAACATCCATTGACGTCATACCAGTTATTCGTCAATTCAGAAATACGTCACTGGATGTTTAAACTCCTTTCTTTTCTCCATCATGCTCTTAATATTAGCGTTATATTTTTATTTAATATTAATATTAAGAGGAAGACGGGAAGAGAAAGAAGTTTAAGCACCCAATGACGTAGTCCTTAGCTGATAAATTATCAATATTACGTCAATGAATATTTTTTAAGCGTTTGTTCTTTCCTACTCCCTGAATAGAGACCCCATTTCATTATTAATATTTTTAGTATTTAGCTCATTTGCATCTTAATTCTGCACTCAGAGATGCCAAAATGTAATCACTTGTGTCTTTTGGTATTTCCAACAACTCCACAAAGCTTCATCCGAATCCGTTCCGAACTTTTTGAGTTATCCTGCTGACAAACAAACCAACAAACTAACAAACCAACGCCATTGAAAACAATACCTCCTTCGGCGGAGGTAATAATAAAAGAGACATTATTGCCTTTGACAAGTCTTTTCACAATAATAAACAACTATCAAAATTTCTTGTTATATTCTAAAATGAAGTCTATTTGTACTATTTTTATGTACCTACCTATTTTATGCATTTCAAAGGATGTCATACTTATTCTTTTTCTCGAACTTAATTAGTTGAAAGAACAATAGCGATATTTTTTTTAAATTGGCATTAGACATATCATCCCTCGCGGCGAGTAAGTTGTGAACATACATTCAGAGAGAAGTAATCCATCCTTAAAAATGTTCATCGTTTCTTTTTTATGGACCTTAATTTATGGACTATAATTTATTAATCTTATGAAGACTCGTCAAATGTCATCTATGTAATAAGTGAAATAAAGCATCACCTCACCCTCAGTTGAGGAAGGATCGTTTGTTTTTATTGACGATAAACCACGAACCTATATCATATTTAGATACATGATAGACTTAGTACAAGTAAGAAAAAAGTGTTTAAAATAAAAGAAACTGATGGAAGCCAACTTATAAAAATCGACAAACCTCATTGATCATTTATGATGATGATATATACATATAATATTAATACACCAATCGTCCTATATGAATAAGAACGATCGAAAGAGAATAGCAGGAATGTAATGGAATCTCAGTTTTCTTCACTTCACAAAAATATCCTTAAAATTTACTCCCAAAAATAAATAAATTTTTGCCCCCAATTTTCAAAGCTTTAGCCATTCTTAAAGTTAATTAAACGATTCAAAGAATGGAAAGGGAACTGTTCATATTGCGTCAGACATCAAAGTTTAAAGGCCCAAGAAAGAAAAAAGGGGAAAAAACAAACATCATAATAACGAGCAAGGAAGTATAAAACATTATATAAATTAATCACAGAGGATTCAATAGATGGACAATTTTTGATGAACTGTATGGTTTTCCATTTTACGTCCTCAAACGACAGCTGAAAAATTGGTGGGTTTTTTTTCTTGTTTGGAGAGTATCCAGTTATTAAAGGATAGTGAGATAAAGAGAACCTCAGTGGGGGAAGAGATATAGAAAAAGAAGGGAAATGCGAACTGCCAAATGAAATAATTATTGGTAAGATTGCGAAAGCCATCGTACAAGAATATTGATAGCATTTTTTTCAATATTTAACTAGTCGGTAATTCCATTTTATTTATTTTCTATGTCTAATGGGCAGAATAATAATGCATTCATCGTCAGAGAAACAAGATTTAAAAATCATAACTTCCCTTAAAATGATGAGTTGTTTTATTAAAATAATAATATTAATGATACTTTATATTGAAGGAGTCCGTTCAAAGGATTCGACAATGGCATGGCCCCTGAGAAGAGGCATTTAGTATTCATAACTCCCTGAGTTGATGTTCACACAGTAGTGTTGTCCATCGGGCGGGCATGCCCGTCCGCCCGCCCGACGGGCCGGGCTCGGGCGCAAAAATTATAAAAGTCGGGCGGGCTATGCGGGTGGGCGGGCTTTTTTCATTTTTTACATATTTAATTAAATGTCTTTCAAAACAAAACAGTCTTCACTTTTTTTTCCCTCGGACCTCTTTCTAAAAAAACGTCATCACTGTTTTTTCCCCGGAGCTCTTTCTAAAAAAAAAACGTCATCACTTTTTTTTCCCCGGAGCTCTTTCTAAAAAAAAAGTCCTCACTTTTTCTCGGATCTGTTGAATTGAATTTCTTTCTTCTATTAATATATTTCCCAATGGTCGGGCGGGCGCAAGTGGGCGCATATCAAACTAATCGGGCTCGGGCCGGGCTCGGGCTTAATTATTAGTCTTTCGGGTGGGCTCGGGCTTGAAAATCGCGCCCAATGGACAACACTATCACACAGCCACGAGTAAAGTGAACCTTTATTTCATAATACCATCTAAGTTTTTTACTATTCACTTTTCTTTCCACCAATCACGTTTGAGAATGAAGTCCCTGTTTGTTATTCTTACATATATATTGTATACGGTGCCCACAAGACTGTGGCTGCACAGAACTGTGACAGCACAGTATTGTGACTATACATGATTGTGACTAAACAAAACTTTACATGCTTGTTATGGGTATTGCTAATTTTGGACTCAAGGATGCTATTCACCCTGATGAACTATATTTCTTTAAGAAAGTGTCTTAGCACAGTGAATCAGCTTTTAGAGGATTTGTTTGTGCCAGCCATGGGATGAACGTTACCTAGGGTGGTGGACGGAATGATTTGAGCCCTCATCTAAAGCAATTATGTCCTTCAACCAGAGTAACTACCACTGGTAATATGAGCACCAGGGCTCGAACCATTCCACCCACCCCCTAGGCAACGGTCATCACATGACTGGCAACCAAAAAAACCTTTAACCCCCGTTTCACTGACGCTATAATTATTTCCTAGAAAATATAGTTCGCCAGGGTTAATAGCATGCTTGAGTCTAAAATCATTGTGTAGTCAAAATACTGTAGTCACAGTTCTGTATGGTCACAATCCTGTGCAGTTACAGTCCTGTGGTCACTAGTGTTGTGTCGGTCCCAATTTATTCGGTCCAGTTTAGTCTTAGGACCGGTCCTTTGGATCGTTCCTTAGGACCGTCGGTCCTTGAGATTGTCTTTGTCAGTCCTTTATTTTTTTCATAAAATGTTGAAAGAGTATTTATTTAATACGTTCTAACTGCTAATATTATATTATACTGGGCGTTAATTAAATAGCAAAAAAAGGGTTAAGAATATTATATTAGACATTTAGGAGTCCTTTTTTATCATAATATAGGCTTTTTAGTGTACTCCTCGTCGGTCATTACTCATTAAATGTTTCGGTAAAAATATATAATTCACAACCCTTCCGTTTAAACCACTATAAGCTAATTTTTAAGTATTGTCATAAACATCGAATATTTACCGTTGTAATAATACCCAATATTTAATACTTCTTAATAATAAGAGTAAAAAATTTGGTCATCAGCTCATTGAAGATATTTTTTCTTCACATATAGCATTTTCCTTTTCATAGCATTAAGAGATGTTGACAACATGACGTAGGCTACGACGTAAAAAAACACATTTTTCCTTTTCTAAGGACCGACAAAAAGGACTGGACCGAACCGGACCGGACTGCAGTCCTCGGTCCTTGATAAGGACCGACACAGCACTAATGGTCACCATTTTATGCATATGTGTTTTTTTTAGTATTATTATATCCATTGTTGGATGGATCCTTTCCTATAGGAACACATAGGATATTGTTTTTCATGAGCTTTCTTAATACAATTCATTCATTATTCTCACTGCCTCTAGTAGAAAAATTATAGCGTTAAAGTAAAGTAGCGCATGCAAGGAAAAAGTAAACAAAAAAAAATTGCCAAAATTTTGGTTATTTTCTTTAACGTTAGATTCGCTAGTCCATTACATCACAATCCTATTTAAAACCGGTTTAAAGGGTTTGATGATTTGAAATATATCAAATCACTACAACATTGTGCGAGATTCCAAATATAAATAATAAAGGAACTTTGTTATTATTTTCAAAGAGCTCTATCATCAAAGCGCCCCTTACGAACTAAAGAAGAACTAAAATTTTGGCCAATTCCTTTTGGGAAAAAAAGGAAGAATTTTATGTTATGCTTGCACTACTTTACTTTAACGCTTTAGAGAAAATGAAACTAATTTTAAAAGGAGCAAGGAAGGAAAGAAGAAGAAGAGGGAATTATTTTTGTAGCATGGTTGTAATTCTCCCACAAAAGAGGGGAGGGAAAAATATGAATTTTAAATTCAAGAACACTTTAATTTATGAGTAGAAGCAGGAGCGGCGCACTTCCTTCTTCTTCAAGGAGGGAGGAGGAAGGGAAAGACAGAGAGCGAAGAATTCCCTCATCCTACTGACTGCTTTGTACATTTTTACAGATATATTTTTGTTTGGTGAAATATCCTCAAGGTAGTTGTAGTAGTACATTATTATGATATCTTAATATGAGTATGCTCAAAGAAAGTATATGAATGTTTTGTAGGAATGTTATAATGATATACAGAAGAAAGAATGAAGGCTGATTATGATATCAAAGAGGGAGCTTTTTCTCCATCGTAATTGGTTGGGGTAACAAAAAAAAGCTCACCCATAAACATTCGATTTTTTTTTCATTCGATAACACTTTCTTTTTCTGCGTCCGATAGCACTGAATAACAAATTTCATATAATTTTTTTTCCTGGAGATGTATAAAATGATATAGACCGATTTGGGTACACTGATTTCAAAAATCATAACCGTTTTGCTGTATCAGGTCAGGATTTTCAGTTACAGAAATACTCTGCTTTCTGCTTTCAGTGTCGTCTGCGCATCTGTGTGTGTGTAATCGAGTATATTTCTTGCCATTAGGCATATTAGTTACATTTGTAACTAGTCTAAAATTTATAAATAAATAAGAAACAATAAAATTATAAAATTATATTAAAAAATATAAAATAAATAAAAACAAATAATAACAAAATGCCCATGCAGAATGGATTATATGGGGACGCTTCGTCCAATGGCCCTAGCTGCTGTCCTGGCTGTGTGAAGGGTAGTGGCCGACCTCAAGGCCTTAGACAAGTTCCACACGGATATAGCGTGACATGCAAAAGTAGCTGCCTCCCTCCCAAGTGGGTACGCCACTGAAGTGTGTCTGCTTTCAGTGTCCTACGAGATACCGGCGTGAGAGGTGGTGGGGTGCTTAGCTGAGGCTTTATACTGTGCACATCGCACTGGATTGCGAAAATTTGAAATAAAGCTGGCAGAAGCAACTTAATCAGGTATATTATAAAGTCTAATTTCCTTTTATGGTAATAATATATATTATATGTCCACGACTATATATATATATATATATATATATATATAATACCTAAGCAAATTTCTTAAATTCAAGACGAAACAAAAATACTTTTTAAAACATAAAAGAAAATGACTGTATTCAAACTTTTAACGTAAGAACATCGCGTTTTGCTCGTAATTATCATAAGCCAAAAACTCATAACCATGAAATAACCTTGCTTTTCAAATGCGTAAAATATACTTTATCTTCAGAATAGAAGAACAAGTTGATACGACCAAAAACATAAGTATTTAGATACAGTATTTTTATAGTCATAAAATCATGACAAGTAGACTAGTCAACGATTGGTCATTAGAATACTTGTTTTTAGTAAAATGATTAGAAAATACTAATGTTTGATTCTTTCTTTCTTTCAGATCAACATGAGTCGGCGTTCCTGAGCCAATCATCCTGACAACTTCTGGTATGTCTGTGGTCGGTATACCAAAAAAGATCAACAGCGACGTATATCTACAGCAGTGAAAATGAAGGCCGCCTAGTTTCACTACTTCGGGTGTAAGGTGGGGGACCAAGAAAAGAGCTGGCACCACACATCTGCTGGCACAAGCTGCCACACAGGCTTGACTCAGTGGTTGGTTGGCAAGCACGCGATCATGCCATTTGCGGTGTCCATGATATGGCGTGAGCAACAGAATCATCATGATGATTATTATTTCTGCTGCACAAGCATCGTCGGCTTCAACAAGAAGGATAAAGGTCACATCAAGTACGCTTACTGCGTCTCTGCTCGTAAACCTGTGCCTCATGATGACGAGAACCCTGTTCCAACACCTCCAGCTGATCGAAACATACCTGTAAGCAGTGGCGAAGAGGATGGTGATGATGAACCTTTTGAACCCGACACTCAAGAACCACACCTCCTGAACCAAGGAAACTTAAATTATCTTGTAAGAGATCTCTCGCTGTCAAAGGCGAAAGCAAAGCTGCTTGGATCAAAGCTGCAACAGTGGAATCTACTTTAACCTAATTCCAAGATATCCTTGTTCAGAGCACGTCACAGAGACATGGCTGAGTTTTTTGCGATGGAAGACAAGATGACATTTTGCAGTCACATCAACGGTCTGTTGAAAGAACTTGGGTGTGATCACGATCCTGCAGACTGGCGCCTCTTCATCGACTCAGGGAAGAATAGCTTGAAGGTTGTTTTGTTCCACAATGGCAACGAGAAACCATCAGTCCCACTAGCTCAAGCGTTAGGCATGACAGAGACCTATGAGACTATGCGGCAGCTACTTGATTCCATCAAGTACAATGACTTTGTCGGAGGCCAAGATCAAGGCTTGTGTCTTTGTTGGACCACAAATTCGACAGATTATGAAGTACGAAACTTTTCCGACAACTCTAAACCCCAAAGAGCTGCAGCGTGGAGGAGCTTCAAAGCTGTGGCGGACAAGTTCTTGGGGAACGAGCGTGCGGACAACTATGAAGAAATAGTGCAGCAGCTGCTGGAGTCCTTCAGGGAACTTGGCTCCAGGATGTCCCTGAAAATCCATTTCCTAGACCAGCACCTGAACTTCTTCCCTGACAACTTGGGAGCTGTCTCGGACGAGCACAGCGAGCGATTCCACCAAGAGATTTCACTCTTGGAGACACGTTACCAAGGGCGGCACAACCCCGAATATGATGGGGGACTTCTGCTGGTTCCTGCATCGTGAAACTGACACAGAGCAGCACAAACGTCATGTCAAATGCCTAAAGCATATTTAATTACATTTTAATGGCGTTTTTTTGCTATTTCTATCATTTTGAAGCATTCATGATCTAATAAAAAAATAAATGCTTTTTTGTACATTTCATTGAAATCCTGACTTCTAGGCAATGGGAATATTTCTGTATCTGAAAATTCTGACTTGATACAGCAAAACGGTTATGTTTTTTAAATCAGCGTACCCAAATTTGTCAAAATCATTTTACACCTCTCCAGTAAAAAAAATTTGTTGTTCAGTGTAGTCAGAGGGATGATCCATTTATCGACATCAAAATAAACATGATTTATTACCCTTAGTCATAGAGATATAAAGATATAGAGAGCTTATTGGATTCGTCAGAGAAATACGTCAGTGCGTCCAAAACATAGAGATAAAAAGATATAGAGAGCTTATTCCCTTCTCTTCCTTCCCTTCGTCTGTATTTTGTGTGCAATATAAACAAAGTAATTTGTACTACGTCATCGTAAGCTGATCATAGAGATATAATCTATCTCTATGATCAGCTTTTGATGACGTAGTACAAATTACTTTGTTTATTTGAACACACAGAAAACAGCTGAGCGTTGTTTCTCTGCTATTGAAGGGAATCAGCTCTCTATATCTTTATATCTCTATGCCCTAAGTATGAACAATTGTATTATTAAATTAATAAGGATATGTGATATTGGAGGACTCCATTCAAAGGATTCGCCAATGACGTCATGGATGTAGGCCCATGACGTAGAGATTATTAGTATTCATAAGGATGAATTTCTTCTCTCTGAATTGATGATGTTCACTCCTCAACAGCAGCCAGACGTGAAGTGAATCTTTGTAGCATATTACCAACTGAGATTTTGATTATCCTTCCCTCACCTTTTTTAACCAATCACGTTGAAAACAGAGGCTGTTGCAAATTATATGTCCACACGTTGCATGCTTTTGCTGGTTGTCCTGCGGTGTCAATTTTAAAGTATCTTTTACTTCTTAATGTTAAGGGATTGGACAAGTGTCTCAATAACATTTTGAAAGCCATTGTATTGTTTGGCTTTCCTAATAAAGGAAAAAACGATCAAATACTTTTAAAGCGATTATAAATACAATCATAAATGCAAAAGCACTTATTGCAAAAAAAGTTAACTGCAAACGAATGTATCAGATCCGAAGAACAATGAATATGGAGAACTGACCAATTTTGATTTTAACGTTTTTTATTTATTAGCAGATATTTATATCGATGAATATGAAAAACTAAGCTACCGTGGTTTTGATTTAAAACAGTCGAGACTCATATTAAATAACTGTACGTCAATGTTAGAAGTATTTCATTTCTTAGCGGTGTGTAGTTAGCTATGTATAATGAACTTAATTTAATATCTAAGCCACGCTTACAGTCCTATTTTCACGTGATACATGCTTAAGGATGTCATTGTAGAGGCTCTCGCAAGCTCACACTCAAATATATTTTTTCAACCTTTATTCTTTCTTTTTCTACATCAGAGTGATATTCCGTTTATCTTCACATTTGATGTAACTAAATAAACATTCCTTATTTCTGCGAGTTGGAGGATTCGATTTATTTATTTAATACTTGATAATGGAGGGATCCATTCATAGGATTCGTAAATGGATCAAGGGAGTTCGATAGCCGTGTGCGTTAAGGCGTGTTCAACTCTCAATGTTGAGGGCGCAGTTTCGAATCCCGAGAGGGATGGTCATTTTGATCTACCTTATCGATAAGATCTAGGTTCGATAAATTAATTTTAATGCTATAATGCGTATTTATATTCTGTCGGATGCAATTCTATCGAACCATATAGTTACAAAAAAAATGACAAGGATCAAGAACCATTTTAAAAGACACTTAATGTATTGTAGGATGTATTTCTTACCTCTCAGTTGATGTTTACATCTCCGACAACCACGAGTGAAGTGACTTCATAATGTCAACTTTTTCTTTGAACCAATCACATTCTAAAAAAAACACTCATTGCTGTATCTTCATGCAAAAATGATGTGTACGACTGTTTCTTTTTATTGCCATTTCCGGGGGAATGTTGCCAACAAAATCTTAAATTGTTTTATTATCCCTCTGTTCATCATGTGCGTTCATATTTTGAAATGAAAACATAGAAAAAGGATGAATAAGGACCTTCAATACTTTTGAATTTCCTTCTTGAACATTTGAACTTTTAAAAAGTAGTAATAAAGAATTTATATTTTTTTTAAACTTTTATTTGATACAAAAAAATTTTTAGTTGAAATTACACATGTAAAATTGAATGGTATGTTGTGACTATTTTATAATAATACATGGGTCAAAGTTTTCAATGGATGTTTAAACAATTAATTGCATTATTGGATGAATATATATATATATATACCTATATATATATTGAAGGGATATTTTTTATTTACGTTTAAGTGCCTATGTTTATTAAAATAGACAATATTTTTAGACATACTGATTTAATCATATAGCTGATATATAATCTCCGACGTATCATGAATGTAGAGATTAAATTTACAGTAGAATATATTTCTTAGAGTTTAATATATTTTACACATAATTTATGAATAGACCACGTTGATAACAACAACTTCATTTTTCCAGAAATTGTAAATGTATAGATGTAACTATATGTTCGTTTATATTATTTAGAACTACCTAAGTGATGTTTTACAACTATTTATGATGAGGTATATATATATATTGAGATTATCAACTGAGGCTTCTAACAGATCTCTTTGATACGCACTTTGCAAATTGGGACGTTTGTGAGATTATTTGCATAGATAAAGGTTATTAATTATACGGATTGCTGCAACTTACATAACAAAGACGAAATGAAAATGTTAAGTAGCTGAGTCGATCAGATGTCCAAGGAAAAACTTATTTTATGTTCTTGTTAAAATATCAAAAGTACAGGGTGCTGGGACAAAATATACTGCGTTTAAAAGACGACATTACTCCATCAGCTGATGTATGATCCGTCTGTTTTTGGTGTTAAATTTTCTCGGGTCATAGGCTTTAGTCGTAGTTTACCATTTGTAGTGATAGCATCAATATAAATGCCCTCGAAAAGTGTTATGTTCAACGAAAGAGATCGTAGGTGCGCTGCTATTCTGATTATGTTTAGATATCATATAAAATTTGGCAATGGTGACATGTCTGGCCTTCTGTCAATGCCAGTTAGAACGATCAGAGGTCTCAGGAAGCAACTGGAGGAGTCAGCAGACCTGATGGACGTAGTTGAAGGAGGAGAAGAGTGACGGTCATGTCATGTCACCCCACATCATCAAGACAGGCCTTAGGATGAACGCAGACCTGCAGGTTCCATAGAACTTTGTGTGGCCAAGGATCAAGCCAGTCGTCAGTGACAGGTCGTGGATGTGCAGGAGGACTCGGCTCCGGCCAACAAAGCTAAATGGCTGAATAGATATATGCTCTAATTTCTAATAGAAATACTCTGTTTAATTCTTTCAATATATATTACATATAAAATAAGATTGTTGTTTGTTGTATTGTGTTTTGAAGCGGCAAATTCTGTCCACGCATTCTGTAATTCTTTTAACTAAGAAATGAAAGACTACTTGAATAGTCCACTTACTTATATAAAAATATTATCTTTGACAGTGCTAGATTAATAATAAGTATATAATAATTGGATGATATCAGACTAATTTAGAAATTTGTCAAAAAACAATTTATAATAATAAAGAAGATTTTATACTATAAATAAACAATCATAAAAACAGTTGGAGGCCTAATTTAAAATGACAAAAAATACTTTTTCAAAGATGTCTAATTGATGAAACATTTATAAAGATCTATTGTCATATATACTACTTTTTGTTAAAGCCATTATATAATAAGGATCACAATCAGTTCAAACGAAAAGTAATATCACATTGAAATAAAAAATACTTTTCTACATATATTTATTTATACTAATAAAAAAAGAATTCCGTTCGTTCGTTCGTTTCCCTGTATCTCCCGAACAGTTCATTAGATCCTGACGAAATTTTCAGTGAATAGTTTTGAGAGCTCAGGGAGTGTTTAGTGGGGTTGCCAACTTCTGGAAAATTCGTCATCGACATGCTTATTTATTCGCCAAAACGTTTTTTGCCAATTTTTTAAAATTGCCAAGTTAGATTTATTCCAAATTTTCTGTGGATGAGACTGAGGTACTAAGACGTGTTTTTGTTTTATTGAGTATTTTCTGGAAAATTCGTTTTCTACATGATTACTTAAAAGTAATTCTTTCTGTCCTAGTATGTCTCCCAAATTTAAGTTTTGTGGGAAATAACAACATTTTTTATATTGCAACATCGTGCTAATCAAATTTAAATTATGCCTAGAGATGGAGAGTGATGTCAATATTCAGCCTTAAAGAATACAAAACGGAAAAAATGGCAATGACGATGCAATGACGACTTTTTAAGGAACTACTTTTCATAAGAAAATAACATAGGCACTCTATGAAATGACTTAAAAATAACTTTGTTTTACGATGTTTAAATTCCCAGCCTTAAGGAACAAAAAAAACGGAAAAAATGGCAATGAAGACCCAAGGACAATTTTTTAAGGAACTGATTTGAATATGAAAAATCACATGCAATGACATCACTGAAATTATTCGTGTGATTTTTTTCTTTTTACGATGCTTAAATACTTAGCCGTACGAAATACAAAACGGAAAAAATGGCAATGAATACCCAATGACAACTTTTTAAGGAACTGATTTTAATATGAAAAGTCACATGCGATGATTTCACTGAAATCATTCGTGCAAATTCTTCTTTGTGCAATGCTTAAATACCCACCCGTAAGGAATACAAAACGGAAAAAAAAAATGGCAATGAAGACCCAATGACAACTGTTGAAGGAACTGATTTTAATATGAAATGTCACATGGGATGACATCACTGAAATCATTCGTGTGATTTCTTCTTTTTATTATGTTTAAATACTCAGCCTTAAGGAATACAAAACGGAAAAAATGGCAATGAAACCCAATGGCAACTGTTGAAAACTCACATGCGATGACATCACTGAAATTATTCGTGTGATTTCTTCTTTTTAAGATGTTTAAATACCCAGCCTTAAGGAATACAAAACGGAAAAATGGCAATGAAGACCCAATGGCGACTTTTAAGGAACTTATTTGAATATGAAAAATCACGTGCGATGACATCACTGAAATTATTCGTGTGATTTCTTCTTTTTAAGATGTTTAAATACCCAGCCTTAAGGAATACAAAACGGAAAAATGGCAATGAAGACCCAATGGCGACTTCTTAAGGAACTTATTTGAATATGAAAAATCACGTGCGATGACATCACTAAAATTATTCGTGTGGTTTTTTTTCTTCATTCCAGACTATTGTCTGGACTAAATCCTGGGCAGCGCTGGGTAACATTCGCTAGTATATTATATAAATGAATGTCGCAACTAATTCATAAATCAATAATTCATCTTCTTATCTGTGTCTTGAAAGTATTTTAAAATCATTCATATGGATTATAAAATACTAAATCGATGAGACAAACATTTTATCGAATTATTGAGCATATACTTTTGAAACAAAACATTAAGTCTCAGATCATTGGACTCCTAAACTCTTGTCTGGAAACTGAGATGGGTACCCGAGATATTTGAGAAGCTGCATATCAGGGAGCACCCAGCGTGCGTGTCAAGTGGAACAAAGCGGTGTCTGGGTCCAAAGAGGTCCAATAAGGCACGGTTCTGAGACCATTGTCCTGCTCACTTCGGATCTCCCTAACTCTGCATTTAAAAATGCAATCTCCGAGGTAGACGTTGTGAAGAATATATGTACACTGATGAAACATCAAGTCAAATAACTGTATCTAGTGTTGTGTCGGTCCTTATCTAGGACTGAGGACTGCAGTACAGTCCGGTTTGGTCCAGTACAGTCCTTTTTGTCGGTCCTTAAAAAGGATGTATTGTTTTCTTATGACGTCATAGCCTACGTCATGTAGTCAACATCTCTTAATGCTATGAAGAGGGAAAATCCTTCATGTGACGAACTGATGACAAATATATATGTTATTAATAAGTATTAAATATTAATTATTATTACAACAATAAATCGTCGATGCTTGATGACAATACCTAAAAATTAGCTTAAAACGGTTGAAACGAAAGGGTTGTGAATGAATTATTTTTACAGAACCATATAATGCGTAATGACCCCCTATGGTATACTGAAAAGCCAAATATTATGAGAAAAAAATATTTCTGAATTATCTAATATAACTATTATTAAACCCTTTGTTGCTATTAAATTAACATGAAGTAATAATATAATATATACGTATAATTAAAGGAGTTAGAATATTAAATAAATGCTCTTTCAACATTTTATAGAAAATTACTAACAGA
The DNA here is from genome assembly GCA_013387185.1 of Caligus rogercresseyi. Taxonomy (NCBI): domain Eukaryota; kingdom Metazoa; phylum Arthropoda; class Copepoda; order Siphonostomatoida; family Caligidae; genus Caligus; species Caligus rogercresseyi. The sequence goes on from CP045891.1 coordinate 18,164,668, forward strand.
AGACAATCTCAAGGAGCGATCCAAAAGGACTGAAGGTCCTAAGGACTGATAGGACAGGTCCTAAGACTGGACTGGACCGAATAAATTGGGACCGACACAACACTAGCTGCATCCTCATGACCTGAGATAAAGGGGTATTAGTATCACATAATTGTCCAAGAGGACTTAACTCTGTCTAAACGCGTTCAAAACACAGAAGATGCTACTTGAACCACATAGCTCCTCAACATTGTCATCCCTAGAGATCCTCAGTGTCACAATATCGGGGTGCAATGACTTCATAGTGCACCAAGCCCAGATCACTACTGGCAAAATGAGTAGAATCGGAACCATCCGTCGGTTGGGAGTCTCAATGTCCAGGGCATCTGTCCAATATACCGTTGCCAAAGCTATTGTTATTGACAAATCTCAGACTTGTGCCTGGATAACTCGACCTGTGTGACATCCGACAGAGCCAGAAATTACCCAACACCCACGTTACTGTGACGGTGGAGCACAAGTCTCTCCTAACGATCTTGCGTCCTCTTAAGCGTCCGGAAATCAGATAAATTGAGGACGGCTAACCTCTTCGAAAGGGTGGGATTCCCAACTATAAACGAGATGTTGTTCGTCAGTCAGGGATGGTTCCTTGGAAGGCAGTCAATCTTCCAAATTCCCATCTCAGCGATGTTCTCTGCATCTCTGACTCCAGGACAATAGGTGAGACAAGCGATCTAAGAAGGAGATATAATTCTATGGGTTGCACTGCAGCGGTCAACATGGTGAAAATATGGAATTCATCTGCGGAGCTGAGGCCGGCAACCATCCTTCTGGAAACAAGGCGAGCGGCAACAAGGCTTGCAAGACTTTCAAGATATTTTTAATTAAATCATGAATAAATATAGTCGTATAGATAGATCACATTCTTATTTTGTTTATTTTATTTATATTATTATATATATATATATATATATATATATATATATATATATATATAACAGGTCTTCCAAGTAAATCCGTACAAAGTTCAATATTCTCCAGATCCAAAATGGGAACAAAATTGAAACCAATTTTGAATAAAAAAGTTGTTAATTAGACATAATACAAGATTACTATTCAATATGGCCGCCCTCAGCCTCAATGATGTCCTTCAAACGACGCCTGAACCTCTCACAGACCGTGGAGACCTCTGCAGGATCCAGCTTGTTCATCTCCGACATGATGGAGGCCTTCAGGGACGCCACATTGCTGTGGTGTGTGGCGCACACCTCCCTCTCCAACTTCCCCTACAAGTAGTAGTCGTATGGGTTCAGGTCGGGGCTGTTGGGGGCCAGGTGTTGAAGTCCCAGAAGTTGGCCACATTCTTCTTCAGCCAGGACTGCACAAGTTTGACCTTGTGGGCGGGCGCCGAGTCCTGTGTACGAGGTTCCGGAGGCCACAGAGTTCATCCAGGAGACGACGACAGGTGGACCCCACGCTTCCTGGCGAGGATGAACAGGGCGTCCCGGATTGGCCTTGATGGACCTCTTGAGACCAGCCACAAATGTGGGCGTGCAGATCCGGTCACTCCTGGGCTTTTGCTCCTTCCTCTTGGACATCCCTGACTCCTCCCACTTCTTGGTGATGTCGTAGACCGTCCTCCTGGGGTACTCGAGCAACTTGATGATGGCTGCAGGACGGTGCCCTGCGCACAGCAATTCGATGACCGTGTCCCTCCGGGTCTGCTCCATCTCCGTATCAGTGTATTTGTTATGTTTTCGGGCGCAATTCGACAGTACATTCACGAAACCTCCCACATGTGCAATATCTAAGCTCTACTTGCACTCCTTATGGATCTGGACGAAATTGAACTTTGTGAGGATTTACCTGTATAGATATATATATATATAACACAATAAATAACACTTAATTTACCTGAAAAATAACAAAATCGGATCTTTTTGCACTATGGTCAAGGTCCATTAAATTGAGGAAATTTAATAAGTATTTGTCTTAATTAACAAATTAACTATTTCCTTTCTTTAACAAACGGAATGAATAGGAAAGCATTTGGAGTTACCTTTCTAATTGATGATACTAAGTTGTATCAGTGGATGACAAAAATGAAATTACCAAATAACGAATGGGATAAAGTTGTATAGTTAGCTCAGTTTATAGAAATATATAGGGAATCAATAATTATCGTGAACAAAAGAAATATGACGTTAAAGGATTTCTTTAAATGGAACTTGTATGTGTTACAGTATGTATAGATTCCACTAATTCGTTGTGAATGTTCGATGGTTTTTAAATTTGTTTTCTTCCAAAGACTTAAATCGACCAAACCTATTCATTGATGGCCAATTGTTTTTGGGAATTATGAATAAAGAAAAAGAAAATCTTGTTTTTTGCCTATTTGGTTCTATAATTGCATCCGACAGGATATAAATAAACATTATAGCATTAAAATTAGTCTATCGAACCTAAGATCTTATCAATGAGGTAGACCAAAAATGACCATCCCCTCTCGGGATTCGAACCTGCGCCCCCAACATTGAGAGTTGAACACGCCTTAGTGCACAGTGCACACGGCTATCGCACTCCATATTTACAAAGCTGGGACAATTGATTGATTTTAGTCAATCGATTCTATTGATACGGCTATGATTAAGAAAAAAACTATGAATACGCTACCAATCGAATGATTTTAATCAATCGGTCACGGTAGGCTGAAGAGCGAAAATCATATATTTATATTTAATAATTATATAGGACAAGAAGCGATATTGCACTCTGTCTCTGATATGAAAAAAAATGAATTAAAATATGTTTTTCCTTCTTACAAGCTGTAACTGTATTCATCTCTATACTGTACTCTTACGTCTATCTCTGTCTGGTTTGAGGGAAGAAACAAAGCCGAGAATAAGAACTACATTGAACACCAATATTTCCTTTTGTTTAAATTCAACCGTTCTTAGTTCTGTGTGTATCTTTGTAGTGAGAAAATTTCTGGATTTGAAAAAGAATATGTGAAAATTCATCTAAATTTACTTCTGTTGTGAAGTGAACCTAAATAACAGGAACAACTTAGAACTTAGAAAAAATTATACAGCACTTATAATCTGCCAATATTGTTCCATCGATTTATCTATTATAAATCTACCGACTACTGATACCGGCGGTAGATTTTTTTCAAGATCTGTGTATGTGATAAAAACTATCCCATTTGGGCTATACCAATAAAGAAGGCAATAAACTTTTATGTTTAGTAAGAAAGAATGAAAAAATACAATTTTTTTCAAACATGCCCGTACAAATCTGGGGAATAATAAGAAATAGTTTTAAATATTAGATCCCCAATATCTTAAAATATATATCAATGTTTAATTTGCTTCCTTATAAATATATTTAAATGTTAGTTCTAAGATAAACAAAGGAATATGTATTCAGAACATGACATCCTGTTCTCCATGAAAACAATTGGCGAGAAATATTATATTAAATAAATCAATTATTCTATATTATGTACATATATTGGTCAATATATATTATTTATAAGAAAAATTATATAATTCGTCTTTTTTTAAGGCTCTAATATAAAAAGTTCATAATACAATCACAAAAAATTAAATATTAAATCTTATTAAGAATTCAAGCCGTCAAGATAAAAGAGTTTCATGTCATACTTTACGTAATAAAAACCAATCTATGAAAATAGTATATGGCAACATTTCTATTTATTGGCATTCATTGTAAAGTGTAGTATAACCTAGATATACGTCAAAGTTAAGGAATCGTTTACTAATAATGTAGATTATTATAAATATAAATAAAGTTATACTTTTGATAAACATATAACATTTTAAGCCAAACACTGAAATAACAAACTATATAATACAAGACAACTTCCAATGGTGTTTGTAAGCCTTTAGCAATATATACTTATTGTGGGCATTTTGCAAAATAACTGTTTTGTATTCACTGAACTGCATTAACTGATCCTAGTCGGGAGGATGATCAGTTTGATATGGGGGATTTGACCATAGAAAGCTTATTCTCTTCCATAAATGATAAATATTTTGATAACATTTGCCCTAGGCCAATAACAAACTCATCAATACAACTTCATAAATGATTGGTTGTATGAATTACGTTTCTTGGTTTGTTACCGATATATATATTCTATGGTGTATACAGAAAATATATTTGTTAAGGACCACCTTCCTCGACAGCAGACAAATCAAGCATTGCTCTGAATAAAATCGTTTTATTTTTCCTCTCTATGACTTGGACCCGGTCATCTCTTTTTATGCAAATACTTGTAATTAAATTTATTTTATTAGTTTCATTCTAATAATGCCTCTCCTGGGTCCTAACGAACCTCTGAACCACAACCCACGGTTTGGATCTGGTCAGGCTTCAAGTGCATCAAAACTGATAACTTCAGTAGCAGAATTCTGGCAACACAGCGAAAAAGTATATGCCATGAATTTTCTCACTCATCACCGAATTAGAATACTGAAGTATACATCTACAAGTAAAGCGATAGGCCCCCATTCACCTTTCTATCATGCTATCGGAGGCACTTCCTCGAGAAGAGTACGGGAGGGAATCCTTTCTCAGAAGAGTACCAGTTCGGCTGGTTCAAGACGATGTGAGAGGTTTGGTGTTGAAAATAGAGATTTGGATCCGAAGGTGATTATGGCCAATCCCCTAACAACACAGGTTGAAAAATGGCTTAGATACAGAGTCGCCACATCCTCCATATTCAAAAACAAGTCCTCGGACTCGACTAGTGATCCTTTTGCCACCTGGAAGTAGAAACGTCAGAACATTGTTCTATAACCGCTTCTTCGTCCACCCTTTGGTGATCCAAGTAAACGAAGCGCTATTCTCAGAACTGGGGGTTTATCCGTCCAAAAAGGATTGGCTCATCGTGACATCCTCAAAATATCCTTCAAAATACAAAGTGGAGGCCTGCATTGCAAAAGTACAGAAAGTGATTTACGCTTGCAGATCGCAAGGTAGACTCATCCCTACAGGCATCGTTACCTGTATTAGGAGAGTTTTAAATGTCGGGAATACATTTTATGATTAATGCTATTCGTTTCTGTTTTTTCATCTGATTTTAATTTTTTCGCATTTTAAATTTAGATAAAAGTGTTTTAGTATGTTATTTTATGACATAAAAAGGAGCTTGTGATTCCAAATTACGATTTTAGTGTTCACTACTTGACGTTTGAAGCTTTATATCACCCTCCCTTACTCACATTTGTTATAACAATGTACAATGTGAAACCAAGTCTATATTACAATTGTAATAAAAACTTGTTAATTTAATGTGCATAATGTTATACTAGATCGAAATATAGAGTTGTCTAGTGGCTATTAAAAATTATAACATTGTTCATCTATTGAAGGTAATATTCCTTATACCTAGTGTTGATTTACTATTTTACTATATCAAATTGGTTCTTTGTAATTCATAGTGTTAAAAACATATTTTTTAATTTAATGATTTGAATACACAATCCATAAAATATTTACGCAGAGATATATCCAAATGTACATAAATTTAATTATCTATTATTTTATTAGAATCACATAAAAACAACAAAGAGCGCAGTATAAGAAGTATCATAACTTATTTCTCTGCTGTGAGCGTTCAAAACTTTAGAAAGCGATCAAAACAGCGATGATTGTATGTTATTTTTTTAGCCTAAAAATAGAAGTACATCACTTGATATTTTTATTCGAATAAATAAAAATAGAGGCATTTATGTGTTCTTTTTATATCCTACTCGCTAGTGTATTCTTATATTTTTACACTGTATGGATTTTAGCTAATAAATAAACATCTTAACCATTAAAAAAATAGAAGAAGACATTGAACTAATGCTTGTTCAGTTCAACACGGATGGATTTCAATCAAATGAAAAAGTTGTAAAAATATGGTTTTTAAATAAATTTAAAGTTATTTTTTCTCATTCACAAATACATAATATCATATTATCCATGTTCAATCTATTTGTGCATAACCCTGTAAGTATTTAGGTCATTCATACATAGATGGTACTTCTTCTTCTTTATAGACATATAATGTTACTCAGGGAGGTTATTATTGATGCCGTTGCATAGATAAACGAGATGGTCCAGGGAGCTCATAAATGCCTCCATAAATAAGAATTGCAGAACACACACACACTTGATATTAGAAAAATGCATCAAAGTATTACTCTTTAAAAAGTATATTTATTGCAACTAGGAAAAGAGTAGAGTGAATAGGTATATATAGAGCGAAAAGTTTCATCAGACGGAAAACCCAACGCCCGAAAAATAAAAGCTTTAGTTAAAAAATAACTTTTGTGTAAAGTAAAAACTGAATTTAAATATCAATTAATTTCTTTGCACTTCAAAATATATATATAATAGTTTTTAAAAAAATGCATATAGGGCCTTATGTTTTTAAATGATGCAGAAGAGTTAAACATCAATAGTTTTTGCAACTGTACTGCTTCGTTAACTGTCGGATTTTTAAATGTTTGAAAAAATTTAGTAAATGTCAATAAATAATTGTTAAAAAACTTAATTCAATATATGCAAGTGTTGCATCAATGGTGATAGTTTTATTGTAGTTCTTTTTCAGTTCGTGAATCATGTTTCTTTTTTTCTACGTCTTATGGTCTTATGGATGATCAATTTATCGTGAAACACAATAAACTTTCATTATTTTCATTTCTAAATAACTCATTTATAAAAATAATAGTATTTATAGGTCACTTTTCTTATTAAGAGTCAGTAATAGATCCATTTATCTTCAGATACAGAATACAGATTCATGGACTCCCTGAGTATAAGCAGTTGCAATCTCTCACCTAATTATTTGGAAACATTCACAAGACAATTTATTACTAATAAATCGTTTTGTGAATTTGAAACTCATAAGTAGTTACTTTTCTATATTACCATCAATAATTACCCTTTATCGTCCGATAGGACGAAACAATATTTACATTCATTAGTTCCACTTAGAATAAGAAATTCCAATGCTAATATTATAATCAATTTGAACTCATTATTTAGAGACATTAACAAAACAGTTTCCCGTAAAAATGCTACAGTGGTCTTTTTTATTTTGAAACTAACAAATAGTTACTTTTCTTATGCGTCTAATGTTCAAACATATACCCATTTATCGTCAAATAGGACGAAACAAATTAACACTCTTTGTATGCTCATTTGTTGAATTCCATAAATTGAAAATAATGATATTGGAAGAGTTCATTCAAAAGAGTTGCAAACTAGAGGCATATATACACTCAGAGAGTGCAAACCTCCGCCGTCACGGGATCCTTATGAGCCTTCCGAGGCGGATTTTTCACGACTGGGGCGGCGTAGAGGGACGGGGGAGGGTTCCCCTCGACGGAAATTCCGAGAGGAAGACGCTCCCGGCACCCGATTTCACATCACAGCGACATCTATTGGCAGAGTAGGCTAACTTTAAATATTTATTAGTATTTAGCTCGTTTTGCATCTTATTTATGCACTCAGAGATATTAAAATTTAATCACTTGTTCCTTTTGGCATTTCCAACAACTCCACAAAGTTTCATCCGAATCCGTTCGGTACTTTTTGAGTTATCCTGCTGACAAACCAACAAACCAACGCCAGTGAAAACAATACCTCCTTCGGCGGAGGTAATGATAAGGATCGAGGCCCGTTAGAAGTGAGTATTGTATTTTGAAGGATGATATTATTTTCTTGTAATTACCTCCACCGAAGGAGGTATTGTTTTCACTGGTGGTTGGTTTGTTTGTTAGTTGGTTTGATGGTTTGTCAGCAGGATAACTCAAAAAGTAATGAACGGATTCGGATGAAACTTTGTGGAGTTGTTGGAAATGCCAAAAGGAACAAGTGATTAATTTTAATATCTCTGAGTGCATAAATAAGATGCAAACGAGCTAAATACTAATAAATATTTAAAGTTAGCCTACTCTGCCAATAGATGTCGCTGTGATGTGAAATCGGGTGCCGGGAGCGTCTTCCTCTCGGAATTTCCGTCGAGGGGAACCCTCCCCCGTCCCTCTACGCCTCCCCAGTCGTGAAAAATTCGCCTCGGACGGCTCATAAGGACCCAGTGACGGCGGAGGTTTGCACTCTCTGAGTGTATATATGCCTCTAGTTAATATTCACATCAAATAACTGCAAGTCAAGTTTGTTTCGTGTGTTTATCTCCTAGAATAGACCCACCTCACCGGAATCTAATCCGGTATCAGACGGTAGTGACCTATCTAGTATCTATTGTCTTTATTAATAAAATATCATTAAAAGTGCATAAACATTTAAATGTCCCAAAAATATAATCCTCCAGGGACAATCTTCGTTCCCCGATATTACCTTCGAGTTGTCTTGTCTTCTGTCGTGTAAGAGGACAATTGTGAATGAGGTGATACGGAGTTTCCTCATCGTCGTTACAGAGCCGGCAACTTATACTTTATTATATAATGCATACTGGAATTTTTATTTTTTAAACATTTTTTCTTTTAGACAACCCCGTTGGAGAAAAATAAATCCATTTGTTATTGTATCATAACAAGTTAATCAGAAAGATGCACTTCCTACATACCTACAAGATCTGAATGGAGTATTCAGACTAATATAATATTGAATGAGCACTACAAATGAGCACTTGTATAACCTAAATAGACAAACTTTCTTCTTAGAGTTATCCGAGTCAAGATCTTTATGATGTGGCTTCCCGTGGAACAACGTGGGTGCTTTCAAACAAGTTTAACTAAACCCCTAGATAGATTTGATACGCCTTGCTTTTCGCTTCAAATTGACGAGCTCTATTAAAATAAATTGACGTCATAATACAATAATTCCTTCAGTATATATATTTTATACTTTTTTATTAAAAATCATTAATCGTAACGGATTTGATATATGTATTTATTTGTCGCAAATGATTATAATGTAAGAGTCTGAGGCAAGCAATTCAACTCTCTAAAGAAAGAAGAAGGGCAAAAGGTTTTTGCATTCATAAAAAACGCAGAAATTTAACTAACACTTAGAGAAGTTAAAACTATTACAAAAAATGTATATATAAGAACATTCTCTATGGAGACAAGGGGAGGACGTACAACACACTGCACAGATGTGACATGATCATTAAGGGAAGAATCTTCTGTTAGGAACAGTGCAATAATTCCTTTGTCTTCATTATGATGTGAACTCTTATTGGTGCTCCAACATGAAAAACTATCACAATAATACTGATAAGAAAAAATGAATATAAATAGAAGTACAACAATGATGAACATCACATTATCATCCCTCTAAAGAACTCTGAATTATTAATAATATTCGTTTTATGCTACTGACCTAGTTTTCTTATTATTATGATGATGACTAAAGATTAATATTTCCAGCAATATAAAAAACTATAATGTTTGTATGTAGCTCTTTCATTAATACAATAACTATATATATATAACTATAAGTATACATATATATATATATCAGAGACGGATTCGGTAGAAAAATCTACCGCCGGTTCGATATTCGGTATATACCTTCTGCCGATCGATATCGGTATTCGGTAGATTTTATTATATATCTACAGTATCGATCGATATTCGGTACGGTAGATAAGAAAGAGAGAGAAATTTATTTATATATCTGCTCTGTGACTTCTTCATATGCATTTACTATCGGGCAATTTATAACAAAGGACAATTAAGTACATAATTTGTGATAATTTATAAGAGATTATTTGAAATTTAATAGATACCAATCTTATATAAATTATGGTAGGCGGAAAATTGCCCGAAGAAAATTGCCCGAAGGAAAATTGCCCGAAGGAAAATTGCCCGAATGGAAAATTGCCCGAAGGAAAATTGCCCGAATGGAAATTGTCAGAATTTTTTAGTATTTTTTAAATCCCAAAATGCCCAAAGCCTTATATAAGTCCCCTAAGAACTCAAGTTTATACCCAAAATGTTAGGGTTTTTGGGGTGCTGCTGGACCTCAAAACGTGATAATTTCTACCTCGTATGCTAAAATAATTCATGTTAGCCCCTCAAAACCCAAATTTTTTGTTCCGCCGGGTCTCAAAATGTAATTGTATCCATGTCTTAATTTAAGCTAAAAATGAATGATTAAAACCGTTGCTTGAATTAGTCATGTTAGCCCCTTAGAACACAAATTTATATCTCAAAATTTTGAGGTCGATTTCTGGAATAATAGCTCTTTTGCTCTTGATAGATATTACGTTAATGGATAAAGATAATTTTACAAGAAAAAATCACCGTAATTTCTTTGTTAGACCCAGTATTTTTAAGCCTCACGTTTTGAGGTCCGAACTCAACTCAAAAAGGGGTATAAATTTGTGTTAGGAGCCTTTTGATTGATAGTACCTGCTTGGCTTAAATTTATATCATAATTGATAATTTGTCAAATTGATTATATTAAGTTACAGTTTATAACAGAACAAAGAATATATATATAAACAAAAAAACATACAATACAAACAATAAGTCTCTGGCCGTTATAAAGACAGAATAGATCGCTTATTCAATACGCAGGGGAGTGCATCTTTGTCTGTTGCATCCATTTTTTGTTTCGCCTCTGAATTTCATACGCAGTAGGATTTAAATACTTACAAAGGAATTTATTTCTTGCATCAAAATAGTTCTTACTTTATGATGAACTAAGCTAACAAATAAATATATATTAGGTCGTAATAAACACAAAATATATCGCCTATTCTATACAAAGGGGAATGTATCCATTTTTCTTTTGTCTTTGAATTTTAAATCAAAATTTATACGTAGTAGATATAATCAGACATAATTAATTTCATTTGGTTACAAAAATAGAAAGTTATTAATATCAAATATATTTAATTTTGTCAGCAACTAAATATATTTTTTACCACAAAATAAATATTACTTCTTAAATTTAATTTAAAGTTTAAACTTTACGTTACTACAATTTGTAAACACGGCCTATTATGTTCATTTATGTCCAGAATTTGGTCACAATAACTGATAATATTTAAGAACCGTATTTTCCAGATTATCAGTTGTTCCGTAGTATAAGTCGGACAGGCCAAAAATGAAGAAGGAAGGAGGAAAAGGCATATATGAGTCCCACCGGAGTATAAGTTGAACTTGAAAATACCTACATATATGGAAATTGTCTAAGGAACGTTTTATAGTGCATTCAATCATTTTGTAACATTTTTGGGGAAATTTATTATACCATAAATTATATATGTACTTAGATTTTGTAGGATATGGAAGGCTATAGATTTTTTTCATTTACTGTCTCTTATTGTCCGATATTAAATGCACTTTCAGGTACTCTAGTATTCAATGCATAGCATAAGCTTATATTGAATGTATATTCATGTATCTGGTCTATACTACTATAAGTTGTGGCTGTTTATTTATTTTGCAAAGTTCAAGTTCTTCACACAAGGGAGCACTTCACAAATTACTTTGTTTATGTTGGGAAAGGCGACAGTTGAACGATGTCTCTCCGATTGTCAATCGGTACGGTATTTGGTAGTTTCTACCGAATAACGTATAATCGGTTCGGTATTTGAAATCTACCGTCGGTAGTATCGAATACCGATTTACATTCGGTAGTCGCAGCTCTGATATATATATATGTATATATATATAATATATTGAAATGAAAAGCAGGTATGAAGTGATTTTTTGATGCATTATTCTAAAAATAAAGAATGAAAGTTATAAATGATACAGCTTCTTCGCAATATCTTTTTCGTAAAGTGAACTTTACCATTCTTTTCAAACTTTATACTTCTGAAAAACATGTTTTTCCTTTTGGCAAAGATTATATTTATTGTTATTGCCATATATAGATTAATGTTATGCATAAATAATACATTTTAAATTGCTTTTTCTACCGATTTTTCATGAGAATATCCTAATATTATATTTCGTTCAAAAACAAACAGTATTTTTAGTTTTTTTATGTCTTTTAAAGTCTGTGTACTGCACTATACCACATTTTTATTCATCCATTGTTGTTTTTAGAGATTCCGTTGGCTTCTAATTGATTTGGCTATGTGTTGAAAATATTTATATGTGACGTAGAATAATCATAGAATTACCATAAATTAATATTTGATATAAATAAGTAGTTATTAATTTGTGTATTTACGATATGGTCATAAAAACAGAGATTTATCTATCGTTTCTATCCATGAATTTCCCTACAATGGCCGTGCCTGACCTAGCCCAAGGCCTTGATGTTCACAATCAACAAATCAGAAAATCAGCATTATATTGAAATCGGGGATTTTAGAGTCGCTGTAAAGTACTTTAAAAAAAGAATGGATAATCAATAAGTCCATCTTTGCTGATGTTTTTATCTAATGCTTATGAAGAACTTATGATCGTTAGAAAATAATCGTGAAATTTGATTTGAAAAATATATATCATTTGTTTAAAACATAAGAAGCATCACTTAAAGAATATTGAATCTTATTATATATATATTTGTTTAATATTCACTAACATGCATTAGACTCAAACTAATCAAAGAGGTTTATTTCAAAAACGGTGTAGCTGACAAGGAGTTTTAAATGCCATACCTACTCACAAACCTATTTGCAGTAATATATATATATATATACAAAAAAGCTTCACCAATTTTACTTACAAATAAGTTTATGACACTTTTTAGGTGTTATGATATCAAACCATTTTTTATTTTTTGAAACATCATTGTAGATAATGTGTAAACTTAACCAACTAAAATATATATATGCCTTACATTAGTATTAATGCATTGATTGATATGAATCATCTAATACATATATTCAGTACGGATACATGAATTTCTAGTAATAAAGATTTAGGATAGTCTTCTTTTTATCAAATCGATAATACGAAAATCCCTTTTCTCACATGTACAATCTGTATTTTTAGTTACATTACACAGCAACAAAGAACAAGACATAGTATTAAGACATACTATTTTATATAGAATAATCAATTTGCAATAAACATGAAAACAGTATGTGTTTTAAGCATTTTTGCCTAATTGTTCCATGGAATTCCAACCTCCAGCTAGATATGAATAAGTATTAGAGCATTGAAATACGTCCATCTAATCCAGGATATTTTCTATGAGCTTGATCCATAGAGATATAAAGATATAGAGAGATTTTGGATTCGTCAGAGAAATACGTCATTGTGTAAAGAAAATAGTTTCTGTGGTCCAATATAAACAAGTAATTTGTACTACGTCATCGTAAGCTGGTCATAGAGATAGAATCTATCTCTATAATCAGTTACGGTGACGTAGTACAAATTACTTTGTTTATATTGGACACACAGAAACAACAGAACGCTGTTTCTCTGCTGTTGAAGGAATCACCTCTCTCTTTATCTTTATATCTCTATGGGTTAATTATATTGAGTCTAGGGAGTGGAACCGGCGGCTTCAACATTGATTGATGAGCACGCTTCCTCTATCTTAATAAATATTTTACTTTAAAACAAAACCCGTTTTAAATGTCGAAAGAAAAATTGTAAAATAAAAATTAGCAATGTTTTGGATAAATGGTTTCGGTAATTGAGACTTATCAATACATGTTCAAAGCTGATCTAAGGATATATAGATTAACTTGTTTAAGTTTATTTTCTTCTTTAAGTATAATATTAGTTTTATTTTTGTTCTAATTATTTTATTCGGTAATCTGCGACAATTTATACAGTTTAAAAATAAAATTATTTACAGGAACCAGAGTAAAACTTTTCAAGGCAGTTGCGAAAATAGATAAATGAACATATTTTCTTTGTTTTTTCTCGAGACAAATAAGTTTACTCAATAACAAAATGTTATTTTGACAATGGTTTTGTAAAATTGTAATCTTTTTGTTGTTCTGGTTGTAAACCAACCATTTAAACAATGGAAATAAAGAAACATATTACAGCCTAAATTTTATTTCTATGCATAATGATAGTACCTCTATATGAAAATAAACTGATTTTTTTAAATGTATTTTATATATGAGCCCTCATAGTTTATCATATTGTTATTGTAAATTACCTTTGAATATAAAAAAATCATGTTTGAATATCTATTTTAAAGAAAGTTAATCATTAATATAAATTATAGGAATCAGGCTTGTTCACTTTTTATTTCAATCCTCAGAATCAAATGTACATATAATTTCAATGTTATGGTTTTCCTTAGACCACACACTATCCAAACTAATAAAGTCCTTATATAAGTGTGAAGCGCATCCAAATTAATTTATATTAACTTAGAGTCCTTCGGAGCTGGGATTAGATCTAAAAACAAGTTATAGCATTCTTAAATCTCGAAAGGAGGAACGTTCAAGATCATAATGTCATAGAAAGAGATGATAGATTCGATAAACTGATTTTAAACTTCCAGTGGGATGTAATTCCATCTGTCCAAAAAAAGTATTAAAAAAACGTATAAACTCAGGAAAAACTATATATCTAGTTCCTAATGCATGTGAGCGAAAATATTTTTTATTATAATTATATATATATATACAGTCGTCCCTCGCAAAGTCGCAACGGCCCGGATCCACTACACGACCATCGCAATATATATATGAGGGTCGCAATGTTGATATATATGAAGTATAGAGAGATTTGACATCGCCCGGCGTTTAAACCTTCGCCATTTTGCCTTGTTGTCGTACGTGCGTCTGAATACATGTACGCGGCCAGACCTTTTTTATGGGCCGCCATCTTGCTTTTTCGAAGATTTACCAGTTTTCAACCTCAAATATCTTAAAAACCACTGAATATTTCTAAATTTTTGTACCCCCACATTGTTTTGCCGTGAAAAAACGGGAGCCCGTCACGTATAAAAGAACTGCGAGATGTCGAGGGGCGAAGTAACGAGGGCCGACTGTATATTATATATATATATATATAATATATATGTATATATTTTATTTTACATAATTTTCTTTTTTATAACATATTTCTATATATGTATATATATAATATTTTTCATAAGTTTTTTTGTAATACATATTTCTATCCCATAATGCAAATATTTTTTGTATCCATGTTCAAATCAAATATAAATATTGTTTAGATAATACCGTAAATGAAAGTACAATATGAAGGTTTAGCAGGAGATTTTAGTACTCTCATTATTTTTTTCGTCGATTATATTAGCATAAGTGACAAAAAACTGGAAACATAAAATATTCGAGTCATCGAGAAGCCAGCGTTTTCTTAATAACCCAATCAATAGAAGTTATAATAAAGTATCTATCAAATCCTTGATATATATTCCTCTACGAATTCAAAATATACTTGAAAATTGTTTAAATGTGGGACAAAAATTACTTTGATATAATATTTAGCATTGCATAAAACCACAAGCTCCTTATAAGTCCATTAAAGTCTATTTTTGGTTGTTATTTGTTTTTCTCTGACGCTCAGGAATTTAATGGTTCGGTAGTTATGAATATCTCTTTAGAAAGTCCAAATATAAAGGACCAAAACAACGACATATAGATTGTTGATTCCAAAAGTAAAGGAATCATGTACATATGTTAAGAAGACATCTTTAAGTATAATGTCCCAGGCACCAAAACGTGAATGCTGTACTTTTCTTTTTAAATATTTATTTCTCAATTGTAGACATATTATATAAACGCAAATGAATAAGCTGCTCGTCTAAATTATGTTATACTATGTGTTATACATAAGAGAGAGCCGCACCTTAGAGCTAAAGGGCTCTTTGATTACAAAAAGAATCATGATATATATATATATATATATATATATATATATATATATATATATATATATATATATATATATATATATATATATATATATATATAGATATAGATAGATAGATATAGATAGATAGATAGATAGATAAATATATGTATATAGATATATATACCTATATATATAAATTAATATATAGATAGATATAGACATATATATACCTATATTTATTTATATATATAAAGGCGGGAGAGATAAACAGTTGCTTACCGAGAATCCTCGTTCCGTTTTTCGAATGCTGTTTGTTTTATTGTAGTTATATAATGATGGTTATCATAAATATTAGGTCAACAACAATTATGAAATTGATATATATAAATATGTATAGATGTGACGTCACTTCTTTTTCTATTTATGAAATGGATTTTTAGGGATGTTGTTCCACTTTTTATTCTGAGAAAACGAAAAAAAAACACAACTGTTTTTATCGTTTTATTATAAAGAGCCCTTCTGTTTCACATCATGCTACCATTAAAACTGGTTTCGAAGGGAACGCATAACACAATGGAGTGGGGAAAAAAGGGGGGAATACAGAGGAGTCCTTTCTAGTTGATCCCCTAGCGCTCCCTATAGACGATCGATTTTCCCTCTTTAGCAATGGCAGGAGTCGTCTCTATCCCTCTGCTGCAAGCTTTCTCTCTCCATTTTGAACACACGCAAAACGCAACACCAAAAAAGGGGAAATAAACTGAGCGCACTCACAACCTTCGAAAAAAGGGAGACTATTTTTTTCTGGGATCGTCTACTAGTTTAGCTAATAGACATAACTACATCAGCCAACGTCAAGAACACTTGTACTATGAAGAATTAGGAGTATAAGATGAGATCCACAGTACATCAGATATAATATTATGATCACCTGGAGCTCTCATACACAAAAAAGAATGTCTCCCCATAATCCTTTTAATATCCAATATTTCAAAAGGAAAACGTCAAAATAAGCTATTATGGCTGAGGTTCTTAAATCAAGTCTGTTGGGATTTGTATACTATTAGTGAAGCTAAACGATATATATATGTTTAAAGATGCTCCTGCATGGTTGTCATAATAATGATTGTTGTTGTATGGTTAAATAAGGATAATTCTTAGGAAGAAAGCTAAGGTTCAAAAGAAAGAGAAAGCCTGGCTTAAATGGCATATGAAAGCTCGTTTTAAATGTTTAAATACAGATGCTGGAAAAAATCAAATGTTAATGTAGGATTCCATTTTTTCTGGTTGATATCCCTTTGAACTTGAATAATAAGTCTTAGACATACTGTATGGTCTAACACATTGTAACCATTAGGCTGGGTATACATATGTGTGGGGGGAGAGAGATTCTACGAATTGTATATATCCCTACTCACTAATATAAAAGCTTCCAACTTTAATAATGTATTGCCTAATGATACCATGAACTCCATTGTTTGAAAAGGAACGTCAAAATAAACAATATGAATTGAACTTGAGGCATTTATGATATTAATTTATTTAAAAAAATAATGTTTTCATTAAGAGCGCTCACATTTGAGATATTGACGAGTTCTACATTCATCTTAACTAAAGTAATTAATGCAAGTTGGTGTCATTTTTTGTATATATATATACCTATACCTATATAGTATAATACTGGAGGAGTTCACCAATATGAAGAAGGACGTCGTCGCCAAGGCCTGCGGCCGCTTCAGGCACCGCCTCGAGATGGTCGCCGCCGCTTATGGGGGCTATATTGAAAAAAAAAAATTAAAAAAAAAATATATATATATATATATTAGGGTTGTTCTTATTTTTCAAATGTTTGAAATGTTAGCGACTTTGAGCATTTTCTGTTTCTTGGTGATAAAAGAAGACGACATACAAAGTTTGAACAAAATCGGTCAACATTACGAGGTCGCGCAACGAGGTCAAAGTTTTAAATTTTTTGTAAAAATATAGTTTTCCGCAAATTTCTTCAAAATGGTGGACGTTACAGACTTCAATAATTATTATTAATTTAAAGGAAATCTAATTTACTACCAGACGTATGTTTAATGTTTTTTAATAAAACAAAGTTTTCAGTAAAAACAAAGCAAGAAAGGGAGTGAGTATTGTTAGCTTATTTCATAGCTTTTTTGTATCAATTAACTTCACTCGCCTGTAGAAGATGACTTGTTCGCTTCAGAGTAAAATAGTACTTTTAAGTTAGTAAAACTTTAGATGATAAATCCAAAAATGACCTTAGTTGCATTTTATCAATTCAGAATTCAGTACAATCTGAGTTTACATCATATGATTCAGAGCCTGTATTGACCTATAAGAAATCGATTATAAAAAAATAATAATAATTTGTTTCTTAGATTTGCGTCAAGGTATCTTCTCAAAATTTTACTTTATCTCTGACGCATACATAATCCATTATATGCGTCATTTTGTACGCGAGATAGGCTTTTTTTAATGTGCATATAACTCTCTACTTATTAAATTGACATGATTTAGTATACCAAAATATTAAAGCTGGTTAACCAAGCTTTCATTTGATATATTTTGTGTTCTAAAAATCGCTATACTTTAAGAGATTTAAGCAAATACGTACTCCCCAAAAATTGATCTTTTGATATGAGAATATACGATTACCATTTGGTAACGGCAGTTAGTGTAACCTGGATAGGAAGAAAAAAAGAAGGGAGAGGAGTGAGGACAAAATACTCCCTCCCTTCTCTTTCTATCCAGGTAACACTAACAAAGTAATGTTGACCGATTTTATTCAAACTTTGTATGTCGTCTTCTTTTATCACCAAGAAACAGAAAATGCTCAAAGTCGCTAACATTTCAAACATTTGAAAAATAAGAACAACCCTAAATATATATACATATATATATATAGTATATATATATATATATATAATATATATATATCATATATATAATATATATATATATATATATATATATATATATATATATATATATATATATATATTATATATATATATATATATATATATATATATATATATATATATATATATATATATTGTGTGTGTGTGTGTGTGTGTGTGTGTGTGTGTGTGCCTTTCGTTTAACAAAAAAATTGTTGAAAATATTGGTAAATAAATAAGTTATCATTATTTCAAAATTTGTTTTAATTAGTCCGGATTATACGTTACCTGTATATGGTATACTAATAAAAAAAATTCCGTTCGTTCGTTCGTTTCCCTGTATCTCCCGAACGATTCATTAGATCTTGACAAAATTTCAGTGAATAGTTTTGAGAGCTCAGGGAGTGTTTTAGTGGGGTTGTCACTCGCGGAAAATTCGTCATCGACATACTTATTTTATTCGCTAAAATGTTTTTTGCCGATTTTTTTAAATTGCCCAGTTAGATTTTGACCAAATTTTCTGTGGATGAGACTGAGTAGTATGACGTGTTTTTTTTAATATTCGGTGTTTACCGGAAAATTCGTTTTCTACATGATTACTTAGAAATAAGTTTTTTTTCTATCCCTGTCTTTTCCCCCAAATTTAAATTTTTTGGAATTTTTTTTTTTATAACGCAACATCGCACTTATCAAATTTTATAAATGCCTATAGATGGAGTGTGATGTCAACCATTCTCAACTTTTCTTGATAAATATATGAAGTCGTACTCTCTCTTAAGTTTTGCTGTTTTCCCCCTTCAACGGAGATCAAACAAATACTCTGATATTCAGCGCTACCATTCATATATTCGGCACTCTATGTTCTCTGTGAAATGACTTAAAAGTAACTTTTTAATGATATTTAATACCTAGCTTAAGGAATACAAAACAGAAAAAATGGCAATAAAGACCCAATGATAACTTTTAAGAAACTGATCTTAAAATGAAAAGTCACATGCGATGACATCAATAAAATTATTCGTGTGATTTCTTCTTTTTTACGATGTTTAAATACTAAGCCGTAAGGAATACAAACGGAAAAATGGCAATGAAGACCCAAACACAACTTTTTAAGGAACTGGTTTTAATATGAAAAGTCACATATGATGCCATCACTAAAATTATTCGTATGATATTTTTTCTATTCCAAAGACTATTGTCAAGTTGGAAATCCCGGGTAACATTGCTAGTATATATATTAGGGTTGTTCTTATTTTTCAAATGTTTGAAATGTTAGCAACTTGGTAGATTTTCTGTTTCTTGGTGATAAAGAAGACGACATACAAAGTTTGAACAAAATCGGTCAACATTACGAGGTCGCGCAACGAGGTCAAAGTTTTAAAAATTTAGTAAAATATAGTTTTCCGCAAATTTCTTCAAAATGGTGGACGTTACAGACTTCAATAATTATTATTAATTTAAAGGAAATCTAATTTACTACCAGACGTATGTTTAATGTTTTTTAATAAAACAAAGTTTTCAGTAAAAACAAAGCAAGAAAGGGAGTGTGTATTGTTAGCTTATTTCATGGCTTTTTTGTATCAATTAACTTCACTCGCCTGTAGAAGATGACTTGTTCGCTTCAGAGTAAAATAGTACTTTTAAGTTTAGTAAAACTTTAGATGATAAATCCAAAAATGACCTTGGTTGCATTCTATCAATTCAGAATTCAGTACAATCTGAGTTTACATCATATGATTCAGAGCCTGTATTGACCTATAAGAAATCGAGTATGAAAAAAATAAATCATAATGTGTTTCTTAGATGTGCGTCAAGGTATCCTCTCAAAATTTTACTTTGTCTCTGACGCATTTATAATCCATTATATGCGTCATTTTGTACGCGAGATAGGCTTTTTTAATGTACATATAACTCTCTACTTATTAAATTGACATGATTTAGTATACCAAAATATTAAAGCTGGTTAACCAAGCTTTCATTTGATATGTTTGGTGTTCTGAAAATCGCTATACTTTAAGAGATATAAGCAAATACGTACTCTCCCCCAAAAATTGATCTTTTGATATGAGAATATACGATTACTATTTGGTAACGGTAGTTAGTGTAACCTGGATAGGAAGAAAAAAAGAAGGGAGAGAAGTGAGGCAAATACTCCCTCCCTTCTCTTTCTATACAGGTAACACTAACATAATTACCAGATGGTAATCGTATATTCTCATATCAAAAGATCAATTTTTGGGACTTAATTTTTTTAAGCCGGGCCAAAACCGGGCCGGGACATAATATATATTTTCGTTCCTTCGACATTCTAAAGTAAAATATTTCCAAAAAAAGTGATGACGTTTTTTAAGAAAAGAATTTCCAAAGTGATGATTTTTTTTTTTAAGAATTTCCAAAAAAAGTAATGACGTTTATTTTAGAAAAGAATTTCCAAAGTGATGATGTTTCGTAATACGAAATTCCTTTCTAAAAAAAAAAAAACGTCCTCACTTTTTTTTGGTAATTATTCTCTAAATAAAAATTTATGAACGACAAACGAAAGAAAAAATTGATGTCCCGGCCGGTGTCTTTAAAAAACCGAAACCGGAAAGGGATGCTCAAAAAACTGCCGGGACCCGGGCCGGGTACCCGGTCGTTTCCTGATATATATATTTATATATACTATATGTATGTATTTATATATAATTCTTTTACATTCAAAAATCGGGCTACTCTACTTACAAGTTAATATTTTGAAAGTGTGTCATTCACAATATCGAGTGGAGTATTTTATTTTCCTTTATAGAAAGTTATAAAGTTATAAGGGAGGTTATGACATCATACTGGGTTTGTTAAGGATTCTTTATACTTAAATACGTATTTGATAATATTGTCCAGTTTATATATTTATTGAGTATACGTTTTGTGTATTTTTCCTTCCCATAAAAATATTCAACTATGAAATATTAAACGCTTTAGCTTCTAGAAGGTCTAGCTAGCTAGGCTGATACCTTATTGAGTTCCGGTGAGGTGGAATGATCTAAATGAGCTAAACCAAGAAACAAGCTATGAAAACAAAAACAAAAAATGACGCCTTTTACTTTTAAGAATTTCATTGACCAATTTATTACAACTTACAGTAGGTTTACTTTTGCTTGTGATTCGTATTTTGCGAGGTTGAGGGTCGGGTAGCCCAAAGGATTTTATCTTTGTGCATAGAGATCATTTTGTGACAGTTTGAACGAAATCAGATTAATAGATTAGGGGTGTCCGATCCTCAAATCTAAAAAACGCAAAGTATCCTAGTACAAGGGCTTAGGTAAATCAACTTAAATTGGTAACGAATCTTCATCCGCCTATGAGATCCTCTGATTTAATATCAATTCATCCCCGATCACAACAAAATTGTTTGATGGCCTGTCTTTGTCTGAAAATGAGATTGAACGAATTAATATTTGCAAATGCGGGGCTGGATATATCGTTATAACATTCAAAAACCCTATTGATGTTATTAATCGGTTCTCAAAATTTAAGAAATGGTCAAAATTGGAGGACGGAATTCTTTATAACATTCGAGGCATTGAGAACATAACGAAAATGCAAAACCCGATTGACATTATTGTCAAAAATGCCTCTGAAATACACATGGAAGACTTCAAAAGTCTTATTTCAGAATTTGGAGAGGTCGTTGGAGAGCCTGAGGACGTACCACTTCAAGTCACTGCTGATAACGAGGGAGAAGAGAGATTGCTCAAAGTTTTAAAACAGTTTAAGTCTGGCCAACTTAAGTTTAAAATTAAACCTAAAAGAAAATTACCGGTGTTTCTTCCAGTGAGAGGAAAAAGGGTGGAAATTATTAGCAGTTTCCAGGCAGTTCAGTGCTATAAATGTCTTAAGTTGGGACATGTAAAGGCAAGTTGCACGGAAGAAAGACGCATGTCCTACTCGGAATATGAAAAATACTTGAGAAACGCTCTTGGTCTCCCTATTAGAATTGGAGGAGCTGACGAGAGAGCCATAACAGAGATTGCTGCGCGTCGGGAGCGAAAAGAAGAAGAAGTGCACGGGAAGCCAATAAAGAGTGCCACTGTCGCTGAAGAAACACCTATTGAGGGGAATCACCCAAAGGAAGTGGAATCCACAAAAGCAGGAGTCCAAATAGAGGAACTCTCGGGTTTACCAAAACCTCTTAGGAGTGACTGGAATATGATCCTGAGGAAACCAAAAAAGTTGAGTGAAAACCGGCAGAGCAACTCCTCCAAGAAATACTCCAAAAGGCTAAATAAAAGTCCTCTTGAGGACGTAAGAAAGAAAGCTCGGGAGAGGAGTCCGACGGGACAAGGGAGAGAGGACAACGGGGAACCCACAACAACTGATCCAAAACTCGACAACCTGGTTAAGACTCCTCAAAAAGGATCTCCAGGTGCCCGACGTGGGAGTCCTTCTTTGGAAGAAATAGAGCCAGCGGATCTTAGTTCGTAAGAAATTTTTAACCTTATCGTGCTCGACTGTTTTATTTGTGTATTTTACCTCTGGTGGTTTTATTTATTTATTCCCCCCCCCCCCTCACGCTCCAATGATAACTTCTAAGTTGAATTTTTTAACACACAACGCTGATTGTTTTTTAAATAATGAGAAAAGAGCATCCCCCCCCGCTTCTAGTCTTTTGAAAATTTTAACCGCTAATGTGAATTCAATAGTGGACTTATCGAAAAGAAAGCAAGTTATCAATCATTTTTTAGACCAAGATCCTGATATTTTATCAATGTGCGACACCAGGGTAGTAGACTCGGTTGAAGAGATGCTTAACATGACTGGCTATGCTGTGGTGCAAGTCCCGGCGGTAAGGCTAGGAGGGAAACATCCTTCCAGAGGAATTTGGTTAGCAATAAAAAAATCCTTTAATCCAAAAGTTATTAAAATTGACAAACGTGGTAACTACGTTATTATCTCTATAACTTGGAATAGATCGGCTATCAAAATTATCTCAGTGTATGGCCCAAATAAAGACGACCCTTCTTTTTATGATTACATTGAATCGCTGTTAGCAGATGGTTTGAGTTCGAGAAATGAGGAATTCATCTTGCTGGGAGATTTTAATATGGTCATGGATCAGGAAAGAGATACTAGGGGCTACTTGAATAAAAATAATCCAAAGGCAACTAGGAGAATGAAAGAAATTATTATGAAACATCGTCTAGATGATGTAGCGACAAAATTTAACCCATGCCCGGATCATACTTTTCTTTTAAAACGTGAGGGTAAGATAGTGAAGTCTTCCAGACTAGATTACATATTCGTGTCTCCTGGTCTGTATGCTTTATTAGGAGACTATTGTGTATTACCTCCTCGACAATCAGATCATCTTCCTATCATGACAGAAATAGCTGCTTCAAATAATCCCAACAAGACGCATTGGAAATTAAATGTTAGTCTTCTAGAGGATGATAATACATGCCAAAAGGTAAAAAAAGTTATCGAAGGAATTCTGATTAGACTTGAAAAAAAAGAAATTAGAACATGTTCCCATGCATTAAAATTAGTACTGGACTGCTCCAAGAGAGAGTACATCAAGTTAGGAGTAAGACTTAGCAGGGAGAGAAAAGAGAGAAAAAAGGAGTTAGACCATATAATGTTAGCTGGTGGTCCTAACGAGGATGTGGCAGAGGAAATGAAGAAAATTGATGAGTATTATACGAATGGTTATAAAATCCGAAGTGGCTTTAAAGATCTACCTAAAGAAAACGTTTTGATAGAGAAACTTAGGAAGCAGGAGGTGAACGGAATGGAAAAGAAAGAAGTGAAGTCAATAGTCGGGGGAGGAGGAACTCAGTTACATGGCAGTAAAGTTAAAAATAATGCAATAGTTGATTACTTCCAAAATATTCACAAATGTTGGGAATGTGTAAAGGAGAGCCCCGGGATCTGTCAAAAGTGTGCATCCCAAGGACAAATACACGTAGGTAAGGACTTATACAAATACAGTAAAAAAAATTAGTAAAGGACACAGTCGACAAATTGGATCAGGAAATTTCGATTAAAGAAATAAAAGACTACATCATTAGTTACAAAAAGAAAAACTGTGCACCAGGACTGGATGGCTTCCCAATGGAATTTTACAAAAAGTTTAGCGTTTTGTTGAGCCCGCTTCTGCAGAAGGTGTATAAAGAGGCTAATGCTCTTGGTTTTCTTTGTAGTCATATCACTAGGGGAAGATTGATTTTGATTCCGAAAACAGGCAAAGATCCGAGACAAATAGGAAATTTGCGTCCATTAACAATGCTTAACACTAGTTATAAAATTTTTAGTGGCATATTAGCCTTGAGGATAAGGGATGTCCTTCCTTCTATTATTCATTCATCGCAGAAGGGCTTTTTGAGAGGTAGGTGGATGGATGACGTCATTAGGGGCATAAAAGACTCTATTTCTTCAGCAAAGCAAAATGTACAGGAAATCACAGCGGTGGCAATTGATTTTAAGAAAGCCTTTGATAGTGTGTCTCATGCTTGGATACTAAAAAGCTTAGAGTTGCACGGACTAGGTGAAAAATTTAGATACATGATAGGGCTGTGTTTGAAAAATATCCAAACAAGCTACAAGGAGGACAGTTATAAATTCGATATAAAAAGAGGTTGTAGGCAGGGTGACCCGATTTCCCCATACTTGTTTATTATGGCATTGGATTGGCTTCTAGTGGAACTCAATGTAACCCAAAGTATAAAAGGCGTGAAAATCGGTACGGAAGAAATTAAAGTTGAAGCCTTTGCTGACGACTTAACGATGTTGTTCTCGGGCAGTGAAAAAGACATTAAAGAATCTGCAGAAATTACCTTTGGCACATTAAGGAATTTTTCAAAACTGTCTGGTCTAGAGATTAATGTGGAGAAATCTAAATATATAGGATGCAGTGCTGGGGTATTGGAAGTTATCGGTTTAGAAAAGGTCTCCGTGCTTAAGGTGTTGGGATCCTTCATTTCAATAGACGAAACAGACTGGACCGAGAACAAAAAAATGATCGAAGAAAAGTTAAGACGAGCAGCAGCACTCTACTCGAGTGTTCTGAGCCTCAATCTTCCTGCGAGAGTCTATGTTTGGAACACTTTAATATTGCCCAAGGCCACCCATCTGCTAAGATCTACAGCCTATAGTGAAGAACTGATATCGAGGGTTTTGGAATTAGAAACATTTTTCCTCTTTAAAGACAAACCAAGTCGAATTTTCACTAGGAGAAGAATTGTTCTTGCCAAAAAGTGGGGAGGCCTAGGAATGATATGCTTCAAGAACTTTTGGAAATCCATTCTTTTCGGCTGGTTCAGGCGAATTTTGGATATAAATACAGTGTGGGGAAAAATTATGATTGCGAAAATGAAGTTGTGTGGGGTCTCGCATGGGGATGTGGAAGGATGTGGACCGGGAAAAGTTTTAGATATTTCCGAAACAGTAGGTCATTTCTGGGAAATAAATAAAAAAATTAACCTTGAGCTGTCGAAACAGGTCCTAGAAGAAATGGGTTGGCAAGAACCGGTGAGGGATAACCCTAGACTTTTATTTTTAGCCAATACCTCGGTCAAAAAGAAAATAGCCTTCTTGGGCGAGATTTTTAACAAAAGCCAAATATTCAATGCCAGTGAAGTTTTGGAGAGAGAAGGGATTAGAAGGAACGTCAATTTTAAAAGACGACAGTGTGGCCCGAGGGACTCCTTTTTTAATTACATCAGTAGGGTACAAAATACAAGGCTTAGGAGCTTTTTAGTGAAGGAGGGGGACAAAAAACATTTTTTGAATCAAATGGAGGGTAAAAGTGAGAGATTAGGGTTAAGTTTTACAGCGAAAGATATTATAAAAACACTACAGAACGTTAGTTTTACTTTTTCTACTTATTGGACAAAATATAGGGTGGTGTCCAATACACTGAGCTTCGGAAGCATATATGGGAGAACGCAAGAGGAAAGGGTTTGTTATTTCTGTAAGACCGAGATTGAAACAGGAAGGCATTTTTTATTGGATTGTTTTACATTGAAAAAAGTATGGGATCTAGTCATTCAAAAAATTTATACAAGTTTTGGTCATATTTTAAGAATTGATAGCATTTGTTTTATATATAAAGGTCCTGATCAAACCAAAATAAATTTTATTGTCGCAAAAATTCAAAATCTTCTTTACAAACTCAGAAGCGCTAAAACCCCCCTATCAAAAAATGTTTTTAATTTTGTAAATAGATTATTTGATGATCTCTAGTTTTATATGTTAAATTGTTACGATTTATTTTTATTTATCTCAGATTTGGATATAACGATAATATTATATTAGTTTAAAATAAATGTTGTACGGGTGTACAAAAAAAAAAAAAAATTATAACGAGCTTTTTTTAATAGCAACCTTTTTGAATCAACTCCGGGAGTGGAAATGTATAAAAACACAAATTTGTAACAATAAGAGCTATCCAAGTTTCTTGTGACGTTGTATATGTATCCTGGTTAATGTTCAGATTCACTTTGTGCATCGTGATGTCCAATTATGGAAGTAATTTTGAATGATAATTGGATTTTAATTTGTTATTCTTTACTGAAATTAAAAATAATATCCAGGAAATATTTTCTTTATTTTATTTAGGGATTAGCCTAATATCACCGAAGGCTTATTTCATTAATGCAAGTAATAAATGGGCTGAGGAAGAATTTCCTCAAAAGAGGATGGTTGCGGGAGTTGGTTACTTTATATTTGTTTCTTTGTTTCACTCCTAGATAAGCCCCACCACACCATAACTTAATCTGGCATCAGCTGGTAGAGGTCTATCTAAGAGCGATTAGTTTTATTATTAAATAATTGATATTTACATAAAAGGTTGTATATTTTTATCAGTTGGATAGCTTGCTTTCTTGTGCAACCGCTGACAATTCAGCCATTTTCCGCATTGTCCAGCCAAAATCTTTAATCAAGCGTGTTGGCCTTTCCTCATCTTCTTCAAAAGGTCTGCATGTTGAGTCTAATGATTGCCCCATAATAAATTGATGGATTTTTTAGTTAATATGACCACTGACCATTGCGACGACTATGGTTACTTGATGTCTTTTGTCCTTCCGATATAAGGCGCATAGATGAATTGCTTAAATTGTCGACAACTGCTCAAGTTATTCTAAAGAGTTCTCCAAACTGACATAGATGATTTTCTAAGAATTGCATTTGTATGGTAGACAGGTTACCCTCCTACTCTGCCTTCCTTAGCCATTTAGTCAGCAAACTCATTTCTATTGTTATTATTGTGTCCATTGATGCAACATATGGTGATGTCACAAATAAAGTTCTCAATGGCACTTTTATAATTTCTAATTTCTTTTCTAATCATATTGTCAAGCCGAGATTTAAGGATTTCAATAGCAGATAGACTATCAGAAAGAATAAGCAAACAAACAACAAAATCAAATAATATACTACCTAATCTTCTATAAATATAGTAAACAATACTTAAGTATCCTTTGTTTGTTTATGGCGACTCTTAAATATCATCATAGGGGCGATTAATTATATAAATATTTGCGAGTAGTTTTCGGAAACTAAGATGACGTCATCATGGCACTGCGAGATCGCATATATCAGTTGAAATAGGACTTTTTTCTATACAACGAGATGAAATAGTGAGTCATTCAACGTGTAGCCTAGACTTTTTAAATCAACTCCTTCATAAAAAAATCAACGATTTTTGTTGCCAGTAGACGTTGTTGAAGCATTAACCCTAATTTTTTAAGATGTCCCAATCGATACGGAAATGATCTTCGGCACTGTAAACTAGGATACCTCCTCATTTTACACAATGTAACTATTGTTTACTTGATAATTTTTTCTTAGAATAATATAAAAATTATAAAATATGAATAAAATCTCCAAGCTAATGATATTTTAAAGCATCTGCATTTATATAAAATTTATTATGTTTAGGAGATAATGAAATCAGCTTTTTTCATTGTGTTTGTTACATAAAAGAAAAAAACTTTTAAGTAAAGAGTAATTTGAAATTGGCATAGAATAAATGAAAGTTCCTCAATCAGTGTGGATAAAGAGCTTTGGCAATTGATTGAACACATGCAAAAGTGCATAAATCAAGATGGAGAAACTTTTGGGGAAACCCAACCATTTTTAAGTGATAAATACTTGCATTTTCATTATAAAACTAGAAATATGTAAACGTCGTTTACTAAACGAGTGTATGTAGCACATATTTTTTATTCTTGGTTACATAACAATATTTTTTAGATGCAAAGTCCGATTGTTTTTATCTTCATGGTGTATGTAGTTATAAATACATATTTATAGGGACAGTTTATCCGGAGGTGCGACTATTACTTTGTTTCAATTGAAAGCTATTAATACTATTTCAATTGATTCAGTTCAACCATTAACTGATGCCCGCAAAGTGCATGGAAGGCGGTTTTGTAAATGGATTCTGCAGCAATCCTACAACATTGTTGATAAAATATTTGAACATCAAAACCCACATCGAAAAAAATCGACGGAATGTGGACAAAAATCGTCAAAATATATGCAAAACAAATGATAGAAGCGATGTTAAGGATCTTTGTTACCATTATAATGAAATGGTGCCAATCGTTCATGCATTTCTTGACGGTGATGATCATTTATCATCGGTTAATAGTGTTTCATGCCTCAAATAGCTCCAGGACATAATTTGGTCCAGATTGCGCCATTCTGCAACTCGTTCTTTACTCTGGTTGATGTAAAACGGCGCTCACCCACATTGCTCAATGCAGTTTACCATTTCTAAATGAAAAGTTTCAATACCGAGTCATCAGCAGAAGTTTGCAGTCCAGATCTCAACCCTTTAGAGTTCCACTTCTGGGCTGCAGCACAAACTCAAGTTTATATGGAAAACCCAAACTTCGTCGAGTTGCTCATACAATGAACCTTTAAACCTTTCCAAGGAGACGATCAAAACGTTTGTAAGAATGTTCTGAAGCAGGGGCGGAGTAGCCACCGGGAGTACCAGGACAATTCCCGGTGGGCCGCTGGCCTCAAGAACATAAACTGCCGTTGACATCCTCCTAATGGCATATTGGGGCCAGTATAAGGCCGGCGAGGGCATAATTGTCCCGGTGGATATATATTATTCCTACTTCATTCCTGTCCTGAAGTGTGCATTGTTCTGTTTTTCAGGCTGGAGCAGGTCATTTACAATCATTTTATAAGGCTTCAGAAGATGTACCTTTTACGATATAGAGAAATAAATGCTTAATAATCATAAAAATCTATTTAAAAAATGATAAATCTATGAGTAAATTTTACGTATTTAACCCTTCTATTGTGTTAGGGTCAAAATTGACCCGTTTTCTAGTTTGAATGTGTAAAATTACCATTTGCTTTTTTGCTCTGGAATGAGGTTTCATCTAATCCTCAGACACACCCGATTGAATGCAGAAATATCATTTTTCACCATTTTAGTAAATTATAAAGGTCTCCAAAAAAAAAAGTTACATCTGTGGTGTGGCAGAGAATACTGGCTGTTTTATGCATCACCTAAAAGCTATGGGTTGCTCTGAGTATCAATGTGGCCCAATATGCCCAAAGCCCATTATGGCCCACACACACACACACCCCCCCCCCCCCCCACACACACACACACAAACAGGCTTCTTTCACATGCACAGACAGACACATATAGAAAGCGCATTCAGGCACACACACACATTTTACACGAGTGGTACATTTTAAAACACTGCGTCTGTGGAGCCAACTAAAGAAATTTCCCACACTGGTTCCATTTATATGAATGTATACTAAGCCAACAATGACTTGAAAAACAATATTGGAAGAAAACTGGTGATTTTAAGCATTTTCAAATCACGGGTCAAAATTGACCCGCGAACACCACAGGTGTAAACAGCTTTCTAACACAATATAAGGGTTAAAGTACTTTTAGTTCGCAATTTAAAAATTACATTTTTGATGGAACACACTGTAGGTGGATGCAGTTCAAAATGTTGTTTAATGCAATAAAAATATATTACGTTAAAGTGTATATACTTTTTTAGAGTTAATTGATTTTAGAGATAAAGGGAATCAAAGTTTTTTATCTGCACAATATCTTCAAGCGATGGATAGGATCTTAAAACTTCACAACAAAATAGCTGGAGAATCTTTAAACTATTTTATTTCTATTATATTTTGCCAGTTTAAATCATTTAGATTATTGAAATCATTTTGTTATTAATGTTTCTTTTAATTGATCATTTTAATTGCATAATTAGTTACTAAATATTAGGCCACATGGCAGGAAAATAATTTTAAGCGAAAATGTCTATTTATATTATGTTTCTTAATACAATTTCCCTATTTTTATTATATATATATTCAAGATAAATAAATGCCTTATTCAAGAAAAGAAGAAAATATTTGTATTTAATTAACAGTTCAAAAAAATATATACATAAGATTATATATAAAAATCAAAAATATTACATAGTAAAACAATATAAATAAGCATTATAGCTTAAAATTGTATCATCGATACTGAACGAACAAACTAAATACATTTAAAAGATCACATGATTACAAAAAAGTAAAAACATAAAGTTGTTTTAAAATCATTATTAATTTACGCCGGTGAGTAATTTCGAAAAAGTATTTCAATATTTCAATTTTCCCCGGGTATTTTTTCTCTATTTATGAAGGGTGCGGGTAATGGATAACGTTATTTAAGCCTTGTGTGTTGCTCATATCTTTGTTATTCAGCCAGTGTTTGAGGGTCTCATGGACCCCGATCATTTTTAGGCTTTTAAATAAACACAGAACAATGATTTTATGTTAAAATACTCAACAATTATTATCCTTTTGCGAATGTGTGAACATATAATATTTTTCTCTTTACCTTTATTATATCACATTGTTACCTCCGCCGAAGGAGGTATTGTTTTCACTGGCGTTTGTTGGTTTGTCAGCAGAATAACTCAAAAAGTACTGAACGGATTCGAATGAAACTTTGTAGAGTTGTTGGAAATGCCAAAAGGAACAAGTGATTAAATTTTGGCATCTCTAAGTGCTTTTTTAATATGCAAAATGAGCAAAATACTACTAATAATAATGAAATGGGGTCTCTATTCAGGGAGTAGGAAAGAACAAACGCTAAAAAAATATTCATTGACGTATTATTGTTCATTTATCAGCTCAGGACTATGTTAACCCAGTGACGTAGCTTAAACTTCTTCCTCTTCCCCGTCTTCCCATCTCTGAGTGCTTTTTTAATATACAAAATGAGCAAAATACTACTACTAATAATAATGAAATGGGGTCTCTATTCGGGGAGTAGGAAAGAACAAACGCTTAAAAATATCCATTGACGTAATATTGTTCATTTATCAGCTAAGGACTACGTCACTGGGTGCTTAAACTTCTTTCTCTTCCCGTCTTCCTCTTAATATAATATTAAATAAAATATAACGCTAATATTAAGAGCATGATGGAGAAAAGAAAGGAGTTTAAGCATCCAGTGACGTATTTCTGAATTGACTAATAAATAGTATGACGTCAATGGATATTTTTTAGGATGGCTCTCTCCTCACTCATTATTCACCAAACACACCTACTTATGTAGACATATATGATGGATTGTAATTCTGTTAAGTGATTCATTAGGTGGAATCGGCGGAGGTTTGCACTCTCTGAGTGTATATATGCCTCTAGTACCTCCGCCGAAGGAGGTATTGTTTTCAGTGGCGTTTGTTGGTTTGTTTATTTGTTTGTCAGCAGGATAACTCAAAAAGTACTGAAGGGATTCAAATGAAACTTTGTGGAGTTGTTGGAAATGCCAAAGGAACAAATGATTAAATTTTGGCATCTCTAAGTGCTTTTTTAATATGCAAAATGAGCAAAATACTAAATGAAATGGGGGTCTCTATTCAGGGAGTAGGAAAGAACAAACGCTAAAAAAATATTCATTGACGTATTATTGTTCATATATCAGCTCAGGACTATGTTAACCCAGTGACGTAGCTTAAACTTCTTCCGTCTTCCCGTCTCTGAGTGCTTTTTAATATGCAAATGAGCTAACAGAGAGGAAACAATGATTAGAGATAGAAAATCGGGCGTGTGAAAGGGAGAATGTTTGAATAGGAATGTTGTGGGGATCGGCGGAGGTACACACTCTCTGAGTGTATATAGCCTCTAGTTTTCACTGGCGTTGGTTTGTTGGTTTGTTTGTCAGCAGGATAAATCTCTTAGTTCAGAATTAAGATGCAAAATGAGCTAAATACTAATAAATATTTCAAGTTAGCCTACTCTGCCAATAGATGTCGCTGTGCTGTGAAATTGGGTGCCGGGAGCGTCTTCCTCTCGGAATTCCGTCAAGGGTAACCCTCCCCTGGCCCTCTACGCCGCCCCAGTCGTGAAAAATCCGTCTCGGAAGGCTCATGAGGACCCTGTGACGGCGGAGGTTTGCACTCTCTGAGTGTAATATGCCTCTAGTTCAGGCTTGTGAACGGAACGCAAATTGAACGGCGTTCAGCTGAACGCAGGTTCAATGAACGGAACGCAACTTTTTTTTGAACGCTGAACGTTGAACGCAAAAAAAGAGTTTTGCGTTCAGCGTTCAATTTTTCCAAACATTTCATGGACTTTTTTCGGAAAAAACGTCATCACTTATTTGGGATTCTTTTCTAAAAATACGTCATCACAACGCATTACTTTTATGGAAATTATTTTCTAAAAAAAGCATCGTCACTTTTTTAAATATTTGAACGCTGAACGCTAACAGAACGCTGAACACAAAAACATTGAACGGAACGCTATTTTTTTTTAACGCTGAACGGAACGCTGAACGCAAAAAAAGCTGAACGCTCACAAGCCTGCTCTAGTTGAATTTATAATCATTTGTCCATTGATAAGAAATGAAAAAGGGGGTCCCACAGCAAATCCCCCCGACATACACCATACAAGGGTTTATTGGTTATTCTGAGGATGCTATTCTTCTTTTTTTTTTACTGGAGATATTCTTATGGATAAGGACAACATGTTTCTAAGAGTGTTCGGTTGTTGATTGTAAATTAAATGCAATAATGATAATATATATATAAATATATATATATATATATTATATATATATATATATATATATATATATATATATATATATATATATATATAAATGATGTGAAAAAGAAATTTGAACGAAGATATAAAACCATGATAAAACTATAAATAGCAATATTGATATTTAGGAGAGAGTAATTTAAACAGCACTGTGTTTTTTCAATATGATAGCATTGGTATCAGTTGTGCAAGGCTTACTGCAATTTCATCGCGCGTAAATTCGTCGCAGACTTTTTTATAGCCGTTTTTTGTCGTGGGTATTTACGTCACTTGCTCTTTTAAAGTCCGTCAATTTCCTCGTTCTTCTTTTTTTCGTGGGTATTTTTTTGCGGACGTAAATACCCACGACAAAAAAATGGCTATAAAAAGGTCTGCAACGAATTTACGCGCTATGAAATTACTGGACACCGTTGTGCAAGACTTATATTCCTAACTAAATCCCTGAATGAGTTAATGTATGAGTTCATAAAAGTATTTTATGGTCACTTATAGTTTTTTAATCAACTATATGATTTTAAGTCATCTTTAAATACGGGCATGCTAACTTCAATTCTAATAAATGTATTCCATAAAAACTATTTATGTGTATGTTTTATGTTTGGGGGTTTGTGTGAACACAATAACAGGTATAGTTTTGGCGAATATATTCCTAGGTTCTATGTACATTAATTGTTGATACATATAAATATATTATTGACTCAGAAGACTTTACTAAAAGTTCAAAGCAATAGAAATGATTTTGAATAGTCTTCAGCAAAAATGTTTATGAAAATAATAAAATTGGTTTATTATCTAGCTTAAACTATCATCTCATAATCAGCCCTCGTGGCCTAATGGATAAGGCATCGGTCTCCTAAACCGGGGATTGGGGGTTCGAGTCCCCCGAGGGTAAATTTTTTCTATCTTATATCATAGCTGTCGCACTTTCATTTTCTCATTTCTAATTAAGTCATTCATTTTTCCTTCAAAGTTTGAGTTTTAAATTAAAATCCTTTACATGTTTTTAACGAGTTTTAAGCTCATGTATTCTATAATAATTATTTTTTGGCTTTGTAAAAAATAAAATCGATGTTCTGATTAAATAAATAAATATAAGGTTGAGAAAATAGAAAACCTATTTTTATATCGAGATATAGCAAAAATTGAATATTTGAATATCAAATTAATTGTCTCTCATCTACTTCAAAACAATTTCCTAGTATTGTATCATTTTCTAGATATTTGGTATTGGTAATTGGAAACCCCCAAAGTTAGTACCTTAAAATGATGAAATTGTGACTATTATATTTTAGTTTTATTACACCCAGAGCAATCATTTTCCCCGATTTCTGTCTATATGTTTGGATTCAGTTGGATCAATTGGGGGCATTTTTATAGATGAAGACCCTACGGTTGATGCTGTGTTGTTGATTTTATCATTCTGCACAGATTAGTTATTTATCTGTGCAGGAACTTCAACGGTGCATCTCCCTGACGCGTGATTACTTACAAAGAGGGAAGTGTGTGAGAAACCATATTTCATTACTTAAAAAAGAAACATCTCAAATGGGCAATGAAGAGAATGAAGGGCGCAATCTAGTAAATCCCCTCATAACTTTGGATAGAGAGACAGTTGTGTTTTAAAAGTGCAGTAGAGGTATGAGCAAACTCTTGCCCCTGTTGCACTTTTTTAGTCCATACGTAGCAAAATACATGAGCGTAGGCGGCTTAAGGTTTGAAGTTAGACGACATAAGTATTTTGGAGGGTTAAATATACTCCAGTTAAGCTATATATACTCCAAATCTATAGTCAAAAAGAAACCAATTTGTTTTGTACGCGTACATGAATATGTATATAAAAAGAGAATTTCCTCTTCGTTGACACAATATAATTTTAAACCCAAGACCAAGAGGTTAAAAAAAGGATTTAAAGATAACGGAACATTATACTTAACGCAATCTTTCATAAAAATATCATATTGTTTTGTAGTGTGAGTGGAATTTTTTATTACATCTAAGAAATGTATGTACAACTCACAAGATCTCAATGAAGGTTCGTTAATGTTCTTATAATGATGAAATAATATTTCTAGTGTATTCATCCATAGGCATAACCCTGCTAATAATATAAACAATATTTATTATATACAACAAAGTAAATTCTTTAATTTCTCTCAAAAATTATTTACATACATACATCTGTGCGTAAATTATTTGTAATGTTTTATTTTCAAATATTCAAAGCTTTGATTTGTCGAAATTTAATGTTTTTATCGGCGTCAAATATTGTTTTAAAGTAAAGGTTTTATTTTTATGTATACTTGAAAGACCAGACTTTAAACTCAATGTCCTTCTTGGCCAGTACAAGAAATACAATAACACCAAAAACGAACGCTTATAGATTGATCTTAGTTATTTATCTTCTTTTTTTGCATTTAAGAATTTCATATATTTTAGATTTTTCTTGAATATTCGCTAAATTTTATTACCTTTTGTATTTAATCATTGTGTTAGTTGTATTTATGTATACATTTCAAGAATGTTAAATGTTTTAGATTTTAAGGTTTTTTAAAAAGGAAATTAATTTAAACTAAAATATTTATTTATGTTATTCCTAACACAAATTTCCTTTTTTATTTTTTACATTATATGATTTTTATTCAATAAAGACCGTGCTTATGAGAAGAAAAAAAAACAGATCTAACTTGGTAAATGTACATAGGTCCGCGTAAGTGTGTAGGTTCACCATGTATAATTTTGAGATATCAGGATCCAACTAAATTAGATTGGTAAGCAGGTGTCATTCTCAAAGGTGGGTAGGATTAATAATAACATCCATAACTTTATGGATTGTAGACACTGTAAAAGATATTTTAGATGTAAAAAAAAAAGATGACTTCAATTTGCTTGAAGACTTCACTAATACATATCTATATTATAATGATGTTTTTTCGAACCATTAAAGTAGCTATGACTACGATTTGTCCACAATAGACTTTCTCTTCTTGAGTAATTTATAATACAAATTTATATGTTTGGGCATAATGAAAATGATAAGTATTTTTTTAATCTTTAGAAAACATATCCTCCTAATCGGCGTTTTATTCGTTAATCTTTTGGGGGAGAAAATATATATTTACTCGGATTGAAAGATTTTAGTGGTTAGATAGTCGGATGAGATGGAATATTATCCGCATATGAGGTTAAATAATAGAGATATGAAGAGTTAGAGAGCTGATTCCCTTCAATAGCAGAGAAACATCGTCGTTCAGCTGTATTCTGTGTATCCAATATAAACAAAATAATTTGATCTACGTCATCGTAAGCTGATCATAGAGATAGATTATATCAAGGTCTGTATAATAATCTAAAACCTACCTTACCGTAGCTTTTGTTCATTGGTACCTTATGGGTCTATTATATACGAATATACTCCTTTATATATGAAGGAAAAAGTACTCAAAATGGGCTCAGTTTATAAAATAAAACTAACCAAATGGCTCATTAATGCTCAATAAAGCTATTTTGACTGATAAGCTGGGCGCAAAAGTCAGTAATTTCCTTTAAAAATGCATTTTATACAAAAGTGTCGTTAAGGATAAATTCCTACTATCAACAATTCCCAACAAAAAAATGCTTTATCAGATTTTCTTTGTGCATAAGTTTTATATATAAATATTCCTAAAACCAATATATATATTTATATGTAGATTGATAGATATATAGATAGATAGAATCGTTCTCCAGTGACGTCTTTGAGTAGTCACACTGCTATATGTTTGTTTTTGTATTGCCCAGACCTTATTATACAGACCTTGGATTATATCTCTATGATCAGCTTACGCTGACGTAGATCAAATTACTTTGTTTATATTGGACACAAAAATACAGATGAAGGGAATAAGCTCTCTATATCTTTTATCTCTATGGTAAGATATGGTTTCTGCTTCTTGACAACCGTTTGTTTTCATAACAGAGATAATTGTGTGCAATATACTTAAGCCTTAAATATGTATTTAACATATTTTAAGGCTTAAGTATATTGCACACAATTATCTCTGTTATGAAAACAAAACGGTTGTCAAGAAGCAGAAACCATATCTTATATTTATCTCCAATTCTAATTCAAGCATAACTTGTTGGGCGCTCATAAACAGAATAATGATGATAAAACGAAAAAATGTCGCGAGGGAGAATAAAATAACTATTGCTTATTATTCGTGACCAAAAAAATCGTAAAAAATTAGTCAAAAAACGTAGATGTACTTGAATGAGATATATTAAATTTAAATCCTCAAGATAATAGCATATTTTTAACATGCAGTATATTTATATATTTTGGTTCATTTAGCAAATGATAATCACGCTACTAAGCAAATTGAAGAACAGTAATCGCTTACGGGTCTCTGATTGACGGATAGGTTTTGCTATTTTGGGTAAATTTCAACCCCATGGTATTTTAGAATTTTCAATACATGAAAATTTCTTCGGGTAAGTAAATTATAGTTATTTTGTTTATTGTTGAACCAAGTATACGCTACTTACATTGGCTCAGTGACGTCACAATTAATTGATGGATCAAAAATGAGGAATCGCAATACTTAAAGTCGTCATTGATTAAATAAATCAAAACATACAATCATGGCAATAAACCAAGATCATTATGTCCCTGATTACCATGTCGCAACAGAAGATGCGATCAAATTTTTAAAGCGATCTTGATTGAATTACTGCTTCGAAACTTCGTGTACTAAAGATATACACAGGAGTCTGTGCTGTCTTTAAAATAAATATCAACTCTTCTATTCGTCAAGGCAATCCTAATTTAACTTATAAACATGGTTTCTTTCAGCTTCCTCAATGGACCAGTGATCACCAATCAAACCTGTGTCTGCATTCGCCAATTAACACCGTAACTGTCCCACAATTTCTCCCCATCCTAGAATAATAGTAATATAGCCATCTGTGTATAAAGATCATCTGTCGCTGACAGCAATATTTTTGGGTTCACTTGCGTGGCCGCTGTAATCAGGTTTGATTGTACAGGTTGTTATTTCGAAACATATACAAATAAACCCAAAAAGTCCGATATCAATTTACACAAGGAATCATCATACCCATAAGACCCAGCCCCAAAATAAATGAATGCATCGGGAGTATATTTTATTTCTTTTATTTTCAATGTGTTTGTTATTATTCTTTTTCTATTATTTAAATCTTTTTAAAAAATGGTGGAAACCGGAGTACCCGGAGTAAACCACCGAGGCAAGTAGCATCAAAACGTTGAACGTCAGAATCTGAAATAAAGAAAAAAATGTCATAAGTCTGGAAGGGAGCAAAGGAGAGGACTGGCGTGATTACCTTTGTGTTCTTGCGAGACGCAGAGGAGAAAGATAGCTTGTATGAGATCAATTCTGCAAGGGAAGATACCTAGCCGTTAAAAAGGAAGAAATACACAAGAGTGTATTTGGCTCATTGAGGAGCACATTTGCAATTATTTTGCAGAAATGTATCGCTACTTTGCCATGTTAGTTACACCACTATAAACGTAAGCCCTGACAGAGGCAGTCAAGGCAGAGAAGTCGTCGACGCCGGAATCCATCATCACACCATTGGTAGAGACAGCCAGTGCCTTCTCCGAGGAAAAGACAAGGCTGCCCCTCTCTTCTTTCCAAAGGTTGGAGAGAGTGGGCCCATGTGGAGCTCGCCACGTCTCCCCAACCTTTCTTCTTTGATTACGTTCCTTCTTCAGCAACCAGTCTTCTTTCTTCCAGCACCAGCTTTGACCCCCATGATAAACAACACGCGACTACGAAGAAAATCAGCACCGGTCTAACGAATGAGAAGAAAGGGGGTCCCAGAGGAAAACATTTAACGCAAGAGACGGGGTCATTGAAGGGGATGGATCCCAAGTGAAGTAGAGGAGGAGGCTGTTAAAACTTGCTCGCCACCCCGTGGGGAAGGGCTCTTATCTACTGAGTGCCAGGGGGCAAAAGGTGATGACTTTGACTATTTCCTAGCCGAATATTCCCAGAGGGCCACACACTTTTAATAGAAAACCACCACTCATCCATATTTCTTTTTCTGACATTTCCTCCTAGTCCTTTCCTTCCTTCCAGGTTGGGGGCTTGGCCAATCATTTGATTCATCCTCCTAACACATTTACATCAAATTTAAAGAGAAAAAACATCGCCACAAAAAATTGAAATAACAATAAAGAATGACACTGAAATGACAAATACAAGAGAGAGAAAACACTAAGGAAAGTCATTGTGAACATTAATAATTTGATTGGAAATATTATTTTTCTTTGAAGACGGCGCGCGGGGTTCTTGAGGAACGAACTGCAGCACACTTAAGAATCTTTTGTGGTCTCGGGCCCATGCGGAGCTCACCGAGGAAGGAACGAGTCTAAATTTCTGTAATAATAGAAAAGAGAAACTCTTGAGGAGCCCAAGGGAGTTCCCCCTTGCCCCAGAACATATGTGGAATATGTTGACTTGGGGAGGATACATTACGAGCGGCGCTAGCATTCGTTGAGGTCTGGGCCCAATTGGAGCTCGCCAGACGGTTAATTTCAGCTTTAAGGTGGGTGGCGAGAGGTCGTCTGCCTTTAAAGGAAAGTTGGCCCTGGTTTTGGGAGGATCCTCCCCGCAACGGAGGTTAAGGGGGAATTTTCAGTGTGAAGAGGGAGAGAGGACTGAGCATGTCATCACCGCCTCCTGTAAAACTCGAATAAAAGGTCAACGCGCCCCTAGGAGTCCTTTTCTGTGTAATTGCCCCCAGAAACAGAATCTCCTCTCTTACAACTTATCTGTGTAAATGGGTGGTTTTTTAAGTGTGGTGGTGGTTGGTTTTGAAGTGGAAGTAGTGGTGGTATTGGTTGAAGTTGCAGTGGTAATGGAAGTGTGGTTTTGAAGTAATGGCAATGTGGGATGTTGCTGTGGTGGCGATCGAAAAGGTGGCGATTGCTCTGAAGTCGTCACACATTTAAGAGGGGCTAATCGTAAAACTGCAAAGATTCAAGGGAAGAGGATCTTATGGCTGCTACTTCCCCGCCCAACTAACTAATTTCCCCCGAATTCATTTTGACTTATCTGGAAGGCGATCGACCCAAGGACTTGCTATTGATCTGTGTATGATCCTGTAAAATTTAACAAGAAAAGTGTATTTTCCCCGCCCTTTCCCCCGAAAAGTAATAGCTATTTTTGCTTTAAAACTTATCTGTGTCACTTAACGCTTCCGGGTCTCCCTCCTCCTATGCAAAGCACCTTAGAATTGATGTCGTCTCATTTCCAGGATCCAATCGAGGGTTCGAGGAATGACTCATTAATTTGCTTGCTAATCCGTGTTAAGGGTTCGTCTGTCTCTCTATCTGAACATGGGAATATCTCTGTAAGCATGAGAACCCCGCCCTTTTATGACACCCCAATTTGGCCATTACTTGGCAAAGAAAAGTTTAAAAAAAGAAAAAAACACGGGCCCATGCGGAGCTCACCGTGTTTTGAAGGATAATAATACCTGAATCCCAAGGGGTCAGGGGGAGTTGACGCAACCTTCCTAATTTTATTCAATAGAGCGATCGAGCGAGAGACCATCAAGAGTCCATCTGTAATAGCTCGAAAACTTCCTCGTTTAACTTTAAAAAGCATGCTTACCAGACTCTGGGCCCATGCGGAGCTCACCAGAGTCCTTAGAAGAATTCAACTGTTCACACACACTTCAGACTCTGATCGATCGGACTCTGAAACATATTCCGTGAAGAGAGAAGAAGAGTTATCTGCTGCTTACCCTGGGCCCGAAATGGAGCTCGCCAAGGGTGGGTGTGATTCATTCATTCCTAACATTACTGTGTTTTCTTTTTCAAGACTTGGGCCCATAGGGGAGCTCACCAAGCAAAGTGGGTGGGGGGAGGGGGAGCCTTCATCCAGGTCTGCCTGGGCCGGGTTGGAGCTCACCAGGTGTGCGTGACTTTTCGACTACTTTCGACTTGGGCCCAAAGGGAGCTCTCCAAGTCTTCGGGCTTATGGAGTGTTTGTAAGCGCACTGCAAGTAAAAACCAAGGCCCTTTCCTTCCTCCTCACTTGCGGTGTGTGCAAGGAGGAGGCCGGTTATGCTAAGATATTGGTATTCCATAATTACCCATTCCACTCTCGGGCCCGTATTGGAGCTCACCGGAGGGATCATGTTAGTAGTAGTATTGATGGTAGTAGAAGTAGTAAGTTGAGACGAAAGGGAAGGAGGGGAAGAAGAATGTGGTGGCATCATCATCATCATGTCACTGAAGCTTGATTTCACTTGATTTCAACATGCAATTATATTACTTTATTTCATTTTCACTATTTATGTGCGCGCGCTTTTCTCTAAGAGATATTAATAATACTCTTTCACTCCAAAACTCTTCTTTGAGAGAAATAAAAGGGCTTTTCACGTTGGGTAGTTGAGTAGTCGCAAGTTGAGGTTCCAAGAGCATCATAAAAGGGGGGGTATCATCTTCGCTGATAAGAAAGGAAAATGTGAGGTTGAGACGTTGGGGTGTGAGGAAAGCACCACCACTATGAGATTCACTGTGCAAAAAATGATCACTACTTAAGATAAGGAGGAAATGGTATTACGTAAACTCACAGAGCACCAAAACTTCACTTTAAATTTCTAGATGGATTTTTATCTTGAGGGAGGGGAGTAAGAGAGAGAGAGAGTCCACCACCCGTCGATGCTGCTCAAATGCAAGGAAGGAAGATATTTTCTCATCATGGTTTGATGCTGTTGCCTTTATTGCATTGGCTCCTCTCATCCTAACTCAAATATACAAACACAAACACACACTAGTAATTTGAGCTGTGCAGGACTGCCCCATTTATATTAGATTTATATCTTCTTAGCAGAATTCATGGCAGAATATTAATTTGTGGACAAAACAAATACATTGGGGAGGATGGAGTAAAAAAATGCAGCAGCAGCAGGAGGAGGAGGATTCATCATCATTTTGATAGATTATATCTTGAAAAATTGAGACTTGTTGGGCGAGCGGGAGGGGAATTGACTTGGCAGGCGGAGTTCTCCTGATGTGCGTCCTACAAAAATGGGTGAGCATCTCAAGTGTGTCACAAATAAGGACAGGATTGCCTGCTGCTGGTGGTGGTGGTGGTGGTGATGCTTGACGGGCTATTTACAATTAATTAAGATGATTTATATCTTCTTTATTCCCCAGGCACCATTGATTTTTTTTTCATCAACATCATCACCACCTTGTCGCTTATACTTTGTAACAGCAAGTGCTGCACAGCCGCCGCCGCCTCTGGTTTCATTCAACACAGAGGTGGTGGTGGTCGAGTAAGGGAGATGTGATGTAGTGGTAGTAGCAGTAGTAGTACTTCGTGATGATATTAAGAAGGAATTTCGTTTTATATCTGAGAAGATCACCACCGTACCTACTTAAAGAGAGAGAGAAGAAAAAGCGATAACCAGGAGGGAGGAGGGATATTATTATTATTTTACTATTGAAGAATGTGACGGCACACAGGTTCCTCCTCATCCTTCGAATCCCTCCTCCATAATTAAACCCAGTCAGTTAATATTAACAATTAAATATTAAATTAAATAGAGAAAAAAAGGTCCCTCCTCATTCACCCGTCATTAGCATCGTATTATTATTACGCACACATGCACCATATATATTATGATTAAGATTATTATTATTATTAGGACTATGATACAAGTCGTTTTAAAAAAACTGAGCTGTCAAATTATTTTGTGACACAAAAAGCAGAATACAAGTGCGGATACTTAATTTACCAACCGAATAATATGACTATTATGATTATGAGTACGGAATGAAGGAGTTACTCTACTACTTGAATTATAAAGATAATAATGTTAAGGAGACGCATTAAAATAAAGGGTGTATACTCTGCTCCTCCTTCAGAGCTGCAAGCGTAAGTGATGCAACAACAACAACTGCAAACTGCATATTCATCAAGTCAATGACTAAAAACAGTGAAATAATGCTATAAAAGATTAAGTAAGAGTAGTAGTAGTAATAAAAATAATGATAGAAAGAGATAGAGAGGAGGAGAGCACCAGGTCAATGTATAACAATGATTTATATCTTCTTATATGTTGTAGTTGATGATGGTGTTGATGCAGTGGTGGTGGTAGTTTGGTGGTGGTGGTGGTGCACTCACTCACACTCACACACACACGCACGCTCTCTAGCCGCCCCAAGTTAGTATTGGTAACATTTGAGACAATATATATGTATAAGAGGTGGTAAAAATAAATAAATAAATGATACCGAAGCGCAGATTCAAACTTTTAGGATTTATATCTTCTATCACACACACAATCACACGCAATCCACGCACACAAAAAGGCCAGCAGCAGCAGCAGCTAGCCCTTGTTCACCATGCCCCAGAGGGAAGTTAAATTATTATTATTATATGTAGAAAGAAGGGGACAATATGATTATAATTATTATTACTAATGATCACAGGCAAAAGGAAAGATTTGAAGGAAATAAAATGGCTTGCCCAGCAGTGTGTGAGATGCTGCTAGCAAGCCAAGCACCAACAGAGCACACCGAACAGCCTCTTTCACCCCATAAGGAAAGACCCTTGCATACATGGACTACTACTGCAACTACTACTACGAATATAGGTATATAATAACATTAACAAGGTAACAAGATATTGTGTGTAGTGCCAGAGAGGACGACTTGTCAGGTTGTTGCTGTTGCAAAATGGCGGCGGCTCTGTGAATGAGTATTATGAAGGTGGTGGTGGTGTTTGTCCCTGTTACCAATAGCCATGGAGTACTCTTTTGGCTTAGCAGCAGAAAGGTATTAAAATAACAGATTGATTTGTTTTTGTTTTTTTACATTCTCTTAAGAGAGGGATAAAGAATAACATGCTGGATTGCTACTATCCATTTAATAGAACACGCACGCACGCACATGAAGAAGGAATAAATGAATAAAGGGGGTTAATAGAGGAGCCTTTTAACTAAGAGTGTAGCAAAAAAGAAAGAAGAAATGGAATCGTATGCAAGGTTTACACAACAACAAAAAGAATAATGCTGAAACACCGCCCCTTATCTGTCCCTTGGTAGTTAAGAAAAGGAGATTAAAAAGAAAGAAATAGGGTGCACAAAGAGTATAGTAGTAGTAAATGATCTAAAATATGTTTTGTATCTTGAGTTCTTGCT
This sequence comes from Caligus rogercresseyi, assembly GCA_013387185.1. Classification (NCBI taxonomy): domain Eukaryota; kingdom Metazoa; phylum Arthropoda; class Copepoda; order Siphonostomatoida; family Caligidae; genus Caligus; species Caligus rogercresseyi. The sequence goes on from CP045891.1 coordinate 18,209,552, forward strand.
GGCAGCATGACTGCGCGCGGTGAAGGGGATGTGTGTGTGAACTAGGGGGTTGTAAGTTTGGGTGGTGTGCTGCTAGTAGCTCATGCATTCACCGCCACCACCCAATAATGCGAGACTCTGCCCTTCTCCCTCTATTGACCCAGAGGGTCAAGGAGGACGCGGCATAAATAAAACTGATTTCTATCTTCTTGGGGCCTTCCCGAGGTCGGTCGGGAATGCCTCCTAAGGGCAAGGGAAGCTATAGAGTTTACCTAGAGTCCTCCAAGAAAACAACAGTGAGTTACGAGGGAAGACTGAGGCTAAGGAGGAACCCAAGGGATCATTGCCAGCTCAGTTGTCATCAAGACCCGTGGACGGAAGGCCATGCTCGAAAGTATAATGAATGAACAGTTACTCTGAAAATATAAGAAGAAGAACGTGTTATATAGGGAATATACTAATATTATCATTTGTGAGTATAGAGATATGAAGATATAGATAGCTGATTCCCATCAATAGCTGAGAAACAACGTTCAGCTGTATTCTGTGTGTTCATAAAAAACAAAGTAATTTGACCTACGTATTCGTAAGCTGATCATAGAGATAGATTCTATCTCTATGATTAGCTTACGATGACGTAGTATCTTTACTTTGTTTATAGTGGACACACAGAAACAATAGAACGCTGTTTCTCTGCAATTGGGGAAATCAGCTCTCTATATATTTATATCTCTATGTTTGTGATACAGAACATGAAAAGGACGACCGACCCATACAATGACTGAGCAAGTCCGTGAAAAAAAAGTATAGGTTTAGAGCCTTCATTAATTCATAAAAATGGAAGAAAATGAAACTATTTAATTAAATAATAGAAAGTAAACTATAAAAGCTCCAGAGGTTACAAGCTTCATCCAATTTAACTCTTTAAAACGAGCCAAGGTATAATTATTTCATCACACAAAACGAGAACAGTATTTTCCCCTCTCAAATTGACTGATGTGTTTCAAATTCCATCACTCAACATGATATTTATTCATCCAAGTATTCTTCGTTCTTCGAGTAAACAGTAGATGTTTACTGAGTTACATATCTTTCTGAAGACGGATCACTCGGATCTGAGGGACAAAGAGTGAGCTTAGAAGAAATTATATGAAAAAGATTGAGGATTCTACTTCTCGTGGTCAAGCCACAATCCAAAATGGCCGCTAGTAGAGCTTTGTATGGGTAGCAGAAGCGAACAGACTTCTGAATGCCACGCAAACGATTCTGATCACTATAAATGCCACACAGTGATTGAAATGGAAGTCAAACTCCAGACGATAGTGTGAGTGGTACAATCATAAACAAGTCCCATCTACTAAGTTTCCATAGAAGACTTAGTCAACCATCATTTAAATTGGCTTTTTTGAAAGGACAAAATATATTTTTCCCGTATTTGATGGGTTTTCCTTCAAGACAGTCTTTTGATGATTCTATCATTTTGATCAGAGGAAGGACTTGACTTACTCAAAGAATGTCCCTCTGCAGTATATATATATTTTGTGAAAGCGCTTCACAGCAAACGTCCAAGTCAAGGACATGTATGAGAAAGTACAAGATAGCTTAAGGATATGAAGTACCCAATCCAGCTACAATGATCCTTCTTCTCTCAAGATCCAGCGGAACTTTCTCGCATCATGACGTCACTGGCTCATACATGACGTCACAAGGACCAACCCAAGAAGGCGTGAGTCACTCTATCTTTATCTTCAAACCCTCCCACACGCAGTTCCAAGAAACAAGAGCACTTTTCCTCACAAAACCCTTCTTGTTGTTACTCATTGAACTAATTCCAAGTAACCACCACATCTTTACTTTGATGAAGAAAATTTAAATATGTCAAAATGGCGTCGTGTCCTTGACAAGTTTTACTGAAATATATATTATTTTGTGGAACTCTTACCATGTATATCTAGGAAGCAATTTAGGGGATGGGCTAGTCTAGCCAAGACAAGGCGCTTTTACATGGCCGAAGCCTAATTACGACGCGGGTCCACATAAAGGGTGATGGATAGATAACACAGAAAGACAGCAAGGGGTACGTCCACGGTGACAAGAGAGCTAGCATGATGATTGCCCTTGTTGGGCTTGGCTTTTTATACTTCTGCTCAGAGAAGGAAAAGAGAACAGCCAATCAGATTGGAGAACTTCAAAAACCCTCTCTCTTTTCTTTATGACGTCAGAGAAGATGCGTCTTTTCCTTCTGTTATTTGTTGTTTTTTCATGTTCCTGCGCTTTTGTTCCTGAAGGAAAAAGAAGAACATGCGCATATTGTATTATTATTCTAGAAGCTATTTTTTTGTAGTATGAATATACTACCAAAAAATTATGTATGTTAATTCGGACACATGATGTAAAAACCATGGTTCTAGGGCAATCACCCCCCAGACAATCACCCCCCGGACTAGCACCCCCCGTGCCAATCACCCCCCGTTAGTAATATTTCTTATCTCTTAAAGTCCACTTATGAAGTTAACTATGTTTTCTAGTTATTAACAAAGATGACGTCACTGGTTAGTATGCAGTCCCAGTCCTTAAAATTGGAATCTGTATAAATTAAACGTGCTTAATTTGCAAATTTCGTGTCTTAGACCTTATATATGGATATTTATGTACAACTAGACAATCATACAGTTTGTAACCTATCAACTCAAGATATCTTATTTATCTCATGTAGGTCCTAAGCTATTTTCTAAGATATCATCAAGGAACCACTTGTCCTAAATCGAAGACTATGATCAAAAACTCATACACTCAAATAAGTTGACATATAAATTTTATTCTCAATTTATTATATTCATTTCTTTACACCCGAAAACGGCATTTTTTAAAGATAACTAAGTCCCCATTAGTCTTCGCAAGCAGCGAAAAGGAGATCAAGAAAGTGGTTTACCAGTGACGTCACCTTTGTTAATAGCTGGAAAAAGGACTAGCACCCCCCAGACAACCCCCCGGACTAGCACCCCCCGATCACCCCCTGGACTAGCACCCCCCGTGCCATCACCCCCCGGACATTTACCCCCCGTTAGTATTATTTCTTATCTCTTAAAGTCCACTTATGAAGTTAACTATGTTTTCAGCTATTAACAAAGGTGACGTCACTGTTAACCTCTTTCTTGATCTCCTTTTCCGCTGCTTGCGAAGACTAATGGGGACTTGGATATCTTAAAAAAGCCACAGGAACACGTTTTTTTGGGTGTGAAGAAATGAAATATAATAGATTGAGAATAAAATTTATATGTCAACTTATTTGAGTGGATGAGTTTTTGATCATATTCTTCGATTTAGGACAAGTGGTTCCTTGATGAAATCTTAGAAATAGCTTAGGACCTATATGAGATAAATAAGATATCTTGAGTTGATAGGTTCAAACTGTATGATTGTTTAGTTGTACATAAGTAGCCCAGATATAGGTCTAAGAACACGAAATTTGCAAATTTATGCACATTTAATTAATACATATTCCATTCTAAAGGACTGGGACTGCGTACTACCAGTGGACGTCATCTTTGTTAATAACTAAAAACATAGTTAACTTCATAAGTGGACTTTAAGAGATAGGACATATTACTAACGGGGGGTAAATGTCCGGGGGTGATTGTCACGGGGGGTGCTAGTCCAGGGGTGATTGTCGGGGGGTGCTAGTCCGGGGGGTGATTGTCTGGGGGTGCTAGTCCTGTTCCAAAAACCAACCCATACCTCTTCTGTAATAGAATTGATGAAGCCTTATAGAAGACGTTGACTCAGATATTAAGTATTTTCATTTCGTCATTAATGCTTATAAATAAGTTTTCATGTGTCCGGATTTCAAGTATATACAGATGTGTGATATTAATAAATTACGTGACGTTATAAGTATAAGTAGACCTATTTGTTAGGTGTTTAAGTCACTCCTGGCCTGAATAAACTCATATGTTGGTAATTACAATGAATCGTCTCGAATAATGAGTCCTTTAGGACTTTAGTTTAATGATGAAATAAAACATTACACAGTGAACTATAAAAATAATATTGAATCAAAGGTTTTTAATCAGAGGAGACATAATAACACATTGTGATTTGACATTGTGCTTTATATTATACATGCATCTCTTTTTTATCAGAATTCAGGGTCAAAAGTCAATCCAAACATAATTTATCTAATTAGTATGAAGAATGAAATAACAACAAAAAAACAGTTACTCATTCCATTTTTAAATGTCATATTTCAATTGTCGTCAAAACGAAAGTTACCGTCTGTGTAAATCTAAAAATAATATTTATTTTCACGATAACAACATATAAATGTTTTAATGGCCTTCAAGCACAACAAAACATAATAAATAAATATGTTTAAAATCTTTCTATTTGAAATTATCAAACAGAAAAATACAGAATCTTCTAAAATTGAAGTTTTCACGGATAAATATGTAGGTTCTTTACTACTCCAGGTTTTTTTTTTTTTTTGCCTATATGGTTCGATAGAATTGCATCCGATTGGATATAATAGCATTATAGCTTATAATTAGTCTATCAACCCTAGGATCTTATCAAAGGTAGACCAAAATAGATCATGGGAACCAAATGAACATCCCCTCTCGGATTCGAACCTGCTACTCCAGTTACTTACTTTAATTCCAGCCAAAGAAAACATTAGTTAAAGCTAGTTGAATGCATAAAATATGTTTTTTACGATATTAGAAGAAATGACCCAAGATAGAAAATAAAAATTATGATGAATGAAAAAAAAATGGCACAGATAATTCTTTGCATCGTCTACTGACAAAGAGATAATTTATCTATAATTGCAAAAAATAGCATTATTTACTCAATTTACATGAGAAAATATTTATACAATTTCCACTCGAATACTTATCTAACTATCTGTTTGGGCCATTTTTCCCATGAGTCATCATTTTCCTTTTCTATCTTGGATCATATCTTCCAGAGTCATTTCTTTCTAGGCCTCATTTTTCTGGTCTATTTCTTCTGGACACCCGTTTTTTACATGTACATACATTCTATAGGATTATATTAAGACAAGAAATAGGGACATAATTCAATATGTATAGCTACGCTATTAATAAATAAGACACCAATATATAAATTTAGTTAATGGTATTATTCAGTTTCCTTTTCACGATATAAAAGGTTGACTTTATATATAAATATACTGATTCTAGAAATATGCCATCTCATATGAACGGGAAGATATAGAATGTGTGGTTCTGCCAGAGGAAAGGCTTCAGCTAATGATATTTATCGTGAGATAGACTTAAGATAGTCTATTGTAAATTTTTAAGTAAAAAAAATATGGGGCCATTTATACCTCAAAAGACTTAGAATTTGGGAATTTCGGGTTTACTGAATAAATAGAGTTATATTTATAATATTTTTTAGCATTTTTTCGGAGACTGTAATTTTTCCTTATTGCAGCTAGGACTTTTGGCAGGTAGTCTAATTTTCAACTATAATCTTTATACCTCCACCGAAGGAGGTATTGTTTTCACTGGCGTTGGTTTGTTTGTCAGCAGGATAACTCAAAAAGTACGGAACAGATTCGGATGAACTTTGTGGAGTTGTTGGAAATGCTAAAAGGAACAAGTGATTAAATTTTAATATCTCTGAGTGCATAAATAAGATGCAAAACGAGCTAAATACTAATAAATATTTAAAGTTAGCCTACTCTGCCAATAGATGTCGCTGTGATGTGAAATCGGGTGCCAGGAGCGTCTTCCTCTCGGAATTTCCGTCGAGGGGAACCCTCCCCCGTCCCTCTACGCCGCCCCAGTCGTGAAAAAATCCGCCTCGGAAGGCTCATAAGGATCCCGTGACGGCGGAGGTTTGCACTCTCTGAGTGTATATATGCCTCTAGTTTATGTATTATTTTTATACACAATTCTAACCGCTTTTATTACATTGTATCCCCAGTTACATTGAAATAAAAGCCCTTAAGAATAAAGTAATAATAAAACCGTACGAAAAAAAAAATCATCTTAACATTTCATGCTACATGTCTTAGTTGTCACTTAAAGATAATAGCTAAAATCAATTACTAAATGCCCTCACAATGCATAGGATGTGCAATGCATATAGGGGTAAAGCTGGAAATTATATATATTGTGATGAATTCACAGTTATATGCTCCCTACTTCCATGAATTTTGATTACAAGAATTCTTATTCTTTCATAATAAATGAAAAAATAGAGAGAAATATTAATGTTAATAACTGGCTCCATTATAGCAAGACCTGAGGAATACAGAAAACCTTATAATCATACCAAAACGTCATAAACATTTTAATCCATAGAATATTAAGAAATATTTATGTCTTTATATAAATTAATTTTATGACGTCAATGAACAATATCTTAACGTTTGTAAGTCCTTAAGTTTTGCTCTTATGTTTCATGATGTATTTATTTTTAATTATAATGATTTCATTGTTTTTTATACTAATCATTAGCGAATTCCACTATGTAAGAGGAACAAGTCTTCAATATGGAGGAGGTGATGTAGGAGGGCCCCTTCCTGAAGACGAGGACTATAACTCCTCCCACGAAGATGAGGATGGGAAATCCTATAACGGAGACGAGGGATGGAAAGTTCTAAATCAAGACGAGGGAAGGGATTCCTCTCATGAAGATTAAGGATTGGACTCCTTTCGAGGACGAGGGATGGGACTCTTTAACGAAGACGAGGGGCGGAATTTGGTGCCTTTCTGGAAGGAGGCGACTGACTCGAGGGGTCCAAGGCATTGTCTGTTTGTGTTGAGGTGCCTTCATTCAGCCGGATTGCAAGATTGAATACTCGACCCGGATCATTGGAGGCTCTTTTCATTTTATTATTGTTGACTCTGACGTCACCCCTCACTGTATCCTTTCAAATATTCCATTTATAACAATCGCGCCCCGAAATTAGGCATACATTTCTTCTTCTTTGTGCATTTACTTTTTGAGTGCTTCTAACATCGGTATGTTTGATATTTAAGACAATACGTATTATTTACCATAATTCGGGGATTTTGAACTATAATTGACACAAAGAAGAGATTATTTATCTAAAATTGCAAAAAAAAATCATTCTATATCATTATAGACTCAGTATATATAAGAAATAGTATTTGTGCATACTTAGATACATTCCACTAAAAAACTTGCCTACCTATGTATTTGGTCC
>CP045891.1:18216828-18227140 GCA_013387185.1 Caligus rogercresseyi
CTTCTTGTAAAGTGAAATTGCTCATAAAATTTCCTATAAAGCACTTCATCCACGACGATAGAGAAAACAAAGGTCAAGATTGCAGATGCCATTTTTCATGAATCTACAATTGCAGCTTTTAAAATTATATTCTTCTGAGCGACTGGAGTTTATTGAAACTGCAGAATGTTGTGATATTAGAAACATTGTAATATTTAAATGTTAAAAGTGCCTCAAGTGGGTCAGCAGAAAAGAGACTAGCTCAGGACACCAATTCTAAAGACCATTTAATGCCTTTTATTTTTGAGAGTTTGCAACGTTTTTGAATGTTTGGTGTTGTCAACTGGATATCGAGGCCTCACTCATGAGACATTCCAAGCCACAAGGTGCACATTACATTAGCTTTGGCTGACTTTGGCAGAATATCTTTTGGATCAGAGAATTTTTACTATTCCTCCTGCTATGTTCCAATCTGACCACTTGAGAAGAGATTTGGTGGTACAGACAGCTTAGTGGCGGAAATTATTTTGTTAGTGTGAGGCAAATACTTGAGGCTGAGAAGAAATTAGGATTTATCACTTGCTAAATTTTCTAAAATGAACATTTCCGAAGTTAAAAAGATGTTAACGATGATTCAATAACACAGCAGAATTATTCTCACTGATTGCGTCCTGTGATTTGGAGACGATCACCACTGAAGGAGAGAGCAATGCTTATATTACATGCTGCTGATATATTGCTTTTTCCCTGTCCAAAAAGCTACAAGTATACTATTGCACGGAACTTTAACTTCAAACCTATAATATAAAAACTATTCGATTGAGGCAAATTATGATGACGAAAATATAGCAGTTAATCGATTCATATGAATTATAAATCGAGGAGGACTATCTCTCCTTCTGGATATTCTTTTCTAACAATTTATATGCCTATTCGCTTTTTGATTATTGTCAAGCCGTGAGGATGAAAAAAACAGCCTTATTATTGCCCAAAATCAAAAGCATCATTTAATATCTACATTCATTGATAAAATGAAGATTCATCTGAGATGGCTATCGAAGCCTTAGTACGGCCAAGTGTGATGAAGGTCAACAACTGGTCAATTCTTATGAAAAAGTGTGGCTGAAATATTATTCAATGTGATGCAAAGAATCTAGTGGGGAAGTTTAATGAAGCAGTGTGATTTTCAGAAGAAAAAAGATCGACAAATACGAATTTAATTTGCAAAGAAAAATATATAAATTACAGTCCGTTCACAATAAAAATATAATCTTAAATCACTTATTTTAACTTATTAAAACTATGTATATTTGTAAAAATATTCTATATACTATTGTAAACACTATTATTTAAAATAAATAATTATAAAATATTCTCACACTCGTTATTGAAAAGAAAAATTTCTTAATTACACGTCTATTTCACAATGAAAACATAAATCTTGAATAACTTTTTTTAACTGTTAACTATGTATCGTTTGTAATAATATGATATTTACTATTGTGGAAACTATTGTTGATAAATAAAAAGTATTAAATATATATCACACTCGTTATTCATTTAAAAAAATATAATAGCTACTTGTTGATCGTGAATTATGATTTATTGAAGTGAAATGAGTCATTTTAGCTAAAAAAATACATATAAACTTTTAATTTATTGCTATGTTAATCAACGTATCATGGCCTTACTTGAAGCTACAATGTTCCCTTTCCTTTCCAGTTAGTTTCTAGTATTCTTGGTGTAAAAACAGCAGTATTTTTAAGAGAATTCTAGTTACCTTTTCCCTAACCGGTTGAGTCCATAGAGATATAAGATGATATAGAGAGCTTATTCCCTCGAATAGCAGATAAACATCTTTGAGCTGTCACTTGTGCTCAATATAAACAAAGTAATTTGTACTACGTCATCGTAAGTTGATCATAGACATAAAAATAATAGTTTAAATTGGGCAGAATGACGTATTTCTCTGAAAACTCCAATAAGCTCTCTATGTCATTATATATCGATAATTGAGTCATAAGATATTATATTTTGATGTTAGTATAATCAGTCCACGCTAAAAGCCTTGTTTTTAATACTATCCAAGGTGCAACAGTCAGTTAATTTTTCTAATACAAAAAAACCATATGGTTAACCGTTTTACCGACCTGAGATATAAAGAAAAAAACAGCTGTCGATCATTATGGCAATCCAAGATGATTATTGCAATATCTAACGCCACAAAATAAAAGTACATAAAAAACAAAAATATAAATTCATATTATATCAAAATATATCGCTATTTTTAGTTGTTCTGTAAACACGTATTTAATACAGTATAGAATAAATGCTTAATAATCTATCCTAATCATTATGCTAAAGGGATCGATTTGTTTTATTTTTAAATTAATATAGTTTATCGATATTAAATGCATTGGGAGAACAAAACCAAGTATCTAAGAATATATACATGAGGTATAATTTGACTCAGTTAAGTTGAGAGTTAAATATCGTACAATAACCATAAATAAACGTAATTTCAATAGAGTTAATCAGAGATAATGATGTAACAATGGTGTATGCACGTATGCTTCTCGACAATAAAGTATATAAACATTACGTAATGATGACCTTTTTTTAGATATATCTATATGACAATTGATGATTCCAATAATTTTTAAAGCATTCATGGCAACAAAAAGATTTTTTTAAATGTAGATGTCCAAGTAATACACTCACTATGTGAGGGACAATATCATATGACTAATTTTCATAGTTTTTGTTCCCTTTCTTTGGACCAATCACGTTCAATTATGTTTAAAAAAAGTTAGACTAGTGTGGTTATCTATAAGGAAACATAACTAAGAAAATCCCAGATAGGACTAAAAGTCACACTGTTTGATATCCCAGTTATTTTTTTTGTTAAGATGTTTATTTATTAGCTACAAATCCATACAGTGTAAAAATAACAATACACTAGAAAGTAGTAGGAGATTAAAAAAAACACAATCTAAGAAAGTTTCGTTAAAAACAAAACATAAATGAACATTATAATTCAAAATTACTTATTCTTTTTTTGTCAACCTAAAAAGCTTCATTGTTTAATAGTGTATGCAATGATATTTTCAGAATGTATTATATTTTTACTCAGTGCCTTAGAGGCACTGATTTATACTATAGTGTACAATATTTTGAATTAACATATACATATAAAATACTTTTATTAAGACAATAATGTTTCTTAACTCAAAAAAAAAAACAAGATAAGTAGTTACTCTTGATTAATCAAATAATTAAATGTAGATTCAGTTTTACTGAGTATATCCGACTTATGACTAATTAATCGATTTAATCCCAAAATATATTTACTAATACAGAATACAGTTTGTGTCTTATAGAATTCAGTTTTTAGAAATATTTACAAAAATAGAAATATTCTTAAAGACTTTAATTTTTAAACAGTTTCATCCAAAAGGAGTCATTTCATAGAACGAACTTAAAAGCTGTGCTTCTTTCTAAGCTTTGCCTCTCAGTATTTGAGCGGAGCATTATAAGTGTTTAACGTTCATGGAAGAAAAATAAATGTGATCTCTTCACTCAATACTAGTTCCATGAAATAGCACTTCATCAAAAGCCTGATATTTTGTATTAAAGACAAGTTTCTTCTCTTGAAATGATCGTCCTGTGGAAAGGGTTCATTTTTTAAATCCTTTCATTATCTTTGAAAAGAAACATTACGAAAAAGATATTTGAACAATATTAAAGGTCTCTAGGGACCATAGGCGTAGGAGATAATTCGGGTGAGTTCTCAATTCGGGCAAATTGGTTGAGGTATTCGGGCATTTAAGTTGAAGAAAAAAAAATGAAATTATGAAATCAACCGGATTTTTTAATTATAACCAAATAAATATAATGCAATGAAAAGTATGTTATTATAATCAAGAAAATATTAATCTACATAGCTTTCTTCATTCGATTATTTTTTCACCAATTTAACAGTTCTTGTTAAAATTCGGGCAAATCAAATGCTGCCTCCCCCTCAAACCAAACATCTCCCCTACGCCTATGCTAGGGACATAAGAACCTGTATAAAATGCTTCCCAGCCATTATATGAATACATCTTTATATCTCTATGTGCCCAGCCCTAATGTTCGAACAAACTATAAGTTCTTCGACACATCCCTAGGCATCAGCTAAATGTTTCTTTTGGGCTTTCCATTTGTACACCAGAGGGCCCCTTTGTCGTTATTAATATCGTCATCCAACTCTGCTGGACACTTTTTGGTTCAGTGGTTCTTAATGAATCCCGAATGAATAGTAGTGAGGATCCGACATGCGGCCGAAACAGTCAGACAGAGAGCAGCGGGGAGTCCCTAGAGGAGACTTTGAAGAGCAAGTGTTCCCTCTCCTCAACGACACGGAGCGAAGAAGAAGACGAAAGGAAAGACATCGAGATCGAATATTATGTCTATGAGTCCGAGCTTCAAATGCCGGATATCATGGCTCGTATTCAAAATGACCTCTCGAGCCTTACTCCATATATACATACAGATATTTCATTCATAACTGGCCTCATCTCTGCTTCATGGTAAGACAAATCAGGGAGTCACGGCGGGATTTCAAGACTCAACATCAACTTAAGAGAATTGGGACGAGACTAGGATCAATAGATTAGGCTCACACGGTATCAATCATGGACAGGGGCGGAGTGGCCACCAGGAGGACCGGGACTATTCCCGGTGGGCCACTGGCCTCAAGAAACCTAAAAGGCCGGCGAGGGCATAATTGTCCCGGTGGATAATTCTTCCCACTCCGTTCCTGATCATGGGTACTTACGCCCATATACAATATGCTCCATCAGAAATGTAGTTTCGAATTTAAAGTACTTAAGATAATTCAAATCGTAGTAAAGATACGCTATTTTGCTCATAAATTATATCGATGAATAGAAAATTGCATTGATTGTCAACCATCTCCAAAGCAGAAATTAAGCCACTTCTGATCTATTATACAGGTTTTTTTTAAATTGTCTTTATCATATGTTTCGAAAGTTTAAAGAACTTTTGACCATTCATATTAATTTCATTATTAAAAGACAGATTGCCGAAATGTATATTCTTGCATTATTATTTATCAAATTTTTATATTATATATGCCACATTTTGACTAATGTATATATATAATTATTGACTTATTAAAGCTAGTATACTTATTTGGTGGGGCTTTTGTCCGTACTACCCTTTCTGTTATATATATATATAATTTTATATGTCCAGGTAGTTGTGGATTGTTAAATTGAGCTAATAGTTATTTATTTTAATGCACATTCATTTAAGTAAAAATTTGATATTTCTCTTGAATATTTCAGGCACGTGTGAACGGTAACTGCGTTGGAGCCATTGTCTGCAAGCTGGATTACCACAACGCCATGCGATACTCTTGTACCAAGAGAGGATACATTGCCATGCTCGCCGTCGATAAGAAATATAGAAAACTTAAGATTGGTTCCACACTAGTCAAGAAAGCCATTCGTGCCATGGTACGAGAAGGAGCCGATGAAGTAAGGATCCTATGTTTCTAAATACCCCAACAGCTCATCGCCCGATTAAAAATTCAAATCACTCTTAAAATACAACCACCATTATAATATCCTTGATCACGGAACTTCCTATGAAGATCCTATGTTCATGTTTTATACGAAAAACTGGAAGAAACGTATGCCCGGTATATAGAAATATGAATATATAGAGTGCCTATGGAAAACTGAAGCATCGATAGTTGGTTATGATAAAATGAAAAGCATTCATAAACTTAATTTTAAGTCAAGTCAATATGATTGCATACAGGCTTTTTGCCACTTTTTACTACAGAGCCTAATAGTAATTGCCTTGTACTTTTAAGGGATTGAAAATCGAAATATCTTTTATATATATTTGATGAGTACAATTATTTTTAAATCTATGGTCGAATATACGAATCTGACGAGTATTTATGATCACATTTCATCAAGTTGTTAAGTTAGATTATTGTATTTTTTAATATATATGGACCATGAAGCAACATCTAAATATAATAATATTATAATATTGGACAATGACCATTTGAAATGGCATTTAAACATGGCTCAAATGTAAAAAATGCAAATAAAAGAAAACGACTTAAAGTATATTACAAATACGATAAATTTAAAAAGCAATATTTTTATGAGTTTTTCATAGCCGAATCACTTGGTATCCTACTAACGTCTGATCGGACACCAATACACTCTCACATATTTATATCTTACCTGAAAGATTAACGACACACAGAAACCATTTTTATATCCCTATTGTATTCGGGATGCCAAGGTAGAGAATGGCGATCTCTTCAACGAAGAAACCAAGGAATTTTCCGTGTTCAATGTTCGTTTTGTAGTTAGTAACAAAATAAGCTTAGTTAAAATTACATTCATCTGTCCTTACAAAATCAAAAGGCAGTCAGTCGGGTTTATTCCTTTCATTTATTAATCATTTATATTTATAGGTGGTACTCGAAACGGAAATTACGAATAAACCCGCTTTGCGTCTCTATGAGAACCTAGGATTCGTTCGTGATAAAAGACTATTTCGCTACTATCTAAATGGAGTGGATGCTCTGCGATTGAAGCTCTGGCTTCGGTGATGGATGTTACCATGTCATTCCTGATGAGACCAATGACGTGTGATGTGAATCTGTTTATGTGTGTGTGTGTTTTATTATCATCTCTTTTCCTTTGTTGCGAATGACTTCGAAAGCCCTTTCTTCCTCATCTCTTAATAGTATGCCATTTTTTCATAATTCCTAGCACTCTAGAAATACCAAATTCAATTGTTCTAGTATGATATCAAATATATATTTACCACTTGAACGAGAGTCATCATGGATTATTTATGTTTAAGGGCAAATTTAAAACAGTGGGTACACAAAGTAATCTTCAATAAAGTCGGCCCTCGCTACTTCGCCCCTTAACATCTCGTAGTTCTTTTACTACGCGACGACGGCTGGCTCCCGTTTTTTCACGGCAAAACGTCCCCATATGAACTCAGGTTGAAAACTAGTAAATCTTTGAAAAGCAAGATGGGGCCTAAAAAAAGTTCCGGCCACGTACATGTATTCAGACGCACGTACGACAACAAGCAAATGGCGGTAGGTTTAAACGCCGGGGATGCCAAATATCTCTAATTTCAATACATATCAACATTGCGACCCTCATATATATCGCGGTGGTCGTCGCGACTTTGCGAGGGACGACAGTACGTCTTTGCTCTCGGTTGCATGACAAAAGACGAATTCGGAACACCACATTTTTATTTGACAAAAATGTATTATTTTTGCCAAAGCCAAATCTTTTCTTTCTGATAAATTAAGATTCAATTTCAACATCTTTGTTTTCCATTTCCTCCTCTCCTCTTGTGAAGAGCTTTAATGACTTTAAACATCAAAAATAATGAAGAATGAAGTATCCTAAAAAAAAATACAAAAAAATATTTTAGTCCAAAAAAATAAATTCAACAATACATACAAATCCATACATACTTGTGGAATTATCCCAACGAAAAGATAAAGAGTACCTATTTGACGTATGTATATGGTAATATAAAGACATAGATCGTGATGAGATGGGCAGGATGAGAGTAGTCCTGTTGATGACGTAATTTATAAATATCCAAACTTCAGTTCCCTACGAAAGGGAGATAAAAATGAGACGGAAATAGTATTTTTTTAGTCAGCACCGGAGAGTCCTCAATTTCAATGCTACAGAAAAACGAAAAACTCGAAATGTAGATGGGATCTCAAGGAGACCCAATTAGTTTTTATACATATACAAAAAAAAAAGACACGAGAAATTTAAGTTTTGAAATATTCATCTTTGGGGTATTTAAAAAAATTATCGTATATTTTGTATTATTTAAAAAAATAAAAACTAATTTGGATTCCTTGAGATCTTATCTACCTTTGCATCTATCATTTTTTTCTGTTTGAAATCGAAAGAGGAAATGAGAGGCGATTGAATGGCAAAAAAATACAACATAAGATTTGGGTCCCTTGAGAAGACACTTAACGTTACTGGATTTCGTTCCAACTTTCATAAGATGATCTCTAGGCACAAAGGGAAAATCCTTGGGGGGTGCCCGACTCTCAAATACGAAAAGCATGATAAAATAAATACCCATATGTTTATATTTATACAATCGAAGGTTTAAAATACTATTTTGCAGATTCTTAATATCGAACTCGGACTCCGTTATTCGAAAATAAGCGAGTCTGGTCATCGCGACACTTTTTCAAATATATTTGATCTGAAGTTGTTTTTAATAAGATGAAATAGTTAGTTTCTTTCATGCTACTGGGCGTGTTTGTCTTATATATGGAAACTATTAATATAATGATTATTTGTACGGGTCAGGAAAAAATATATACAAGTTGGGGTTTGATCAGGGGTTCCCAACCTTTTTTCTTTGGCGACCCCCCTATAGAAAAATATCCAGTCTGGCGACCCTTTTATGTAGTGAATATAGACGTTTCTGCGGACACCAGTTGGGAACCCCTTGGTTAGATCCAGTCAACAAATTTATATCATTTGAAAGTCGGTTCGGGCGCATTTTATTATACAACCCCTAAATAAAATTCAATTTTTCAAATTACCCATTGTTATTTTTAAATATTTTGAACGCTACACGGAACGCTGAACGCAAAAAACATTGAACGGAACGCTAGTTTTTTTGAACGCTGAACGCAAAAAAAAGCTGAACGCTCACAAGCTGGTTTATAATATATATACATACCTATATGTGATGTTTTCTTAAAATGAAGCATGGGCATTTTTTTACAAAATACGAAACAAGCGTTTGCTTTTCTATAAGAAATGCTCTACCTTTTTTATGATTTCAACTTTTCGATTAATTCACTGGAAAATGCGCTTTCGAACATTTAATAATCCCTAAATATATCTAGCTACATAGTTGGTATCCTTACTTAAGCATTTCATACACAAAAAAATATGAAGAATAAAGGAGGGGCAAAGAAAATAGTTTTTTTCGTTGGATAACAGCAAGAAGAGTTTGACAAGAATGTTGATATGCTAGAGTTACCAACAGTACTTTTTATCATCTCACGACTAAGTAAGAATTCAATATCTTCATAGACTCATAGCGCATTTTTAGGATCTTTTGTAATTACTCAAAAGTTTAATATTAAAATTATATCTATTTTAATAGTTTGTCGTTATGATAGATCTTGTCAGTTGAGGATAAAAGGTAGAATGTAAAGGAGTAATGTAATGGAGCTTAGTTTTTTTTAACTGAAGCATAGGCAGTCTTTACGAAGCACCAACAACAGCGTTGGTTATTCATGAGGATGCACTTCATTTTTATTATTGCAAGTTTTCGAATAACGTCCAAGAAAATGCGCTTTTCAAACAATTAATGGTCTTTAAATCATGCCTTATAAATATATCTAGCTTCAATAGTTGGTACCTATAGCTTAAGCATTTCATACACTAATGTAAACCTAAAAGTTAGAGATTGGTGGTAAAAATGTTCTGACGATAGAAGAATAAGTCGTCGTCTAATCTTTATTTGAAAACAATCATACCAGTGATCGAATCGATTATTCTCAGCCCCTTTAGTCTGACATTGGAGAAAGATGACGAGACACAATAGATTAAAAAGGATGCGAAGACTCCTATAGATGTAATGAATCGCCTGTCTATATCCTCTCTTGTGAAAAGTAATTTTCAGGCTTGTGAACGGAACGCAAAATGAACGGCGTTCAGCTGAACGCACGTTCAATGAACGACCGCTGAACGGAACGCAACTTTTTTTTTGAACGCTGAACGTGGAACGCAAAAAAAGAGTTTTTCAGCGTTCAGCGTTCAATTGTTCTAAACATTTCATGTATTTTTTTAGATTTTTTCTGGGATATAAACAGGGGATGATATATTATACAGAAGAACTTTATAAATACTCTCCAAGACTTCTCTATGAGTAGTAAAGCACTTTTTAAATTTTACCCCAAGTGACAAAATTTACACACAATTGAATGACCTTTTTATTCAGTACTTCTTATTAGAAAATAAACAACTTATTAGTCTTAGGTATGAAACTTGTTGAAATAAGTTGAGATTAGTCTGACTACGGATATTCATCTGAGCTGTGGACTCGGATAATGGATTTGCTCATTTTGATGGACTCGGATTCGTGGACTCGATAACTAAATATTAGGACCGGATATAGGAGGGCTCGAGAGTTAAAATCTTAGGAATCGATACGAGGAGAGTATTATTTTGTCAGCTTTTTTCATTTCGTCATGGAGAATAAATGACAGTCTACG
>CP045891.1:18227240-18363661 GCA_013387185.1 Caligus rogercresseyi
ATCGACACATTGAAAAAATGGTATGAACTTGTATGATCAAGACGAATAGTATATGCATTTAGTCTTGAAAATGAAACTCATTATGAGAATGTAATCGTTTTTCTAATGGGTTTATAAATATCATTTTAAAAAAATTATTTCAAAACCAACAGTAGAGTTTGTTAGAAACCAACTCAAACTGGATCAATTCTAACGAGCATGCCAATTATTGACGTTCAAGATGAACTGCTTCGTGGAGGTCTTAAATTTGTCATGACCTCCCATTTATCATCGGACTGCTTGGAAAATGTTTTTAGCATGATAAGAGCCACAAAACCTTCTCTTCTGCAAAAGAATTTAAATATCCTAAGATTAATTTGTTTAAGCCAGTTCATGAAAGATATAAAATCGTGTAATTACAATTATGATGAATCATCTTTTAGCTGAGATATTTGACTTAAAAGATTCGTATGCTGAACAAAAGCATAATTTCTTTGGATGATGATTTTATTCCGCAATTTATACTTAACTTATCCAGTGCACCCAACTGTCAAAAAGCTGAAAATTAATATTCTATTACTTGTCGGGGTATATAATTTTAAAGTCGAAAATAGATTCACATTGTGAATCATGCTTAATCGGTTTTAAAAGCACAATAATGAAAACTATGACGACGAATTAACCAAACTTATTAATTTATCTGATTACACAGGACAGAGTTTAGTCTATTGTTCAAATGATGTCTTCCAAAATGTATATTACCTATAGAAAAATCCATAAGAAACCATGAAAGAAGATTTATATAAAGCTCAAAAAAGAAACCTTTCGAATAAAATAAAAAATGCTTGTGATATTATCACTAAAGACTTCTATTTGATTCCGTCTTGCTATTCGTTAAAAGATAAGCTCATGAACCGATTCATTAGATTAAGATTGGTAATTTTCGCGAAAACTTTTTAAAAAGCGCAAGAGATCAAAAATTACGGCAAATACAACAGTCAACTAGGCTCCAAAAGTATGGCAAATAGATGACATTTAAATAATTGAACGTTTCTGTAAATATGTTTTTGTTGTTATCGTTAAAATGAATAGTCATAAATATTTTGAAAATAGTTTATTTAAAACATGTATAATATAATTTATAAAATGCATAAAACTTGTAACACTTAATTTCAAATTATAGGTCTGTCTTAAATGATATGGGCGGAAACCCAAGGCAATTAAGTCAAACTATAGAAAAGAGGAGAGATGCACCAGATCCAAGAAACTTGGGAAGCATAAAAACCGTTCTCCAGATTAATCACTATGGCAAGATGATAAATAGTCCGCAGACGACCTGAAAGAAACGCAAACATATAATATTCATTAATCAATATGAAAAAAGTATTGTTTCAACAAGGTAAGTTAAAAGTAGTTTCAATTAAATTAAATGGATTTCATCATTATACACGCCTGTATTATATACCACATAGTTTTTTATATTTCAAATACTTTTCCTCCCATCCCACTCTAGTTGAATAAACTTATTTTGTCCTAAGGTTTAGGAAGAATAAATATTGTCTCGTTGATTTCCCTCCGGAAGGAGAGTTTTGTCAAGTTGTTAGGCAAGGAGTTCGTTGATGAGTGTCGTGGAGATATACTGATCTGAGAAAATCGGAGATGTTTATGATTAATTTTGGCAATCGCATTTTTGTGATTTATTTTGAGATTGTGAATTATCAGTGAAATTAAATACTCAAGTTCCTTAAAGTCGTTCTTTACGACAACGAGAATGTCAAGAAACGTCATGAGTTCTTTCAATTGTACCATTCCCGTAAAAGATGCCTAAAGCGAAGGCGACTTATATCATCCTCTCTGATATAAAAGGCGCTGAGATTAATCATGAGGTCTGTAGTTCTCAAATAGTTATAAAACAATGAAGAGAAAAATGCAGAGATATTAAATTGAAGGAACAGATATATCATCATCGGTTGCTCTGATTCTCGATCATAGAGCGACAGGAAATACATATCCTGACTATCTTCAGGGACCAAAGCCTCATTCATGATGGAGGTGTCTTGGGAGAGCTCCCTTTTTTGTCGTTAGAAGTATGATTACCGTTGGAGGAGGCACCCAGATCATGATCCCTTTCGAGCTCCGGCCTCATGGATGTCGACAACTTATCTTCAACTCTTTAAGTGGTTAAAGGACCTTGCAGCGTGGGACACGAAACCGGCGGTCTTGTCAACTGTCACATTTAGAAGGTCCAACGAAATATCTGCGATTGCACCGTCATTGGCACTTATAGATTATTATAATCATTATAGTTTATTGCATTTCAAAAATATAATTGAATAAGATTACGTCATATATAAACAAATTTGTCATAACTATAGAGATGGATCAATCTTTCGATCTTGGGCATCCCTTATATAGATAACATTAATAAATTATGTTAATGAAACAACCCTACTATTTCACCTAATCGCCTACAGCGCCTCTTGTGGGAGAAAAGCATTGAGGGTCTGATAAAAAAAAGAAAAAAATATATGTATTGTCTTCGATGCGCTACTTTCCTTTACGCTTAGCGACATCCAACGTTAAAGAAAATAACCAAAATTTTGGCCATTTTTTTTGTTTGCTTTTTCCTTGCATGCGCTACTTTACTTTAACGCTTTAAGATGGGGCACCCAGCATGAGAGGATCAAAAAGGGGTTGTTGACTTTGCTATAGAAAGCATTGGATCAAAACCTGCTTGCTTTTCATTGCATCTTGCATCAAGAAGCACTGTGTGCACAAACATTCCCATCAGAGTGAATGGCAGTGATGAACCTTGTCATCGAGGTGGTGAACAATATAACTGCAAAAGCATTGAACCACAGTCAGTTTCGTGCATTGTTTGATGAAGTTGATAGTGAATATTCCGATCTTCTGATTCACAACAAAGTGCGATGGCTGTCTAGGGAGACGTTTTGTATCGCTTTGCCACTTGTTTCGAACACATTAAAACATTCATGAACTACCCGCAACCGGAAGATACCGAGTGGCTCGAAAAACTACACTTTTTAGTAGATATGACAAACCACCTAAACAAACTTAATGGATATCTCCAGGGTCTGCACTACAAATGATGGAAGCTGTTTTGTCATTCGAACGCAAGCTGACTGTCTTAGCCAGAGATATACAGCGAGATACGCTCTCTCACTTACCCACCTCAGAAAATTCATAGAAGCCCATCCCGATATCAACCACGATTATTTACAAGGTGTGATCGTTGAAATGCAAACTGCCGAGTTTCGAAAAGAAAAAATGACATTTCTTTCCCTGTCACACCCTTGGAGAATGATTTGTCCTTGTTGAGCACATTTCCAGGAGTAAATCAAGCTGGCCTTGAAATGGAAATTGCCGATATAGTCGACAAAGATCTATGGGTGTCCAAATTCAAACGCTTGACAGCCGAACTTGAAGACTTAACTCGCCAGAAAGTCCAATTTGCCCAAAGTCACAAATGGAGCGAAGTTGAAAGCCTCCCAACAACCGAAAAACTCGTCTATGTGACATGGAATGTTCTTCCCGACAGCTATAAGAATATGAAAACCTATGCATTCGGAGTGTTAAGTCCAAATACCGAACCCGCCTCACAGATGAGAACTTGCAGTCCTGCGTTAAGATTAAAGTTACATCTTATATGTCTGATGTTCAGAAACTGGCCTGTGATGTCCGTAAACAGAAGTCTCATTTAACGAATACGAGCACAATTCTATCATAAACACATATTTAGTGGCAATTGGATGGTTTTTTTTTTGTATAAAGCTATTTCTTCTTCTCATTATGTGTACTCGCATATTTGGCCGCCTACGGCGCCCATATGTTCGCCCTTCGGTTATGGGTAGGTTTTGGAGCTAGTTTGTGAGTGAAACAGACCTTAAAAATATAAGAGAAAATCAGAAAAGGTGTATCCAATAACATTTTTTTTTCATTTCGGGTCCCATCACTATGCAAATAGTTTTATTAGGTCTGCCTTGACCCAAGAATTCCATAGGTACCTTCAAAGTTCAAATCTGGCCATAAATGTGGGAGGAGATAGCGTGCGGACATACAGACGGACGGACGGACAGAGATTGGTGAATTATTATATAGATGAGGCCACCAAGTCATTTTGGAAATAGACTAACATACCAAATATTTATAATTTTTTTTTTGCCTTCATTATAAGCTTATTCAAGGCATAAGTTTTTTGTGGCTCCAGACACATTTTTTTTTTGGACCAATTTAACATTTTGGGTTGCCGACCCCTGCCCTAGACAAATGTAATATTTTATTGCATGTTAAAATGTTAAAGCTATCGCTTTATAATTTTTTGGTTATGATGAATTGAGTTTAATTATCCATATTTGTCACAAAGTTTTTTTTTTTTTCTTCAAAAATATCCTTTTAACGTTTTTGAATGAGGAAAAAAAATTATTAGAGAAACACCATTATATCGCTATTTAGATATTTCAAATGGAAAAAGTGGTTAATAACATTAGGAAAATACTTGCCTTTTTCTTCTGTTATCTGATTGGCTTAAACTTTGAGAGTAAAAAATGGCACTCAATGGCTGGAATTAACTAAGTCGTAAATTAAAGAACCCTTTTGGACTGACGATAAAAAAAACATTTCTTAAGTAAGCTATATTTTTTGGAATCTTAAGGCATAACAGTTTTTACAAATTAAGTAATAAGAGAATATTTTTTTTTTCAACAATATATTGCCGTAGATGCACTAATTAAAATGCATACGGTTATTTATTCTATTTCATTAGAAATTGGCAGAGGTTTCTGCAATTTTTTAAAGAAATCTTGCGATAACTATTAAACGACATTTTTTAAATCAGCGATAAACGATTAAAAACATCAAAACTCAACTCACGATAAGCGATAAAAATAATGACATTTATATTCAAATGAGTGCAACCCATTATATAAATTTATCGTTTATCATTTGGGTAAGTAGCGGTATGGGATGACAATTACTCTTTTAAAGCTTACCGATAAGCGATAACGATAACTTTTTTATATCGTAACGATAAATAACATTTATCGCTCATTTTATCATACGCAGAAACCAACGTTATATTGATAATCCTATTTTTCTTTTGATTTCACTATATCCTTCATTTTATATTGTTAATTCTTAAATAAAATTATCTTCATAACAATAAACCATTGGATATATGTTCATATATATTATTTTCAGTCCGTTACATCCTTGTTGAAATGTATTTATGTCTGACTGTAGAATGGTAATTTGTCCAGATGCAATATTTTAGTTATTTGAATCTTTAACGGTATATATTTAAAGTCAAACCAGTGCCTTAGAGTACAAAGGCACTGAGTCAAACAACACATTCATCGCGTCATTCCAAGGAATATGTTTTGATTTCCATGGATATACATCATAGAGATCTTTCAAAATTATACCTCTGGAACGATTTGGGATAAGAAATGTAGTTCAAACCCGTCTTTAAAAAACGGTCTAGAGTGCTGAGTCGGAACAGATTGATATTTAATCTGTTTTTAAAAGTTTTTGTTTATCTGTTTTGTTATAAAGAACTATTTTTATGTCTTAGTTATCTATTAGAATTGAATTTTTATCAAATTATCTTGTTAGCAACAAAAGAGGACTAAAATAATATTTATCACCTGCAGTGTATTCAGTTATCTATCATATGTTATGTCTGTAATTCAGACGCTAAGGTGTAATTTTTTTTTTTTAGTTTAATCATTCATTTGTTATTTGGTTATTCATTTTTAGCCTTTATAGTGAACACTTGGGAGTAGAAATGAGAAGAAGACAAGTTCAATGATGTAATCAGAATAATTTCTTTACAATACACTTTATTACCATGACGTCACTGGATAACTGTTGTCAATTGTTATTTTTCTTTATTCCCTAAAAAGTGCTCTAGGGATTCGTTCTATTTATATATACATTACGGAGGGGGTTGGTATTTTATTATCTCTATGATTTTATATTCAATTGATGGTAATGATAGGGGGATACAAAATTATAATAGAGTATGCTTGATGAAAAGCAGTAGAGATCCCGCTTGGAGGATGCCTTGATGTATAATTGGGAACGTAGGTAAAGTAAATCACTTTTAAGAACTTGACTTTCTTTCCTTCCCACTCATCTTTTCTTTTCTTTTTTGGTGGACTTAATCAAGGTCTGTATAATAAAGTCAAGGCAATACAAAAAAACCATGTAATCCTAGCAGTATAACTACTCAATGACGTCACTGGAGAACGAATATATATATATATTTATATTATAATATTATATATATATATATATATATATATATATATATATATATATTATATATATATATACACATATATATATATATATAGATAGAGAGGCTGATTGATATAAATAGATAGATAAAATCGTTCTCCGGTGACGTCATTGAGTAGTCCCACTGCTACATGTTTGTTTTGTATTGCCCAGACCATATTATACAGAGCTTGGACTTAATGATGAAGATCTTAGAAGTTCGAAGCAGGGTAAGTCCGCAAATAATCGTGCCATAACTAAGAAAAACACTGTCGCTTGGACTTGCCGAAAGAAGAAGAAGAAGAAGGAGCGTTGAGAGCCAACAACAAGTTGTGGGGAATCAAGGGCTTGTGTGAACCTGGGAGAGACGACCGAGACGACAAAGACGACAGAGAGAAGTGCTGAACTTCAACCGGGAAGATGTGAGTGCTCCTCTGGGCTGAGGTCTGTCTTCCGGCGTTTCAAAGAAGAATGCTCCTCGGAAGAATCAAAATGGCGGCATAACTATGACCCACCACCAAAGTGCCATCCTGAGTTGAGTCACTAGCAGCTCATCGTTTGGAGTGTGAAAGGTGGTGGTGGTTGTGCTTCGTAGAGTCTAGCAGCATGAAGTTACTGAAGCCCTGTTGGATCGCTAAGGAGGGCCAGCCCATCTTCAGCATCGATATCCACCCGGATGGCTCACGCTTCGTCACGGGCGGCCAAGGGAATGACTCCTCCGGGCGTATCTCCATTTGGAATATGAAATACATCCTTGAGGAGAGCTGCGTGGAGTCTTCCTCTTCACCCAAGCTTCTCAGTCAAATGGATCACCACCTGGCTTGCGTCAACACGGTCCGATGGAGCCATTCGGGGCGGTTTCTGGCCTCAGGTGAGACCTCAGACTCTTGTAGTAGGCACTCGGAGAGGCTCGGATTGTCTTCTATCGTTATGATTGTCTTCTGTTGTAGGTGGCGACGACAAAATCGTCATTATTTGGGAGCAGAGTCCTTATTCGCAGGGCTCCAGTCTCCTGGGCGGCTCCAACGCGGAGTACTGGAAGGTCAAGTACACGCTTCGCCGACACGATGGGGACATCCTGGACCTGGCCTGGTCCGTGGGGGACTCCTTCATCGCCACGGCCAGTGTGGACAATTCCATCATTATTTGGAATGCGGAGAAGCTTCCCGAGGTCATCAAGATCCTCAAGGGACATACGGGGCTCGTTAAGGGCGTCATTTTTGATCCCGTGGGGAAGTACTTGGCCTCTCAGTCCGATGACAAGACCATGCGCCTATGGAGAACAACGGACTGGGAAGTGGATACCGTTATCACGGAGCCCTTTAACGAGTGTGGGGCCACAACGCATTTTCTAAGGCCTGGATGGAGTCCGGACGGATCGCTTCTAGGTCAAGATACTTTCATTAATAAAATCATAAAAGCCTTATTTTTATTCTACTTCCTTTTGCAGATATGTTCTAAGACAATTTATCACATATCAGATAGAAAAAACCGATAAAATGAACACAACCGTGATTGTTAATTACATTTTTACAATTTTGTATCCCTTCTATATTTCAATATTTAAAAAATCTATTAATGCAATTCATAATTTTATTATCAGGTTTTTTTTCCTTTTACGAACGAAAGACACTTATTTCCTCTTTATTTATCTTCACTTTCAGTATCTGCGCATGCTATGAACGGTGGCGGCCCAACTGCTCAAATGATCGAACGCCAAGGCTGGAAGAAGGGGAGGGATTTGTTGGTCACAAGAAAGCCGTTTCCTGCGTTCGTTCCATAATCAATCTTCCAGAGAGAGGACCATGTGGATTCCTTCGTGACAGTGGCTTTGGGGTCCCGGGATCGAGGGTTCTCCGTCTGGTGCACGAATCTCAAGCGGCCCTACTTTGTGGTGAATGATGTCTTCGATCAAAGTGTATTGGATCTCAGCTGGTGGAAAAACGTTCTCCTGGCCTGCTCCATGGACGGATCCATTGCCGCATGCGTCTTGAAAGAGAAGGAATTGGGCATCGCTCTCTCAGAGGCAAAGACCTACGATTTCATGACAAATCGCTACGGCAAGTCCTTCGGAGCCAAGCCCAAGTCACAAAGTAACGGAACCTCACTCATCACAGAAAATGCAGAGGCTCTCGGGAGGAACGAGGACAGTAAGGAGGAGTTCATCAAATTGAACGGAGAATCCACCACGCCCCAAGGCTAAAGCCCAAAGGACCTACGGACAAACAGATCGAGGCCCGTACACTGGACGGCAAGCGACGCATAACCCCTGTCTTCATTCCGGAAACGGGAGAACCCCTTGGGTCCGGAGAGTTCGGGAGTGCTTCATCCCGGGAACGTTCCAAAATACCCGTAGAAAAGCGGGACGAATTAGTCACTCCCAACGTGAGCCCTGCCAAGAGCAGCAACGACTCCTCTGCGGAAGCCCCAAAGGTCCCTTCGGGACAGCCGCCCATCAATCTCATTGCCGTCAAAAAGAAGCCCAAGGGCGCACCTCCTGACGCCAAACCCATTCCAGTCAAAAGGAAGCCCTCCAATAATGAAGTCATATCCTCCAGCAGTAGCAGCAACGAGGAGCCATTCACCAACATCAAGACCAAAGAAGACAAGCTTCGGGACGCCAAACTACGAAAGCCAGAGCTTGTCTCCAAGAGAAAACTCGTCGAGGCCTCAGACGACGAAGCACCTCTTCACAAACCCAAGCGCATTCGACCCCGGCCATTCGATGATGACGAAGAAGAGAGCTCTCACCCGTCTAGTTCTTATCGCCGCCTGCCCTCCCTGAGCCCGCAGGGAAAATTCCACGTATATACCTTTCCAGACGAGTCCCAGGCCTCCGTCTCAAACGACAGAGCCGTCCATCACCTCCGCTTTAAGAGCACCAACCCTCCCATGGAGTGGGAAACCCTCTTTTCCTCCCCAGTGTCCTCCGTTCTACGGAGCAAAAACTTCCTCATCGTCCTCACCTCAGATGGTTGCATACATATCTTCAGCCCGCACGACATGGGATCATCTTCTCAGCGACTCCTCCCTCCTATGCTACTACCCTCACCGATCTCAAAAATTGCAGGTGGAAAGAGCGAGAAGCTGGCCGTCATCACCGTGGACGCGGGATTCTACCTCTGGGACCTCTCCCATCACTCACCAGTAATCCTACTCAAAAACGAGTCTCTCCTCCCCTTCATTTCCCCGGAGACGTCCGTTTCTAAGCTGAGCTTCCTCAAAGAAGAGCAGCCCCTCATCCTGACCTCGGACGGGAAGTCCTTCTCCTACAACACGGGTCTGGGTGCATGGCTCAAGCTCAGCGATGGACAGGACGGCATTCGGGAGCTCGCGGGCTATCGGGGAACCTCCATAATGAACGGAGGAGGGCCCCTACCCCTTGCAGACTTGGACCGACAGGTGGACATCCGCTCCAAGGGGAAGAGAAATATCTTCCCCCAGACCACAAACCCCGAGGAAGAAAACAAAACCCAGTTACTGGCCGCTCTCACGCACTGTGAATCCCAGCGCGTCAATGCGGAATACCTCTCCTCAAGGGAAGAAGTCAAGTACTGGCTCCTCTCACAAATAAGACATTTAAGTGGACGACCTGAGAATGACCTGGGGCTCCGTCGGATACTTCGTGATCTCCTTGGCCCGTCTCACTCCTCAAAAGCTCTCAACTGGAACCCTAATATATTGGACATACAGAAACGTGATCTACTCAAGGAGGCTCTCAAGATCCTTGGGAGCTCACCTCACTACCAAAAACTCTTTGCTGAGTTCAATGATCAGCTCAATGCCTCTCAAGATCTCCAGGAGGCCTCCTCCATTTTAAACATTCGATAACGGCCGCCCACTCAGGTGCTTGTCTCAACATACCAACCAACAATATATTCACACTAATGACATTGCCTAATTATGATAAAAATATGACTATAATTTTCACATATATTTTAATATCGGTTTTAGTATTATCATTATTTATAAACGCAAAAAAGTTCAAATAAAATCAACAACATAATTAAGCTTTAGCCTTTCCATACAGCTTCATCAAAAAGTTAGTTTGTGCCTCTTTCTCCAGACGATGTAATTCTCCAAGTGTGGGAGCCAGTTCACTCACATGTCCTACGTAGCCCGTACCTATGAAAATAAATAATCTGTTAGAAATCATGATGAATGAAACTTTTACTGGCGATAAACTGTGATGTGTTATAAAAAATCGCTACTTGCAATGTCGCTAAAAGTTCCGATCGTTAAATAAAAAAAGAAGGAATTCCCAAAAAATGTGATGCAATAAGTTTCAATATAATTCGCATGTACATAGGGCTGGGACGGTAACCGCTATACCGCGGTACGTGACGCCTACCGTGGGTCTGAGCACGTCACCGTCATGACCGGCAGATTTTTTTTTGAAACATTGGCCTGTATATGTGGGGATGTTATATGTGTGGCGGGGCGCGGTCATAACCAGTAGGCCTATTCACCGTTTTCAAAACGAAACTTTAAACATCCTTTGATCAAAAGATGGAGCAAACCCGACCTTAGGATGTTGGGGAGCGCAATTTTCCATAAAATAAAATAATAGTAGTGATTTGTTAACATTTTCAGTGCAATAGAGGTTGAAGTTCTTCTAGTTGTTGAATGTTGAAATTTAAGAAATGTTGAAGGAAAAATATTCACATTAAATGTTCCATGAGTAATTTGCACTTGTTTTGTATTGAAGATAAATAAATAATGCATATTATTTAACCCTTGTCTTGCGCCGTTTTTGTGTTGGGCGGGGGGGGGGGGGGTCAAATATAGCGGTATATCGTAAAACCACGGGAATTAGTTGATTACCGACCGCGGTAAGAAAAAATCCAAACCGGCATGTACATAAATAATTTATTTTTATTCGATAGCTAAAAGAAATGAAAAAGAACAAAAAAAATCCTCCATTAATTAAAAAACCCACTTCAATCCTAAATGAACTGCGGAACTTATGTCATTTATTATGGTCGAAAATTTGACTTTTGATTGACTTCATTTATATTATTTGTGACTTAATTTATTGTATTTAACTACACAAATACAGTTCTATAAATTATATTTCTCAATTTGTTATAGTTTAAATTTAATTTATCGGATCGCTGTCAGCGCTGATCATTATATCGCAGTGAATAAGGGATCGCAAGTTTTGATAAGACCGCTCACAAGCCTATTAAATTGTCATTTGGGCCAAAACCAATTACTAACAATAGTCTTATCTATTGAATTATACAATATGAGTGGCAAAAATATCGGCGACCTTTTTATCTTAAGTAGCGGCAGTTTTTTACCTAGTTCTTTCTTTTTCTCGCCGTAGACAACTTTCCCATCAAACTCGTCTGCCTTGATCTTCATTTCCTTGGAAACCTGTTGAATCGTGATGCCCAAGTGTTCCTCGATGTCCCCCAGGTACTGGGCCTCGTTGTACCAAATGCAGCAGCCGCCCTTGTCCGTCAGGTTGGTGTTGTAGCATCCCTTGCCTCGCTTGGGACATCCATGGTACCAGACCTTTTCCTTGGCCGTGGCTACGAAGGAAATGGCGAGGCCCATTCTTTCGGCACGGCCAACTCTCCCGATACGATGAACATAATTGGACTTCTCATCCGGAGCGTCATATTGATCATAAAGGGAAGACCCTTGATGTCCAAGCCTCGGGCGGCTACGTCCGTACATATCAAAAACCGGACTTCCTTGTTCTGTATAGAAACAATGATGTGTTATAAAGCTGTAAAACTTAATGTAAAATATATACTAATATAATAACAATATATTAGTTAGGTAAAAAAATGCGTTGGACTTTAAAGTTAATTATTTCATGAAAATAAGTAAAAAAGTCAATTGAATTAATAATTAAAGAAAATTACCGAGTATTTATTTGGATAATTTTTACAATATTTTGGTTATACTAATATACTATCATCATTGTTTTTTTTGGGGGGTTCCATGGAAATGCATCAATTGGAATATAAATAACCATTACAAATTGATAAATGACTTAATTGGATTTTTGTTTGATCCTTTTCCCAAAAATACTTATTGCTTACTTCAAAGTTGTAATTACTGAAAGTATTTATTGTATGAGTCTATTTACCATGACGTCATTTGTGAGATAGATTATTGTTTCATTTGGATTTTTCTTTGATCAATGTTTATATTTGCATAATGCCTAGAACCTAATTGACTATTCCATGAAGAGACAAAGTCACTTTTTAAAAAGGGATTTAAATGTTAGAGAAGCATATAAAATAACCTAGATAACATATAATGTCAATATAAATAGATTTAATGAATATAAAAGTGTATCTCTGAAAGCATTTTTCAAAACTAATATAAAACTTTTTTTAGTATATACTTTGACATAAAAATTAAATATATACTTTACTTTAAACATCTCCAAATTTGCGGATCTCTCCTTTGGATTCCGATCGGAGTGAAGGCAAACGCAAGAATAGGGATTATCTTTGGCGTGCGCAAGGCTTCCACTGACTTTGCTGAAGAATCTTTCCAAGTTGTCACAGTCAAGTTTTGTGCGGCAAAATATAATTCCGTGGTCCATTTTGTGTTCCTCAATTGCTCGAATACAGTATTCCCCTTTGAGCATTTTAATGGCTTCCGAGAGACCCTCTGAAAAATAAGGCACGTGAGTCAAATCTGAATGAATATCCAATAACGAAACAACAGCCGATCTGTGTGTATTTTACTTTAGGCTTTGAAACGTTTTGAATTTTATTCCATTTCGATTCATCTTATCCAACCTAATCATACTCTCGATTAAAAAAAAAAGATTCATCAAAGGAAAAGTTTCAAAATAAAATATATATATCTATTAGAAAAACCAGTTCTGTTGATCCACAACTCTTTTCAAAGTCTCACCTTATTTAGTTTTTGCATTTATATACTTTATTGTGATAAAAACGTTTATATACATTTTAAAGTCTTAACTTCAAACATTCATATTATTTATGCACTCTTTGGTGTAAATTTTCTCTCTAGTACTTACAATAGGGACGTCGTGTAATACCCCAACGGATTTATTTAAATAGCAAAATAAGTCAGCCCTATTATCATATATGGACATCATCAACGAACCTATTTTTTTGTTACAAATCAGCCCGATTTAACCCTTAGATGCATGAGTGACTAGACCCTACACTCTTCCATAAGTGGGTCAAAAATGACCCATGTTAGAATAAATGTGTTTTTATTCCATTTTTTTCATTTTGGTTAAGAATAATCACTTGTATAATATTTAGTATTATATTTAGGACCACACAAGAATGATTTCATGTTTGAAATATCTTTATTTTTCACTTTTTAACATTTTTGAAAAAGAAAATTACCCAGAACAGTAATAGAAAAATGTGTCTTGTCTCATCACTGATTGCAGTTCAGACAAACTACCTGTAATACAAAAACTACAATTTCTTAAAATGTATAAAAGGTAAGTTAAAAATGTAAATGACATTATATCAAAAAACATGTTTTTTGAGGAAGTCCTGGAATATGAAATAATAACAATTTTTCATTACGAAGATATTTCAAGAAAACAACCTCACCGGGTCATTTTTGACCCACTTATGCATATAAGGGTTAATAACCTATAAAGAAAGAGGGGACACCAAGGGATAAAAATATATTAATACTTCTTTACATTCTCACAGTAAGCAAAAAGCATTATAAAGATAATTTTTATTTATTTCCTAGTCAACAAACAAATTTTATAATATCATTCTATTCGTTTATTTACCAAATCAACTGCTTTTACTTATAATTTATAAGGTTTTGTTAATTTGTTGAAATTTATGTTATGAGTATTTAACGCTTAATTCATAGAACTATTTAACTCCCTTTGTCCTTTTTCTTCCTTTTTAAGCATCTACAGCATAGAACAATAATTCCCAAGAGGTTCTTTTACGTTTTTAAAAAAAAATTGGATGCCAAACTCACCAGGGGTCGTGACACCGGTTCCTGTACGATCAGTCCTATGAACGCCGTCTGTCTGAAGGATGTATCTGTTATTAAAAGCTGAGTGATCCACTTCCGGATTCACCCTGACAACAACGTGATGAACCGTATCCGGAACGGAGTCTTGACCCTTCAAGTCCACCCATGTAGGGAAATGCATTAGTTTCTCCGCAAGCTTCTTTACCTCAAAGGCATGCAGAGTTGCTGAGCAGACAATCATCTGAAGCCGAGAGCCATCCGCCGTCATTTTGGGTATGTTCCCATGGAAGCGGACAATCATGTTTTCGTAGCCAGACTTTAGGAGGCCGTCCGCCTCGTCCAGAACAAAAAAACGGACCTGTTCCAGGGAGATATGCCTGCTATTGACGAGATCCTCGAGTCGCCCGGGAGTGCCTATGACGATGTCCACGCCGGACTTAAGCTCTGATATCTGACTCTTGATGTCCACGCCGCCCACAACCAAAAGCTCCTTCACAGCGGGTTGCTCCAAATGGGACTTGAAGAGTTTGATTTGATTGTAGGTCTGTTGGGCCAGTTCTCTGGATGGCTTGAGGAAAAAAAAAATGTGGTGTTATAATAATAATAGTTAATAACCCTCTTGATCAATTACAGTTAATATTAAGAAAAAATCGAGGGGAATACAATTTGTAAACCTATGTCTACCTATAGATGAAATATTACCTAACTACTCAAAATAGGTTAAGTATTATTTTTATGACTTTATTTATGATTTTATTATCAAAAAGTTCATTAAGGAACTTAAAAGAATATCTTATCATTTTCATAGAGGTTAACTTACCTCAATGATTATGGCTAAGGGAGCATTGTTAATTTTCTTAATGATCTTCCCCTTGGATCCCTTGGGTTTTTAACTGTATCCTTCTCCTGGGCCTTGCTAAAGCCAATGTATCCATTTTCAGGAGGATACTTAAAGGGGGAATCCCCGAAATTCAACTCGAGCTCCGAGTTCTTCACAGCCACGGTGGGAAAAAAAGAATCATGTCGAAGGTCATGAGGAATGTTGAAGGCTGTCCCCAAGAGCTTTCCATCCTTGCTGAAGCTGATATCCCAGACCCCAAATCCAGGTAGCACCCCACAACGCTCGCCTTTCCAAAAGACTCTCCGTAAGGGTTGAACTGCCGGCTGTTGGACTTCATTCCCGTGCCCCCGAAGCCAAAGCCTCGTCTGCAAGTCCCCAGATTGAGATTGGAGCCGGGGCAGCTCACCCCAAGGCGGTTGATGCCCTCATCCTTAACGGTGGCTTCGTAGTAGTACTTCCCTTCCTTTCCGGACACGCCATGGGTTGTCCTTCCTCCGTTCCAGTCCTTGATGTGCCGGGACTGACAGCAGAGGGACCCGGGCAGGAGGGTCAACTCGGAGCCACGGTCCTCCAGGGAGAATTGCCACCCCTCTTGATCCTCTGTCTGCGAAGTACTTCTTTTCTGCTTTGGATCCCGTAAATCCTTAAGGAATTCCCAAGTCACCTGTAGGAGGGGAATGCAAAAGGCGCCCGTCTTACCAGAGCCTGTCTCTGCCGCCATGAGAACATCCCCACCTCCCAGAATGGAGCCAATGGCCTCGCTTTGAATGTCCGTAGGAAGATGCCAACCCATTTCATCCACGGCCTTGGATATCTCGGGCATCACACCGAATTCTAACAGATGATGATCAAATAAGAACCTCAAATACCTTTCTTAATAAACTGTCTGACTTACCCTCAAAAGCAGTCATCCTTTGTCCTTTTTTATCACCAACGAAACGATCTTGGTCGGGCAAACGAATTACAGGTCTAATAATGAATTAGTTTATATTCTGTCATCTCAGAATTGTTTTGTAAACATATTTCGTAATCGTTAACAGTGTTTACAGACTGTGTAGGTAATATCGGACGGTTATATTAAAATACATTTATTATACATTATTATAATAACAAGAATGCATGCTTTTATACAACTCATTTTTATGCTTTTCCAGACGGAGGAACGAAAAGTCGAGCCATCACAAATCGTAAGAATGGTTTTTTATTAAAAAAAGTTCTTGCAACTGCTATTTTTAAAAATATCTGAAAAACCATGAAAAAATGGTCATTGCCAAGGTGTAAAATACTATTGATAAAAATATATATGGAGAAGTACTCTTATAAGATCAATTATTAATTATTATTATGATAATTACATCAGCTGCATTATGAATATTGAAAAATATAAATATGATGTGTATAATTTATACATAATTTTTTGAATTATATATAATAAATATTATTATATGCATTTATCGGAACATATCAATTTTTATTTTAGATGACGGCAAATTTTCTCGCTCGAGTTATCATCATAATGAAGCAATGAATTTATTCTATATTCTAAGACAATCTGCATAATAATAAGAAGATTCTTACATTACTGTTTGATGCTACCAAAAATAATTATTTCTGGGTATTAATATAATGAGATTATGTTTCGACGATACTTAATATTCATAAGGTCATATAATATGCCATTCTTATGGTTATTTCTATGAGTTATAGGGGTAAAGAAATGGTTATTCTTTCAAACTCACAAAAGAAACTTTATTTTTTCGAGTTTAGGACTAGCACTCCCGTGCCATTCACCCCCCGTACGCTTTACCCCCGGTACTAATATTTCTTATCTCTGAAAGTCCACTATTGAAGTTAACAACTATGGTTTCTTTATGACAAAATTGCATGAATGTATGAAGCCTATGTTCCTAATATCGGCCATATGTTTTTATGAAATATATTAGGAACATTGTTTTCAAACGCTAATGCAAAAGAAAACATAGTTGTTAACTTCATAACTGGACTTTAAGCAATATTTGTAACGGGGGGGGGGGGGGGGGTGATTGTCCGGAGGGTGGTATTCCTGTTACGGATTTTTCATTTAGTTATACTGTTTTCTTTCTTTTTCAATAGTCATCATGATGATCCATTTATCGACATATAAATGAGCAAAACAAATAAACATTCTTTTTTCCTTGAGTATAAAGAGTTGCTTTATTCAAGGAGTACTAAAGAGATGGAGGGAACACTCCTAATGTAAACAATAACATTTGTACCTATGTAGTCACACTTTACATAGTTTTATACTACTAAAAGAGATGAAATTAAGTTTCTCAACGAAGACATTCGAGTCCAATAAAGAGGAAGAGGACTCCACGTCTACTTACAACCCCCTAAGGATGAAGTTGAGGATTTGTGCCGGTGACTAATCAGTCCGTGGAGTCTATAAGCTTTTGGAATCGTCGTTGAGAAACTTAATTTCATCTCTTTTAGTAGTATAAAACTGTGTAAAGTGTGACTACATAGGTACAAATATTATTGTTTACATTAGGAGTGTTCCCTCCGGTTCTAGGCGAACTCGACGGGCACGCCTTTGCATTTTCCGTATTTGCAGTTAGCGTTCCTGCATTGAACTCTTTTGCATGAGGGTATTCTTGTCGGGCGGCGGTTTCGCCTGGGATTGTACCTAGGAAGGATTTTCTACCAAGGAAGGTTAATTATCCTTTACTTCATTGTTTAATGATACAGTTCGAGTCAGGTCTAATAAATCAAAAAGGTTGAGTGATTGATCAATTATGTTGCAATAATTAAAGAGTTTAAAAAACAATTATATTATGGTTACTTTTGCTAATATGAAAATAAAGTTTATAATTATCAAGTTTGAATAGGTAACTGAGCAATTAAATGATACCAAGTAGGTTTTGGTAACTGAGAGATTAAATGAAAAACTGACATTTGATCTTTGAAATAAGAGATTCAACAAACAATTGATTAAAACAAATAAAATAAGAATATTCTTCACACCTACATATGAGGTCATACCTTTTTCAATATTTGATCATTTCAATTAACTATTCATATATTGCAAAAACTTCAGACCTTTTCTCTATTAGTAATAGTATACCCACGGTCTTTGGATTTGTCATAGTGATTATGGGACTATGATATCAGTGCAACTCTTGGCTAATAATTGAAGAACTAGAAGGACCCCTTAGATGAACCTTAACACCTTGCAAAGCCTTAAGCCTTAAAAATGTCAATGACAATAAAACTCGCAACGTTGAGTTTTGCTGGTGCATATATGGGTTTCCATTAAATTGGGAAAAAGTAACTACCGAAGCCAAAATCATTAAAATGTATACGTTAAAATAATTATTTTTATGAAAAATAAACTCCAACATAAAGGTTTCTTTGTTTATATAGTGCATTACTAAATAATAAGCTGGGAGAATATTTAAAATTTTATTTAATTCAAAATTAATAGTTTGACTACTTAAGCTATATTTTCTTAAAATACATGTTATGCCATAGAGAAATTAAAATGAGTAGGACTACCAACCCCCAGACAACCCCCCCCCCCCAAAAAAAAAAAAAAAAAAACGCCCCCCTGGGCTTTTACTCCCCGAGTCATTTACCCCCGATAACTAATATTTTTTCTCCTTTTAAATCCCATTAGTGAACTATGTTTTATTCATGACAAAATTGCATTACTGCTTGAAACCTCTGTTCCAAATATCGATCGTATAAAAAAATTATAATTGTTACATACTATTCCAGAAATTTCTTTCTTTTCGTTTCCTTACAATATTACTTTGCAAATCTATCCATTGAAGTCTTTTTCTAAAGTAAACTTTGTTTTTATGATCGTTTGTAACTGCAAGGTCCTTGGAAATAATAAAGGAGCTCTCGATTCTAGTTATTAACAAAAGTGACGTCACTGGTTAGCACGCAGTCACAGTTAATTAGAACTGGAATTTGTATGAATTAAATGCGTCTTCGAGAACCTCCAAATCTATCAAAGGTCCTAAAAACTGCACATTTTCTTCCTGTAAGGCAGCTAATGATCCAACTGATGGTCGCCAAGTATAGGTTCTCTTGACAAAGCGGTTCTTTAATGAAATCTTAGAAAATAGCTTAGAACCTATATGCGATAAATAAGAGATTTTGAGTTGATAGGATACAAACTGTATGCTTGTCTGGTCTTACATAGTTGGCCCAGATATAAGGTCTAATACACGAAATTTACAAAGTTATACACGTTTAATTTATACATATTTCAATTCTAATGAACCGTGAATAAGTGCTTATCAGTGACGTTACTTTTGTTCATAGATATAAAATATAGTTAACTTCATAAGTGTACCTTAAGGGATAAAAAATATTAATAACGGGCGGTAAAAGCCCAGGGGGTGCTATTCCGAGGGGTGGTAGTCCTGTTACGAGTTTAAAAAAAGTTAACCCGACTCGAACTTTTATGGCTAAGATAGAGTAAATGAAAATTAACCTTCCATAGTAGAAAATCCTTCCTAGGTACAATCCCAGGTGAAACCGCCGCCCGACAAGAATACCCTCATGCAAAAGAGTTCAATGCAGGAACGCTAACTGCAAATGCGGAAAATGCAAAGGCGTGCCCGTCGAGTACGCCTGACACGGTTCCCTCCATCTCTTTAGTACTCCTTGCATTATTCAATCAATACTAATTAACACATTCACCAAATCTGTGCAAGGTATAAACAACAGCTAATTTCCAGCAAAGTGATCTTAATCATCTCTTCTAGAGCAAGGATAATAGAAACTATAACAAAAAAAAGTTTTAGTGTTCCTTGTCTAGTGACATAAATATTAACTTAAGAACAAATTAGGAGCAGGAACAAGGTCTTCAAACATATTATTAATGTCAAAATGTTCGTTATTACAAAATAATACTCCAGAGTAACTCCATTCATGTGTTATTTTAACTCAGATATTAATTAATGCTAATATTTATTATTATAAAAAGAGGTGCGATAGTCGTGCGTGCTCAATTCTCAATGTTGGGGGCGCAGGTTCGAATCCTATAATGCTTATTTATGTCCTGTCGGATGCAATTCTATCAAACCATATAGGCAAAAAAAATCTAATCACGGAAATTTCAAAGCTTTTTGACAATAATTAATTCAATTCCTATAATAAATTTGTAAATTTTAAATTACGATGACATCTTTGGATATATTTTTCTTTTTTTTCTTTTTTGTAGTTCTCATATTATGTTGTTTCTATGATCCTTTTAAAATCCAGTTTTTCCAATAATAATAATAAAGGATGCCATTTCTATAATACTGATGACGTAATATCTGACGTCATTTCACCGTGAATGTTATTTTTTCCCCTTCTTCTTGTTTGAGTTTTTCTGGCCTTAGGTGCATATCTTCTGAGTTCCAATCATTCCTGCGGTGGAGCTTACTCTTCCACCTTCTCTCAAATCACTTTAGAGTCTACCTCCTCCTCCTCCTCCTCCTCCATAGGTGGTGTGCACAGAAGACACCTTACCTTGTTTTCTCTTTACTCCCTCTTCCATTGCTTGCAGCCTGACAAATCAGGGAGTTTTGGATTCCGAAGGAGGGAACATAACATGAACACCTTCAAATCTCTCGTTCGGAATATTACCGAAAGGGTAAGAAATATAGTAATAATAATAAATGTATGATTTATTCTACTCATTTTTATGCTTTTCCAGGCGGAGGAACGAAAAGTCGAGCCATCACAAATCGTAAGAATGGTTTTTTAATTAAAAAAAGTTATTGCAACTGCTATTTTTCCAAAGATTTCTAATGAAAAATGGTCATTGCCCAACGTGTAAAATACTATTAATATAAAATGTATGGAAAAGTACTCTTATAAGATCAAAAATCAACAAAATATTGATATCATTTAATAATTTTTAGCCATGTTATTTTACGTTTACAGTAATATAATAATGGCATGCTTAAAACTTATGTTGATGCATTGAACAACTATACCATTTTGGTTGTTAAGAGAAATTGCATACATACCACATTGTTATTACTTCTATTTTACCTCAAAACTCTTCAGATATTGTCTACTCCTAAGTTTATTTCCTTCTAAAACATACAAAACAATAATGTTTTCTCTCGATTTGCCACTTGCTTGGCTCAACTTGGTATAAAATAATATTAATCTAGACAAAAAATACATTTTTGACAATAAAATTGGAATAATATTGATTAAAGCGGATATTTCTTTACTAGTACCACATCCCATTGACATTGACATAATTTATTTAACGCGACATTATGTGGCGAGTATAATTGTTAACGTTGATTATGGTTTTATTTATTTATTAAAGCTAGTGTTTAATATTATCTGAATGTCCTGAGGGACTACTTTTATTCACTGATGGGAACGTTACCAATAATTTTTCTCCACAATTTGACGTCACATTGAATACATACATACCAAGGAGGATGCCCTTATTTATAATAAAATGATTCATTTTTCAAAGTATTATTCCATAGTTTTTTATGTATCCTTAGGTCGACAATGCAGAAGGTTTTCTATGCCCGAGCTGTATGCAATCCTTTGATAATCCTGAGGCCCTACACTCCCATTTCCTCACCGAACATGACAACGACACACCACATAATCGTAGCTCTAGCATTGGAGAACACGAAGATGACTCCTCCTTTGGATTTAAAGAGGATCAAAGTTTATGTAATTGGAAAAAAATATTACCTTTTAAATTGACATTAATTTTGTATATACATAAATATACTTTCATACATTGTTCTTTTATAAGACTCTGAAGGAAGCTCCGTACTTCGAAAGACCCCCTCGGAAAGCGAAAGATTGGCCCAAAGTGTATCCGACTACTCTCTCTCCACCTCCAAGCTAACATTGCCACAAGACGATGATGGAATCTCGCAGGATTTCAAGGGCGAATGCAGTCGCTGTGTTCAATTGACCTCGGAACATGCCTCTCAAGTCCAAGACCTGGAGAATAGAATCGGGCTTCTATCTAAGGACATATCTGCCAAAGAGGAAGAGCTCGGATCTAAAAAGAGCCAACGTATCAATGAAACGAATACTGTATGTTCTTTGTTTTTTTCCATAATTCTAATCCGATACTTAATTATTTTCCTCTTTCTCATAGTTCAATGATCTCATTCAAAGCAAAGATGATGAAATCTGTCTCTTGCAAGAGTCTATCAACGCATTAAAATGTGATAAAAAAGGCTTGGAAGAAACTGAAAGTATAAAAGCCTCTGAGTTTCAAAGAAATTATGGTAAATGATTTATTGAATGTTGTTTTCTCATTAATACAGAGAATGTTTTCCTCTTTGATTTCTATATAGAACATTCCCAAAAGAGTTGAGTCTCACGTCTAAGTCGTTGAGCGACCTGAAGGTAAAATATGAAGAAGAAAAGCTGGAAAAGGAACGATTGCAATGTACATCCTCTGAAAGGTAACCTTTCTATCAACTTGACATTTAATATATATATATATATATATATATATATATCATATCGTGCCTGCAAAAAATAGTAATAGCTTGAGGTGTTATTATTTGAATATTCCACGAAAGCCCTCATTTGAATGGCGAATGTTTTATTTTGATGTATATCTTTTGGATCGAGTATCGTTAGTTAAGCTCTTTGATTGGACCCAGCTCACTGGAACTTAATTTGATATCCGACGGTGGTTCATGAGAGATTAAGTTAGTTGGGACTAATGAATGAAAAGTCTGACTTGAGGTTAAACTAATATATTCTATTTTTGAAAACAGAGAAATTGGAGAATATTAGATGCCTAATAAATATTTTTTTAATGCTTAGATATTTTATGGAAATAGGTGGTAAATGATTAGGCCAAAAAAACAATAACTCAACAACTTAATAATTTACTATGAATTTTTATATTTGTATAAAATCCCAAAAATGTATCATCAATCTATGAAATTAAATTGAAATATAAAAAAATATTCAATTACTTTAAAATTGGATCTAATCTTTAATGGCTTAATAGAAAGCGTTAGCTCATTAGATGCATGATCGACTCTCAATGTTTTTATGGAGGAGGATCGACTCCCGACTGGTAAAAGTCAATATTGATACACCTCATAGAGAAGATCCTAGATTTGATTGATTAATTTTAAGGCTATAATTCTTATTCATATCCATGCGGGTGTAATTATACTTTAAAAACCTAGCTTTCATTCAGCAAAGTTTTTATCGCACTATTTGCTATTCAAAAATCATCAATTTCATGACATATCTGTTTAAATCAAATGCATCTATTTCAGAGACATAAAAATCACAGCTTCCGAGAAGTTAATCGAGGAGCTTCGCTCACAGATCACTCAGTTTGAAACGGACAGAGCTCAACTCCTCCGCGAAATAGAATTGGGTGAGGGCACCAATATGGCTCTGGATCAGCTTAAGCAGGAGAATGATCAACTTTCAAAGCAAATCAAGCAAGGAAAGAGCTCTTCGGCAAAGTTGAGGAGGACTTCAAGTCCCAAATCTCAAATCTGAATCAGGAGCTCATCGAAATCAAGAGTAAATGCCAACGACTAAGTGATTCACTCAAGGAGTCCAATGAAAAGGTGTCGCAGTTCTCCTCGGATATTGAGAATAAATCGGTATTTAATACGGAGCTCTCTCGCGACTTAAATTCTAAGGTATTTGATCTGTTTGTCTGATTTGGGCAGGGTTTTTTTAAACT
This sequence comes from Caligus rogercresseyi, assembly GCA_013387185.1. Taxonomy (NCBI): domain Eukaryota; kingdom Metazoa; phylum Arthropoda; class Copepoda; order Siphonostomatoida; family Caligidae; genus Caligus; species Caligus rogercresseyi. The sequence continues at coordinate 18,251,015 of CP045891.1, forward strand.
TTAAATGTATGTAGCTCTGAACATTTTTTTAAAATAAATAAAACTGTTGTATCATCTTTCACAACTTGGATCAAATTACTAGAGCTCGATGGGTCCACCAATTTCGTCAATTTGAAGCCCAAGCATTCAAAATGAGAGCATTTTTAACCTTTGATTAAACCCGTTTTTTGTGTTAAAAATGTGTCCTTTATTATTAATGTACTATAATCCATAATCAATATGTATGTTTAAAATTAATACTTGCTATTAAAAACATATCCTATTAAATTCCCCCAAAACCAGTTAATTTGAGAATTCAACTAAATATGAACTTTTTCTAGTACTAATACTTTGGATTCAATTTTTAAAGAATTCTGTCAATGGATAATAAGCTTTTTCTTGGTTCCAAAATAGTAAACTCTTATTAGGACCTTAGAAAAACATGTCATTGTAGGCCGGAAAGTATATAAACTACATGGGTTGGCTCATAATAGTGATATATTATATGTATCGTCAATATCAACATTTCATACCTTTTTTGGCCAGATGGCTCTAATTCAGTCAGACCTCTAGTCTAATTCAAGTCACGCGATTACTGTACAAGCAAACAAAGTTTATTCCATATTGGATATTGTATTCCCTAATTTCTTTATAATTTCTAAATACTTTTGAGAAGCAAATGATGTCAATAGTTGTACATAAACTCTTTTTGTCTAGCTTTGAAATTCTTGATATTGCTTTCATAATCGAAAAGAGTCGTAAAACCCTTCTAATCCTACTCTGCTTATATTACTTTTACTCCATAAACTAATCAGGTCTTTTTTTTCCTTCTATTTCAGATCAAGGAAGTAGAAGGCTTAAATAAAAAATATAAGGAGTTGGAGTCCAAGCTCAATCAAGCGAGTGAAAAGAACTTGGAAGTCAGCATTGAGAAGAACAAGCTCACCACCAAGGTAGAGCAATTAACTCAGTCATCCGAGTATTTGAAGAAATCGAACGCATCGCTTCAAGATCAACTTAAGGAAAATGTGAGTTAATCAAATTCCTCCTTTTTATTACCGGCATAAGTTGATGATTTAAAAATATAAATTGTTTTTGACAGATTTTAGAAAGAAATACTGTGATAAAAGGCTTTTGTTATCAACTTAAATTTGACTTATTCATTTTTATTATGCATATTAAAGGGATTTTGTTTTTTTGACAAGTTCTTAAGAGAAAAATATTAATTTAATTACCCCCAAAAAAGGTATGATAAAAGCTGATGAACTATGTACTTTTTCTTTATAGAATGCTCTTATTGATGGCCTCAGGTCTGAGAAGGAGTCATTTTCAAAGGACCTCAGTGATTTAACCTCACAACTCTCCGAGAAGGAAAACGAGGCTCAGCGCTGTCGGACGGAAGCCCAAGAGGCACTGAAGGAAAAAGACTCTCTGACCAAGGAAATGAAGGCCTCATCCAAGAAGTTTGAGTCCAAGAACTCAAGTTGTCCGAGAAATTGGAGGTTCTCTCTAAGGAAAGAGGAGACCTGGAAAAACAAATTTGTTCCTTACAGAAGGGATATGAAGTTAAATCGAGGGATTGAGTCTGGAATTGAGTGAGGCCAAGGTTTCCCTTGATTCATACTCGAGCATCAAGGAAAAACAGTTGGAGGAGTTAAAGAATTTGGAGAATGAATGTAGTGGATTAAAGAAAGACAAGGAGTCGCTCTCCGATGAATTGAAAACTCAAACGGATTCGTTAAGGTCGTCCATTGAAGCTTTGAAAAAAGAAAAGGTATGTTGAAACTAAATTATATATTAAATTAAACTATCTTTCAATGCTGTTGACAAGGAGAAGAAATTATCTAAAAAACTGTCCAGTTATGCCACAGCATTCTAAAATCTACGAAATTATAAGTCACTGACTTAACTAATTAAAAACAGAGTTGGAACTACGTATGATATTGATATTTCGGTAGATTGGTATTACGGCGGTAAATTTATCTATCGCCACTAGGGGTGCACCGAAATGGAAATTTGTGGCCGAAACCAAAAAAATAATAATTGCTTTGGCCGAATGCCGAAACCGAAAATAACAGTTCAATTTAAAGTCACGGAAACACTAGGCATTTAAAACAATAAACAACCGATCAGAAACATTGTAGGTGCAGATCTGATGACACGCTGTCATTACAAAAAGCGACCAGCAGGTGTCCTTCTCCCATACTGAGACAGCAGTAACCTACTAGCCCTTGCAACATTATAACATTCTTTCTTGATTTCTCATCAAAAACACTATTTTTAAATATCGCTTAAGTCTACTGATTACAATAAATGTTTAGACAATTTTTCAAAGAAAAAATGTTTATTTGAAAGCTTCAAAAATGTTGGATAACTGATACGAGTTTCATTTATACCCTTCATACATTCTGTTTTTTTCCCCATTCATTCATACTTCTACCCGTTTCATCTCCCCGTCTTTTTTATTATTTATTTTTCGGCCTCCGATCTGACCACTCAATTGGCTTTCGGCCGAAAGCCGAATGTGTCTTTTTTGCGTTTTCGGTGGCCGAATTTTCGGTGCACCCCTAATCGCTACTGATAATTTGGAACTAAAACTACAGAAAACCGCTATCGATTGCATGTTTATGTCGATCAGTAGCTTTAGATTAATAAAGCATATCATGAAACATATAGCTTAACTTCGTTATCAATGTGATATAGAGGTTGATTTAAGACGAGTGATTTATCCACTAGGCATTTTTGACAGGCGCGTGCGGGTCCTGTCAAATTCATACGTCATATATATCCAGTATTGTTTACAACATGAGATTGTACAAGTGCTCCACACGGAGATTTTTGCAACTCGTTCCAGTTTCTAAGGTCCCCAATAACACTAGGATGGTCGGAAAATGAATACCCCTTAGTTGGCCGAGGTGCCGATTTCGACACCTACATATTATATCTTATTGATTTTTCGTGGGTATTCTATGTTATTCTTTATATCAAATTATCATACAGTTGTATTTAAAGTTTTGGTTTCCCTCGAAGGAAAACATGGATGTGGATTTGCTCTCAAGAAGGAGGGTGAAATTTTGAAGATTTTCATTGTCGTCTGGATTTTGGATAGACGCCATGGAGTGTTAGTTCCATCCGTAGTGCGATTATTTCGTTTCGAAAGCTGTATGTACATCAGTCTGTTAATATATATTATGATAACGTATCCTAGGGCTTTAGCGTCTTATAGCGTTAAATAAGAGTTATTTTTGGATCTATTTCCTTTTTTCTACAAAATTATTGTAAGGCTAAAAACTGACATGATTTAGTATACCAAAATATTAAAGCTGGTTAACCAAGCTTTCATTTGATATGTTTGGTGTTCTAAAAATCGCTATACTTTAAGAGATATAAGCAAATACGTACTCTCCCCCAAAAATTGTCTTTTGATATGAGAATATACGATTACCATCTGGTAATGCTGTTAGTGTTACCTGGATAGGAAGAAAAAAGAAGGGAGAGAAGTGAGGCAAAATACTCCCTCCCTTCTTTTTTTCTTTAATATTTTGGTATACTAAATCATGTCAGTTTAATAAGTAGAGAGTTATATGTAAATTAAAAAAGCCTATCTCGCGTACAAAATGACGCATATAATGGATTATAAATGCGTCAGAGACAAAGTAAAATTTTGAGAGGATACCTTGACGCAAATCTAAGAAACACATTATTTTTTATTTTTTTTCATAATCGATTTCTTATAGGTCAATACAGGCTCTGAATCATATGATGTAAACTCAGATTGTACTGAATTCTGAATTGATAGAATGCAACCAAGGTCATTTTTGGATTTATCATCTAAAGTTTTACTAAACTTAAAAGTACTATTTTACTCTGAAGCGAACAAGTCATCTTCTACAGGCGAGTGAAGTTAATTGATACAAAAAAGCTATGAAATAAGCTAACAATTCACACTCCATTTTTTCCTTTGTTTTTACTGAAAACTTTGTTTTATTAAAAAACATCAAACATACGTCTGGTAGTAAATTAGATTTCCTTTAAATTAATAAAAATTATTGAAGTCTGTAACGTCCACCATTTTGAAGAAATTTGCAAAAACTATATTTTTACTAAATTTTTAAAACTTTGACCTCGTTGCGCGACCTCGTAATGTTGACCGATTTTGTTCAAACTTTGTATGTCGTCTTCTTTTATCACCAAGAAAAAGAAAATCCACAATGTTGCTAACATTTCAAACATTTGAAAAATAAGAACAACCCTAAAATACATAAACCATGAAAGTTGTATATCTGTGTATCCAATATACTATATTTATAGGTGACTTGTAAGGCTGTAAAAAGTCGAGTGAAAACTATAAGAATACTATATTTTTATTTATAAGGCTAAAAGCTAAGGAGTTATCCCTACTTCTAAGCTGATAAATTATGATAATAATCACGATTATAGCCACTTATAATATAATAACACATCAATATATGAACAATCAATACAAACAAGAACACGTGACACATACTTCCTAAAATAACATAAAAATTTATTACAACAATTATACATTCTGTCATTTTAATGGTGGTCGGTGAATTTCCTTCCTGGTATTCATAATATTTGTCATATTATTATTATTATTATTCATAATTATTTTATATAATAATTTCAATAATGACATTATAATCATTATGATTCATATTTTTGTTTCTCCTATTTATATTATTATTATTCATAACTATTGTTTTATTTTATTGTAGAGTGAAAGAGTAAACTTCTACGAGGACAAAATCCGTGACCTCAGTGACTGTTTATCCAAAACGACCAATGATCTGGATGAGTTTAAACTTGAGAGTGATAACTTTGAAGGAACGAAAAAAAAGTTGGAAAAAGTCTAAGCGAATCCTTATCCTCTCGAGACGCCTTGTTGAGTCAAAGCTGGAGCTTGAGGCTCAGGTTGGGGCCTCCAATGACGAGAGAAAGGGTCTATTGGAGCGGTGTCTGGGTGCTGAGACGGAGTTGGATCGCTCAAGGTCCAACTGCATCGAGCTTCGAAGGAAGCTGGATGACTCTCAGGCTGCTCTCCATGAACTCGGTCGAGAGAATCAGTCCATCCAGGTAAGATATAGTATATGCTTGAATAGTTTTAATTTAATAGTAGAGACGTTATGATTTTCATCCATCCCTTCCATACTGTCCTACTCTAAGGCACTGCTACAATACAACTTCATGAATGAGTGAAATTTATTCTATAAATGTTTTGAAATAATGGTGATATTCTTGGAAACCAAAAAACCCTAGTCATTATGAAACTTGATCAATTTGATTTTAGTTATTTATGCTTTTTACTATTCAATGTCTTGCCTAACTCTCAAATAATGGAATAATTTGGCTACTAGTAACAAGTTCTTGCTTTTGTAGCAGCTGGAAATTTGAAAATATCTAAATTTACATCATAAAAAACTTTAAAATATGACAGATAGCTTATTATTTATTTCCAAAATGTGATTCATAATAGATTTAAAAATAGGAATATTTTTCTCCTTGTGAAAAACGAAAATCAACTTTTACATTTTTTTATTCAGTTGGAACTCAACAAACTAACAGGTCGGAAGTGGGCGGACGACTCGGATGTAAAGGACTGTGCCGGATGTAAGAACCAGTTCTCCATAACGATACGGAAACATCATTGTCGGAACTGCGGTCAGATTTTTTGCAAGGAATGTTCCTCCAAGACGTCCTCTAACATGACGAACTACAGCAAGCCCCAACGCGTCTGTGATGGTTGCTATGAGGAGCTTGCCATCAAATGACACATGGGGAACCCACACCCCCTCTTTGCCTCGTCATCCAACAGCGGCAGCGGGGGCGGGATAAGTTCATGGGCGCTGGAAGTGGAAGAGGGTTCTTCGCGGAATCAGAGACCTCGAGCTTAGCAGAGGATCCATTGCATTAAAGGGAATCTCCAGCACGATATTAGGAAAATGGTTAAGGAAAAATGGTAGAAATTGAAATGATAGAAAAATACTATAAATTCATTTTAAAATAGATCTTATAATAATTGTTTAAATATCTCCTTCCTTGCTTCCAAAGAAATTAATTTATATTTTACCATTTGTTTCCTTACCATTTCTTACTGACAACATCCGGCACATTGCAATACACATACTTAAAGCCTCTGCTTGCTATCCTGTGTCTTTTTAAAAATTAATTTAGTTTGTATGAAAGAAAAATAGTTTTATAGAGTTTTTAAAACGAAAATATTTTCTGCTTGTCGTCATGGTTAGTATGATGTCCAATGGAATTGTCTATGTATTGTACCATTAAAAATGGAGTATTATTTTAATTATTATAGTCTCATTGTAATGTTATGATGTACCCGAAAAGCGACAAATTTAAATCATAATATAAATTCGTATTAAAAACGTCTTTTCGATTTGTTGATTTCGTCCAAGGGAGATAGATGTTTATCATGTTTATAAGTCTTGCAGAGAAGTTAAAGAGTGTTTATTCGGTTAGTAATTAAAAAAATGTATGTACTTTTTCTGTGAAGAATTGTAGTATATGCAGTAAGTATTTGTAATGCGGGAAATGACGGAATTGGCGGCGCCGCTCAAGAAAGAAAACTATCGTTGGAGGACCAATTAATAAAGTATACAACATTTTATGTAAATATAAATTATTTAATAATAAAGCTACTTGCTCTTAGGTAGACCTCTACCGGCTCATACCAGATTAAGTTTTGGTGTGGTGGGGCATATCTAGGAGTTAAAAAAACAAGTATTTGTAACATAGGGATTAAGATGTTGGTCCACGTTAAGATTCATGATGTTTTTCCTTAAAATTTTCCTTTAAAGTTTGAAAATATTTCTGAATAATTATTTTGGTTTATTCGGATGTGGTATATCGAAGCTCAGTACAAGTTGAGTTTGGAATTTAAGATATAATATATTATCTTTTATAGTCATTATACAAACGACTGTAATAACAATATTTATATTGGGTTATATTGTTTGTGAAAAGGAAGTTTTTGACAAGCTGAGAATAAATTTTATAGTAAAACAAAGTATCTTCATGACATTTTTGTCCCCTCATTCCCTTTGATACCTTAATCTATACTAATAAAAAAGAATTCCGTTCGTTCGTTCGTTTCCCTGTATCTCCCGAACGGGTCATTAAATCTTGATGAAATTTTCAGTGAATAGTTTTGAGAGCTCAGGGAGTGTTTTAGTGGGGTTGTCAAGTCCCGGAAAATTCGTCATCGACATGCTTATTTTATTCGCCAAAACGTTTTTTGTTGATTTTTTAAAATTTGCAAGTTAGATTTTGCCCAAATTTTCTGTGGATAAGACTGAGGTACTAAGACGTGTTTTTAATTTATTGAGTGTTTCCCGGAAAATTTGTTTTCTACATGATTAAGAATTTTTTTTTCTGTCCCTGTATGTCCCCCAAATTTAAGTTTTGTGGAAAATAACAATACTATTTTATATTACAACATTGTGCTAATCGAATTTTAATAATGCCTAAAGATGGAGAGGGATGTCAATACCCAGCCTTAAGGAATACAAAACGGAAAAATGGTAATGACGATGAGATGACGACTTTTTAAGGAACTACTTTTCATTAGAAAATAACATTAGCACTAAATGAAATGGCTTTAAAATAACTTCTTTTTATGATATTTAAATACCCAGCCTTAAGGAATACAAAACGGAAAAATTGGTAATGACCAGTCGATGATAACTTTTTAAGAAACTGATTTTGAAATGAAAAATCCAATGCGATGACATCACTTAAAATATTCGTGTAATTTCTTTTTTTACGATGTTTAAATACTCAGCCGTACGGAATACAAAACGGAAAAAATGGCAATGAAGATCTATGAAAACTTTTTAAGGAACGGGTTTTAATATGAAAAATCACATTGAATGATTTCACTGAAATTATTCGTGTGATTTTTTCTTTGTGAGATGTTTAAATACCCAGCCGTAAGGAATATAAAACGGAAAAAATGGCAATGAAGACACAATGACAAATGTTGAAGGAACTGATTTTAATATGAAAAGTCACATACGATGATTTCACTGAAATTATTAGTGTGATTTCTTCTTTGTGCGATGTTTAAATACCCAGCCGTATGGAATACAAAACGGAAAAAATGTCAATGAAGACCATATGACGACTTTTTATAGAATTTATTTTAGTATGAAAAATCACATGCGATGACATCACTAAAATTATTGGTGTGATTTTTTTTCCATCCAGACTATTGTCAAGTTGGAAAATCCCGGGCAGCGCCGGTAATATACGCTAGTTGTATTATAAAAGAAAACGCGTAAGGTCATATTAGGGCTACCAAAGTTTTTAATTTCAATCTAACGTGTTTGGTTGAAAGAAGAAAAGGAACACAAATGGGATCCATGAGTACATATATTGTATGTCATCTCACAATTTATCTCTTGAAATTTTTAACGGTGTATTTCTTTACTTCTAAGTCTAAACTAAGGTTATTTCAATGGCTTCCGAAAATCTCCAATCCGCCCCTGACATTCAAGTAGAAATGGATGGTTCACAGCTTCTTCAACAACTGCGGCATGATTTTTCAGCAGTATCACCCGTTAAGCATCACCGTCATCACGATGTTATGAGCATGTTCTTTAAGAATGACGAAAAGAGACTTTTACTTCCACTTATACAATGCTCCGTGGCACACGGCTAAGAGCACGAAGAAGTTATTTGTCAAGAAGGGAATCAAGGTCATCAATCATCCACTCTTCTCTCCTGCCCAAGCAACACATAACGTTATTCTAACGTTAGTTTTTGTTTCCCTAAAGGTTAGGTTCGAACCTAACCAAAAACGAACGTTCTAATAACGTTTCCTCATGGTTACATAAAAACTAACGAAACAAACGTTCGGGGAACGTTCCCATAACTAAAGAAACTAACGTTCGGGGAACGTTCCCAAAACTAACGTTCGCTTTTGGTTACCTACTAACGTTCAGGAACTTTCTCCAAATTTTACGAAAGAGAATATAAGATAGCTCTATCCTGGGGTTAAAAAAGTCGTTATCAGTGACAAAAGATGCATCTACAAAACTTTTCATATGTATGAGGTATCTTTTGGGTTAAAAAAATAGTTTGCGTTATGTATAATCTTTTAAACTTTCTTATAATTAAAAAAAGACTTTATTGATATATATAAATATTAAATATGAAAGAAATATATAAATAAACACTATAGTTTAAAATTAAATCTAAAATCTAGCAGCACTATCTAGAAAAATTAATTATAAAAAAATTAAGGAAACAAATTGTTATCAAAAATACAGACATAAAAAATAATGTCGCAATAAAAAAAAAATAACAAAGATTGAATATAATTATTTTTGGTCTTTAGGCAAATTTCCTGTACTGCCGTTGTAGAAATTAGAGATGTCCAGTGGAGTAAAACGGACAAAACCGTACCAGATCCCCCACATACTTCCACGGAAAGGTAATTTTTTCTACCTGATTTACAATAAAATATAACAAATATTATAATGTGAAGGACTGCATTGCTTCAATAAATATATGATTGAGTCGAGTAAATCTCTTTTTGTTTTAATTTTTGCTATTTCCTATAGTAAATCATGTGCAAAATAAATAAAAATTGAACATAAGAGACTATTTTATCTGAAAATTCCTTTGAATAATGAAAGGTTTTGTGGATGAATTGTCTTTGTCGTTGATCCCAATTTATTTATTCCTGTTCAATCTGTTGTATAAAAAAATATTCCGTTAGTGATGATAATTTGGGGTTTCTAAACCAGCCAGACTTTATGGTTTTTCCACAAATTTAAGTGGTTGAAGATTATGTTTGTGAGTGAAGAGGAGCTAGTTCAACCAAAAATAAAAGCCACTCTAGCTGGATCATATTCCTGACTTCAAACAGCTCTTATTAGAACAAACTCATTTACAAACGACACATAACTAATACATGCTACAACTTCGTCCTCATCAAATCAAACTGACTTGAATGTAGACGACTCACAAAAATACATAAACTTATGTATTTGCTTTTAAGAACCTATCAGTTTTCATCTGATTTTCCTACAGTAACAACATAAATAGTTTCCATCTACACTGATCCTCAAGTTACTTATTCCAAGATACATAGAGATAAGGTATATCCAAGGAGAATTTATATTCTCCTTGGTATATCAGACAGAAGGAGTTCAGCCTGCTAGGACAGAATGGTGATTTTGACGTCACAGATATACTAGAACGTTAGTTTTGGTTCGCAGGACGTTCCCTGAACGTTAGTTTCGTTCTCTGAAGGTTATTTTTACGTTAGCATGGATGTTTTCTTAACGTTCTCCGAACGTTCCCTGTTGGTTATATTTACGTTCTCCTAACGTCCTATTTACGTTCCCTAACGTTCTATTTACGTTCCCCTAACGTGTTATAAATTTTGATAAAAATTACTAAATAAACTCATATTTTTACTTAGTATTTATTTTAAAAATTACTAATATAAAACATAGATCGTAAAAAATTCATAGGACCTTATTTTAGTGAAAACATATTTTATCTTTAGAATTACTTAATTACAGGCAGGAATTGACATCAATTCAACGCAACCTCGTTAAATCATATAAATCATAAAGAATATTTCGGGTTACATAGGATAACATTGACTTTTCTTGTAATATTTGGGTCCCTTTCTAAAGATATTTTTTCTTTCAAATTTTTAAATAAAATATTCAATTTTTATTAATTTGGACAAATTCTTCAAAGTATGGTCTCAAGACTTTTTTGGAGACTCATTCAAGCCGGGGAGATAAAGAATTCAAATTGATGAAATAATACACATGAATTATAAATGTAATAAGTTTAATATATTCTTGACATTATATTTACCTATATAAAAATATATATATGAATTAATATTTAAATGAATTGAATATTTTTCTTTAAATTACGTGAGGAGGGCATATTTTATTTTTGAAATCGAAATTTTTGTTCTTCAGTGCCTTTATTATAATGAATGTCCTTAATCTGGCAAACTTTACTATAATATCTGAAGGGAGCTTCATATAACGTCTTCGTAATTATATTTTGAAGGACATCAATGAGCTTCTTTATCACATTTGCGTCCCTTCTTATGCTATATTCTCCGTGAAATTGATTGAAGAGGGTATCCAGTTTCTTGATAGCTTGGACAAATTCTTCTGAGGGTTGTCTTAAGCCGCATTCATGAATGTAGAATAAATATTGATTGCAATGTGAATTAATTATGAATTTCATGCCACATAGCAGGGTTGTTGATTTTTTTGATTTAAATCGGATTTTTTTATTTAAATCAGATTTTTTTGATTTTAATTGTTAACCATATTTTATGAACCAAAAATCTTTTTTTCAATGTGTAAATTTTGTCCATACTTTAAATTGTAACTTTTTAAAACATGCCCAATATACATATAGGCCTACCTATTACTCAGGGGACTTTAAATGCTGTCTTTGATTAAATTCTAGTTGCCTTACTTAATGATTTCATTTTAATAAAGAATGCAAAGGAGTAAACAATAAAATTACAGAACTTCAAATGCCTTGTAATGAGTCATACTCGCTAATCACGTGACAGTTCGAAATCCAAGCGAGGATCGAAAACTCATGACAATTTTCTACCTTAAAAAATTACTGGGTGGAGCTGCCAACGGCTGATCAAAGATGACTACAAGATGGGTCACTCTCGAATCTAGGACGCGCCAGGTACGCTTGGAAAAGGAGGCGCAAGATAATCGGACAATTGATAACTCGTTCCTGTAATTGTCAAATTTAATTGAGTTTACTTTTTCATTCATATTGTACAAGCAGAATAGAAGCAAATTGTTAAATATGTTCATCAAATCTTAAGCTAATTAGAAGATTTAGAAGAGCAAGAAGACTGACAATTAATAACTCGTTCCTGTAATTGTCAAATTGAACTGCGTTAACTTTTCCATTTACATTGTACAAGTAATAAACAATTTATTTGATAAAACATGACTTGATTTTAATCATTGATTATAAAATGTCTTTGGAAAAAAACTTAATTTAGATCGCAATCCAAATTGCTTGATTTAAATCAAATAATCCTAACTCAAAGCTTAATATGATATATTATATGATATAGGCCTATAGTCTGAGGCTATAGATATAATGAAAAAGGCCACTGCTCTACTATTAAGAAGACAGACATGAAATGTTTTGTTTCTGTCATTGTGAATTAGAAGCATAAAATAAAATATCAATTTAATTTATTGAAAAAAACATGAATTGATTTAAATCAATGATTTTAATTGGAAATCCACTTGATTTAAATCGCGATTTAAATCAAACAACCCTGCCACATAGGACATTATATTAAATGTTTGAAATGGCCAAGTGCGTTGGTCACCTCCTTTGATATTAAACAACACATTAAAATGAAATAAAAATAAATATTTCATTCAACAGTGGCTATTTTGTGTGATTGTTTGATGAAGGACTGAATGAATAAAAGTTTATCCTATCCCGAAATATTCTTCATGATATATATGATTTAACGAGGTTGCGTTGAATTTATGTCAATTCCTGCCTCTAATTAAGTAATTCTAAAGATAAAATATGTTTTCACTAAAATAAGGTCCTATGAATTTTCTACGATCTATGTTTTATATTAGTGTTTTTCAAAATAAATACAAAGTAAAAATATGAGTTTATTTAGTAATTCTTATCAAAATTTATAACATAAGAGTATATCTGTGACGTCAAATCACCATTCTGTCCTAGCAGGCTGAACTCCTTCTGTCTGATATACCTTATCTCTATGTATCTTGACTTATTCAATATTATATAACATCCGTTTGGATTAAAAGCCCATTGATACCTCGACTTGCCTCCAATTATCAGACACTGGCGGTAAGCTTTTCTACTATTTTAATTATCCTATGTCATTGTTATATTTGTATTTAACTCCCGAACCTCTATGTTTCAGAACAATGCGTGATCATTCCTTCAACATGGAGTAACCGAGGGATTACCCTTAAAAATTCCCTTGCTGGAAGAAAGAGGAACGTGGACAACTGTCGGAAGGATCATAAAATATTCTCTAAGACTTTCCCTCCATCACCTAACACAAACATCCTACATTCATCAGAAATAATGTAATAACATGAAAGTCTTTTATTTGATATTTTTATGATATTGTACTAATATGTTTTACCCAATACATTACAATGTTTATTAATGTTTTTTACGCATGTGCTTTGAGCCTTATATATTTTATTTTTATGTTTGTATAATTTATGAGTAATAAATAACATGTTATAATATTTTATATAATTCGTGTCCAGTTTTAATGTTAAATAAACGCTTAATAGAATTTTAATACTGTCAAGGAGTTTATATCTACAAGGGAACTATACTAAAACTAAAAGGGAACGTAAATATAACGTTGAGGGAACGTAAATAGAACGTTAGAAGAACGTAAATAGAACGTTGGGGGAACGTAAATAGAACGTTGAGGGAACGTAAATAGAACGTTAGGGGAACGTAAATAGAACGTTAGGGAACGTAAATAGAACGTTAGGAGAACGTAAATATAACCAACAGGGAACGTTAAGAAAACCATCCATGCTAACGTAAAAATAACCTTCAGAGAACGAAACTAACGTTCAGGGAACGTCCTGCGAACCAAAAACTAACGTTCCCTATTATTTGGTTGCTTGGGTGGTCTCACCCTCGCAGAATTCTACTACTTCCTTGTTCTGAAGAAGTGTGCATGGAGATCGTCCGCAAGAGCGTTCAGATGAAATGAATCCTGATCGGAAGGACCGCCCCGTAAAAATGGTTTCGTGAGGTAGCCATGAAGTTGATTGAGAAGTGTATTCAAATCGGCGGAAGTCAAGTGGAAAATATTTGTTATAGTTGCTTTTGTTATAATTGAAATGCTTTTTTCCGCTTATTCATCCGGGAAACACCCTCGTACCGTCAAATTGAAACATCAAAAACTAAGACGTGGAACAATATTATGTATCTTTCATTTTTTCTCCATGTTGAATAGATAATCCCAATTCCTTCATTATCTTACATACTGCTACAATGGTAGATAATTTGATCGTATTTTAACATGAGAGATGATGTCTAAGAAAGGGAATGCTCACTCCATCCGTTTTATCATTTATCAATACTCTTTTTAGGGTATTTGGATAAAGTTACTAATATGTATTTTTAAAATTTAGCGATAAACAATAAAAAATGACCTTAGCGACAAATATAATTTATCGTTCATTGTATCGCATTTAGCAAACTCTACATGGTTAAATATTTAAAAAAATATTTCAGTTCTAAAATTCCAAAGTAATGCGTTAAATACAAAACAAATAGACATTTTAGTCTAAAAAATTACTTCGGAGAAGAATGACAACAATTACAACGAAGAATAAAAATTAATCAAACAATAAAATGGCACTATACATACTTTAAAAAAGCAGTTCTCAAATATTTTAAATAATACATCACTTTGAATTTTTCAGAATCCGACGTAAATTTTTTAAAGCAATGTTCCACAAATTGTTGCGAAGAGACATAATTTTCTAAGAAAATGTTATGTATCTGGCTGCAGCTGATAGCAAATTGCTCGTAAGTCTGTTGGCTTCACATACTCTCGTTTCGTTAAAGAACTGGCAATCCGTGCTTTGGTGTTCAACAAAGCGTAGTCTATGGCCTTAGAGTTGCTAGAACGACGTCCTTTTCTTTTTTTCAAGTCCAAAAAGCACAACTGCTTTTATATATCCCTCCCCACAACTATACAGACTTCTGACATTTAAGGAAACTAATTTCTTCACTATAGAGACAGCCTGGCAATCCACGAAGGCAATATAAGGTGCCATTTTAGAGTCTCCCGAAGTCCTTGCAATGCTCCGAAAAGATTATGCAGTTAGAAGAAATTTGGAGTGGGTTTGTGAATGTCCTCCCGTCATGTCCAACTAAGGACTGATTTATTCTATGTCTCCATATTTCAGGAAGCATTAATAAGCTGAGAAAGAAATCAATTAGTTTCATAGCTAAAATTGGAAAGTGCCAATTTGAGGTGCCATTGCCGTGGCATTGAATGAACTACAGCGGCCTTTCTTAAAGGGAATTTAAACTTTCCGTCATCAAATGGATATAAAAAGGGACTAGAGTGTATGAATAAAACATTATTGTTTAAAGCTTTTTCCTCCAAAACTGCCGAATCTCCCAAATTTTTGAAGAAATAGGGTCTCGAGTGTTTTTTCCGAATGATGTCCACTATTGAATCACTGAGCAATTTGGGCTCACACTTTCAGATTATTCTCTGTGCTGCCGCCCAACTTGAGGAAATACGTTGCGTGGAGTCGTTTCTGAGATCAGTTCCGAACATTAACCTTATACATATAATATTGTACGAGACAGTCCTCCTCCATTCCTAGTCAGGTTTCTTCAGAAAATCCATAATTATATATATAAACCTGACCTTTCCCTGAATTTTTCGAAAGACGACAAAAGGATTTCGATTCTCTTTTTTAGCTGCTCTTCTGAATTTGCTTCTACTGTCATTGTAATGTCGTCTGTGTAGAGGTTGATCAGACGTCGGTATCTAGGAAATAGAATGCCGAATCCACTGTATTTCCGTGACATTTGAGTCACAAGTTCTTCCACAGCAGCAACGAATAAAAGGGGGGCTAAAGGGTAGCCCTGTCTACAGCTTTTTTCAAGCATTATAGAGTTTCCACCAATGTGATTATCGAGGATCCATTATAAAGAAGAGTACGAACTGGATTAAAAAAACGGCGAGGGAGGAGTTTTTTTAACAGCCCTTAAAGTTTGACAATGTAAAATAGAGTCGAATGCTTTTTTAAGTCTATCCCAATCACCGTACCAATTTTTTTCTTTCTTTCACAGATTCAATGGCTGTATGAATATTGCGTGCTACATCATATATTTTTCTATAAAAACCTTTTTGAGGGATACCAATCTTCTTGGTGAGTATTGGTTCCATTTCCTGTGACAAAACACCAGACAAAATTCGATAAGATTGGTTGAGAACAGTGATTGGTCTCTTGTGGTAAAAATTCAACCCGTTCTCTTTTTTTGGAAGCTTGTCTCTGATCTTCATTGACTCTCCTATTCTTACCAGAAAGGGAATTATTTCATTAGGAAGATGCGAAAAGACTTCTCCAATGATTCCGTCCACACCCGACGCCTTCCGCACATTTAACTTCTTTTCGATATAGGATGCAATTTTCTCAATAGTGAAGATTTGTGATGGGGCTACAAATTTCTTCTTGGGAAACTTAGTCCTATCATGGTAAAATATGTCCTGAATTTATGTGTAGAATAAGTCCAATACGTCTTGGGATTTTGTTATCTTTTTACCCTCATGTACTATTGCCTTAATTCAGTTTTTTGTTGAGTAGTTGACAGCCGTCTGTGGGGGCTTACTCCTGTAGCCAGGGGCGGAGTGGCCACTGGGAATATTTGGACTATTCCCGGTGGGCCGCTGGCCTGAAGAAGCATAAACGGCCGTTTACAGCCTCCCAACAGCCCAGACTATACTGTATTCTGTCTAATGAGCTAAATACCTCCCTATACTTCAATTTATACAAGTTATATGAGAACCAACTAACTTATATACCATGTGCATGGTTTGAATCTAAGGGTTAAAGAAGGTATTGTGCTGATCCTGAACTCACATGCAATTCAAAAACTAGCGAGCCCGACTCCACAGCTCTGTTTTCAAGTACATTTTATGTGGAACCAATGGTGTCTGCTAACTAGTAGATGTGTAGGATGTGCCAACGACAGAGCGGCCAACATGAAGGACACCAACAAAGTCTTCTCTGCCCTGCTCCCAGAAGAAACCCCAAACCAAATACATGTATGTGTTATGCAGATGTGCTAAATTTGGTATTAGTAGACACCACAGGGAGCAAACCAGCACTGACAGACGTCACAGGAGGCTGCATCCCATAAGCCAGGCACGGTGGTGGGCAAAAGATGCTGTGCTCATAAAGGTATTTGGGTGCTTTGGAAATCCAGGCAGGGCCCTATATGTGGACGTGGTCTTGACACGGCTAGTTATGTAACAAGTGGAAAGCTTTGCTCTGATTTTGCCTGCCTCGATCCTAAATCTGCAATGCACCATCTTAGCAGCTATTTGATGGCATTTGATGACCAAGCAACCGCTAATGTATTAAAACCACAACTAGAAAGTTTTGCCACCCACTGGGAGAGATTAAAACTGTCTGCCCTTGAAGAGTACAAGGTAAGACGCTCAGAAGAAGAATGAACAGAAAGCACAGAAGAAAGAGAAGGGAATGGTCGAGGCAATGCGGAAGGACCAGAATTGAAAAGAGTCAAGTCCAGAATGTGCAATAATTGTGCCCTCTGTGATTATATCATCTTTTCACACTACAATTGATTCACAGACGCTTACCACAAACTTTGTGTGGCCTACAAATTTCTTCTGACTCTATCCACTACTCAAGTAGCATGTGAGAGATGTTCAAGTATGATCCTGGTTACAAATTCCCACGTGTGTTTACAGTTACCTGAATTGGTTGGACAAAAAATCTAACAAAGTATTGTTGTGTAAACCAGAAGTCATTACTTTTTGTAAAGTGAAGGTCATTAACTTGGCAAACAATTAGGGACAAATGTGAAGTCACTTTACATATTATGTTATAAATTTCGTGTAAAGTAACATAACTATAATACAACTGAACGATAGTATAAATAAAAAATAGAACATAATAGTGTACTATGATTTTAATAATACATTCTTACCATAAAGTAAATACACAAAAGAACGTACAATCTATATGTATATAACCTTTCAAAGGCCACAAAAATATGACAGTGTGTACATATTGGTGCCGGTATAAGGCCGGCTAGGGCAAAATTGTCCCGGTAAATAAATTCTTCCCACCCCTGCCTGTAGCTAACTTGTCACTCATTTCAGTCTCTACAGCTTCTGCAAATATAAAGTGTTAACCAGTTCCAAAGTGGACGTTTTAATAAACAAACTTTTTCCATCAAGTAGATGAATAACTTTTGCTTTGTTTCCATTATTACCCTTTGGGCATGCAAAAACATCAACGGTGTATGCCACTCTTGAAAAAACTGAGAATGCGTGTTCTGATGAAAGAGAAGGGCTGAAGGCTTGTGTTAGGTTTTGACGAAGTTTTGTCACAAATATTTTCTCCTTTAAATTCCGCTTCGGACCTTTAAAAGAATGTGTCGTTTGTCTAAAATTCAGTTCTAGTTCTAAAGAATGATGATCCGAGAAGGGATCTGGTCTATAAAATGCTTTTCTTACTTGTTAATAAAAGGGTGGTGTAATAGTATGTATATGCATACACCTCTCTATTCTTGCTCAAGCAAGACTCTTTGCTTGTGTACATCTCTTTACTCTTGCTCATGCAAGACTCTTTTGTGTATATTTCCCCCTCCCTAATTTTACTATAAAAGGGACTGACTCCTTATATTTGGGGTCTTCACTCTTTGATCTACATTGAAGTAATAAAGATCATTTGGTTTCAATATTCCTCCTTGTCCAACTTTATTCATACCATCCGAGGATATCACAGGTGGTGATACCAGGGCCAAGTCGATTCGAGAGGCTGAAGAACCTTTTCTCCAAGATACTTTCTGAATAGGGCTAAAAATTTTGGTGGTGTATTAATTTGTGCTCATAAATAAACTTGGTTTTATAAATAATCTACATTTATTCTTTTCTTTCAAACAATTGGCTTTCGGCAAGTTAAAAAATGAAAAGCTTTTAATCAATGTCGTCAAACCAGTCTTGTAAAAGAAAAAAACACTCAACAGATTAAAAACCATAGAACAAACCTTGGATGGACGGAACGCTAAATTTGAGGAATGTTTTGACATTACAATAATATTTTTCATCCTTTTCAATGCTAAGGTATCCAAAACCATTGTATGACTATAATTGAGGTGATTTAATAGTTGAGAAGTTACTGCTTCCCCTATCAAGAGGAACAAGGATTGACCTAGTCATGAATTATAATATAAAACCAGAGCTGGGATTTGGTAGAAAAATCTACCGCCGGTTCGGTATTCGGTATATACCTTCTACCGATCGATATCGGTATTCGGTAGATTTTATTATATATCTATAGTATCGATCGATATTCGGTACGGTAGATAAGAAAGAGAGAGAAATTAATTTATGTATCTGCTCTGTGACTTCTTCATATGCATTTAATATCGGACAATTTATAACAAAGGACAATTAAGTACATAATTTGTTATAATTATTAGAGATTATTTGAAATTTAATCTTATATAAATTATATATGTACTTGGGTCTTGTATGGAATGGAAATGGAAGGCTATAGTTTTTTTTCATTTACTGTCACTTATTGTCCAATATTAAATGCACTTTCAGGTACTCTAGTATTAAATGCATAGCATTTGCTTATGTTGAATGTATATTTATGTATCTGCTCTATAATACTATAAGTTGTAGTTGTTTATTTATTTTGCAAAGTTCAAGTTCTTCACACAAGGGAGCGCTTCACAAATTAGTTTGTTTATGTTGGGCAAAGCGACAGTTGAACGATGTTTCTCTGCTATTGAAGGGAATAAGCTCTCTTTATCTTTATGTTTCTATGTAAATGTCACAAAAGTCATACTTTCAAATATACCGTACCGATTGTCAATCGGTACAGTATTTGGTAGTTTCTACCGAATACCGTATAATCGGTTCGGAATTTTAAATCTACCGTAGGTAGTATCGAATACCGATATACATGCAGTAGTCGCAGCTCTGCATAAAACTAAACAACGACCGTATAAAAACCTTAGTATCAGCTGTGGCTAAATACGCTATGTGTACTTTCGCATGTTGTCTTAAGTTTTTATGCATTTTCTCTTTATACATTATTAAAGATGAAGTGCTGAATAAAAAACTATAGCTTATATCAAGTTAAATAGATTTTTTATAATGAGATTGGACATCCAATAATGCTAGGTTCCTTACTTTCTAAAAAAATAACTTTTTGTTTAGATTAATTAATATACTATTTTATTTTCCATTCACAATAAGATAAACAATATGTATTCGTATATAAGAGCTTTATTTATGTGAGGCAATTTATGATTCAAATAACATATTTAGATTCGCTAATTGGAAAGTTTATTGCTAGCATAAAACTTTAGGGCATAGTGAAATTGGGCCTCAATGACATCATCGAAATTTTAATATTAAAAAAAATATGAAGAGCTTTTGGGCAGTACTCTACATATTATTTACATACATATACAGCTTTTAAAAAATTCAATGGAAGGAGGGTCAACAAAATCTCAGTATTAGTATTAGTAGCTAGAGGGCAGATCACACAACATGGGGCTGGGGATATATTACATTATATGCATATACAAAAAATATATGTTGCTTAGATGAAGGTGGACGCGTTTTTCTCTTTTTGTCATCCATTTCGGATCAGAAAGTCTATAAGTTTCTCGTCTGGGGGACTCTTGTTCACAACCTCTGAAAAGTATAAAAATATCTATAATAATTATGTATCATTTGAATATGTAGAGGAAAATAATGGAAACTGTTCGTCAGCACTAGGAATCATTTGTTTGTATGCTGGATTCTTCGGATAATTTTTTATATAACTTAAGCCCCTTCTTCCTCTGAGGATCTGATTTATCTAAATTATAATCTCTTCTTCTACATAAATATAATTTAAATACAAGAATAATCCAAACAGAAGCACATAATAGCATTAAAACTTTTAAAAACACGTATTTTTCTGCGTCATAGAAATAGCTGCAATAATGTCCTCTCTCAAGAACTCTGGAAGTGCGAGACAACTTCGTCCAAGGGCAGGGAAGAGTGTGTCGCTTCTGCTAGGAATACGTGGATACTACAGATAATATTGTCTGAAATTGCATTTCGCTACGCAACTTTTTTCATTTCGTCTAGGAAGCACATAAAGAAAATATGAAGCGGGGATCGGAAGATAATTTTTAGCTCACTGCAAAGAAGTCGATAAATTAAAAGTCAGTGCCATTATAACCAAAGTTCAACCAATAATTTATGCAAAGAGATCGTCGGAGGACTTGGATATTGCGGCGATTTTACCAATAATAGAGTTTGAAATCAAAGTTATAAGCAATTTATATTTCTTTATGTATGGATTCTTTTATTAAAATAAAGGATTATTTAAATATTTACCGTGAAATGAATCAGAGTATTCATAACCGTTTTTATAGGATTTTTTATGGATACCAATTATATGTATGTAATTTTCTTACATACCCATTTCACTGGATTGGAGATTGCTCACATGCACAAAGTTCCCACTGGACAGGGCATTCCTCTTGATGAACTCATACAAGCTGTAAGGGTCGTCATTCCTCATCATCTGGAACAATTCATTATTCAATATTAAAAATATTAATCATAAATAAATTTATTTTTCATTTCACTATTTCATATCCTGATGGAGGAATAATTCATCATGTTTTGTTAAGACATAATGTAAAAATATTATACACAACAAACTGTATATACATATTAATTAGTGGGCATTGTTGGAGCCTAAGTATAAGCTTGATATTAAACTTGTACACTCGGAAAAATTTGTGGCTTGATAAAGAAAATAATCTAAGATTATTTATATCTATCTATCTATCTATCTATCTATCTATCTATCTATCTATCTATCTATCTATCTATCTATCTATCTATCTATCTATCTATCTATCTATCTATCTATCTATCTATCTATCTATCTATCTATCTATCTATCTATCTATCTATCTATCTATCTATCTATCTATCTATCTA
Organism: Caligus rogercresseyi; assembly: GCA_013387185.1. Taxonomy (NCBI): domain Eukaryota; kingdom Metazoa; phylum Arthropoda; class Copepoda; order Siphonostomatoida; family Caligidae; genus Caligus; species Caligus rogercresseyi. The sequence goes on from CP045891.1 coordinate 18,272,823, forward strand.
TCTATCTATCTATCTATCTATCTATCTATCTATCTATCTATCTATCTATCTATCTATCTATCTATCTATCTATCTATCTATCTCTATCTATCTATCTATCTATCTATATCTATCTATCTCGCCTCGACTTCTATCTTCGACTATCTCGCAGTTCTTTTACTACGCGACGACGGCTTGGCTCCCGTTTTTTCAATGTGGGGGTACTAAAATTAAGAAATATTCAGTAGTTTTTAAGATATTTAAGGTTGAAAACTGGTAAATCTTCGAAAAAGCAAGATAGCGGCCCCCCAAAAAGGTCCGGCCGTGTACATGTACTCAGACGCACGTACCACAACAAGGCTAAATGGTGGTAGGTTTAAACGCCGGGTGATGTCAAATCTCTCTAAATTTCAATATATATCAACATCGTGACCCTCATATATATCGCGGTGGTCGAGTAGTGGATCCGGGCCGTCGCGACTTTGCGAGGGACGACTGTATAACTATATATATATATATATATATTGTGTCGTAGTTTTTCCCATCCATGAAGATCAAAACATTTACGGGAATATTCAGTACAGCAATATGAAGTTTTGAACTCAATATTCTCACTAGCCCCTTATCTTATAGGGCGCCTTAATGCTTTTTTGTTATTGTAATTTTTACCCTGAGGGACTGTTGGTGGTTGAATGGGAATTGTGGATAGGCCGCAGAGGATCCGACGGATGCAGCTGATATTATGAACATATATACGATCACATCTACTTTCATTTCTTTCTCAGGAGTAAATGTTCTCCTCGCTCCTTGCCAGGAGAATCAACTGAGGGAAATTTTACATAGGGGATGGGCTTTTATATTTATCATAAATCATAGACACTTAACCAAATATCAATAATAATAATAATAATAAGAGTTTATCATGTTTGTCCAATATTTCGGTTAGGGATTTCTCAAGAATATCGGATATTTGTATATCGTTATTTTAAAGTACCCCCCTCTCTCTCTCCTGCGTATTTGGTCTTCTTAGGCTTTTATATCAAACAGTGGCTTCTTCTGCATACATGCATGAATGACATATTATGTAGAAATGCATGAAAATGGATGCTTTCCATTTCTTCCCTCTGCATTCAATGCGTCGCGGCATGTGTTCGTATGAGTTTGAATAAGGATACCACTATGTAACAAAATTAAGGTCTTTGTTTGCCACTAGGCTGAAATTCCTAATTTTAGTCCCATTTTTTACGTAGATTCCAAAAATGCCACATAAAACATCGTCCGAAAAAGGTTTGGCCTTTATGACCTTTTTTGAAAATCATAATTTTCATCATTTCTAATGTTTCACCCCCAGTTATCTTCGTGCACACACACACACATATATATATATATATATATATATATATATATATATATAGAGCTGAGATTCGGTAGAAAAATCTACCGCCGGTTCGATATTCGGTATTCAGTAGGTTTTATTATATATCTACAGTATCGAACGATATTCGGTACGGTAGATTAGAAAGAGAGAGAAATTTATTTACATATCTGCTTTTACTTCTTCATATGCATTTAAATATCAGACAGCTTATAACAAAGGACAATTAAATACATCATCTATCTATATAATAATTCACCAATCTTTGTCCGTCTTTATGTCCGCACGCTATCTCCTCCCACATTTATGGTCAGATTTGAACTGTGAAGGTACCTATGGAATCCTTGGGTCAAGACAGACCTAATAAAACTATTTGCAAAGTGATGGGACCAGAAATGAAAAAAATCAGACCTTGTCTGATTTAATACCTACTTTTCAAGGTAAAGAGAGGAAAAAGAAAAAGAAAAGGAAGAGGAGGAGTTAGAGAAATAGAAAAAGAAAAAAGCATATCATGTGACTTAAACGATATTAGGAAGAAATGGACCAGGAAAATATGGACTAGGAAGAAATGGACCAGGAAATAATGGGCCAGGAAGGAATGGACCATGGTAGAAAAGGAAAATTATGACTCATGGAAGAAATGGACCAAATACATAGGTAGGCAAGTTTTTGAGTGGAATATGTCTAAGTATTGTACAAATACTATTTCTTATATAAACTGAGTATATAATGACATATAATGATTTATTCTTGCATTTTTAGATAAATAATCTCTTCTTTGTGTCAATTATAGTTCGAAATCCCCCGAATTATGGTAAATAATACGCATTGTCTTAAATATCAAACATACCGATGTTAGAAGCACTCAAAAAGTAAATACATAAAGAAGAAGAAATATATGCCTAATTTCGGGCGCGATTGTTATAAATGGAATATTTGAAAGGATAGAGTGAGAGTTGACGTCAGAGTCATCAATAATAAAATGAGAGAGCCTCCAATGATCCGAGTCGAGTATTCAATCTTTGCAATCCGGCCGAATGAAGGCACCTCAACACATACAGACAATGCCTTGGACCCCCTAGAGTCGGTCGCCTCCCTTCCAGGAAGGCACCAAATTCCTGCCCCTTGTCTTCGTTAAAGGAGTCCCATCCCTCGTCCTCGAAAGGAGTTCCATCCCTCGTCTTCGTGAGAGGAATCCCTTTACTTGTCTTTGATTTAGAACTTCCCAACCCTCGTCTTCGTCTTCGACTTCGATAGGACTTCCCATCATCGACTTCGATTTAGGACTTCCCATCATCGACTTCGATTTAGGACTTCCCATCCCTCGTCCTCGTGAGAGGAGTTATATTCCTCGTCTTCAGGAAGGGCCCCTCCTACCATCACCTCCTCCATATTGAAGACTTGTTCCTCTTAGTGGAATTTGCTAATAACTCCTCAGTCCTGTAATTATATTCAGTCTAATATGGAGAATGGCAAGATCCTAAAGGACCTCAAAAACCTTTGCCCTATTATATATTTTCTATTTATATTCATGAAAATAATTTATATAAATTGACAAATACATTTAATTCAAAATTTGCTAAATTGTAAACAAACATAATTTCAATATTAAAATTAAAGATTAAAAATGAGCATTTAAAACTAGTCTAAGGTTCCCCCACTTCAATTTCCCCTCACTTTTTCTGGAGGGATTCTGGTCATTAGAGACGTTGGCTTTTCGGACCCTTCTTGGTGCTACTGCAACTCAAACATGTGATGTGTCTATCACTGGTATACTTCCTGAAAAAGGCCGTCTCACCCTTTTACCCACCTCTCATAGTATCTCAGCTCTCATACCCCACCCTTAAAAAGCTTGAATTCTTTTTAATTTTCGGTTTCCTCCCGGATAATGAACTGGCGAGTCTGCGCTCCTAGGACAAAATAAAGTCTCTGCCCAGAATCGGCCAAATACTTCCCCTTTATTCTAGACGTCCCCCGAGTTTGCTTTGTCCTTTCCTGGAAAGTCTGAATCATCCCCATAATACTCCCTCCTGGACAAAATGGTTAAAAAATAAATTTGGTATATAAGTATATATACATAGATTTTAATTGGTTTATATATTTACTAATGCTACCTGGGTATTGTTCAGATTTTTATTAGTTAATATATTGACTAATGATTCATGAGATATTGTTCAGTTCAATGGCACACGGAAAGATTTCGTGTCCAGAGCGCTTCTTTTTCCTCACTCACGAAAAGGGACCCACTAAAATAATGGACGTGGAAATAAATTAACATCGTAGCAAAGTTAAATATTCTCGATTCTCCTTTTGAATAGATATAATAGGAAGAGGAGTTGATGTTCAGGGCTCTTTCATCCGGAATTTGATGATCTTCAAGTCATTTTGGACTACCATGGAGCTAGGTTCATCAGGAGATCATGAGGCTTCTTTAATAGAAATACAGGACTGATGAGTTCGTTAGCGAATTCCACTAAGAGGAACAAGTCTTCAATATGGAAGAGGTGATGGTAGGAGGGGCCTTCCTGAAGACGAGGAATATAACTCCTCTCACGAGGACGAGGGATGGGAAGTCCTAAATCAAAGACGAGGGAAGACATTCCTCTCACGAAGACGAAGGATAGGACTCCTTTCGAGGACGAGGGATGGGACTCCTTTAACGAAGACAAGGGGCGGGAATTTGGTGCCTTCCTGGAAGGGAGGCGACTGACTCTAGGGGGTCCAAGGCATTGTCTGTATGTGTTGAGGTGCCTTCATTCGGCCGGATTGCAAAGATTGAATACTCGACTCGGATCATTGGAGGCTCTCTCATTTTATTATTGTTGACTCTGACGTCAACCCTCACTCTATCCTTTCAAATATTCCATTTATAATAATCGCGCCCGAAATTAGGCATATATTTATTCTTCCTTATGTATTTACTTTTTGAGTGCTTCTAACATCGGTATGTTTGATATTTAAGACAATACGTATTATTTACCATAATTCGGGGGATTTCGAACTATAATTGACACAAAGAAGAGATTATTTATCTAAAAATGCAAGAATAAATCATTTATGTCATTATATACTCAGTTTATATAAGAAATAGTATTTGTACAATACTTATACATATTCCACTCAAAAACTTGCCTACCTATGTATTTGGTCCATTTCTTCCATGAGTCATAATTTTCCTTTTCTACCATGGTCCATTCCTTCCTGGTCCATTATTTCCTGGTCCATTTCTTCCTAGTCCATATTTTCCTGGTCCCTTTCTTCTGGACACCGACTTAAACATATTCTTTGTATAAAGTCAAACTTTTTATTAGGAATGTTTGTAAAAAACAGAAATTTATTTTCGCTCTTCTCTCTTATATTCTTTAAGATCTGTTTCACTCACAAACTAGCTCCAAAACCTACCCATACCCGAAGGGCGAACATATGGGCGTCGTAGGCGTCCAAATACGCGAGTTTGTTATAATTTATGAGATATTATTTGAAATTTAATATATACTAATCTTATATAAATTATATATGTACTTGGATTTTGTAGGAAATGGAAGGCTATATATATATTTTTTACTGTCTGTTATTGTCCGATATTAAATGCACTTTCAGGTACTCTAGTATTCAATGCATATCATAAGCTTATATTGAATGTCTATTTATGTATCTGCTCTATAACACTATAAGTTGTAGTTGTTTATTTATTTTGCAAAGTTCAAGTTCTTCACACAAGTGGGCGCTAGGGAAGCGACAGTTGAACGATGTTTCTCTGTTATTGAAGGGAATAAGGTCTCTATATCTTTATTTCTCCAGGTGAATGCTACAAAAGTCATACTTTCAAATATACCGTACCGATTGACAAACGTTACGGTATTCGGTAGTTTCTACCGAATATTGTCTAATCGGTTCGATATTTGAAATCTACCGTCGATAGTATCGAATACCGATTTACATTCGGTAGTCGCAGCTCTGATATATATCTATATATAGGTATATATATCTATATATAAATATATATATATATATATATATATATATACTATATATATATATATATATATATCCGAGTGGCTAGGCAAAAATGTCCGTTTGATAAGTTTGTTTCTTGTGCGCAGAGCGTACGTTTGTTGTTGTTGTATGATTTATTACAGAGCTACTATAGCCCTAGCCTTCATGGCTACTAATATAAAAAAACATGTATCTTTATATACAAACACAAATAATTATACAATAATAATAATAATAAAATATTAATCAAAGAAAAATAACAAAAAAAAAAAAAAATATATATACATATATAAGTAAATATTTTTTCAATTTTCATAAATACATTAAACTTAAGGAGCTATATGGATCTAGACAACCCTGCCATTGTCTTTGCTACCCTCCGAGCACTTGATAAGGTGCATGCCTCTCTTAATGGCTGTGACAAGCTCCAGGCCTTTGAAAGGTTAACAGCAGCGACACAGTTGGTAGAAACGGGTTTCTTGAGGCATATTGTAGCACTACGGGTGCGCTCATCGAAGCCCTCAAGAATCCTCTCAAAGGGACAACTGTCCACATTCATAGCCTTCCAAGCAGATATGGCAGCCTGCTTCACTAAGATCTCATTTACAGATGGAAGATGTGACCTGTCGAGAAGGTCAACCACACGCAACCGATCTGCTCTTTGAACTCCCAGCAAGATACGTGCGAGATCGTTGATGGCAAGTTGCGCATCTGAGCTAGTCTTTGCCATTGTAGGGGTGTGAGGGGGTTCAGCAGCAGACGAGAAGTTTGCACTTCTAGTCACCCAAGCAGACGTCTGAAGTTTCCCGATAACTATGGCTCTAGCTATCTCGGTCAGTAGTGGCCCTCGCGATACCGTAGTGCAGAGCCGGCGGATGACTCCGATTCGTTTCCTGACATTCTGAATAATTTTTTCGTGGTGGGGTCCAAATGTCAGGTTTCTGCTAACAGTTACTCCCAGAAGGTCGAGTGTAGCGGTCGAAGGAGTGTCTGGAGCACCCAGACGTAACGTTTGGGTTTTCCCAACGTTTAGGTGGAGTCCATTCATATTAGAGTACGCCTCCAAGGCCTTCGATGCCGAGCCCATAGCGAAGTCGACCTGTTCCCAGGATGGAGCCGAGATGACAATAGAAGTATCGTCGGCATATAGCAGTACCTCAAGCTGAGCTTCTGGATTGACAGCTACTCTGAGGTAATCAGGTAGGTCAGCCGTGAGAAGAATGAAAAGTAGGGGGCCAAGCACAGAACCCTGTCTGACGCCGTACTTTATGTTCAGGAAATTGGACCGTTGGCCGTTCCAATTCACCTGCTGTCGCCCTCCTGTTAAGTAGCTGAGCATCAGCTTTTTGGTGGGCCCCGCCATCCATTGGAGCTTGGCCAGAAGTATATCTGCTTCTAAAAGGTCAAAGGCCGCAGAAAAATCGAAGGCAGCAATGCATACCTTTAATTTACGATCACAAGCCTTAGCAGCGTTGGACAGTAGAGTTGCAAGGGCAGTGTCGACACTGCGTCCAGTTCTGAAGCCGTGTTGTTCCTGTGGGAGTTTACAAGAAGCTTCGACGTAGGTCACGAGTTGATTATAAAGTACCCGCTCGGTCAATTTTGAGATGGCACAAAGGAGTGAGACAGGTCTATAGCTAGAGGGTTCTTTACGCGGCTTGCCCTTTTTCAGTACTGGGATTATGATTGCCGTTCTCCACTCGTCTGGCCATATCTGAGAAGTTATGATTGTGTTAATGAGGTGAACGATTGGAAGGGCTAATGCTGTCCAGGCTGACTGATATACGACGATAGGAATTTTGTCAATGCCGGCAGAGTGCTTAGGGGCGAGGGATTTTAATGCCCTCTTCACAGCAGCAGTGCCTACATTGTGAAATCCAAATTCGCTGTCCGAATCGGCATTAGAGCATGCATTTTGGGAATCAGGACATATATCGCAACGCAGTCGGTCAACTTTATCGATGTAGAACTGATTGCACATGTTAGCAGAGTCTGTGTCGGTTCTACAGCCTTCTAGAAAAGGCAGAACGCCGTCGTTTCCTTTGCCCATGGCTTCATTTGCGATTTTCCATGCTGCTGTCTGCCCACCCTTTTTGATTCGAGATAGATTAAAAGAAACATGGTCACGTCTAACTAGACTCAGTGCTTTGTTCCTGAGGGCCTTGTAGCACATTTTACCTAGACTCTTCGCCTTGTCCCGTTCTCGCATGACTGCTCGAGTATACGGTTGAAGCCTAACATTTGCGTTTGGAGTGGTGTATCTTCGAAGAGGAGCAGCAACATCCAAGGCAGCTGTGATGGCTGTTTTTATGTGAAGATTGATGTCATTTACGTTGGATGAGTCAAAAAGGGGCTGCCAGTCCCAATTGAGAAGGAAAAGCTCTAGTGCAGGTACGTCGAGTGTGGACCAGTTGCGTTCCTCCCTTGTTTCTTTTACAATCCGCTTAGGAGCTCTTTCGGACGAGATCGTTGCAAGAAGCGGCGCATGGTCAGAGAGAGCGTCATCGAGTACTTTTACGTGAATGGTTGTATTTCCTCGAAGGTATACGTGATCAATGGTGGAGGTACGGTTTTCCCCATTGAAAACGCCATTAGATCGAAAAGTTGGACCTGTCGGTTGCAATTGAAGTCCGAGTTCCTCATAGTAGCCCTTCCAACGTTGCATTAGTTTTTTCCTGTAGTAACCGCGGTCGTCATATCTTGTAACGTCCAGATTGAAGTCTCCTGCGACAATCATTTCTTTCACTCCATGAGTCACAGAAAGCACTTTCAGTGTATTTCCTATCTCATCCAATTGAGTTGTCTCGAAAACTAATCCTTTGTCAGAGATGCTGTTTGAGAGTGACGTAAACTGCCTGTAAATTCCTACGTACAGACGCGTTCCTATTTTAGCAGCGACAATGGGCAGATCAGACGGCGTTGGGATCTGCTCAGCTTGTAGGGCCTTGGCAACGAACATGGCTGTTCGACGTCTTTTCGACTTACGGACATACGGCAGAAGAGTATCAAAGCCTGATATAATGGGCACGTCGTCTAGGCAAAGCTCGGTTTCAGTCGCAATAATCACATTAGCTTTTGTATCTAACGCTTTCGATGAGAGCGCTAGAAGTTTGCAGGTGGCGAGGCCGTGACAATTCCACACTAACAACCGAGTGCAGTTGTCAGTAGTCTGATGAGGGCCTGCTTTGCATTGTCTGCGGAGGCAGTTGCTTTTCTCGCGGGGATAGGTGTGGGCCATCTTAGTGGATTCACATGTGACGGGGGGTTTGGTGACACTGTCTTCCAGGCTGGTCTTAGTGGTGGAGGTGCAGGGATGAAGTCTTGCAACTGGGGGGATGGTCTTCTCTGTTTCGGACGGGGACCATTCTTCAGGTGTTGATGTCGTCCAGCCTGTTGGAAGGGTTGAGTTAGGTGTTTTTGCGGGGTCTGCTGTTGCCTCGGGGTGCCCCGTTTCCCCTTGGAGGCGTTTCCCTGGGTCTGCTTTAGCCACTCCTGGAACAAACGCTTCTGTTCCTCTTCTTTGGCTCTCTTTCTCTCTAGTCTCACAGCGGCACGTATATGCCCATGCCATTTTGAACAACTCTTACGCTCATCCGTATTTCCATAACAAATGGGACGAGGGCGTAAAAATTCAAAACAAGTAAATCAGCTACGCTTTTGAAACAAATAGCTACAATTTATAACTATAAAAATATCTCTCAGACCAGAAATGAGCAAGCGAAAAGACAACGGATTCACGATTTGCTTGACGCGCAAATAAATCAAGTCGATATTGCCCGGATCGTTGGCGTTGATATCCGTACTGTCCGTCGTATCCAGCAAGCCAAAAATGATGGTAAAGGCTTCAACAGAGGTCCTGGATCTGGTGGCCATAACAAAAAGCGGACAGATGACTTTCTCAATGAACTTAAGGCTAAAGTTGAATCGGACCCCACAATCAGCCTAAACCGTCTCTCAAAAGAGTTCAACGTGTCCAGGCGCACAATCCAGCTGGCTGCCAAGGAAGATTTGGGCTTGCAATAATTCGTTCGGACCCACAGACAGCTATTGACAGCAGCAGCTATGGAGAAGAGGCTCGATAGGTGCAAGATCATCCTAAATTGGTTGAAAAAGAAGCCGCGTCTCATCAAAATATTTTCAGACGAAAAGATCTTCACGGTGGACCAAGTTTACAATCGCAGAAATGATCGATGGCTTGCTAAGCAACGTGAGGATGTCCAAGGAGTCTTCAGGACCAAGAATCCCCAGCAAGTGATGGTCCTTGGTGTATTCAGGTCCGACGGAAAGAAGATGCCTCCATTCTTCTTTCGGCCGGACGAGAAGATCGACACCGAGGCCTACTACAAAGTCCTGAGGTATACTGTTCTGCCATGGTAAAAAAAAACTACCCCACCGGAAACTATGAGTGGCAGCAGGATGGTGCACCATCTCATATGGCGGCTAAGATCCAAAAGTTCTGCAAGGACAATATGGCCCATTTCTGGCCGAAGAACTTCTGGCCACCGTCATCCCCGGATCTAAATCCGCTGGATTTTTTCTGGTGGGGCGCAATTGAGAGCAAGACCAACCGGACCCCTCACCTCAATCTTGACTCTCTGAAGGCCACCATCATCAAGGAGTGGGACAACTACCCTGAGAAGCAAATTATAAATGCCTGCAAACGCTTCCGGCCCCGCCTCGAAGCCGTCGTGAAGGCCAATGGAGGCCATATTGAATAATTTAGATCCTTTTATATACTACTTAAAGCCAAATAAATTTCAGTTCCATAGAAGCAACCAATTAAAAAAGTTCACAAAATCAAAATATCAAACCGGACATTTTTGCCTAGCCACTCTGTATATATATATATATATATATATATATATAAATGTGCTATTAAAAAAATATTAAATTAGTTGATTTTATTATACAATTGAAGCAGGTTTTTGACTTTTTGTATTGTATGAAATTAAAAGCCATTCATTTATTTTTTAAAACAAGTGTTGACAGGAAAATTGATATGTTGATTCTCGTTCACTAAAATTTCCTAATAATATAACTGGCGAAACTGAAATATTGAGCGTTCAAGACTAGAAAACTAAAATCGTTGGCAACTTTGTTGACCAATCGAGTTATTAGAAGAGATTGTAATTAGATTATAATGTTGTTGATGACCTAATTACATAAACTGTCGGTATCATCATCCATAATACTTTAATAATATATCTTAGTACATACTATTTCGGGTAGTAACATATTTTATATGAAAAGAACCTTTGTTCTGAATGATCAAAAAATCAAAAATTTGATATAAAATCAAATAGCACCTTGAATCTATATAATAATTCACCAATCTCTGTCGGTCCGTCCGTCCGTCTGTATGTATGTCTGCATGCTATCTCCTCCCACATTTATGGTCAGATTTGAACTTTGAAGGTACCTATGGAATCCTTGGGTCAAGGCGGACCTAATAAAACTATTTGCAAAGTGATGGGACCAGAAATGAAGAAAACAAATGTTATTGGATACACCTTTTCTGATTTTAATACTTACCTAGCAATCATTCTATGTCTTTGTAGTACTACTACCATATCCGAAGGGCGAACATATGGGCGCCGTAGGCGCCCAAATATGCGAGTAAATTACAATTTATAAGATTATCTTATTTATAGATCATCAAGAACCACTTGTCGAAACGTTAGTAGTACAAACATTGTCTTCTCCTCTGCTAAATCAATAACCAATTCTTGATACACTAAATCATTTCATATAGTGCTTGTATGGACCAAATTTCTTAGCTTAAACCAATTATTTTATTGAAATTTCTATAATGAATCTAAAAAAAAGTTGACAAGCACACTTTGTGATTCAATCTAGTATTTTCAACTTGATAAGAGCTAACACGCATCTCTGAAACAAAACATCTAAGTTTTCAAGAGAGCTTTAGTACCGATAAATCTATTACCCAAGTATACTGGCTTTTTTAAAAAAATGGGAGCTTCATGGTGAAAAAAATAATTGTCAGGTACTGAATCCTAACCTGAAGTAAGTAATACAAGATTGACCCCATTTATTTGTAATTTACATTTTTCTGGTATTTTGATCCTTCTCATTGACTAATCAATTTTTATTTTTACAAGTGGCTCATGCCATTAAGAAGCAATATATATTTTTTATAACCTTAATTTCTGATTCGAATGATGAACTCTGCTATGTTATGGCTATGCAACGTAAATCAGAATGGAGTGCGTTAGGGCACGTTCAATTCTCCCGAGAGGGGAAGGTCAGACTTGGTCAACTCTATTGATAAGATCCTATGTTCGATATAGTAATTTACACGATATACTGCTGTTTATTTAGTATAAACAGTCAGATACTGCAATTCTATCGAACCAAATAGGCAAATAAATCAGAATGATCGTAAGTTATCTACCAGTAGTATTGATGTGTATGATCTGTACGGACTGTCAACCAATAACCAACATGTAATAAATGTCCATATATAAATTGATGGTGTTTTATGAGGCACAACATTATTTAAAAAAAGTAATTAACAAAAGATATATAAATTTAGTTAAGTTTGCGTGCTATTATTTGACCGTTTTCGAGTTATTTCTTTAAATATTTGTTTATTGTATGATATATAGCATTTTATTTGTCATAAATAAAATTATTATTTGCCTAATTTTCATTTCTCAGTTTTGATAAGTATAATTTTAGTTGGTCAATTGTGTTTGAGAGTTACAAATAAAACCATTGCAAGGATCATATCCCCTTGACTTCTGACATGGCTGTGACCAAAGCCGTCATCTGTGCTTGGGGAAAACCTCATTCTGACATCGCAATCATTTATAAACAAGTTGAGTCGAATTCTTTGCTTTGCTCTATCTATACAATAATGGGGTATCTTATTCATTCATAAATATTTCGTATTCATTAAGATGTGTACATCTCATATATGATGCGAAACCCGCTTTTGGAATCGTTATCTACTCAGAATCGGAAACATAATTCCCAGGATTATACATACATGTACTATGTAGTATGTCGTAAAGATATTTGTCAATACACGCACATGAAAGGTTTATTTATCTGAGATATGCATGCCTCAAAGTTAGAGAGAAAGCCGATGAGGCATTCAACAATGGCTAACTCCATACGAGGCTCCCCTCTCTTTAATCACTTTTTTATTTGAAGAAAACAATAACAACAACAACAACCAATTTACTTATCATCATGATATATCCATTATTCGACTATTAAAATACTAATAGAATTGTTGAAGAACGCTCCACTCGCATTTCAGGTAAGTGATTTTCATTACTTAATTATTATTATTTTATGTTATATTCTTTTACTTGATTGGCTAAGGATTAATAATAATTGTCAAATAATGTTGGATAACAATTATTAGCAGACAAAATAATCATAACTTTGGTAAGAGTTTTCAAAGATTTATACCAGCTTTGACTGAGATAAGACAGATATATAAGTCTCCAAACAGCCTAGAAATAATTTGAAGTCATTCACTTTGCGCTCTTAAGTGCCAAAGCACTGATTAGTTCTAGTATTTTTACTATTACAACCAAAAGTTTTAAATTATTGTTGTTTTTTGTTTAAATGTTATTTTATATTATGTCTTGTAACTTGTCAACAAAATTTAGTATATATATTGTGAAACTTTTTTTAACGCTTTGATATGTCCTTATTGTAGCTAGGTCTTTGGTAGGTAGTCTAATTTTAAACTATAAAGTTTATTAAACTATAAAGTTTATTTATGTAATATTTTTACTCAATTCTGCCCTTTTTACTTTGTATCTCCAATTACAATTGAAACTAGAGGCATGTATACACTCAGAGAGTGCAAACCTCCGCCGTCATGAGCCTTCCGAGGCGGATTTTCCACGACTGGAGCGGCCTAGAGGGACGGGGGAGGGTTCCCCTCGACGGAAATTTCGAGAGGAAGACTCTCCCGGCACCCAATTTCACAGCACAGCGACATCTATTGGCAGAGTAGGCTAACTTGAAATATTTATTAGTATTTAGCTCATTTTGCTTCTTAAAGAAGCACTCAGAGATGCCAAAATGTAATCACTTGTTTTTTTTTGGCATTTCCAACAACTCTACAAAGTTTCATCCGAATCCGTTCCGTACTTTTTGAGTTATCCTGCTGACAAACAAACCAACCAACAAACCAACGCCAGTGAAAACAATACCTCCTTCGGCGGAGGTAATAAAGACCTTATATTTAAAAAATGTGGTTATTCTAGATAAATCATATGGAGAAATATAAATCGAATTATATAAAAGGGAAGCATTCGGATGTTATTCCTTAAATTCTTTTGGATATTTCATTTTGTCAATTGAATAAATTATTGTCATCACATGACGTGGATAATTTCCTTAGAGGAACTCTGTACAAGTTTTAAGGTTCTGCATAAATGATTACATTGACTTTCAATTGTTTATTAATGCAGTTAAAGTTCACTTATGTATTAAGTCAAATAAAAAAATGAGAGTCCATTAGATGTGGGTGTCCATGTCTTGACTGGATACATAAGTGGTCTTTAATCTTTATTGTTATGTACCGACATAGGTATCCTTCAAAACATAATTTTTAATAAAAAAGGTTTAGTTATGTTAAGTATTTAAAAAAGTCAAACAGATGAAAAAAATACATGTTTGGAAATAAATAGAAATAAAGACAAGGTTGTTTTTGCAAACTCATCAATAAACATGATTTTTTTCATTTTATAACCCTGTTTTCTGTCTTTCTCTAAGTACGATAGTCAAAGTGATGATATATTTATCGACAGATATGATGGAACAAGATAAATATTTTACTATTATACTTGAGTATGAGCAGTTGCTTTATTCAATTAATGGTAATAGATGACGTACGAGAAGTCCATTCAAAGGATTCGCCAATGACGCCATTGATGTAGGCCAATGACGAAGAGACAATACATATTTTTAAGGATTCATTTCTTCTCTTTGAACAGTCGATGTTTACTCTTTAACAGCCGGGAGTGTTACTTTGTCAATTGCTTTTATTATTATTCCTTCACCTCTTCGTTCAACCACATTTCAAAAAGCACCACCACCTTTAGTTACATTTTCTTAATATTACTTGAGTTTCTAAATGGCGGTAAAACCAAGTTGATTCAACTAGACTAGGATATCATTTTTCATGAGATAAAGTATTTCTGCTAACTCATTTTAAGCACTGAAGTTTTGTACTCGGAAGTCTTTTATCCGTAAGATTTTGGGTTATACTGCCTAACACAAACTGCACTGAAGTATACCCATTGTATAATGCATGTAAATTTCAAAATTCTTTAAAAAATCAGCTAGGAGAAATTAATAGTTCAGAAATAAGGATTCCCATAAAAAAGATTCGCTTTTAAATCATCCGCTATCGATGATAGAAACCATGCAATCGATAGCAATATTTCGTATCGGTATAATTTTTTTTACCGTCCATACTACTGATCTACAGATACAGAGTAACAATGGGTAGTCCTAGCTTTGGTATACATTGATGTTGCTACCAGCTCCAATGCATCATCAAGATTGGTCACTATATATATATATATGGGTCATTCCAAAAAAAAAATACTTCAATGAAATTTTGGGTTCATGGATTCAAATGAAATTTACACCATAGAATGATAAAGTCTTTTTCATTATATGTTTTAAGTTTCAGTTCGAAATTTTTTGTCTGAGCAAAGTTACATGCCTCTTAAGTTTGGGCTTTTTCCCGGCCAAAATCCCGGCCTTATTTTGATATTTGATATTTGTAGACAAAAGTCTCTTCTATCAACTCAAGGCCTCAATTTTTTTTGTCCAAAACAAAGAGGAAATCAGGAGAGCCGATTGGCTATAAAAAAGTGGCATCAAGGCAATTTCATTACCATAGAGCTTTCAAATGCTCAAAATGTGCAATTCAAGTATAAGATATAAAGACTAAAATATTTTTAATTTATTAGGTTTTTTCAAAAACTCCATAAGGAACTCGAAAATTTCCAATAAAAAATAAAGCCGGGATTTTGGCCGGGAAAAAGCCCAAATTTAAGAGGCATGTAACTTTGCTCAGACAACAAATTTCGAACTGAAACTTAAAACATATAATGAAAAGACTTAATCATTCTATGGTGTAAATTTCATTTGAATCCATGAACCCAAAATTTCATTGAAGTGATTTTTTTTTGGAATGACCCATATATATATAATTATGTAAATTGAAATAGCAAAAATATGTTGTATGCTTCTTAAAAAAACTATTTCTAAGTACTTGTATGGAGCAAATTATTCAAATTGATGGCTTTTGAATGAATAAATTATTTACATCCTTTTAGCCTAAATTAGATCTTAATCTTGCTAGCTCTTTTTTCTTACGTTGGTTCGATTGAAAAAGGCAATAGAATATATTCAATCAAACCTGTCGTTGGCTGTCCCTAGCGGCCGTCCAGGTTTTCCCCACAGAACCAAAATAGTAATAAAACCTTCTGTGTGTAGGGACCACCTGTCTCGCACCGATCCTTTTTGGCAGCCTTAAGTGGCCGTTATAAACAGATTTGACTTCATTTGATAGCCTTTAAAAATTAAGGATGCTTCACAGTAAAGTGGAATAAAACGTAGTCGTCGAAAGTTGGACATTTCCATGCCTATGAATGGAATAAGAATATGTTTGTGATCAATTACAATATGAGCTTACATTGCAAAATTATCAATTCATTGAATGTAGTCTGTTTGTACATATATGTACTATGCTAATAGGATCCACCAAAAAATGCTAATATGAAATATATCCCTGCCAAGCATATATTTGAATGAAATTGAATTGGAAGGATATGCTTTATTATCCTTGTTCACAAATATTGCTGAATGTCTAAACGTATTGACTTTCTAAACGGTTACTCAAGATTAATATTTCTATAAAGGACCAATAAAAATAAACTATTTATTGCTTTAAAAATATTATTATTCCATCAACAGCTGGGATGCCATATTGAGGCAAAATTCAAGCCGACGAATTATAAGAAGGAGAAGAAAAATAATGATCAAGTAATTATTAAGTGTAATTATGTTGGAGCAAAAGACGGATGGATATTTCTTAAAGTCTGCTGAGCCAATTGATAATCTTGAATAGAATAAAAGTTGTATCAGGGAGCGAAACAGCAATGGCTAATTTGCTTTGGCCGTGGCCATCTAAAGCACGGCTATACAAACCCTAGACTGAAGCTACGTGAGTATGATAAGTTTTTAAAGGAATCTCTACGTTCTTTGAGCTCTGACAAAGGTAAGAGGAAATCCATCAACAATGGAAGAATTGCACTCTACTATAAAACTGAGTATACAAAACATGCATCGGCAGATATTTGAAGTTGGTCAGTAAAGGGTTTGCTGTGAATTATTTTTGAGATGAAGGAAAAAATTATCTTTGTCGGCGTTGAAGGCAATTCTTTGAAGTGCTTGTCAGCGATTTTCTTCATTTCACTTTTGTGTCATTGCCAAAGTTCATTCCCTGGTACCATGGGACGGGACCTAGGTGTTCATCTGTTTATCGTTGAAGTGGAAGCATGAATCTCCCTCACTTAAAAATGAAATCCGATGTATCATGTATGATGAGAGTACCAGACGATAATGCTATACGCTCCACTATTTTGGGAGCTCCAGGTTTTGGAAAAATAACTTATTTTTAGAGTTTTGACGTATAATTTCAATCGTTGAATAACATTGGACTACAGGCCTACCCTTACAAATCAGACTATGTATTATAGCTAAAGACAAAGAAAACGGTGTAATGCGATCATTTGAAAAGTCTGTTTCTAACATTAAAGAGGTATATACCGGGCAGTTAGCGATATGAGCCCTCCATTTAACTTCTAGGTTTTTGAGAGGTGTGTTATAACCTTTGAATAATCTTTATGATCATTTTCTTTCATAATGGCAACCCTCCTCCTAGATGGCGTTTGGGAGACTTTAGAGCTGACAAGTACGATCTATGGAGTAGTTTGATTCTTCTACAACAGCCCTTTCTGATATCCTGGGAACGAAAGATGAACTATAGAGGACTGCCGGGATAATGAGAAAAAATTTATAAATCAATTATTTAATGGAGGTTGCATTTTCTCCTAAGGAAAATTAATCTGATCATACGGTGTTGTAACGAAGTCCAATTGAGATTTGTTGGACCATTCCACCTATGTACATTTTATTACCAATATTTTAACGGCATCTTTCATACATAAGTCAGCTACCCTTTGACCTTTATATGGCATCCAACTCCCCAGCGGAATTATAACAGTTGTCTTATTATTATTATACTTTTGAAAGTTGTGATTCTGAATTCGTTTCCAAAAAGGGTTTTATTAACTGTCGAAAAATCTAATTTTTTGCGTTCCAAGACGAATAGCTCATAAATTTTTACGGTGGATGTCACTACCAAGTCACACCATACTTGCTCAAACTGGGTCAGAGAACGGAGGTTTATGAAACTATCCTAAAAGTTATAACAAAGGGTTGAATAGTGTCAATGCTAAAGAAGGGTGTTCTTTTCTGAACCGAATAATTGGAGGCCCATAACTGTCCTAAATGCAAACTACCGTATTCCTTCTGGCATTATTGCTAGAGAAATAGAGCCTTTGTTGAATAAAACACTTGGACTTCATCAAAACGACTACATCGCAGAACGTTTATTTTCGGGAGAAGCTATTCAAGAGGGAGACCTAAAATATATTATCATATCAGCAGTAGCTAGGTACATGGCGCTCTCCATCAGAATTCTAAAGGATTCAAGATGGAGATTTACGAGTGACATCGTTGTGTAGCTCTGAGAGGACCTCTCCCTATCTAAAGTTTTTACTACGTTTCTATAAAAACTCTAGTTTTTTATAAATGACATTTCCTAACCCTGTTAATATTATTTTGGTAATCAGTTAATTTAAACTTTGTTTGCATTGTGATTGTTCTTTTATGTGATAGTTTTATTGTTATGTTTTGACTTTAATAAGTGTAAAGATCTGAAACAATAATGTTTATTTATATTTGTATATATGCATTTACGCTAAATTTAATAAAGCCTTAATGGAATATAAAAAATATAAATGCAGAGACGCATCCTGTGAGTAAGAGTTTACTCTGATATTGCTGTTGGTTCTGTAGTCATGAGTCGATGGTTCATCTTGCTTTCAAACAAGTTGGATCTCCTGGAATGGGCTATAATTTTTTAAATATTTGTTGGAAAACAATAACTTAATCTATTTAAGACCAATCCATTAGATGAATCCTTCGTCAATTTTTCCAAAGTGCTCTGGTCGAAATTAAAGGGATACTCATTTAAAATTTGTGAAACTTTACTAATATACATGCAATAAAGTGTCTCAATTTAATATAACATAAATTATCAACTCGCATACACTGATTAAAAAAATAAAGAAATAACTTCAAAGTAATTAGAAATTTCAATTAACCTTAGTATGTGAATCACAAAAAATCATTCAAACAACTTTATGTGGTTTCATAAAATCGATCAATACAATAAAAAAAGAAAATGAGTTGCCAAGTTTTTATTCTATAAAAATAACGGTATGATATATTTTTGTAGATAAAATCCTTCACGCTTTTCAACCCATCGCCGAAAACACCAAAGGTCCACTTTAATTGACAAGAATTGTTAATGATATTGAGAGTACCAAGAGTACCCTGGCAAAAATGTAATACATATTTTGTATCATTATAAATAATTTGATTTTTGAGCGAATTGAAGCATTCAAATAATTGTTGTACCACCAGTAAAAATATTGTCAATTAAAAATATTATTTTTGATGAAAAATGAAATGTACATATGAGTTTAGGTTTCGAAATTATAAGATTAAATCTTCTTAAATGCACCTACATTTTCAAAGATATAATGTTGAACAATACAAGTTAAGGACAAAATTTAAAAATAGAATTTTTTATTTTTGTACAAATGCTTTCAGCTTTCAATATATATATATATATATATATATATATATATATATATATATATATATATATATATATATATATATATATAGGATATAGCACCCCCCAATATATCCCCCGGACTAGCACCCCCCAAACATTCACCCCCTGGACTAGCACCCCCCGTGCAAATCACCCCCTGGACATTTACCCCCTGTTAGTAATATTTCTTATCTCTTAAAGTCCACTTATGAAGTTAACTATGTTTTTCAGCTATTAACAAAGGTGACGTCACTGGTTAACCACTTTCTTGATCTCCTTTTCCGATACTTGCGAAGACTATTGGGGACTTGGATATCTTAAAAACAGCCACAGCAACACGTTTTTGGGTGTGAAGAAATGAATATAATAAATTGAGAATACATTTTATTTGTCAACTTATTTGAGTAGATGAGTTTTTGATTTTCAAATAGTCACTTTCTCCTAGTCTTCGATTTAGGACAAGTGGTTCCTTGATGAAATCTTATTTATAAATTATTTAGGACCTATATGAGATAAATAAGATATCTTGAGTTGATAGGTTACAAACTGTATTATTGTTTAGTTGTACATAGATGGCCCAGATATAAGGTCTAAGACACGATATTTGCAAAATTATGCACGTTTAATTTATACAGGTTCCAATTCTAAAGAACTGGGACTACGTGCTAACCAGTGACGTCACCTTTGTTAATAGTTAGAAAACATAGTTAGCTTTATAAGTGGACTTTAAGAGATAAGAAATATTACTAACCCCCCGTTTAGTGATTGGCACGGGGGGTGCTAGTCCAGGGGGTGATTGTCGGGGGGTGCTAGTCCGGGGGGTGATTGTCTGGGGGGTGATTGCCCTAGAATCATATATATGTATATATATATATATATATATATATATATCATTTGGTCTTTCTTCAATATTTTATAATAATATTAATGGATATGAAAAAACCCTATATAGATATATATTGTGAGTGATGATTTTGTTAATATTATATGCTAATGCAAGAAAAGCGAGCTAACTAATAAATAACTAGAGGCATATATACACTCAGAGAGTGCAAACCTCCGCCGTCACAGGGTCCTTATGAGCCTTCCGAGGCGGATTTTTCACGACTGGGGCGGCGTAGAGGGACGAGGGAGGGTTCCTCTCGACGGAAATTTCGAGAAGAAGACGCTCCCGGCACCCAATTTCACAGCACAGCAACATCTATTGGCAGAGTTGGCTAACTTGAAATATTATTAGTATTTAGCTCATTTTGCATCTTAATTCTGCACTCAGAGATGCCAAAATTTAATCACTTGTTTCTTTTGGCATTTCCAACAACTCCACAAAGTTTCATCCGAATCCGTTCCGTACTTTTGAGTTATCCTGCTGATAAACAAACCAACCAACCAACAAACCAACAAATCAACGCCAGTGAAAACAATACCTCCTTCGGCGGAGGTAACAATGACTTCAGAAAGGATGAAATAAAAAAAGAAGTAGCAGTATAAATAGGGGATGTAACCTTTCGAGAATTAATAGAAAATATCAAAAAATGATTGATAGAAAAGCAGGTAATGGTTCAAAAAGACAGAAGATAACAATAAGAAAACCAAGAAGCCTGACAAGCAATATATTTATTTGTTTTGATTATTTATATAAAAATGATGTATTGTTTTAGATATTGTAGATTCAAGAGTCTCTAGTCCTTGGACTTTGTATTTTTGTATCCCTTCTGGAATACATCCTCTGATTTTTTGTTGAAAACTATAAAAACATCAAGAAGGTTAATTGATCGAATAGAAATATTGTTTTGATAGATTTTGGCAAAGCTAACGTTGAAATATATGGAATATGTTTACTTGTTTTTATGTATGCATATATAAATTGATTGATTTGGTTTCAAATGTTATTTGAATGTGCGGTTCTTTTTGCAAGAAAATGGATTTAGCATAGAAAATATATATATGAATATTGATTTTGTAACGTTTTTATTATTTGTCTCTTTAAGATCATGAAATGATTGCCTGCTTATGAAATTATTAGGTTTTTTTTCTTCAAACTTTAGATTATAATATGTATTTAACTATGTTACAGAATTACTTTGGGTTTCGTTGAGAACTGAAAAAATGAATGTTCAAAATAAAATTTGAAATGCGTGCAAACAGCTTTTTAAACTAAAATGTTTAATTATGTTTTTACGCATTAACATCATTTTTATACATTCTCCTTTTTTGTGCTTGTACCTATTTTTATGAACTGTGGAATAAAACAACAACTTGGTGCAATAAAACTTTTTAATGATATGTTATTTTTATTATTCATTCTTTAAGCTGAATGTTTTTTTGCTATTTACATATAAATATACCTCCACAAAGAATTAACGTTACGAATGAATGTCCATACACATCAATCCAAAATGAATAAAATGGAATGACATTTTAAAATAAGTATCTTATTCATTGCACAACTTAATCTTTTATGAGGCCTCCATGAAATGTAATGCCCAATGAATCAAATGACATTTACAATACTTTCTTTCTTTGCAAAAGAAGGAGGAACGAAATATTTATCTGTCAACAACACGATTTCTTGCTTTCTAAATATTTAAATTATTTGTCATGCATCTTTTATGCATTGGAAATATGCAAATTCAGTATTTCATATTAAAAAATAAGTAAAAATTAATGAAAAAGGGAATATTATGCAAAAGATCCAACACAAACAACTAATCTACACTTGATAGGTACGTTTCTTCCTTGCTACTTTATTTGGTATAATAATTAACCAAATCACAAAACAAAGCTTTAGATATGCAGTATAAAAGCTACAATAACAAAATAAAAGGTAAAAATAAACCATCAAAATACTACTATATTATCTGTAGGATAATTCACAATCATGACAGGTAATATTCCAACACTTTTTGTTTAATTTTTAAGAGCATAAATTATAGACATTTTTTTGTTATTTATGAGTTAATTTTGAGATGCTTGGGCCTTTCATACGTTTATAAATGGTCCTTTGATAGCTTCACGTCATAAGGTTCCTCTATGTTCTTCCTTGTATCATGGCACTTGTGAAGTAGGTAGGAGTAAGGTGTCCCAAAATAATTGTTCTGTCGATCCTGATGCGTTTTTACAGAAAATGTTAAATTGGTATTCGTTCTAAAATAACATTTTTTCACTCATCGTAGGGTATCCGTGTCCCTCCTATATCTTATTATGTACAAATATTATAACAAATAAAAGGACAGCCAACATGCCTAATTTCTAAATTATTTACTCAACAATTGACACTTGAATGTATTACCATTTATTACCATCCTTGCTCACAATAAATTGCTTTGCATAATTAGCAAAGGTGTTACTAATAACAACATATCCAAAGTTTAGTTATTTTATTTTTAGCATTTGCTCTGCAAATATAATAGTTATTCCTGATTGATTTGACTATATGCTGGACGTTTCTTTTGACATTACTCCTCTTCACATCCTCCAACAAAAACAAAACATCTTACTAATGTTGTCCCGATCACGTTTTTTGGCTCCCGATCCGATTCCGATCATTTGAATTCGAGTACCGACCGATCCGATATTTCCCGATCCGATCGCTTTTTTTTGCTCCCAATACAATTCCGATCATTCCTTATCATTTTTCCCGATCATATACAATTTTTGCCAATGCCTTAAGAAAAAAAGGGGACTAAAACTCAATTGCAAAGTCCCAAGTTTCTTTTATTATTATTATCCATTCACTCCAAATTGGACATATTCACTTTTTTCACTTCATCAAGTTATCAAAAAATAAAGCTTATCAGCACTGATGTGCCACAAAATAGTACAGTATATAAAATGTAAACGTCCTTTCCAAATAAGTTCCCAAAAAAATTTCTTAGCTATTTGGCTAGCTAAGGTGGACGTCAGCTGTTATCGCCATTTTAGGGATTGGGTACCGTCTCTGTTGTCTTACAATTGAACTGATATACATATTTCTATCCTAATTTTCGTAAAGATTTATCGGTACATATTAATCTTTGACGTTTCTTTCTTGTGCTTTTCAAAGATCAGTCATTGAAGACGGAATATATTATTTAAAGCATACTTACGAACAAATTCTTTGTTATCGGATTCGGAATATAATTCAAACTACTAGGGATGTAAATGATTAAATAACTGCTGTTAGAGGAACCAATATAATACTTTTTTGGTTTCAACATAATTTTTGAACGAATTATCATTTTTATACCCTTATTAAAACCTTCTATTCTTGTTTTTTTTTAAATTGCAGGATGGGCAGTTACACAGTTAGTATCATGCAACTTGGACTGGCTCTCATTTTCTTCACTAAATGCATTGCAACTTTCTCCATCCTGGGATCATGGGACAAAAATGCATATGAACCTTGGAACGATCCCAACAGGAATGATGTAAGTTACATTTTGTCCTTAATTGACAACATTACGTCATCATATAAAAAGAGTATAACTTTTAAGCGTCATTATATACATAAAATATTCATTTATTAGATTGGTTGGGGTTTTCATCAATATTTAATGTTCCGTCAAAACCATAAAAGTTTCTACTTTTTTAAATAATAGCCAATATAATTATATGACAGTAAAATATTTTTTTAAATTGAAATCCTAATTTAATTTAATTTTTTTAAATAAAAAATACCTTTTTAAATTATTATCGTCCTTCGCTTTGATTATTTCCAATAGATCAACTCCGAGCTTCAAGGTCAAGCTAAATTGCTTAGCAAGATGGAAGATCTTCCTTTGAATCCATTTATTGATACCGGAGGCAAGATGAAATTTCCCAAAGACGTAGAATCGAACGTAAGCATGGTCTCGTGTATTCATTAAATATTATTTCATTTATTTTTCTTTGTAATTTCAGGGCTATCCTCACGTTTATGAATCCAGTTTGATACGGCTCATGAAAAGAGTCATGGAGAGGAATTCTTAAAGAATGCTGCTTCCAACGGCTTCTTGCAAAAAAAACATTATTTATTTTAATACATTAAGATGGAAGAAAGAACTTATTGGCATAATTTCAAAGGCTCTCTTAATAATAACCACATTCTTATCATTTATGTTTATTTATTCACAACGCAATTAATTCATTGGTGAGTACTTTGATGCATGAAATAAATTGGCAAATATATTTTGGTCTAATAATATGAAACTCAAATTTTGAATTTAATTCATTTTTTAATAGAAATTTCATAATCTTTCCCCAAAGCACAGTAATGTTATCAAGTCAATAAGGAATAACACTAAAAGTAGTAAAAACATAATAAAACTTGTAAATGTATAAATAAAATTCACACATACTAACCAAACAATAAACAATAGCATTCAATTGGAGCGTTCATTGATAAACTATTGACACCTTCTCTCAACGCAGAGAAAATAGGCCAATTCACCTTTAGGGATTTTTCCAGAACATCCTCCAAGTGGCTTGGAACACGGGATATTTGATTAGTTGTTCAAAAGACTACAATGTGGGATGCGAGTATGACATCGTATGTAAATGCATTTCTACATTTTGTTTCGTTTCTCCATATATAATAACGAGTGCCGAAGCAACGATGGGAAACGCTAACATTCAGGGTATTTTTGTGCTCTCTATTCTTGGGGAAAGATAAAGAGAACTAAAGAGAGAGTAAGATTTTATATTTTTCTTGATGAAATAGGGAGAGTGAATTGACATCAAAAAAAAATATATACGATATACTAGATATATGAAGTCTCCCTCTCTCTTTAGTTCTTTGTGTCCCTGTCTCTTCCCCAACAATAGAGAGATAAAAATACACCAATATTCAGCACTAGGCATCGTTACTTTGAGACTCTATTGTATCTTGCTTCATTCTTTTCTTTTATGAAAAATATATTACAAAAGGAAAATAAATATCTAAGTATACGAGTACCATATTTTTTGGATTATACATTGCTCTGGATTACAAGTCACTCTAGAAAAAAAAACATATCAAAGGGAGAAAAATTTATACATATGTAGCAATGAAGTATAAGGTACTTTTTGAGTGAATTAAATCCAACACCAAAAGCATGTGAACTTGAAAGGCAATTTTAAATAAGATAGGAAATAAATGCTCAATAAGTGCTCGGTATATTACTAACATTAATTGACCGACATGTCTGTTTAAGTCATTAACGACGTATAATATGTGTAAAATAAAAGTTTGAATTCAGCAAAATCACTACCTCAAAAATACAGTGAATTAAATCTACATCGTGTCAACTATATATTTTTTTCTTGGTTTCTTCATTTTCTTTCCATCAATAGAGTCGAATATGATGAAATAATGATCTTTGTCGTTTAAACTTTTTATAAACTTTTCTTTGTTCACAAAATGAACAACTAGAAGTAATTGTTAGACAAATATATATTAAAGGACCCAAAGGATATTGAGTGGTCTTTTTGATGACATTAATCATTAATTTGACAACATTTAAATAGATAATAAAGAATTCATAAGAAAAACAAATCCAGCAGTCTAAAAAACGACAAAGTTCGTAATACTCATTAGGCTGAACTATTTGTTCGAATAAAGTACAATTATGAAACTTTATCACTTTTGTATTGATTATGAATGATACATACTAAACACTTAAAAATGATACAATAACTACTGTAATAGTATATATTGACAATTAAATAAAATAATACAAATAATGAATTATTTATTTTGTATCATACAAACAATATCATAAAAGTACTACTATACTACTTCGCAGTAACATAAAAAATTGAATTTAATCATCATGCAAATTTTTATATTCTTTTTGAAGTTATTGATTATTTGTAAAAAAAACTTTTTATGTTGCAGCGCCGTTGTTGGGAGATATTTGATTTGGTTGATGGCGAGCGTCCAATTGGTATTATCTTCCTGTGGTATCTTCAATTTAAAAGCTGTATACCTGGCAGCTGCGGCCAGTATAATAGCTCTAATTATATTTGGTTTTAATTATGTGTAAGTGGATAGCCTTTTGGCAATCAGAGCTTTTGAATTTAGGATGACGAATTTAATCGCCTTCGACTCCAGCGATGATTGTTTTTTCCTGTCGGCCAAACCAAACAGAAGAATGGCTTGAATAATATTTCTTGGATCATTTTCCTTTCCAGGAACGTTGATTTTTATAAAAGTTCTTAAGATGGAGATGGCCTGACAACCAGTAAAAGCATTGTACGATATCATTGTATACCTTACCACAGTCTTTGCACGATCGAAAGAATTTTATACACCTCCCAGAAATCTGAAGCTGAGCAGTAAATTTCCTACCATCTACTATATTTTTTAATGAGTCTAAAATTCTAAAACGCCATTTTGGGGGAGATTAAGATCTCTCATATATTCCAATCAAATTCCTTGTACTTCGTTTTTTTTTAAATAGTAAAATTCATTTTAAGATGCCAAGGCATTGGAGATATAAAATTCTTAGCGGATCTGTTAAGAGGAAAATAAAATCTACCATCTCTAAAAACTGAATCTCTCCCTTGGTCGTAAAAAAAAATCTTCTCCAAGAGCCTTCTCTTCCAAAGAAGCCGGAGGGAACAGGTTGCGAAAAAAGAAAGGCTTTTTTCATTTTGCAAAATGATATCCATCACGGAGTCGTTTTTAAAGATTGGATAATCATTTCAGATTAATTTTTGTACAGCTCCCCACTCTGAAGACAAGCAAGAGGTTTTGGCATTAGTTAAGACTGTCCCCATCATATGTCTATTATAAAGAGGATTAGAAGCAGGGAGTCTCCTCCACTCCTGATGAGGGTTGGAAGACAAATCAATGAAAATCTTTACACATATTTTGGGGATTATTTTATATAAAAGGGCGATTCCACCCCCAAGAAGATTGCGGGGCCTATTTATGGTCTCTAAATAGGATCTGTGGAAGAGTTTATTGAGCCACTTTTCTTCCTCAGTGACGGCTTTTTCAGCAAATACAGAAGAAGCAACTGCCTTATATAGTACTAAAGGTAAAACTTGTGAGTTGTAAGCGTCAATCCTCTTCTGTAAGCTCCAATTTCGCCAGACACTGATATTTTTGTAGATAGTGGCATTGATTTTCTACCAATTAATTTCGTGCATTCCTTGTCTCTCCCAGACAATGCCAAGGATTTCCACTCTACTTTTGCAAATACAGTTCCCTACCCTTTTTCCTTCTTCCGGCTTCCAACACCAGGCAAAACAAATGTTTTATTCTCATTAATTTGAAGCCCGGATCTCTTTCCACATTTACGGAAGAAGTTCAAAATGACACTGACCCTCTTACACAGCTGAGATTCGGAATTTGCCTCTACAAACATTGTCACGTCATCTGCATAAGCATCAACTAGATGAAGTTCATTATAAAACTTGATCACAAATCCTTTATATTTATTATTTAACTGAAGTAAAGATCCTCGATAGCCATGATAAATAACAGAGGCGCTAAGGGACATCTTTGTCTGCAGCTTCTTTTTAAAATAATCCGTCTATTCTCCATCCCGTTTAACGAAATTGTAGACGAACCATTCCACAAAAGAGCTCTGACTGGTTTAAAAAACTTCGAGGTAAGAATTTCTTAGCAGCCTTCAACACGTGAACATGATGAATAGAATTAAAGGCCTTCGAGAAATCAATTCCGACAATAGCCCCGTACTTATTTCTTTTACTAGTGGTGTCAATGGCAGTCTGAATGTTTCTCGAGATATCCGAAATCTTCTGATTCCTCAAAAAACCTTTCTGTGTGACTCCGATCCGATTGACTAAGAAAAGGTTCCATTTTACTACCCGGGATTCCCGACAGTATCCTGTATGATATGTAAAGATTATTATAGAACGCCAATGATTAAAATGCGTACCATCGTTTTCGTTTTCTATTTTCTTTAAAAAAATGAAGTTTTACTCGAAAGCTAAAAGATTATGTAGTTTAAATAAATGTAAAAATACAGTGACAAAATATATATATATATATATATATAGATATATATATATATATATATATTCAAATATTTGAAATGTTAGCAACATTGTAGATTTTCTGTTTCTTGGTGATAAAAAAAGACGACATACAAAGTTTGAACAAAATTGGTCAACATTACGAGGTCGCGCAACGAGGTCAAAGTTTTAAAAATTTAGTAAAAATATAGTTTTCCGCAAATTTCTTCAAAATGGTGGACGTTACAGACTTCAATAATAAATATTAATTTAAAGGAAATCTAATTTACTATCAGACTTATGTTTGATGTTTTTTAATAAAACAAAGTTTACAGTAAAAACAAAGAAAAAAATGGAGTGTGTAATGATTGCATATTTCATAGCTTTTTTGTATCAATTAACTTCACTCGCCTGTAGAAGATGACTTGTTCGCTTCAGAGTAAAATAGTATTTTTAAGTTTAGTAAACCTTTGAATGATAAATCCAAAAATGACCTTGGTTGCATTCTATCAATTCAGAATTCAGTACAATCTGAGTTTACATCATATGATTCAGAGCCTGTATTGACCTATAAGAAATCGATTATGAAAAAAATAAAAAATAATGTGTTTCTTAGATTTGCGTCAAGGTATCCTCTCAAAATTTTACTTTGTCTCTGACACATTTATAATCCATTATATGCGTCATTTTGTACGCGAGATAGGCTTTTTTTAAATGTACATATAACTCTCTACTTATTAAATTGACATGATTTAGTATACCAAAATATTAAAGCTGGTTAACCAAGCTTTCATTTGATACGTTTGGTGTTCTAAAAATCGCTATACTTTAAGAGATATAAGCAAATACATTTTTGCACGTACTCTCTCCCAAAAATAGATCTTTTATATGAGAATATACGATTACTATTTGGTAACTGCTGTTAGTGTTACCTGGATAGAAAGAGAAAGAGAAGGAGATAGAATTTTGCCTCACTTCTCTCCCTTCTTTTTTTCTTTCTATCCAGGTAACACTAACAGCAGTTACCAAATGGTAATCGTATATTCTCATATCAAAAGTTCAAAGTTTGTGAGCTTAAAGAACGTCTTATGGAAAACTAATTTATAGTGATGGTAACTCTTTTTCACAAAAACCCATTTAAATGGATGGATTGACCACCACACACAACACACACACACACACACACACACATATATATATATATATATATATAATCGAGTATTATAAGACTTAAAAATTAATCATTTCTTAATGGAGTCCAACATAAATCCTTTCAACGTTGTTGTACATTTAAAAAATTCAAAAAAAGTGATCGCAGATGGTCTAAAATTTTGATACCATGACCACACTCTAAAATGAAATACTTTTACTATTTTTTACGATATATTTTTTCCAGATATATTTGTATACTTTTAAATGACATGGATAATAAAATTGAGTACTCCAGACTGTCTATCGTGAAGTTGACTTTGTAACATTGATGCTAGATTATATCTATGTTCTGAATTTGATGAATTTTATGCAAGTCCTTGTACTAAAAAAACAGACATAGTTCTCAAGTTTTGTATAAATGAGCATAAAAATTTAAACATTTTGTAATATTCCACAGTTCACTAAAAATATAAAATGATGTTAATAATCAAAATATAATCATTAAATATTTTATTTAGAAACCGTTGCATTCAATATGAAAAAGTCCTAACATACGTTTAATAACAAAACAGAACTATAATTTTTATATCTAAAATCCATGAGTTTCCGTAAAAGTTAAAAAAATCCATATTTCCATGGGAGAGAACATGAGAGAAGGGAATGGATTTGGACTACCGCCCAACTGGACTTATCATGAATGAGTGAAGGGATCTTTGTTATGGATATTGGTTTCATTTGAAACTAGAGGCATATATACACTCAGAGAGTGCAAACCTCCGCCGCCACAGGGTCCTTATGAGCCTTCCGAGGCGGATTTTTCACAAAAGACGGCGGAGTAGAGGGACGGGGGAGGGTTCCCCTAGACGGAAATTCCGAGAGGAAGACGCTCCCGGCACCTGATTTATCAGCACAGCGACATCTATTGGCAGAGTAGGCTAACTTGAAATATTTATTAGTATTTAGCTCATTTTGCATCTTAATTATGCACTCAGAGATGCCAAAATTTATTCACTTGTTCCTTTTGGTATATCCAACAACTCCACAAAGTTTCATCCGAATCCGTTCAGTACTTTTTGAGTTATCCTGCTGACAAACAAACCAACCAACAAACCAACGCCAGTGAAAACTAGAGGCATATATACACTCAGAGAGTGCAAACCTCCGCCGATCCCCACCTAATGAATCACTTAACAGAATTACAATCCAATCATATATGTCTACATAAGTAGGTGTGTTTGGTGAATAATGAGTGAGGAGAGAGCAAAGAAAATCATATATACACTCAGAGAGTGTGTACCTCCGCCAATCCCACAACATTCCTATTCAAACATTCTCCCTTTCACACGCCCGATTTTCTATCTCTAATCATTGTTTCCTCTCTGTTAGCTCATTTTGCATATTAAAAAAGCACTCAGAGATGGGAAGACGGAAGAAGTTTAAGCTACGTCACTGGGTTAACATAGTCCTGAGCTGATATATGAACAATAATACGTCAATGAATATTTTTTTAGCGTTTGTTCTTTCCTACTCCCTGAATAGAGACCCCATTTCATTATTATATTAGTAGTATTTTGCTCATTTTGCCTATTAAAAAACACTTAGAGATGCCAAAATTTAATCACTTGTTCCTTTTGGCATATCCAACAACTCCACAAAGTTTCATTCGAATCCGTTCAGTACTTTTTGAGTTATCCTGCTGACAAACAAATAAACAAACCAACAATCGCCACTGAAAACAATACCTCCTTCGGCGGAGGTAACAATACCTCCTTCGGCGGAGGTAATAAAGTGTTCTTATGCATTTTAATTTTGAGATATTTTGTTATAACTTACTATTCTTAAAAGTATATATTCGTATAGTATCTTTTAAAAGGCTGATTAATCAGTTGATAAACATTATAGTTTAAAATTGTTGCTTGCTAAAAATCAACAATAATTCATATAAAACTATGCATAGCAACACACAAGTGATGGCATAATAAAATTCTTATTCAATAATAATTTAAAAATGCACTAAGCAAGTACACTAAGAAGTAACAAAAACAAAATATGAATTCATAATTATTTAAAGTTTTAATGTTCCTTTAAAGCTTTGATTATTTGAGTCAAAAACTTTTATGTTGCAGCGCCGTTGTTGGGAGATTTTTGATTTGGTTGATGGTGAGAATCCAATTGGTATTATCTTCCTCCGTATCTTCATTTTAAAAGTTGTATACCTGGCAGCTGCGGCCATATAATGACTCTAATTTTATATAGCATTATTAATGACGTTTTTCAATTAAACGATTGACAATAAAAACCATACTATATCTTTGATTACTTGTATTTGTCAAATGTATTTCTCTAGAATGTCAATAAATTTAAAACAATTGCCAGATTATCTAAAATATATGGAGGTTCAATACTATTGACGTATACACTTTCAATCAATACTGAGTTTTTAATATCTTATTTACCTAACATAATTCACCCTAAGAGCTTTTTAGGAAATAAAATGTAATGCTTTTATTATCAAATATAGTTCCATTTGATTTATTCTATCCAAAAAATACATAAAATATTATCTTTCCCCATTTTTATTTTCATTTCTCTCTATTTGTGATAGAATGAGATACAATTTAGAGAGCAAGGGCTTCCTGGTGGCCATCCATGATTTATTATGTGAGATACTGCCGTTTTTTAGATTTATTTGTGGCATATTCTCATATGTATCAATGTGTTTATTGGAAGAGGGCAAATACAACAACAAACATTCTCTCATTCAGTAACTACTATACAGGTCTGCTCGAATATCCCTATTTTTATAATGATTTTGTTAGTCAGAAGGGGTAGAGCAATACAAGATATATATAATGGAAGGTATATTTATTTCATGTTTCATGAACAGGAAACGTCACAAGTCTTATAATCATTGTGACGTCATCGAAAAATATTTTGTGATGCTATTTTCCCGCTTGTGGGTGGTTTTTAATGGCGTTACATCTATAATGGAAAGTCAGGGACTTGGCAAGAGGACATACCTTGGAACTATGTTAGCTACAAATACACTCATTCATTCGACATTGTCATGTGGTTTTATTCCCAGGGTTGAACGATGTTTGTAGAAAATAATAAGCTTTTGTTTGTTTGTTATGATACACTTTTTAATGTAGAAGTTAAATTTGCTTCGATGAAAAGGTATATGTAGGAATATGATTGAGTCGTATATCTCTAAAGTTAATCCATTGAATCTACAATCTTTAATATTTGATGATTAATATTGGTATCGGAAGGCGAACCTGTGACCTCAACATTGAGAGTTGAATTCGCTTCCTCTGAGCTTACGGGTTATTTTAAAAAATAATTAAATTTCCATTAAGTCATAATTTAGGTTTCATCAAATCTAATTATCTTTTTCAATATTGAGAAATATATTGTTATAAAATTTATGCTATAATAAATATCTTACTATTATAACCCGATCATCAATACATTGATCACATATCACCAAAAGTGAGAAAGCGAAACAACAAGCGGAAGAACAAGCGAGATAATTACTTTCATTAATCGAAGAACATTAAAGCTTTAATACTACGGTCGCTGTTGGATGTGACAGATGAAACGCCAATGTCGGAATATGATCAGGAGTATAAAAGGACTGGAGCTATCTTTTGATAGACCACTTTAGTGAATAATTTGTCTTCTACTCATGAATGAGTTACCTTTTAGAGAAGCTTTTAAACATCTAAATGGCACACAAAAGGACCTGGGACTTATGAAGGTCCCTAGGAAAATTAATTAATACAGACCTTACCAAAAATCCCATAATAAGTTTTAAAATATTGAAGGAAAAGTAAAGTACTTAAATTAACTTTAACAGATGTGGAATCTTTCAGCTCAGATCAAAAATATTAGGTATACAAACAGGAATATTTTCATATTAAAGCTTTTGCTATATGTCTACATGAGCATTACATGAGGCAAGATAGCTCACTAAAGCCAACAAAATTTGAAGATACTATATTTAAGAGTATTTGCCCTAGATTTTTTTCAGATTTAAAACTCTTTATTATGTCATCTAAAAACGGTAAATACAATACAACAACAGATAACAATAAACTAAATAAAAATATTTTAGTTGTGTTTAAGAACAAGCATAATTGAACATCATAGAGCAAAATTACTGTCTAAAAATTATAGTCTTGTATAAAATGTAACAAATCATTTCTTCCGTAAAAAGCGACGATGGCTTTTTAAAATATTCTTTAAAAACAATGTTCCATTTAAAAAGTGTTCTATTGCCCTTGGTGGCACATAACGAATTAGAATTCCAGCCCACTCCCACGAATAAGATCCTTCGTAGAGAACTCTTAGAGAAAGAGCCGAGTAACGTGCCGATGCACCAATGATGATTGCGTCTAGGTTGTCGACCTCAATGTAAGGGTTTGCCGCATTTCTTCTGCTATTAAAGATTTAATTCATTGCTTCATGATAGGGGATTATTAAAAAAATTGAAAGCACCATAAAGTACAATAACACTTATAAATCTGATTTTATTTCAATAAAAAAACGTCAGTCCTTTTATTGAGATGAACTTCAGTGTTGGCCTCTATCATCAGAGTGACGTCATCAGCATAGTGGTCTATTAGATGTCTTTGTCCATAAAAAGAAACCCTAAATCACGCGTATTTCTTATTTAGAGCCATGGTAAAATTGTTATTTGCCGAAATAAAAAGATAAAGAGCTACGGAACATCCCTCTCTATAGTTTTTCCGATGTACGATAGAAGCATTGTTGATACCCTCTAATGATACAACAGAAGGGCCATTCAATAACACAGCCCTTATTGGATTAAAAGATTGTTTTGTAAAGAGTCTTTTATAATTTTAAAATATGATCATGCCGTATAGAGACAACTGAAAAGTTTTGCTTGAACGACAAATTTCACTCAGTTAGTTTGCTCCCTATTCTTGCATTATCACCTAATACTGCAAAATCAATTGCCTTTATTTTTAGACCTTTTGACCTTCTGTGTGTTATGTTTAAAAGAGATATATGCATTATTAACGAAATCATCAATCACAGTTATATGTATACCGGTGCAGGACGGAAATTGCAACACTACAAGAATTCGATTTGAGATTACGAGAGGTGTCAAACAAAATGTTTTGAAAAATAACTTCGGTAGCTTCGGTAGAGGATGAGGTTTTCACAACCGATATGGACGAGTCAGCCTTGGATGACCTTAACTCTCTAGCCAATGCCCTCGAAGAGGATCCAGCAGCTAAGAAAACAAAGGTCACGTATGCTGATAAGACCAAAAAGAATAAGCCACTGCCCTTTCTCCTTTATATCCATTTAGGTAGAGATGAGCGGAGGTATATTCCAAAAGAAACTTTTGTTTCTTTTGTCGTCGAGGCCCAAGGCCTTCTCTTCAATCCTAAACCAGGCTTGAGAGCCCCAAAGCTCCAATGCGCGTTCTGGACATGGAGGAACGGCCGCGGCCTGATCGGATGCCTTGATGAGTCTTCGTCAAAATGGGTCCGTGAGGCTGCTGATATGATCAAACCTAATGGCGAGTCTGTCCGAGCGTGGGGCAAGGGCGAGTTCGGGCCATTATCGAGGATGTCCTTTTTTGTCCCGGATAGCCTTCTTCTACCCGAGGACAAACTAGTCGAACGAATGATCGACCAAAACAATTTAACAGGGGAGTGTAAAGTTTTTTCTGTTAAAAATACCGTCAAGACCCGAGGGGATGCCTCCCAAGCCAATGGGAAGTATTTTCTTTTGGGTATTGATAAGGATTTTGCAAAGGCAATCAAAAAATTGCCGGAGCAAAAAGTTTCTATCGGTTTCTCTCAGATATCTATAAATCTCATAGGTAAAAGTGACGCCAAATTCACCTCCGAGGACAAAAAGAGGCCTGAGTCGAAGCAGACATGCAAGACTACAAAACTTTCTTCATCCAAACCTGTGCACATTCCAAGCCGTGAGGAGTACACTTTGATGACACCGAACCAAAGGAAGAGGGCCCGGAGAAGGATGAAGTCGCAGGGAGTATCTCTCTACGATATCCCCCGAATGAACTCTCATTCGAAACCACGCAAGACTGTTGCCCCAAACTCGGCAGCAAATTCGAGTCAACTCACTGAATTGACAAGAAAATCTGCAAAACCAGACGAAATTTTGTCTGGTGAGGAGTTCCGGGCCGCAGCCCTTGCTAAGAGAAAGTTAGCTAACTTGTCCAAGACTGTAGGGGAATCTTTTCATGGCGTGCAACAATGCTTGAGAATCGGAGTTTCTCCTGATTCTTCAACCAGAGGTGCCTCCGTGGGGATCGAACCTGCGGTCTGTGGGAACAGGGACAGCACTGGCTCTTCGATTAAGAAGTCTTCGACTTCTATTAAGTCTGTCTTTCAAAAGACAACTTAGGCTAGGGTTTTTAATGCTGAATATAACTATTCAAGCTTTTCCCTATTATATGAAATAAATTCAAATAATATTATTATCATTATGTCTACTCGATTTTTCCAATTGAATGCTCATAAATGTAAAGCGTCTATTGCAGCTATAAGCAAAGAGCTCAGTGGTTTGTCCAGTTTCTGTTTTCTTATGCAGGAACCTCATACTTATAGAGGCAAAGTTGTAGGCCTAGCAGGCCATCAGGTACTACACGGTGGTAGCTCACCCAGAGCTTCGATTGTGGCGTCCAAAAACTTAAACTTATGGTTTATGAATGACTTTAGCTGTCGTGATGTAGCTTCTGCTATCATGACAAATGGAGATTCTAAAACTATTATTTGTTCTGTTTACCTGGATATTAATAATGATTTACCAAGCTCATTGGTAAGACTTATGAAATTCAGCCAGGATAAAAACTACTCACTGATTATTGGCATGGACTCAAATGCTCACTCCTCTCTTTGGGGGTTGGATACCAATAGGAGGGGGGAAGTAATTGAAGAATTTATTTTAGGCAATGGCCTTGTTGTTGAAAACTGTGGACTGAAGCCAACCTTTATAGGGAGAGGCGCAGAAACACATATAGACATTACTCTTAGTTACCAAATCCGAGTTACTAACTGGAGGGTTAGTGATAAGGATCTATTATCGGATCATGCTCTCATTGAGTTTGAGGTTCCTATCCCAGCACCTAATAAACGTGTCAAGATAAGAAATCTCCGTAAAACAGATTGGAATCTTTTTAGGCATTCCATGAAAATAGACATGTCACTTCCGGGCACTATCACGCCCCGATGGTTGGACATGGCGTTTTGTAAATTTGTAGGGGGTGTCCAAAGGGCTGTGGACACAGCGTGCCCTTCCGCTTGGGTTAGGTCGGGAAGTGAAAAACCTGACTTTTGGTCGCGGGAGGTGGCGCTCTGCAGAAGTAACCTAAGGAGACTCTACAAAGTTTACAAATCAGATAAAAGTGAAGCTAACTGGAACAAATATCTGAGCTTACGACGTGAGTTCAGGGGGCTGGTAAGGTCAGCTAAGCGGGAGAGCTGGAAGAGGTTCACTGAGTCTGCAAAAGACGGGAGACAACTTTCTAGGCTCTTCAAAGTTATACAGGGCTCCAAAACATGCTCCGTTGGGCTACTGGGATCGGGGTCTCCGGAAGAAGCACTGGACCTTCTTTTGACTACTTCTTTTCCTGGTTGTTCTGAGGTTCCTGAAACGGAACACTCAAAGACCAAAATTAGTAAGTCATCTTTCGAGGCAAGTTTCTACGCCTCATGGATGAAGACTCTCAAAATCAAGTGGGCTGTGGAATCCTTCGGATCTCATAAAACACCGGGGATAGATGGAATTAAGCCCATCATCTTGCAGAACCTAGACACTAAGAGTATGGAATGGCTGGCCCGACTATTTTGGGCCTCAATTCGACTCTCATATGTTCCAAGACAACTAAGGAAGTCTAAGGTCATCTTTATTCCAAAGCCAGGTAAGGATGACTACTCCAAGGTAAAGTCTTTTCGTCCTATTACTCTCACTTCTTTTATTTTGAAAACGCTCGAAAGAGTTGTTTTAAATAAATTGAAGAAGATTATCTAACTAGGATTCCTCTGAACCCTAATCAACATGCTTTCAGAAGAGGAAGGAGCTGCGACTCTGCTCTCTCCTCTATGGTTGACCTCATTGAACGATCTATCAACAGGGGTCAGTATAGTCTCGGGATTTTTCTGGACATCTCTGGTGCATTCGATAATATAGACATTACGTCTGTGGTCGAAGGCCTCAGGGCTAGGAAAGTCTCAGAAAGTATTATCAAGTGGTATGAATCCTACCTAAGAAGTCGCTCCATCACAGTCGAACTCAAGGGTATTAGAAAGAACCGAGTTCTCACCAGAGGGACACCTCAGGGTGGTGTACTCAGTCCGATTGCCTGGAATCTTGTATTTGACAAGCTTTTGGGGTTATTTGCTTCGGGCCCAGTGAAGGCCATTGGCTTTGCTGACGATGTTGCTCTTTTAATTTCAGGTCCGGATCCGAGCTCTATGGTCTGTATCCTTCAAGAAGCCATTAACAAGGCTCTTGAGTGGGGTAATGGCTGTGGCCTTGAGTTCGCTCCCCATAAAACAGTGGCTATTCTCTTCCACAGGAAGAAGAAAGCCCCTAAAATAAGGAACTTGAATATGAATGGTATTAACATATGCTTATCTAATTCTGTTAAATACTTAGGTGTGACTCTGGATTCGGGATTAAACTTCGGTCTCCACATCACATCCAAGCTCAACCAATCCAAAAAACTACTGATGGCTTGCAACAACGCCGTCGGGAAAACCTGGGGTCCGACTCCTAGGGCAATGAGATGGGTATATACCAGCATAATTCGTCCTAAGATCTCTTATGGATCGATTGTCTGGTCTCGGCGAACCCAAAATTACCTGAAGAAACTGGAACGTATCCAACGGCTTGGTATGATAAGAACAACCTTTATCTATCGTAGTACACCTACGAAAGGACTTGAGGTAATCTTCGATTTGCCTCCTCTAGATTTATATATCAAAATGAGGGCCAGAAAGGCACTTTTTAATTTGAAAATCACGCCACATGGATGGGAGAGCATTGGGTCTAAACCTGGTCATATTCTTGAAGAGTGGCGTGAAAATAAAAAGTTAGGAATTTCATCTTGTATTAACAGAGACTTTTCTACGAGTCTAAAAATGAGTTGGAAGAAAACATTTTCCATTAATTATGATAGCTTCTCTGTAGGTGAGGTATTGAACGCCAGTAATGGTATTCAATGCTACACCGATGGTAGCAAAATTGCTAACAAAATCGGATGGGGCTATCATTTGTACAATCCTTTATTTTTTATAATAAATTCAGCTGGGAAACTCAATGACGAATCCACTGTGTTTCAGGCTGAAGTTTGGGCTATCTTAAAGGCAGCCCTCTTATTATTAAAAAAGAAAATCTCAAACCAAAAAATTGATTTTTATGTCGACAACCAAGCAGCTCTTGTATCTTTGGGCTCGGTTGTTGTAAAGTCTCGTACAGTGAACAATTGCATCAATGTTTTGAATGCACTTGGACGTGTAAACCATGTCAACCTTCATTGGATTAAAGCCCACGTAGGTTGGCCAGGAAATGAGAAAGCTGACCGACTTGCAAAAGCTGGATCAAGATCAAATCTATTAAAGGACATTCCTATTCCAGATTCTTTTATGTCAGACCTGACAAGGAGGGGTCTCTATAGAGAATGGGCCTCCCGATGGACACAGGATAGCTCCTGTAGACAAAGTAAACTGTGGCTTCCGAAGCCGGACCCTAATGCATCGAGACGATTGATTAATCTTAGTCGTGAATCTCTATGTATTCAAATACAGATAATAACTGGTCATAACTTTCTTAGATATCACCAGTCATTGTCGAACAAATTTCTCACCCGAGAGTGTCGTTTTTGCCAGCAGAGTGATGAGACGTCTTATCACGTGTTGGCAGAGTGTGATTTCTTTTGTCTTAAGAGAATGATCGCTCAAAAATGCTTTAACCAACATCCTCCAGAGTTAAAGCAGATACCAGCAATTCTTAGGAATTGTAACATTGGTTACCTGTTTGGCTTCCCGAGGTAGAATGGGTAAACAACATGGTTAAAGTGGTTGTGTGTTCTAGGGAATGGGCTAAGATCGTAAATTCGATTCCGCCCTGGACTCAAGACTCGACTTCAATTCGTACTCTTGGATCCTACCCTCAAACAAACAAACAAACAAACTTCGGTAGCAGTGCTTATGTTTATGCTCTTATGTTAATACCATTTTCTTCTGAGAATACGCAGAGAGATGGAACGAGACCATAGAGTTCAAGTGTCGACGTTTCTTGGCGCGAGTAAGACTCCAACGGAGATTTCCAAGCAACTGAACGTGGCAAGATCGACCATTTACCGCATCAACAAAAAGCTGGACATAACAAGGGGTCGAGAGGAAATCTGGGAGTGGTGGCAAGTACAAATTAAAACCACAATTGATTTGTGATTTGATCCAAAGGGCTCCACCATCAGCATGAGAACTCATACCAAGGACCTTAGTGTTGATGAGAGTACGGTCAGAAGGGCTGTCAAGGAGTGTGGTGGCAAGTCCCTAGTGATGTTGGGGAGGCCATTATTTGACACCTCAAGTCAAAGTGACTCATCTCCAACGTTGCAAGGGTCTGATCAATGACCTTAAATCTGCATCAGCTGGAAGGATCATCATTTTCGGTGATGAAAAGAACTGGACTGTGATCCAGTCAGAAATATAATAAATGACCGGTTTGTGGCATTTGAAGATGTTGATGAAGACCTTAATACAATACCACTATCAAACATCCAGCCTCAGCTATGTCTCTGGTCTTATGGCTTCAATGCCATTGATTTGGTTTCCCCGAGGGTTTGCTTGAATGTAGTCACGTACATTGAAGAGCTGCACACCAAATTTTGCCCTGGGTTCAGGCAACATTTTCAAACTAAAATTATATATATATATATATATATATCAATGGACAAATTAGCAGAGTTGCGACTACCGAATGTAAATCGGTATTGATACTACTGACAGTAGATTTCAAATTCCGAACTGATTATACGATATTCAGTAGAAACTACCAAATATTGTACCGATTGACAATCGTACGGTACTTTTGAAAGTCTGTTGTGAATTCACATAGAGGCATAAAGATATAGAGAGCTTATTCCCTTCAATAGCAGAGGAACATCGTTCAACTGTCGCTTTGCCCAAGCGCTTCCTTGTGTGAAGAACTTGAACTTCGAAAAATAAATAAACAACTACACTTATAGTATTATAGAGCAGATACATAAAATATACATTCAATGTAAGCTATTACTATGCATTGATACTAGAGTACCTGAAAGTGTATTTAATATCGGACAATAAGAGATAGTAAACGAAAAAATATCTATAACCTTCCATTTCCTACAAATCCAAGTACATATATAATTTTAATAAGATTATAGGTATTAATTACAAATAATCTCTAATAATTTATATCAAATGATGTATTTATTGTTCTTTGTTATAAATTGTCCGATATTTAATGCATATGAAGAAGTAAGAGCAGATACATAAATAAATTTCTTTCTCTTTCTAATCTACCGTACCGAATATCGATCGATACTGTAGATATATAATATAAATCTACCGAATACCGATATCGATCGGTAGAAGGTGTGTACCGAATACCGAACCGGCGGTAGATTTTTCTACCGAATCCCAGCTCTGCAAATTAAGATTCAATCCATGAAGGAAAACCAGGGATACTTTAAAGTAATATATAAATCAGTATTTAAAAAGTATACTTTTTGCATTTTGTAAGAATAACACATACCATGATTGGATTGAATCGTGATGTATGTAAAACTATATCTAGCAAAAGTATAATATTGATCGGCTGAAAGAAAAAAGCTAAAATAATAAAAAAAACTAAAGTGTGAAAATTATTCAGGTAAATAAATTCATTCATAAAAATAGAAGTTGTCTCTTCTCATGGGCCTCAGTCCATGTTTGGGAATCCTTTAGGACTCCACAAATATCAAATATTACTGTTAGATAAATAAAACCATTGCTCATACAAAAAATGCTTATATTGTTTCATCATTTCTGACGTTAAATGGATCATCACTCTGACTATACAACGTAGAAAAATAATGAAACGGTGTTGCCAACTGAAAAAATATGTTCAATTGTGAGTTTTAGAGAGCAACCTTGTTATGGCTGATCCTATCGGATCCTTTCAGAAGTAATAGTTAGTAATTTAGTCAAAGTAAAGAACTGTGTCCTTATTGTCATTATATTGAGAAAACATGTTCCAATATAGAAAACGTTGACTCAGATTTATTTTGAGTCATTTAAGTATTATGTAATAAGTCATCTTTTGAATAGCGAGGCTTGGGTCTTCCACGTCTACCTACTTTGCATGTATCATGTGAAGAAGAAAAGAGAAAGAAGAATAACATCGAAATAATCTGTGCATTAAACAAGTTAGTCTGTGCGTATGATTTGTATTCTTGTCCTCAAATAAATGATTAGTAGAAACATCCATAAGCTTTGCAGAAGATTACTATTTAACCAGCTATAAAATATACGGTTAATTTGAATATCACAAAGACTAATAGAACATTAAATAAATCGAAATGGAACATTTAATTTAGCAAGATTCTTAGTATTTTTTTTTTGTTAAGATGTTTATTTATTAGCTATAAATCCATACAGTGTAAATAACCCAAATAAACTAGAACAGTGTTCCCAAACTTTTTCTGCTGGGCCCCCCTTTGGTACATAATACATTTTTGCGCCCCCCCCCCCAAAAAAAAAGAACATACACACGTTTTGTTCTCCGAGTCCATTGCAGCTTATTTCACACACTGTAATTAATACAAACCTCAAACTTTTTTTGTTTTTGGTCCATTTTCTAGCTGTGTTATTTAGTCTACTGCATTTATATTTTTATTCATTCGTTTTTCCCGTGCCCCCCCCCCCCCTGCAATTGCTCTGCGCCCCCCCTAGGGCGCACCCTTCACTTTAGGACCACTGAACTAGAAAGTAGGAGATAAAAAACACAATCTGAAGACAGTTAAAACAAAACATATATGAACATTACAATTCAAAATTACTGTCTAAGATAAGACCATAATATAAAATGACTTATTAAAAATTATTTCTTATTCAATATAAAACGTTGATGTCGTCTTATTGTAGATTTGATGAGTTTGAGGTATTCGAGAGAATTTGAAGGAATACACTTTATCAAATCTCCGGCCCATATCCATGACGTCGCAGATGAATAGCATTTTAACTTCATGTAAAAAACATTCATATAATACCTTAATTAGAATTAATATTTTAATCATATTCCAGGGGTTCATATATTTATCTAATGCCTAGGCACAGGTTGAGTTAGGGAAAGCGAAACAACTTCAATACTTAATCCTATAAGGGTTATAACACATGTAGGTATATATATATATATATATATATATATATATAAGTATCCAACTTTGTACAGATATATTGGGCAATTTAAGCAAACCTGTTATCCGAAAATATATGAGAGTTTTCCATGTATACCAGTTCATATATTTAATTTTTTTCAAACGTTGACCTTAAAATAATGATGTTTTGTGGGTTTTTTGTAGCATGTTCAATTATATGTTGAAACTTAACTACAGTTAAATTTCGCAGCTGACCTTATTTAATCTATTTTAAAAGCAGTACGTATGAACTCACTACTAATTTTTTATCTTTATTTATAATGATTATTATTGCAATTTTTTCAAGCTATATCAATAGGCACAAAAAATATAGGATTTTCATTACGAACAAATACTGATTCTTAGAAGAAAGATATGTTATCTTTTCATCTTCTAATTAATAAATACTGAATTAATTGCATGGCTGATTATGTATATGTCCTTCAATATGTTATGAATGATTGATGAAGAAACTATTAATTAGAGGGGGCTTAAAAG
The DNA here is from genome assembly GCA_013387185.1 of Caligus rogercresseyi. NCBI lineage: Eukaryota > Metazoa > Arthropoda > Copepoda > Siphonostomatoida > Caligidae > Caligus > Caligus rogercresseyi. Next base: position 18,316,167 of record CP045891.1, read on the forward strand.
ATTAATGTTAGATGGAAGGTTGCCGGAAAATATATCAGATATAAAGTTGCTTTTCTGCAATTTCTAGAATAGCTTAACGAGATATTTCTTTTACAATTATTGTTTTTTGGATGTATAAATATTTAAGTTAGTTTTCAAGTATATATATATATATATTCTTCTTCCAACGTTTCTCTTTTTTATCCCTTCAAAAATGTAAGATTTGTCGAGGTCCTCAAATATGTATTTGTTGGTGAGATAATTTCATCGTATCGAATTTTCATCGAATAAAATATTTTTTCGTTAAGCCATTTCTTAAGGTTCGGAAACAAGAAATAGTCTCTCGGGGCTAAATCCGGATAATACGGCGGATGATGGAGCAATTCATAGCGTAATTCGTAAAATTTTGCCATGGAAACAACACACATATGGAGGACTGATGCAGTTTTTTGATGAAAAATAACTTTTTTCTTTATATCCTCAATAAATCAATCCAATAAGTTGGTATAAAATTCGCCATTGATTGTTCTTCCCTTCTGAAGGTAATATTTGTAGATTACACCCAGAAAACAGTAGCCATGACTTTACTGGTTAACAACCCACTTTGAACTTCTTTGGCACCGATTGACACGGCAACCCTTCCTTGTTTTGACTGCTGCTTGTTCCCTGGTTTGTTGTGGTGTATCCATGTTTCGTCTACTATTACAAATCGGCGGGAAAACACGTCCTTATTGCGGTTGAACAACGCCAAACATTCCATCGAAGTTGTCACACGATTGCACTTTGGTGGATTTTGAGCAAATTCGGTACCCATCTTGCGGATAGCTTTTTTATATCCAAGTAATCTTCAAAAGTGAAACCATTATATAATAAATAAAATGCAATATTCTTTTTCAGATGTAGGAGCAGGAAAACTCCTTTACACTAAAATTGCAACCCTATAAAGAATAATGTTTTAAGGTGCCCGTGTCTTTTGAAGAAGGGATTTAAAAAGTAAATTGCCTTAAGAGATTTGATTCAAGATGCACCAAAGATATAAATATAGACGCGGCTACTATAATTATATAACATAAAAAGTAAAACTTTTGGGATGGGTTGCGGGGGGCTCAATATTTTGCAGTGAGGGCCTGAACCCTTCTGGTCCTCCCTTGGCGAAGAAACAGCATTCATGGATCCTTTTTAGTTATTTATATTTCGCGTTTAACACTTACTCAATTTTGAAGATACATGTAAAATATGTACATAACTTTTTTGCTAACAAGTCTTCTCTTTAAAAAAATAATTTTTATCAAAACAAATAGTTGTGTAGTTCGGGATTGCAAATTCAACAAAGAATACACAATTACTTTTTCTTCGTTTCTATAGCTAACTAGGCCAGGCTTGAGCACATTTGGAAACCCTTCGATTATACAAATTCTAAGTGCTCTTTAGCCTTTCTTTCCTAATACAATTATTGATAAATTTAAGATTAGTTGCACTTTTGGAAGACTATCCTGAAATATTTATCATCGGAGTTAAAGATTCTAAGAATCTGACACTTATTTAAGCTGATTCAGAATCTTCTAATTGAAAATGAGGAATTTAGAATGAATGGAGTGGACACGATGATTTTTATATGATGTTCCAAGAACGATTCATACGACTGTCACATATATTATGTTAGTTTATCTCATATTACTATATTTACATAAAAAGTTTTCTAATTAAATTTGCTGTAGAGCAAATTAAAATCTCTCACATTTATGTTTTCATAAATTAATTACTTCATACATAAAAAGGTAACCTTTTTATTTAAACATACATACATAATACAGCCTTTGAATAAACAAAACTCAAACGGCATATACTTACTCGTTTCTACTTTTGTGAGTTGTTTAAAGCATAATATATTAAAAAACCTTGTAGTTATTAAATTTACAAAATAGTAGGATTTATATAATTCCCAATAAAATATATATGTCGTTAGTGGTCTATATTAAAAGGATATCTAATTTGTAAGACAATATAAAACTTTCTCCTCTCTAGTTTTTTTTATCACATTCATTGTGCAAATATTACAAGGACAATAGAAAAGGGTTATTTTACATTATAAAACACATTTATATTCGCATCGAAATAATATACACAAAAAATAGGGTTCTTTTGATACTAAACAATTATATTTTTTGTAAAATAATCAAACTGATTACAATTAAATCGGAGCTCCGTCTTGCTGGAAGCAGACAGGGACTCCACCAAACTCTTCCTGGATCCATGGTAATACTTTGGTCTTCAGGAAGTCCAAGTACATGATTTTGTTGATTTTAATACCGTCTGGAATCCGGAGCAAGGGTGATTTCTTGCTATTGGAGGCCAAAGCCCCCAGACCATCACAGATACCGGCTTCTGCATCTGGTAGACGCTTCTGATATTCTCTAGGATCTTGGAGGCATCCCTGTACAATATACGATCATTCACAGGATTGATCTTCTTTGTGGTCTCGGAATGTATCTCATGAGAGAAGGTCATAACGACACTAGGGTTGACTGCGTACCATTTGTGAAGCAACTTTGATCTAGCTTTCCTCTTGAATTTGATGGCCTCGTTTAGTATATAATCTTCCTGTACATGAATGGATTCATGCCCGGGTCAGCTTTGATCACTCTCCCGATGGTTCTCGCAGATATGTTATACTCCTGAACCATCATATTCATGGAGCGGGCCGAGTTACGAAGTATCTTGCCGGCGACGGCCTTGGTGTCCTCACTGATCGCTTCCTTTCTTGTTCAGGCCTCCTTGTGATTTTGCCCGTCTCTTTGATAACTTTTTTGGTACGCCAGACGAAGGTACGGCTTACCCCAAGCATGTTCATGATAGCCTTGTGGACTGGCCAGAATCTAACAACTTGAGGATGGCCGTTTGCTTGCTTTAAAGGTCCATTTCGTCGTTGTTTTTAAAGAAAAAGTTGAGAAAACAATAAAGCAGATGTACAAATGTCCGTAGAACATAATTTTAAATCATAACAAAACCTCTCAGACTTATATTTAGAAAGATATTGCACTTACAATCCAATGTTTCACTAATTCTGCCTAACCCTGTATGTATATATAGCCTGGACATAGCACCAAGTGATTATCACCTGTCCATGGTGAAAGCCCTTGGTGTTGTAAAGTTGCCATTTATATGGAAACAGATTATGGAACAATAACACTCATATATGAACTTTGCAATCGCCTCTAATGTCTCTAATATAAATGCAATTTTCAAACAGTTTGAAGCAAAATGCAGCTATGGTGGCAAGGATTACCAATTTTTTTTTATGTACATCAAAAATTAAACGAGATATTAAAGTTTTTTATATCGTCATTCTTATGAAAATTTGCCCAAGAGTGACTATTTCAAAACTTTAATATTTCGTTTAATTCTGGAAGAAAAAAACTTATTTGGCACCCTTGAGATCATACCTAGATTTGGCATTAAATTATATAAAAATAGCCCCTCGGGATTTCCTCTTTCTATATATGTAATTGCACAAACCAAAGTATATGGATAACAAAGCTTGTGGTCCTGACGGCATTGTTGGTAAAGTTTATTCTCTCTTTTCGGATCAGGGGGTGCCTTACCTATTAAAAATCGATCAAGCCATGGCGAGGCAAATTCAAATTTGTAGGTCGGTAACAAAAGGACGATCACTCTTATCCCTAAGAAGGGCTCTGATTTTAATCACTGGAGACCAATGCCGGTACTAAATGAATCTTACAGAATTATATAACTGAAATTTTATCACAGGCAATGGGGAACATTCTAGAAAAAAAGATCGATACCCATAAGAAGGGTTTTTAAAATATCGCTATATCCAGACAGCCACCGATTCAGTAACCGGACGAAAAAATTCGGTGCACTTAATGCAAAAAAAATCCAAAGCCTTTGATACTGTTAGACATCGACATATCCTTAAAGCACTTGTAAAAAAATTGCTCAAAATAATGTTCAACCCTGTGTTTGCATTGCATTTTAATTACACTTTACCTACATATCCATCGGTGAGAGAGCGAGTAAGGCTATAAACCTCGACAAGAGCTTCATATAGGGATGTCCTTCCGCTCCACTCTGATTCGTCGTTAGTATAGAATAATTTGTTACAAGACTCTTGAAGAAGCCTGAGGGTTTTGGAATTGAGTTTGAGGAGAGTCGTCACTATGTTGACTTATGCGCAGATGATGATATTACTCTGACGTTGGAAAGCAACTCAGAGAAGCAGATTTTAAAACGTGTGATCCTCAACTTTTTACAAAATGTGAAAAAATATCTGATCTTTCTCTTACCCCCCCCCCCCCCCCTTCAGGACCTTAGAATTAGAAAATGCAGGTTAAGAGAACATAAACATTCAAGGCATTTATGAATGATGTCGAAAAGGTATTGATGAAAAAAATTGGAAGGACTTCACTCATTCTTCAGAGGACTGAAATAAATCGATATTTATAGTTTGAAAATCGTTCCTGCAGTTCTCTACAAAGCAGCCTATGTTCCTTTCATTGCTGAGAGGGCAATCGAGGAGAAAGGAAAATGGATGAGGAACCTATTTCATCGTAACTATATTCCCTTAGTACAAAGGCCCAAAGAAAAACTTCTTAGGGGAAATATCTCTCAACTCTCTGTTATTTTTCCCAAAACTTATATAAAAATCTTATGGATATCTCCAAGAATCCCTCTGTAGAATGGTGAAGAACAAAAATCTTTAATAACATATATAATTGGCTTATGATAGGCACTGACCTCACCAATGCCATAGCCTCTAAATTATCTCCGGTCTGGGGGATGCAGTGCAACAAGTGTTTTGGAAAACTAAAATTTCTTTTGAGAATGACTCCAATGTGGACATAATAAGAAAAAATATTCATAAAAGACGGTTTTCTTTCAAAATTGAGGGAACGTGAAGAGTTGCAATAACTCATGGAATTTTAACACTCCATGGTATAAGCAATGAAAGGATTTTTCAGGACGGAAGTTTTAAATTCCCTTTGTCAATGCCCTATAAGAACCCTTGGGTTCCAAAACTTTGGCATCTTAAGATATCAAAAATTTATCATAATGAAAAAAGGGGAAATCCTAACAAGCAAATATTTAGAATTGCCAAGGCCTTACATCATGGAACACTCTTCATTCGTACTAGCTAAGGAGTGCACTTTTTTCGCCCGCTACAAGATATGGCACGTTGGAGTCGTAATTTCCTCTCTTCAGAATGAAGTATGATGCGTCGAAGGAGATTTAATATTATCCCTCAATCCCTGCCGTAACAATATTTTTAAATGTTTTAACTGATGCTAATAGAATACTTTTTAACCAATAACTGGAGCTCTGTCGCAGCTCGGTCCGCAGCCTTAGACCCCAAAATTCCCTCTGCATGTGATACTTCGTGGACCTCAGCTGTAAGTGTTATAAATTACTATTCCGGAATCTTACATTCTTTTCAAGTGACCTACGGAAGATCTATCAAATCAGAAACGTCTGTTACTGTTTTTGCTTTTATGAAGACATTTGATTCTTTAATAGTTTTAAAATATGTTTGTTCAGCATAGATGCTTAAATGCTTATTTATATAGTCTTACTGTGTATTAGCATCGAATTTTATATACATTTATATACAAATATGTAACTTTAATTATGGATATTTTTTGAGCAGTGAATACAAAAATTTAAGCTAATATTATGTACTATGTGTATTAAAAATTAGTTTAAGTTCATCTCCTATTATAAAATTTTAAACTAAAATGTTTATTTATGCTTCATTTTAACGTATTTCCTTTCTTTTTAAGTATTTATTTACCTAATGTTAAAATGAGCTGTGAAATAAATAATATACAAAAACTGTGTGTAAATGGGAAACCATAAAAGTACAACCCAAAGCATCGACTGTCTTCTAATCCAATCCTTTTTGATTGAAGCTCTAAGTTTCAAATATATATATATATATATATACAAAACCCTTAAATAAATTCATGGTATTAGATATATACATAATAAGATTATACACATATATCACATAGATATATATCATACATTAGAAGTCTTATCTTTTTTCTCTCATCCAGGATTTAGTTTTCATTATACATATTATAATAAATTGAATAATATTAATTAAATAATATAAAGAAGAAATGTAATTAAAAAAAGATATTTTATATTTATTTCATGACCTTAAATCTAGCAAATATAAAGCAATCTTAGTATATATGAAATTACAAAATACACATTCACATATCAAAGTATCCCAAAAGGGAAGATAAATCTATAAAATTATTTGTTGTTCTTCTATTATTTCTTATATTGCTGTTGACGAAAATCGAGATCGGTTACGAGGTTAGGCGAGGTAAAGTTTTCTTACTTTATCAATTCAACTTCTTTATTTCATTATCTGATCTATGGTAATATTGGCAGACAACGCAATGTATATGGTGGTAGCTTAAACCATGATTGTTCTCGATTGAACAAACTAATTTTTGAATATAAATATATTTGTCTGATTTAGGTTGAAGATTCATCATCTACAGTTATTTTTTATTCTTTATATATATATAAAGTGATTAATCTTTTTTTTGTTGTTAGAAAAATTGCTTGCCTTCAAATAACTCTTAATGTATTTTTCTTTTACATATAAACAAACAACAATATAAACAATAAAGCAAATTGACCTATAAATCGATGAGCTCTGCTTTCTTTCTCATGTTTCATGTAAAAATAAAATCATGTCTGGTACCGACATGATGTGTCTCCTGCACTGAAATATTGCTCCTGACAAATTAACTCCTCCATGCTCACAATCCCTCGCTTATAATTAAATTGATGCCGTACATAACTAAAGAGTAGACAAGAGTCTATTCCGGTCCAATAAACATAATGAGTTCTCATTTAGCTTGCTCTCAAAGAAGTAAGTAGGACAAAAAGGAGGCTCCTGCATTTAAACTGCGTCCAATGGCTCTTGCCTAGTAGACATGTCATTATAAAATCTACGTGCTCAAAATTCAAACTGAAGCATGCTGCGTTATCCTAAAATGGTATAGCGCTGTCTTCAACACAACACAAAGAAAGGAGCTCCACATTAATTTGGTGTTCCTAATTCTTCTATAAACACCTAATAGCAAATAAGTCTTATTGCAAGTCATTTATAATATAGATTTGAAGTCTTATCTTTTTTCGCTCATCCAGGATCTATTTTTCATGTATAATAATAAATTGAATAATATTAATAAATCAATAACAAGAAGAAATGTAGTTTAAAAAATATTTTAGATTTATTTCATGGCCTTAAATCTAGCAAATATAAAGCAATTACAAAATGCACATTCACATATCAAAGTCTCGCAAAAGGGAAGATACGTCTATAAAATTATTTGTTTTTCTTCTATTATTTCTTATATTGCTGTTGACGAAAATCGAGATCGCTTACGAGCCTTAGGCGAGGTAAAGTTTTCTTACTTTATCAATTCAGCTGCATTATTTCATCATCTGAACTATGGTAGTATTGGCAGACAATGCAGAGTATTGTGTGCCAGCTCCAACCACGATGGTTCTCGATTGAACAAACTAATTAACTAATTATAATAATGATAATTAATCGATAAGTAACGATAATTACAATCGCTCTTTCTAATAAGGTGTATCATATATATTAAATTCTCCATCAAAAATTGAATCTACGTCCTCAATACACAGTGGGCTGGGAGGCCGAAATATTAGGAAAATGTGAATATCTTGGCTTAAAATGATTCCCTGATCATGGTTGAGGGCTCGTTGGAAGCGTATTAATAAGGTGATTACAGTTCTAAAGAAATTTTTCAAAAATTTCAAATTTTGGGGGTCTGGGTCCAAATAACCATATATGGGCATATGGGCCCAAAAACACATTTTCTGGTATATCTTGGCTTTAAATGATCCCCTGATCATGGTTGAGAACTTGTTGGAAGCGTATTAATGAGGTGATTACAGTTCTAAAGAAATTTTTCAAAAATTTCTTAATTTTGGGGGTCTGGGTCCAAATAGCCATATTTGGGCATATGGGCCCGAAAACACATTTTCTGGTATATCTTGGCTTAAAATGATCCCCTAATCATGGTTGAGGGCTCGTTGGAAGCGTATTAATGAGGTGATTACAGTTCTAAAGAAATTTATCAAAAAATTTCTAATTTTTGGGGTCTGGGTCCAAATAACCATATTCGGGCATACTGGCCCAAAAACACGTTTTTTGGTAGATCTTGGCTTAAAATGATCCCCTGATCATAGATGAGGGCTCGTTGGAAGCGTATTAAAGAGGGGATTACAATTTACTACAATTTATTACAATTTTTCAACTAATTAGAAAAAAATTCAAAAAGTTTAGCAACAAAGCCTCTCAAACAAAGCATCATCATTGCTCAGCGGTCCGTAGACAGGGTGAGCTTTTTTACAGTATCTTGTTGAGTGACCATGTTCATTACAATGCCTGCAAAAAAACTGAGCTTTCAGGCGGACTTGGTTGACTTTCGGACACTCCATAACCATAACTAACTATGAGCCTAACCATAATCTGTTGATGACATCTTCCAAGTTGTCTGCTTGCGATGTTTTGCGAGCCAACTTGAGACGTATTGATCGAAGAATCTTGTTATTTGCCTCCAAACCCGATTCGTCAAAGCATTTCAGTCCACGACTTCTGATGAAAAATCAATTTTTTTGAGTTGCCACAAGCCAGATTTCTTAGTACAGGGATTATTTAAAAGGTATATGTCTATATTTTCAGGAAATGTGGCCTGGAGGAAATCTGGCTTGTGGCATTTTAAGATTTTTACCATCTTGTGCAGAATTTTGGCGTAAAAAACTGTGATTTTTTATCTGAAATTTCGAGAAAAAAGGTTAATTCTGATGAAATTGGGACATACCCAATGAAATATTGGATTGAAAACAGTAAGCTTAAGGACTTTCAGGGTTACTGTGAAAAAATGAGCACTAATGGACATGTTTTCATCATTTTTTAAGCATCCTTTGGATGGGTGGGTTAATTTAGTCGTGGACCAAACAACAATTTTAACTTATCGCGAAATTGAAAATTGGCCGATCTTCAAACGTTCACCATTTTTGAAGGAATGGAGCGTTTGAGTTAATTTTTTTTGTTGAATTGGATTTTTTCTCTAGTTTTAAGAAAACTTTATTTGTAAGGTGTCTGAGAAGATCTTATTTTAGGTAATTTCCATGCCCCAGCCCACTGTGCAATATTCAGATCTAAATACGTTCTAAGCCAAGGGATTACTTTGTTTAAGTCTATATATTCCACAAAATACTAACTATGTATAAAATTGTTTTCCCTCCCCCCAAAAAACCCTCTGATGACCAACAACAACAATCCTCCTCCATGTACGAATGCTATAATGAAATATCTGCGTAGCTACGCCTTACTTTCCTCAGAATCCAATAACACTGAAAAAGTACTCTTATGTACTTAATTTCTAAAACGGTCATAGATACTTGTATACAAGTGTGTGCTTCTTCCAACAGGAAGCATCCACCTGAAAGCAACAACTAATGAAAGCCTTTTCACACTCGTCTACCTTTCATTAGGTGATAAGGAAACATTTATTAAAACTTTTGGTCCAGGAATTACGAGAACATTTAATTATAAATTAAATATAAAGCTGTCAAGCGGCTCATAAAAAAAAATTAAATCAAAAAGCGGAACAATTACATGATCAAAGTCACTTTTGTATATCCAAAGATGACTTTATCAGAGCTTTCAATAAATTCAAGAAGACTAAATAAGTAGCTATGCTCATATATTACACAGACTTTGATTCTAATCATAGTAATTACACCTTGATAGAGCTGTATTTGTTTGAACTTTATTACCTCCGCCGAAGGAGGTATTGTTTTCACTGGTGTTGGTTTGTTGGTTGGTTTGTTAGCAGGATAACTCAAAAAGTAAGGAACGGATTCGGATGAAACTTTGTGGAGTTGTTGGAAGTGCCAAAAGGAACAACTGATTAAATTTTGGCATCTCTAAGTGCTTTTTTAAGATACAAAATGAGCTAAATACTAATAAATATTTCAAGTTAGCCTACTCTGCCAATAGATGTCGCTGTGCTGTGAAATCGGGTGCCGGGAGCGTCTTCCTCTCGGAATTTCCGTCGAGGGCAACCCTCCCCCGTCCCTCTACGCCGCCCCAGTCGTGAAAAATCCGCCTCGGAAGGCTCATAAGGACCCCGTGACGGCGGAGGTTTGCACTCTCTGAGTGTATATATGCCTCTAGTTTTGATTGCGACATTGTCTAATCAATAAATTGATTGGTTTATTGTTAAATCAGTTTAATAATAGTTGATGTTTCATTGAAGTTTAAATGGAATTTATAACCCATGGCCTAAGTGATGATGCAGCCAAAAAACAACTCTTCGGATATCCATGATGAATAGTTGTTGATGCAAATGTAGTGAGTGAAATGAAAAGACCCAACGAAAATGATGGAAAAAGTTATTAAAATGTCTATTCCACAATAACAATCCATTTAATGGCTTTTAAGAAACGTAAAAAAATCAAATGGTACAATTAAGAAAACATTTACATAGAAACTCAAAAGAGTATAAAAAGAAATACTAAATTAAGATTCCACTAATTGTAGTCATATGCAAATCGGGGATAATAAATCAATGGTTAGTTATAATCGTTTTGAATAGAGCTTTCTAATTATAAATAATATCCTGGGTTTGTTAAAAAAACGGTGTTGAAAATTAAAAAAAGGACAAATAAAATATCTCATAATCTAAACTTATATCAAAATATTCCTGGTTTTTTTACCAAATAAGATAATTGCTTCTAGTATCTGTCGATAGTGAGAGATATTTGTTGGATATCGCATGATACATTTAGAAAGTTATGTATTCAATTGCAAACATGAATGCCAAAAATCGTTTTTACAATTTCAGACACATTGTGCATATTGAAAGTCCACTACTATTATTTGAAGACAAAATATCCATGAATTAACGTCTATTAATTATTCTGTGGACGTATAAATGTACCATGATGACCGACGCCAAAAAATAAATACTTCGCTCTTAACGTATGAACTAAACTTTTTGGTTACATAAATATATCGAAAAAAAGCACACTGTTTTAAAAAAGTGGCGTGTTGGCTCACGAGAAAAATAAATATTTTTCTTTCCTATACGTTTTTTTGTCCTCCCATAGGCATAGCTTTTAAAAAGCCAGAAAAAATACGATCCAGTTATTATTTTCGGCATCAGTGAAACCTCAATACTCATGATGTTACTCGATCTTCCGTGGGAGACAATGAAAAATCATTTGAATTACACCCCCTAAACAACCCACTACCTGGTTTATTTTAGATTAAATACCCAGCCCGGGTGGGTAACTGGCTGGGTACCCGGGGAGGTACCCAATATAACCATGACAAAAACCCTAATTAGTCGGGTTAGCATTCGTTTCATAACATTTTTAGTTGACATATGAATAAATTTCATGAATTCAAATAAAACCAAAATGGGTAATATTGGCATCAAGAAATTAATTAAATAAATAAGCGTATATAGAGAGCAATTCTACTTTATAGGTCATTCACTTCGCACTATCGAGTGCGAAGGCCCTTATTGGATCAAAACTGTCGAGGAAGGAACCAGTGACAAGCAAGACTTGAGTCCAATTTTAATTTTTGTCGCAGCTCGGTATGCCGCTTTTGAATTAAAGATACCCGGAGTTAGACCGGGTTCATGAAAATATGCAATCGACTTGGTATCGAGCTGCCACCTACCCTTGCTGGGGAAGATTGTCCTTCAATATCTGCGTTTTATAACACCTTGTGATTTGCTTTTTAAGTTTTGTTTTTATATTGCATATTATTTCTCTTTATTGAAGTTTAGTCCTTTTAGGTAGACTAATTTAAACTATAATGTTTATTTATGTATTTTTTACGCTATTCTTTTATAATTGTATTTTATGTAATGCAATTTTAAATAGAGACATTAAAAAAACAGCAATAGAAGGTAAAATGTGTTTTGTTGCTGCAGAGGATGAGGGGCATATTGGCTTCCTAGAAAATAATTGATTTTGGTAAACATCTTTAATGATGGATATGGAATCGGAATAAGTTTTTATTTACTTATATTTATTTCATTTAGGGTCCCAGAATCAATATGTTTCACATATATACATATATATATAAATCATGACATGCATATATAATAATATTAGTTAATAATGTTTACTACAAATTAATCCCACCAATTTAAAAATATTGATTATATATGGTGATCATACAGTTTTTCAAAACTAAACACAAGTTCGAAATGATTGAAAATGATTGATTTTATTGAATATAGAAATATCGAATTAAATCATGGCCATGAAATAAATCCAGAGAGTATCAAATATATATTATATTAAATATAGACGACACCACCCTAAGCGTCTGCCTACAAATTATTTATATCTTCTTAAATCTGAAAATTGTAAGCTACGATCACAGTTATTCTTGAGAAACTCTTTTATTTTTACAATATATGGATAGTATTTATCTAAGTTTAAGCCTTGCTATCAAATCCAATGTTTCCCAACTATATACATTCATTTACAAAATCAAGGCCATTCATCTTATAGCATGTAGGAAAGCTTGTACGGTTCTTTTACTTTCTTCTTGTCTACAATTATTAAAAGAATACTTGCTTTCATGGTTATTCAAGTACAAAAACGTCGCAAGCCATTTAACAAATTATATACATTATATATTAAATTGTCTCATAAAACAGCTAGGGTGATTTTTAGGACACATATTAAAACAGAAACGCCTTTTTTGGGATTAAAGAGTTTATTTAACAAGTAAAAACTATAATAATATTTATTTGCTTAATTGTTCTAAAAAGTTCTTTAAAATTGATACTTCAAGCAATACTAAAATTTATCTTTCTTGATATCACTAAAACTCAGACAGCCCAAATCACATGAAATTGGCCTTTTTAACCATAAACGGCATTTTTAAGCTTTGAGTGGCTTGCGCAGTCACAAAAATGGCATTTGAAGGCTGAAACTTTCCCCATCTCATTTTTCATCACTAGGCAGAAAACGGGATATATACATATATATATATATATATATTAGGAAACGACCAGGACACCTTTTTTCGCCGAGACTTAAATCTTTCAAGCCGGGACGGGACTTAATATATTTTTCGTTCCTTCGACCTTCTGAAGTGACAACGTTTTTTTAGACAAGAATTTCCTTCCAAAAAAAGAGAGGACGTTTTTTTATAGAAAATAATATTTCGAAAATTCCTTTCTACAAAAACGTCGTCACTTTATGAATGACAAACGAAAGGAAATATTTAAGTCCCGAACCCGGTGTCTAAAAACACCGGGACACCGTGCCGGGACGCTCAAAAAATAGCCGAGACCCGGGCCGGGTACCAAGTCGTTTCCTGATAGATAGATATATATGGGGAGAAAAAGTACTACAAAAGGTGCCTAGATAATGTGTACCGTGTTCAAAGAGTAGTCCCCATTCTTCTGGATTCCATCGTTAATAAAATTAATTCAATTAATTAATTCAACTGAATGTTTTAATTAAACTTTGCATGCGTTATTTAACTATGGAAGGCCCATTCACAAACCACTATTGATTCTCCCGTATATCTTAAGTTGACTAATATTATTCAAAATTAATAGATTTTTTCACAATGTTAATATAATATTAGCAATAAAAAGTTAAGTCCATCCAATAGACAAATAAAAAATACATAGCACTTTAGTTATAATTTTTAAGAAAAAAATTCTGGATCACAAAGTGAATATAGTTTTTAATCAGTAGTTTTGTACTATGGCGTACAAAAATGTTTTTTAACAAGTATGCTATTCTTAAGTTATATATTTTTTGTATAATAGAAGTCCTATTTATATTGTGCACTTTATTTTAGAGTATGCTATATAAATATTGACACTATTAAAAACTGTTTTAATTGCATTCATAAAATGCTAAATTAATATATGCTATAATCAATGGTACAGACGTTAATGTTTATGAATGTCAATATTATGACGACTGACAAGTGGTTCCTCCTATTACAAAATTACAATACATATCTTCTTCTGCATAAAGTTTGTATATTTTTCTTTGTGAATATAAATTAAAAGTTCTCAGCTTACAATTTTCCTCTCATTTTGTCTTGCGTCATGAGTATCCATCTTCATTGTATATTTAAGTCAATTGCTGCAATTGATACTGTGCACTTTATGCTAAGTGACAACGCTAAGTTCGTTGTATTATGTTACCACAAAATATATAAAAATACAGTGGCATGTAAGCATACTAAACATGCCTTTTAGTATGCAAAAGAAAATGATAGCTATGGCTATCGTTTATAATAGTTTATGAAAAAGTTTTGCTTTTATATTGCAACTTTATGAGTTTATCTACACACTACGTTCCTGTTCTGCAGTCAGGTATGGCTGCTTAGAAGGCGGCCAATCATCCAAATTCCCCTCGAAGTGATGTCCTCGGCACCTCAGACTCCAGGACAAGAAGTGGGACGAGCGATCTCAGGAGACCTAATTCTATGGACTGCACTTCTGTGGTCAACATGGCAATAACATGGCATTCGTATCCGGAGCTGAGGCAGACAACCATCTTTCTGGAAGCAAGGCGAGCGGCAACAAGGCTAGTAAGGCGCTCAATACATTTATCACAATATAATCTGACCTTGGGATATCTTTAGAAAAGCCAAGTAAGAAATAAACTATTCGTAAACTTTATTTTGATTATTTGCGTAGTTAATACATTTATATTCAGCTAGAATTAAACATATTAATATTTGTGAACTAATTTAAAAAAAATTAAGGTTGTAGGTCTGAATCCTTACACTCAAATATTGGAAGACCTTAAATTTACAATCTGTTTCAAATCCTTGAACGGTTCAAAAAGAATTTAAAAGTGCATAATCATGCTAGCAAATTAAATCGAACTATATCATTTAAAAAGTGCAGGTTTTATACAAATGTACAACTTTACAAAGAAGGTCTTTATGTTGAAATGGGGAACTCTAAGCAATAGATCACTTCTTCGTAATATTTACGAATCTTATAAACACAAATGATTGTGCGTATACAGTTAGACATGCCCATTGTAATAACAATGAAGCTTTTGTCTCAAAAAGAACAGAGTAAGCGAGGGAAAGAGTCCGTTTAACTCCTTGCATGAGAAGTATAAGAAATTAATTATTTTTTAACTTTTTCGTAGCTGTTACACAAAGTAATAAGTAACTGGTTTAATTAAAAACAAAATTACTATCAGAGATATAAATTAAATATCAATCTAAGAAATATTCAATGAATATTTAACATGACTTCCTTATAATGTATAACCGAAGGAGTAAATAACTAACACCTTCGATTAGCCGATCAAAACTGATATACATATATATTTCAAATGGGGAATTCTATATATACAAATAGGCTACAAATAGGAGCCCAGAAACAAATAGCAGAGATAGATAGAGAATCTGCTACAGATGCTTGTTGGCAGGAGCAGTTTTGCCAACCTAAATATGAGGCGGGAAATTCAAATAGTCACGAACTTATTGACCAGCCCTAGTACGTTGTATTTTGTTGTTTTAAATTATTTGTTATGTAATATTAACTTGTAAAATATTTTTGTTATTACATGTTATTATGCAAAATGTTATAATATTTTAAAATATTCCTAACATAAATTTGTTGCATCTATCCATTACTTTTAAGTACTTAGTAAGATCATGTGAAACCAAAATGATGATTAACATTTAAGACAATTTATATGTACAAACCAAATGCAGCTGCAATTGAATTATCTAAAATGAAATAATATATACTTATTATTAAAAAAGTTCAAAATAAAATAATACATATTTATAAAAGAAATCATATCACTTAATATCATTTGTTAAAACTATAACTCTCAATTGTTAAAATATATATTCGGTCACTGTTAAAACACATTTGAAAAAGTGATCTGTTGACGCTAACAATTTAAAATATAAATATTCTGAAGTGATTATATTATGTCCTTCAAAAGGTGAAAAAATGTCCATGGCCTCTGTCATTAATTGTAATCATATAATCTTTTAGATATTATCTTTATTTATTCAGCAGAAATTCTTTCGTCGCTAAAAAGTAAGTCAGCCTAAAAGTAGAAAAATGTATTAAAGCTTTAAGAGATTGCAATCGTAGAATACATTGTACCTATAAAGTTCATATCGAGAAGAAAAGGATATGTATGTACAGTAGGGGGTATTATAGAAACCTAATATTAAGATATCAAAATTTATCCCCCCGCGAAAGTTGCATCATAAGAAACTAAATGATCGTAGAAAAATGGATTTTGGTTTGACCCCCCCCTTACCCCCCCCCAAATTGCGTTCAAAGGTTTTGTTATGAAGCAAAACTTTTTGTTATTACTTATTTTGAAAAAGTTTAATTTCACAAAATTTAGCTATGATCAATTTATGACTTTGTTATATTTTGCAAATTTTCGTCAAATATATTTAGAGCCAATAAATGAACATAAGTGCTGACGCACCAACCATTTTTTAAATAACAGCTCCTACTAGGGTTATTTTATAGTTTCAAGAAGGAAAACGAAAAAGAGTGTACTCATGTTGATGTGTTTATGTTATTTTTAAATACGTTTGCTTTTCACATCTTAATTTTCATACTGTAACTCCCTCACACGGTTGAGAATATAAATCTATGAGGTTGATTAAATCCATAAACTTTTGCAGATGCCTCCGTTACTAGTTTTACAGCTCTTTCCACTGATTGTGAATGGCAAGGATACTTATTAATTTTTAAAGGATGTTCTTTTGCTTTTATAAGATCTTCCTAAGGCACAATTGTAGGAACAGACAAATTTATATTTGATCAGTCGATAAGATTTAAAAAATTCTTAGAATTACAACTGATAGTTTTGGGTAGTTGAAAATTTCTTTGTTTTTTAATATTCTTTTTTGCAAACAAAACTTTTTCCAGGAAAAATATTCTTTTTTCCATTTATTTATCGGTTAGGCCTTCTAGCAATATATTTTGAGGGTGGGCAAAAAAGCGTTTCTCTTGAGTACTTTTTCTATTGAAGGGGCAAAATTTTCATCAATCTCTTGTAATAAAGTTATGGCGAATTGATAATGCTTTGAGCCTCCAATAAAAAGAGGATTTAACTTGGTTTGAAACCATATAGGAGTGTAAAATTTTGTATAAATTTTATAAGTTTTATGTGAGACTCACATGGACTTTTTTGTGAAATATAGGATCTTAAAATTATGTTGGCCTTGGTAAGACATTTTGCCTCATGTAATGCTCTTGGAAACTTGTAGCAAAAGCTTGAATTCGAAAATTTTCCTGTTTGTATTCCTAATGTAATTTCGTGTAAATATTTTTATCTGAGCTTAAAGAATACAGTAAATTTTGATTTAAGTATTTTACTGTTCCTACAAGTATTTAAAAACTTTTTATTGAATTTTTGTAAAGTCTGTATTAATTAATTTTCCTATGGTACCTTCATAAGTCCGAGGTCCTTTTTGTGCGCCATCTAAATGTTTAAAAACTTCTCTAAAAGGTAACTCATTCATGTGTAGAAGACAAATAATCCACTGAAGTGGTTTTTTAATACATAACTCGAGTCTTTTTATTACTCCTTACCATATTCTGACATTGGTGTTGCATCCGTAACACACAACAGTGACCAAAGTGTCAAGTCTTTAATATTCTTCGACTACTGAAAGTAGTTATTTCGCTTGATCTTCCGCTATGCCACTTTTTAGTAATACGTGATCAATGTATTCATGGTGGAGTTCTAAAAATTTTTTCAGAAATAAGAATTAAGTTTTAAAATAACAAGTTACCTTTAACAATAACTTCTTTTTATCAGTTGAGAAAACATTTTTCGTCATTATATTTTTATCTGCAAAAGTTTATGGATATAATCAACGTCATACGTTTATATTCTCAACCATGTGAGGGAGTTACTGTATGAAAATTAAGATGTGAAAAGCAAACGTATTTAAAAAGAACTTAAAAACATCAACATGAGTACCCTCTTTTTCTTTTTCCATCTTGAAACCATAAATAACCCTAGTAGGAGCTGTTATTTAAAAACTGGTTGGTGCGTCCGCACTTATGTTCATTTTTTGGCTCTAAATATTATTTGACGAAAATTTGCAAATAAACCATGTCATAAATTGATCATAGCTAAATGTTATAAAACTAAATTTTTCAAAATAAGTAATAACAAAAAAGTTTTGCTTCATAACGAAACCTTTGAACACAATTTGGGGGGGGGGGGGCAAACCAAAATCCATTTTTCTACGATCATTTAGTTTCTTATGATGCAACTTTCGCAGGGGGATAAATTTCGATATCTTAATATTAGGTTTCTATAATACCGCCTAATGTACAGCCCCGTGCAGGTAAATTTGGAACAAGTTTATGGCCTCCAGGATCAATAAGGAGAGGTTCTAGAGAAATATTTAAAAACAAAAAATACACATTAGACAATTATGATCAACTTTTATTTAATGTGTCCTCCTCCAGCTTCCACCACAGTCTCCACACGGGACCTGAATGCCCTCACTGACCTGGACACCTCCGCAGCCTCCAAGGACATGACCACAGACGTGATGGACGACTTAAGGGCCTCCACAGAGCTGTGGTGGGTCGCACAGGCTTCCCCCTCCAACTTCCCCTATAGGTAGTAGTCACAAGGGTTGAGATCTGGGGAGTTGGAGGGCCAGGTCTGAGAATCCCAGAAGTGAGGCACGTTTTCCTTGAGCCATGCCTGCACAGTCTTGGCCTTGTGGGCGGGGGCAGAGTCCTGCTGAAAGGTGTACTTCCTCCCAGAGGCCACATTGTCTATCCAAGGCTTGACCACGTTACTGAAGACCTCCAAGTACACCTCCTGGTTGACCTTTTGCTTGGGCTCAAAGAAGTGTGGCGGCATGACGTGGCCCTCACTGCTGATGACACCCAAGACCATCACTGCAGCCGGGTTCTTTTTCCTGAAGACCATGGGGACCTCAGAAGCCTCCCTACAGATCCACCTGTCATTCTGCCTCTTCCTCTTTTTGTTCCACGTCTGTGGCCATGCCCTTGGAGGCTGCGGAGGTGTCCAGGTAAGTGAGGCATTCAGGTCCCGTGTGGAGACTGTGGTAGAAGCTGGAGGAGGACACACTGAATACAAGTTGACCATAATTGTCAAATGTGTATTTTTTGATTAATAAATATTTCTCTAGAACCTCTCCTTATTAATGTGGATGGCTGTGAACTTATTCCAAATTTACCTGCACAGCCCTGTACAGTAACTCATATAAAAATTACTTAAGGATCTTTGTTTTATAAAGTTTAAAAGTTCAATATAAAATATGTATATATTTACGCCAAAATATCTAAACGGGTTCATATATTTTTATTTAATTTTTAGGATTTTAAATATTGATAAAAATCAATATAAATGTATAGTAGAGGTATATTGGAAAGAATAGAAAGCCACAAATTTTATCATGTTTAATATAGCCAATAAATATATTATTTTATTGAGCTATTAATGATTTGATATGTTTATAAATGTATATATTATTTTGTAATTTATGCACTCAAATGCTTTATTGAAATATAAAAAGTACTCGAAACATTAATTATTGGCTTTTTTCGTATTGCAAATGTTTAAAAAAGATCAAACAAATTTGGCTAGAGGATATTGTATCCTTAACATATATATATAATATATATATATATAATATTATTTTTAAAATTTTATAAAAATATTTAAAAATGTTTTTCTAAAAAACGTCATCACTTTTTTTTAGAAAATGTTTTTTAAATTTAGGAAAATTTCTTTTCTAAACAAACCGTCGTCACTTTCAGAATGACGAAGGATCGAAAATATACTGAAGTCCCGGCCTGGCTTGAAAAATTTCAGGCCTGGTCCGGGTTCCGGCGAAAAAAGGGGCCCGATTGTTTTCTGATATATATATATATATTCAAATTATTTTGTGCGATGTCAATAATATGCTTCTATTAGTAGCTAATCCTATTTCTGCTCAAAATAGTAGCAAAATCATAAAAATAATGCAATTCATAGCAAATTCAACTCAATTACCATCTTTTTACATTAAAATATATCCCCTTTGATTTATAAGAATAACATTAAATTTGCTATTCAATCCAAACACCTATTTATTTATGATATGAAATTTTGTTTGTTATGGGATTTTGTCAGCTTTTGTTATGACTCATCAGCATCTCGTCCAGACTCTACTACTCTAAGGCACTGCGTAGACGAATAGAAAAGTTAAATGATTTAATTTTGATTTTACTACCATTCCTGTCACAACCCACTTGTTAGACAACAACATATTTTCCAAATCTAGGTATAACCTATCAAAGGTTTAAAAAAAGATTGTTAAATCTGGCGTTGGTTTGTTGGTTGGTTTGTCAGCAGGATAACTCAAAAAGTAGGGAACGGATTCGGATGAAACTTTGTGGAGTTGTTGGAAGTGCCAAAAGGAACAAGCGATTAAATTTTGGCATCTCTGAGTGCAGAATTAAGATGCAAAATGAGCTAAATACTAATAAATATTTCAAGTTAGCCTACTCTGCCAATAGATGTCGCTGTGCTGTGAAATCGGGTGCCGGGAGCGTCTTCCTCTCGGAATTTACGTCGAGGGGAACCCTCCCCCGTCCCTCTACGCCGCCCCAGTCGTGAAAAATCTGCCTCGGAAGGCTCATAAGGACCCCGTGACGGCGGAGGTTTGCACTCTCTGAGTGTATACATGCCTCTAGTTTAAGTATTCAATTCATTGTTAAAATAAAAAATACAAGAAGAGTTAATAAAACCTACAAGAGATAATTTTAAGTACTTTAGCTAAGTAAGAGAAGCTTGTTCAATTCCTAATGTTGATGCCGCAGGCTGGATTCCCTAGAGATCAATATTCATTCAACTTAATTGTAAAGATCAATTGTTCTATTTTATTAAAAAATGTTTATTAATATTCAAAGGGCATTGTAATTCGTGTGAACAAAAAGGCGAAAAGTTAAATGGTATCGAAGGGACAGCCATATCACTTGAAATAATCGGTTTGAGCAAGTGCAATTCATTTTTGAGACCGAATAATAGTATAAAAAAATTGCCATAATAAAAAGTAATAATTGGTTATCAGAATTATCGAAATAAGAAACATTATTAGAATTATTTGGTAATTTACTGTTCCTATATTTTAATTATCAATTAAACATGGACCTTATGAATGAATTGTCTTCAGGGTTTCATGAAGGCTTAAAGAACGGATGAATACAAAAAATATCAATGAATGATTTGAAAAAAGTCCTTTGTTCAACATTACTTATATATGTAGCTGGAGGAGGAATTATGAAAAATATTTAGCTATAGCGCCTCAACAAATTTTCCCGTCATTTGAGTATATGAAAAATCAATTCAATTTGAGGAGTTGTAGGGACCAACCAGGAACGGAGTGGGAAGAATTTATCCACCGGGACAATTATGTCCTCGCTGGCCTTATACAGGCCCCAATATGCCATTGGGAGGCTGTCAACGGCCGTGTATGTTTCTTGAGGCCAGCGGCCCACTGGGAATAGTCCCGGTACTCCAGGCACGTGCACAGATAAAAGCTAGGTGGTGCTAGAGCACCTGCCCTTTTGCCCTCTGGAGAAATGTGCCCTTTTTGGACTGATGTTTTTTTTTTATTGTTTGTTTTGTGGCACATGGACATCATGACCCAATTTTTTTCGTCCGCACTGCTCGCGGACGAACTATTGCGGGCGCGCTTCGCGCCCGATTAAAATGCCCTTTTTAAAATCTGAGCACCACTAACTCTGAATGGCTGTGCACGCCCCTGCGGTACTCCCGCTGGCCACTCCGCCCCTGGGTCCAACAAAAGGTCTCAGCCAAAGGATATTATTATAAGCTATGGCTTAATTAAGTACCGGGTAAACTTTTTATATTGAATTAAAGTACATCTAACATTTTGGTCTATCTACAAGGTACATTATATCTTGTTAATAATATCCTGAATTAAATCGACAATTATGTAGAAAAAAGGCTTGGGCTGCTATAACCAACCCAAGAATTCGGAAGACTTGAGTACTTAACGACTGAATGCTTTAACTTATAAATCTACTCTAACAGCTTTTTAAGAACCATAATTGATCGACTTAAAGATCACCTATCCGGATCCTGACTGTTAAAAATATATAATTGATCGGCTTAAATATCACTTACCAATATCCTGACTGTTAAAAATATATAATAGATCCCTTTCTTTTTTTTATTGAGGCTTAAAATATTTTTGTTGATATAAAACCCAACTAAATATAATAAAATATTTAGGGGAAGGAATTATGTGTTAACATCAATAAGCATTGTAGTTTAAAATTATTCCTCGCAAAATCAAGGTTGAAAAACCATATTGCTAAAGAACTGACGTTTCGTTTGCTGGCGATATTTAATGATGTCACACAAGCAAGCGGGTTATTAATCTGTAATGTTATTCTTCCCTCTTACGTCATCCACAAGCCATGCTTGCAATATATTTTTGATATGTATCAAATTAAAATAATAAGATTACTGAAGTTTTATTATACTTGACAACACGAAATTAAAACTTAAATAAAGTAATAATTAAAAGTTAATAGAGTGCAAAACCTCACATCACACAACTCATTAATATACATTCATTTGTCCAGGCAAAGCACACACACACTCACACACATTATTCCCTAAAAATAGGTTACCTCCCTGCCCAGTAGTCACTTGTTACCGCCTGCTCAAATAACAATATCTTTGGCCTATTGCAAATATTTAAATGTGTGTGAAAGTTGTTGCCTCATGAACTGTGTTGTTGCTCTCCGCTGAGCAACACAGCTTTTGTTATAAATAGAACATTTGCCATCATGGTGATGATAAAATAAATAAATAAATATATATATATATATATGTGATACTCAACGGTTAGTCAATGAAGTGAAATTAAACAACAATCCATTTTTATTTATAATAAAGTTTTTGCTTTGCCTAACGCCTTTATGGCTTTATACCAGGGGAGTGTGCTTCGTGTTTTTTTCTTACATAAGGAAGGGACGACGATTATTTTTCTTCTTCTTCAGGGGAATTGCGAGCACTCCTTCTTCGTACATATTATATTTTCCCCTTATTTCTTCATTTTCAGCTACTTAGAAAGAAAAGAATGCCTAGTTTTTTCTACTCTGCTGTGTGAGGGACGACCCCTCTCGTTCTCTCAATCCCTTCCTCTCATCATGAAGATATCCGCGCCAATAATAATCAGGATTGGAGCGTAAGTAAAGGGATCCCGGGTCCTCCCTAAGGGATAGCGATACGCAATGAGTAGATGCATGTGTTCCATGTGCAGCTAAAGATTACTTGATCCGCTGAGAGTAAAGTCAGCTGTGTTTTATTCTAATTGTATACTTTTTTTTTTTGCTCAAAATGGCAAATGTGCCTTAGCAAAAGGCCGGGAACGCTTTTTGGTAGCTACCTCTAGTTTGCTTGCACACCTGACGTTATTTTTTCCGATACTATAGTCATTAAATAATTTGATTGTAGTGTTAGCAAAGTTCAGAATGCGTAATAATAATATATAAAAAACAGATCACGTTTGTTATAATAATCCTCACCTGTTTTCTGTCCTTTTTTTGCAGGTGTTGACGTCAGTTCAGACAACAAATAAGTGTCCTTTTGTATATTATTCAATTTTCTTGTATTTTTAGCTTTTTATTCTGCACTCATGGAAATTTAATTTCAATGAAAATTGGCTGTTTTGGTTTTTAAAAATATAAAGAAATTACATATTTCATATCATATATAATTATAGTTCCATACAGGGGTGAAACTCCCTGTTTAACTTAGTCATGCCAGCATAGTCTTATTAACTTTAATTAATTATAAGCCTTAAAATATGCCTTTGATTAAAGACTGAATTGACATGAATTCAATCGTATGAAACTGATTGAGTTTTTTTAAATAGATTCTTTAACTGCTCATGTTGACGGATATAACATTTATGCTTTATTGCTTATCCAGTAATTATTTCGGATAATATCTTAAACATGATATTTATCAAATAAAACACTTCAATATGCTTCTTCTTCTTTTCATAATTTAGACTCAAGATTGATTTCCTGCTCATATGTGGTTTCATTTTAAGGCCGGATGCAATTATATGGTTAAGAGACACATCTGATTCGCAATAAGGTATCTATAACGGGACCTCATTTTCAGTTTTTTGCACCATGTTTGTGGTTTAAAGCAATTACATATTTCCTATCGCAATATATGCCAGGTATATATAACAAGGCTTAGAAAAAAGATAAACAGAAAAAAGTGAAGAAAAAAATTGTTAGTTTGTTAAGTAGTTTATATTATGAAATAAATATTTACTTTTTACAAAATGATGATCCTTGTTTACGTTTCTCTCTTCTTCCTACATTGACCTTGATTAATGTGTAGCATTTTTGTAATTAGTCCATTGAATCTAATTCTTTCTTTTGCTGATTAAGAGTTTCATCAAAAAAATCGCAAGTAGGGAATTTAAATTCACATCCTTGAGCTATAATGCAGTACCTCGAATTTATTTTAAATTGTTTGGTGTACTTTTATTTGCAATAATCATAGAGATATAGAGAGCTTATTGGATTCGTCAGAGAAATACGTCATTGTGTCAAGAACATATTTATTTGTGTATTTAAAATAAACAAAGTAATTTGTACTACGCCATCGTAAGCGGATCATAGAGATAGATTCTATCTCTATGATCAGCTAACGATGACGTAGTATCAATTACTTTGTTTATAGTGGACACACAGAAACAACAGAACGTTGTTTCTCTGCTATTGAAGGGGATCAGCTCTCTACATCTTTATATCCCTATGTAAATAATCAGGAGACTGGTATATCACATACTCGTAAATACGTATACAAAAGCAGGTTATTAGCACAGCCATACTTACAAACACATTTTTCAATATGTGTTCATTTTTAGCATACATTATTTTTTCATGGTTATATCTATGATCTCTGTTGTTTTCCACCAACGTTGTATCAAGATGTTTTCATAGCATCGTAAGGATACAAAGATATACTGTGCGTTAGTGACGATCGAAAATTCATTTCAAATATATAATGCTGATTACATTAATGGTGGTCATTTGGTGCATGTATGTATTGGCTTATATGAATGTATATTTGTAATGTTTGTACGTACTATGGTAAAACAGCAATAAATAATTAAGTAACTACATTTAATGGCTATTAATTATATGTTAATTTATTCAATATAAATACTTTCATTTTATATAAAAAAATATTTATTAGTTGGGGATAACAAAAATGTTGTTCTTGTTAACTCACAAATAAAGATGATTTTTTAACGTCCGATAGTCAGAGGGATGGTCCATTTATCGACAGATACCTATGATCTAACAAAATAAACATCTTTTTCTTGTGTATCATCAGTTGCTTTATTCAATTAATATCAATGGGTAGAATAGAAGTAAGAGTCAATTCAAAGGATTCTTAAATGACATGAATGAAGAAAAAGGCAAGAAGTACTTTAAAGATTTTATTATTCTCTCTGAATTGATGATCACTCCTCAACATCCGGTAGTGAAGATATACTTTGTAGCATGATACCAACTGTTTTTTGCTTGTAATCCTTTGCCTTCAACCAATTACTTAAAAAAAAGAACACCTTTTCGTTATTCCTAGGGGTCAAAGATGGCGCTGTTGCTTTAAAAATGGTTGGCGCGTAGTAGAACTTTGCATTCATTCCCTGTCTCAACAAATGCCAACACGATGTTCTTTCATTTTTTCATTTCTTGTTATGTTTTTATTGTGTAACTTTGTTATTCATATCCTTTTTTTCGGTTATAATTGTTTTTATTATGTTATCTAAAAACGAGTATATAAATACAACAACAGATAACAATAAAATAAATAAAAATATTTTAGACAGTTGTGTATTAGAAAAACAAACATAATTGAACATTATAGAGCAAAATTACTAACTAATTTTTATCAATAATTAACAACAGAAAGTTGTAATTCATAATGTAACCTTTGGTAGAAAATGGGAGCTGTGGAGGGTTCTACATTTATCTACAATCGGGTTTGGTATCTTACATTTTGTCTCCTACTATACCCACTCCTGTGCGTATTATAATATTTTTTGTTGAATGTTTCATTCGTTTCCAAGCCTGAGGAATTGTATTATTATATATTAATTTATATTACGAGATGATATTGAAGCAGTCTATTCAAAGGATCGGACTTGATGTTCACATTCTCCTTCTCTTTTATTACAAATAATGTATAATATATGTACATTTCCTGAACATAATTTGTCAAATTTTGGGAAAGACCCCCGGATTCTATGCTATAACGTTTTTATTATTATAATTATGCTGGGGCTTTTTTTGCACGCAATTTCTCCTGGAAATATGACAAGATCAAGGAAAGTGCATAAAAATATTTCATAAGTAACAACTAAAATAAATAAGTGACCCTTCAAATATTTTCCCCTCTAAAATTGCCTAGGTATGATATTACAATATATTACCCTGTGTAATTATTAAAGGTAATTCCAAAGAGTAGAGGAACAGCATATCGGAAGCACATTGATTATGCATAGACATTCTTCGGAAGAAATATGATTTTCAACGATAATGATTTTATTTATATCATACAAAATAGAAGTGGCAATTATCAATATTGAGACGCACGCAACCTTATATTTTTGAACTTCTATCTGACAAGGATTATTGCCTGTAAATATATAAATATTATAAATTATTAATATAATTTTTTGTCAACATTTGCGTTAAGTTGTACTTTTCTCCGCAATTTATTAATTATTTGTCTGCATTTGAGTTCGATTTTGTCATTGATTATATTCATTGACATGCTTTTCAAAGCAGTCAGGAGTCGAGCAGGATATCTCCGTGCCCACATTTGCAATTCCTAAAAGACTTGCAGAACTCTTAATATAAAAATATGCTTTTGTGGTAGGTCTCATAAACTGATGAAAAATATAACTTCCTAGGTTGGTAACTCCCATGTTTTCTTTTTTTTTCCTACGCCTCATTGTCAGTGTGGTGCCCTATTTATTGTCAGATATGATAAAATAAAAAATATATAGTTCATTCAAAGGATTCGTGAATTTCATAGTTTGAGGCCCATGAAAAAAGATGTTTTAGGATAGCCATTTTTTAAAATTTATTGAAGTAAAATTTTGTCAAGGTTCACTTTTCTTACCACAACTAAACATTAAAAGGACTTTGTCACTATTATAAATGATCAAATAGTTATCTTTCAATTATATTTGTAATCTTTATACAATAAGACATAGGCTATTGTTATAAATCCTGCTATCTCATCAAACAGACCATATATTCTATTTTTAGTCCAATATGACCATAGTGACAATAAATTTTTCCAACAATACTATGTGTACTTTGGCTTAAAACCAATAGATGGTCGTCATTGTAATATGATGCTCCATGCAAATCCTTTTACATTGAAGAACTGTGTTTCATATGAATTAAAAATTGTTTGATAAGTCCCTTTTGAGTCACTTTGTTAGTCTGATCAGTGATTTTTTTTGCAAATAACATGATTTGTTTTCTTAAGCAATTTGAAATTTATTTATTGTAATAATTTTTTACAATGCAATTGCTCATAGATATTAAAATCAGAGTTAGCATTTAAAAGTCGATATATATATATATATATATATATATAATAGTTATTATCTTCGCCAATCTTCTCTAAATAACTTTAGATTTTGATAGATTTATATTTTCGTTATCAAACCTCCAAACAGAAGTTTCTTTGCTGATCAGTCTTAAAGAAAAAAGAATTATAGCAGGCACAATGTATTATTCACAATTGATTTTTGCGATAGTTAATTCAATCTCTTATAACAATAAAATGTTTGTTTTTTACTTGCTATGCACGATTTCAAAAAATAATTTAACTTGCAACTATGGATATATTATAAAACGATAATGACTTTTGAAAGCCTGTGTTAACATAAGCAACAAATAAAGGTGCAAAAAATTGTTTGTAGCCTATTTTTGAGTACAAAGATTTGTTCATATTTATCATTGCTCATTTTTTTTAAATCTAGTCTAAATTTATGGATCATAACCAATAAAAAAACTTGGCGACACACCCTCAAAAGTTTGACCCAAGCAATAATTGTCATCGATCGCTTATTTAATTATACGCACGAATCACAGCAGTTAAATATCGATAAAGTAATGATAAGCAAATATGATGAAAAATTGTAGGCCCAAGGGATTTGTCGATATTATTTTCCTTGCGGGATCATCTTCATAAAAATCAATTTTCGTTCATTTAATCGGACTCAGCAGAACTCAACCATGCACTTATTTTGTTTTTTAAAAAGCATAATTTAATAAGTAAATAATTATTAATTTGTTAATAAAAGGGATTAATAATAACATTGTTGTGAACAATGTAGAAGGCTTTAAAAAGCCATGTCACACTCCTTTCTCTTGTTTCCCTATTGTCAAAAGTCGTAGTACTCTCAATGTCCTTGAATTTAACCTTTTAATAAAGAAAGAATATTAAATAGAAGACTAATAAGTATATTGCCACTGAATTATAAACTTTGGTCTTATTTCCCTCCCTTACCATTCTTTCATGAGGAAATATCCCCAGGGAAAGATGCAGTTCAAAACTTGACTCATATGATTTATTGCTTCCTACTTGCCCATCCTTTTTTATACATATTCTTATTACATGACTTCAAGGACATGCTTAATATCAATTTAATAAATGGGACTTTTAATGCTTCAAATACATTATAATTTTGAGCTACATCCTTTGCTTGTAAGAGAGTTGTATTAAATAAACATACATCATATGAAGTTTATTTTTTTCTTTATGCCATGCTACTCATTATTTTTTGTTAGGGCCACTTGATTAAATGATAACATTCCTTATCTTTGTAGAAGGTGGGGGTTTGTGTATTTGTTTTAGTTGATTAGGGAGGATAATTCCACTCTAATTAGATTATAGTGAATAATTTTCTTGGGTGAGGATCGCATGTCATTGTGAATAATAATTTTTATTTTTGCTTTACAAAAAATGGACTCAAAATTGAGGGCCTAGGAGAAATACATAGCTTTTGGAGCGACACATCCTACGGGTTATACCTTCAGTACGTCTACGAAAGCCACATTTTAAAGATATGTAACTACTAAGTACTCAAATATTTGATTCTTAAAGCTTATGCCTTATTCCGATATGCTATCATATCGAGTACTTAACAATTATTTTTGTAATTGCAAAAAAAAATTAAAGGAGCTCCATATTGAGTGAACACAAAGCTATGCACTTGAAAGCCTTGTGAATATTTAAGCTTTAGTCATAATCTTATTTTGCTCTCTTGTTTTTAATTATATGATTACTTGTCAGTGTTATTCAATTAATTATTTTGTCTTCTTTTCAGGTCATCGTTAAAATTAAAGGATTGAAACATAAATCAACGGAACATAATGCTTCAAAATGAACTCATCTCATCACAAAGACTCCCATGCTCAGAATCGCAAGATTTTGATTCGATCCAGAGGGAGCCAACTGAGGATCAGGTGGATTTGTGTCCTCGGATTTGGTCCCGGGAGTTTGCCCAGCGCTCTCCCGAGGACCGTAGTTCCTCTTTGCATTTG
Source organism: Caligus rogercresseyi (assembly GCA_013387185.1). NCBI lineage: Eukaryota > Metazoa > Arthropoda > Copepoda > Siphonostomatoida > Caligidae > Caligus > Caligus rogercresseyi. The sequence continues at coordinate 18,345,902 of CP045891.1, forward strand.
TGGAGCAACAGGCCTGGCGGCTTTGTTTCTTTTGCTCATGTCTGCCCCTCTGCTACCCCTGCTACGTGTCTCGTAGCGTGAGGCGACGAAAAAGGCAGCAGACAAAGACTGCCCCTCCCCCAGGAAACTCAGTGTCCCCCCAGGATGAGTGTAATTTGTTTGATACCTCGGGGGACACCATGGGGAAACCATGTTTCATCGAGTAAGTCGCGCAAAAAGGACTCCGATGAGAGCATTGGCGTGAATGTTGTTTTACTTCGCTCAGAATCCAGCCCCAAGTTAGAGGTGTACCTTGCCAACAAGAGAGAAAAACTGAGGATGTTGTTGATAGTCAAATTAATAATTTTATTAAAATTACGAGGAATATTCGGAGTCAAATCGTAGGCAAAACTCCAGGAAGTCGAATGGAAATCCGCCTGTGGGTCCTCAAGGTACATTCTTTCATCACAAGAAGGGTACTGTCCGAAAATTACATTTTGAATGAAATATTTAATAAGAATCTATAACCTTGTCCCCTCATAACAGTGGACAATGGTGTTTTTGCTGTCACGATTTACCGCGCCACCGCCATTATATAACTACATAATTAAGTCTTTTGCTTGCAATGTATACCATTGATTCAGCATTATTTTGAATTTATGTTCAAAACATTGATATTAAAGCATATTACGAGATTATTTTCTATTATTTACTTATTTATAATTTATCAAAAAAAGCTTAAATTATACCAAAACCGAAACTTCAACAAACGATTGTTATCACCCAACAGTGTTAAAAATATCGGAGGCCACATTTCCATAGGCCAACATTCGAAGAATCTTCCATAATATTCAAAGGAACTGTTTTGACTGTTCTCTTGGGGGTTAACAAATAAAAAACTAGAAACTCACTTCTTTGCTCTTTAAAAATAACTTTTTATTCTAAAAAAACTGCTTTATTTTCAAAACTTGGAGAATGAAAATCTCAAAATGAAATTTAAAGTTTTTCCCGTTACATATTTAAACTTTTTTATCTTGTCTTGCAACAAATTAGTTCCAGCTAATGATATTTTAATTTTCTTGTGAAAAATGTAGACTAAATTTGTGTATATTTAATAAATGATTAAATATTTAACTTAATATAATGAATCGTTCATACAAATACAAATTTCCTTTTAAGAATAAAATATTAGCTTTTACAACAGTTTAGACTTAGATAGGATATCTAAAAGTTCACAATTACCAAGAACCTAGCAATATTTCTTCGATTAAACATAATGCCAACTGAAATGCCATGCATTCACTTTTCACAATCTAATCTAATGGAAGCACTGATGTAACATGGACGATTTGTATCAAAACCATGGCATGTTATTTAAATTATCCGATAACAAATGATTCATTAACGACTTCTACTATTACAAATTTTATCATTATTCATTATCCTTCTACATGGAATTACTTTATTTACAATCATGAATGTTATTATAGCCTTTAAATCCCCTGTTTGAGGGAATGGATTTCATTCATCTTCAAAGGCTAATATTCCATTGCTATTTGCAGATGTTGAAAGACCGGCCAAAACATTACTTATAAAACAACATTTGAGCCATGTTTGAAATGTACCTATCATATAATTTGAGGCTTTCATATCTGTAGCATATTGAGTTTTTGGACAATTAAATGATATTTTTAGGTCTAGTGAGTCAATTACTTACATCTTGTATAACTATTAGCAGTTTCATTGAAGGACATCAATCAATTCATGTTGCCTAATATTATGTACGTACAGTTGAAAATAATTAAGAATTATTTATCCTTTCACTTAAAATGCATTAAGAATGAATTAAAAGTCAATTATTTCTTGGCATCCTCAATTGTGTTCTTTACGTAAGTATACTCCATTATTTTATCTCTTTTCTCTTATTACCCTAATGATACTTACATAATACTTAGTAAATAATCTTCCAATTTGTTATGATAGTTATTATGAAATCATTATAAGGACGGAAATACCCACTCAGTTTTCAAGTTACAATTATCCCTATCAAATATTATTTGTACATTCTATTTCGAAAAGTATACTTAGTGTTTATTATGGTAGAATATCACAATATATTAATTATATAAATGAACCTCTTAATACTTAGACAAACATCAATTTATATCTTAATTAAAGGAGAACAAGATATTCTTCAAATATCAATGGACAAATTAAGTATATATTTGATATGTTTGTCGTATTTTGACTACCATACAATTCGTCTTTTTCTTCATTAACCCTTATATTGTGTTAGAAAGCTGTTTACACCTGTGGTGTTCGCGGGTCAATTTTGACCCGTGATTTGGAAATGCTTTAAAATGCTTAAAATCACCAGTTTTCTTCCAATATTGTTTTTCAAGTCATTGTTGGCTTAGTATACATTCATATAAATGGAACCAGTGTGGGAATTTCTTTAGTTGGCTCCACAGACACAGTGTTTTAAAATGTACCACTCGTGTAAAATGTATGTGTGTAAAAGTAAATGGTAATTTTTACACATTCAAACTAGAAAACGGGTCAATTTTGACCCTAACACAATAGAAGGGTTAAGGATATGTAGGCATATTAAAATTTGGTATAATGTATAACCTTTTCATGTATGTGCATTCCAAAATATGTTATGTCATCGATTGAATGTTATTTTCTATAGCCGATTCTAATACAAAAGTCGATATCATTAGTTTAAAAAGGGCGGATGCTTTTCGGCGAACAAAAAGTGCAAATATATATATATAAATGTACCTTATAGAAAGTTCTTAAATTTCTTAATAATATAATAATACTAAATACTTCCACTTGAGGCCTGTACTTCATTGTCCTTTGTAATTAATCAGCACACTCAATTTTCTTTTTACTTCATGTACAATCCTTACTTCATTAAAAAAGGGATTAAGTGAAGCTTTTAAAGACTTAATATATATGAATGGGTTCTTACATTGCGTTTGTAAAATTCACCCATACACTTTCATTGTTGTTGAACGTAAATGCGAAGGGAAACAATCTCTTATATTTTAGTTTAAGTATGTAATGAATATTATTTAAATATGAATTAATTATAAAAAAGTGAGATAATGATGATATGTCTTATAAGAGTTATGTTGCAAAAAAAAAATTATGAGTAATTCACATTTTTTAAAATTAATTATATATTACTTAGAATAACACCATTCTATTGTGTACTCTGATAACAAGCCAAATTTATAGCGACGTCTTTTTAATGAAATGGAATATCAATACAATGAACTTAGTTAATATCATTTCTATGTTTAAAATTATATATTTGATATGTCAAACATATTGATATTAATTTGAATCAATAATAGAAATTATTATGTAGGTATAAATAACTTCTTATTCTTTATACATTGATTCATTCATAAGGTTATCAGTTGAAATAAGAGAGAATATATATCAATTTAAATGGTATATTGATTATAACATGTTTATAACACATATAGTATTTATATTGTACTTTTTGCATCATTCTATTTTTAGGTTCATCATCTGAGTCAAAAAGCGCATGCTCTCCAGGTGATGGAAAATCCTGGAAGACTTTTATTCAACTCCAGAAATGGAAAACGAGCTTTCGCCGTGGGAACTCTTCCTCTTCTTCTCAAAGAGCTTCGAAAGTTCCCTCCCTGAACTTGGATCACCGCACTCTAGAGGATGATGCGAATCTTGAATCCATGAAAAGTTCCCTTACTGAGTTTTTCGACGCAAAGTCCGTCATTAGCACAGAGGACGAAATCTATATCAACTCAGGTGCTAGCACGTACCGGAACAGCAACCCTATCGTCAACAACAGCAAGAAAACCCCTCTATTAAACTGTGATTCCCTCAAGGTGTGTCCCACCAAGATATCTCAAAAGGTTCGTCACCATGTCAAGCCCCTCGGACGAAGAACTGTGGAGTGCGAAGGTATCGGCTATAAGCTCCAGGTCTCTATATTTGATGAGGGCACCATCACCATTGGTCCGGCTCGGATCTGGATCAACTGGGCTCCTGTAACATTGACGTTGCCCTTGTGATCGTGAGTAGTCATACGGAGGTTGAAAACTTGATGAACTTGAACCGGGGGCTCCTTCATTATCTGGGGATCACTGGCGAGGCTTTTACCCCTTGCTTATGGTGCATCTCCTCCCGATGAGTCTGAGGAGCAGCAGCAGCAGGAAGATGATTCCCTATCTTCTTCCTGGTGCCTGACGACTCTCTTTGGGGACGTGTATCAACTCAGCCTGAGGGAAAACGAGCTCTTTGAGAGCATTGGCTGGCTCACAGACGTCATGGGGCGCCTCTATCTCCACTCACGACTCTATCATGCTCAAAGTTCTACGGAAAGGGCATCCATGATCTCCCAGAGTGTCCAGGCGGCTGCCAACTCTCCAAGGTCAACAACCACAAACGAACGCTTCCCTTCACTAGGAAAAAGGTCAAATGGAAAATGCGGAGCCTGGTCAAGTTCTCCAAATTGGCCTCCGAAGAGGCCAGTCGCCCTCCTCCTCCTCCTGCAAACTCTCAAGCTGTCAATAAAAAATTATAATTGTTAATCATCATTCTATTTTTCTCGTCATTATGTCATTTTGTCTTTGTTTCAACTGGAATTTGTAAAAAAAACTGTTACTCATGAATACTACGGATGTAGAAAAAGTACTAAATATCAAACTTTATTAATATTTATTAAATTTTAACTTATTATTTCCACATCTCCTTTTCTATCTACATCCTTAGATTGAGTCTCCCTTTTCTCCAGTTGTCTCAGCATTGTATTATCAAATAGATATAAAGAACTCATTGTGATACGTCGTAATTCACTTCTAATCATCATCATTATTGACTATAGTCAATTCAATGTGTCTCATTTAGTCTCTATAAGAAGGGAGGGGCGGAATGGTTGTTATCCTCTGCAACGAGCCATCAACTCTTTTTCTGGCTGGGTTGACCATCAAGAGTTAAGAAATGCAACCTGGTGCAATGGTAATGTCTAAGTCTCATTCATTCAGAGGAGTGAAAGAGGTTTCATTTACAGATGCTGAGCCCCTCCATGTACATATAGTAATAGTCAGGGAGACTACTAGCCGATACATTACCAGGTTTATTAACGAACAAGAACGGTTGACAAAGGAGCCTTCTGAGCGCAGAAGGAGAACTGTGTATTAAGAGAGAGAGAGAAGTAGAAAGAGAGACAGACAGACAAGAGAAAGAGAGAGGTCTGCTCCTCGAGTAGGTCTCTTTATCCTTAGTGTGTACTTGATCATTGGAAGGATTTCTTCTCCGTGTGGTGATTGCTGTGTGTTTGGAGACTCCGGGATCGAGGCTATTCGACTTTTACCCCTTTCATCGACCTGTATCATCATGTGCTTGAACTAAGTCCTTTTCGTCCCACAAACCCACAGGATGTCTAAGGGTAAGAAGAAGCAGGCATCTGCGGAGCGTTCCTTCAGCGTTCGTCGTTTGCTGAGTCGAGGAGGCGAGGCAGCAGCGGCTTCTGTCAGATCTCGCGAGGAAGGGCCTCCACTAGAAGGCGTGAGCTCCATTACCTCTCCCAGAGCCTCCTCCACCTCTTGTTCTGTGTCGTCATCGTGTCTCTCCCGCTGTCTGATCTGCGTCTCCGAATCCGAGGCTCTCTTTGTCTTGAGTCCCTGCTCTCATGGATTCTGCCGGGCCTGCCTTAAAGGACACGTCTACAAGAGCCTACAGGAGGGAAGGAGCCCAAAGTGCCCGCAATGTGGGTACTCCCTTCGATCCCGAGAGGTCCGCCTCCTCCTGGAAGGAGACTGCCGACTCCTGGGACTCTTTGAGCGACACAAGTCTAAGCGACTCTTTTCAATCCCGCGCTTTCTGCTTCCGCATGGATCCAGGGAGGCCTCCAGCAGCAGTAGCCCGCCAGAGATCCCCCCGGAGGTGGTCGAAGAAGACGAAGACCCGGACTTGTGCTGTCTTTGTTTGTGGGAGCGTCGACCCGAGGCATTTCACCGTCTTTTGAATTGCCCACACTCCTTTTGCTTGGAGTGCTTAAAGGTCTACGCCCGAACGGAGATTCAGGAGGCACGCGTGAGCCTCAAATGCCCTAAGTGTCCTGAGGTCCTGCACCCCAACGACGTACAAGTCTTTGTGGACGGGAGGAGAAGCTGTTGTCTCTCTACGAGTCCCTGACCCTGCGGAAGGTTCTCTCTTGCGATCCGGACGTCCGGTGGTGCCCCGCGCCGGACTGTGTCTACGCCGTCATCGCATCGGGATGCGCCTCCTGCCCTAAAATACCCTGTGAGGGCTGCCCTGCATCCTTTTGCTACCACTGTAAAGCCGAATGGCACCCCAATCAGACCTGCGACGATGCAGGACGATCCTCACGTCGCTGTGTCTCCAGCAACTCCCTCTCCGACGTCAAGTCTTGTCCACGATGCTCAGTCCTCATTGTCAAAATGGACGATGGCTCCTGTAATCACATAACGTGCTCCGTCTGCGAAGCCGAATTCTGCTGGCTGTGCATGAAAGAAATATCTTCTCTTCACTATTTGAGTCCCTCGGGATGCACTTTTTGGGAAAGAAGCCCTGGTCTCGGAAGAAGAAGCTCCTTTGTCAGCTGGGGACCCTTGTGGGAGCCCCGCTTGGAATCGCACTCCTAGCATCTATTTCCATACCCGCCATGGTCATTGGGATACCTATTTGGACGGGGACGAAGCTGCATCAACACTACAGAAGGGCCAATAAGCATAAAAGAAACGGAATTATCAGCACAGGAGTCATTGCATCGGTAAGAATGGGGGTGACAAACCCCTTTAGATTGGTATTGCCATTATGATATGAAATCATTTGTACAATTGTATAGGTATGCCAATTATAAAATGTGACATTAATACTTAAAACATAATTAGTGTCTATTAAAAATAGGTAGTATTTCTTTTCGGTAGCCGTTATGCTATTCAATGAATTATTATGTAAATAGATGCTTTTTTAGGCTATATATATAACCCTTATTTTAAATGTTAATCTTTTTCGAGCAAATTGGAAATGGAAGGCGTCTTAAAAACACAACTATTTGATAAATTGAAGATTCACACGACAGATCTGATTAAATAGTCTCTAAAACTACCTTTAAATGAATGGCTATCTTCATATTTGAGAGAGTTGTATACTAGTTTTTTAACTTCTTTTGATTTTTTTAAAAAATTAAATCATTTTTTTCATGTTAAAAAGTCGATGGGTTCTTGATCAATAATTTTAATTAGTTTAGTTCACACTACAGTCCCATTTTAATTGCAAACTCTTCAACTGTTACTTTTTTCTCCAACAGATCATAATTTCTCCAGTTTTTGCTTTCTTCGCCGTGAGCATTGGCGTTCCCGTTCTACTTTTCTACGTGTATGGTGTTGTGCCCATACTCCTCTGTAGATCCGAGGAGTGTGGACTATCCTCTTCAGAGAGTGGCACTAAAATCGAATTGGACGACGAAGTGCACTACAAGCCCGTGAATGGTAAGAACTGCCATACCGCACACTTAACGATATTATAAAAAACATCCAAAGAGAAAATGTCCTAAGGAACAGTGGTCAGGATGGAAAATGAAAATAATGACAATCGAAGAAAAAAACGGTCGGTAAACATGGAAAGGCTAATAGTCTAGTGAAATACACCTAAATAAGGTCCGAACATTATAACTTAAATAAAAAAACAAAAATTAGGACTGCCTGAAAACTGTCGTGGCTAGTCCTCCAGTAACTTTGCTTGCCTCCCTCAGGCTCTGGGGAGATCTGAGTTCTGGGGAGACATTCCATACTTTAGCTGCTGCGGATGTTAATATTCGTATGTCATAATTGTTCTATCTTGACCGTTTTTTCTTGGACATATTTTTTCGACCGTTTCTTTCTGACACCATATTTGAGATGGAATATATATATACATACATTTCTGTATTCCACTCTCTTCCTAGTTCTCAATATTCAGAACCCTTCTATTGGAGAAGTGAGCCTTGGTGCAAGTCTTGGCTCTGCGTCCCACTTAGATCGTGATACGAGATGTGATGCCGACCGGGAGTCGGCCTCGAATACTGCCGTAGCTGGAACCTCCATATGTGGTTCCATTGCCTCTAGTTACTTATGTCAGCAAAGGTACAGTTCATTATAAAAAACTCTCATGCTTTTCTCTCTCTTGTTTGTTTTAGTCCTTAATAGGCTCATGCGGTTGTGTTTTGCTGGTTAATCAAACTGTAGTTTTAAGACATTCCAGTCATTCACTACTTGTATGGTTCCTTCTATTCAAGTCTCGGCAATAGTAAATACAACTATCAGAACTTTGTATGGGAAAATAAACATTATTTTAAGATAAATTTACTTTAAACTTAATTTTCGAGTGTCTGAGGTATAGATTCGCTATTGAAAAATATAACAATAATTCATAAATTTAGTTAGTCTAATATATAATAATAACCACTCAAATGGTTCGACAATTTTCCTAGAGGTCACCTACAATATCTAGATAGATATATAAGTCGAAATGATGTCCCAACTCTCCCTCCTCGCGTACCTTTTTGGTCTGGCACTGTGAGATATGCAGTGCAAAAAATATGGTGCATCAAGGAATTTGATCTGGTTGGCTATACCGACGGTTCAAGAATCAATAATCAGACAGGTGCTGGCTGGGCTTTGACGAAGGGTGACACTGTGCTCGACCAAGGAACCTTGAAGCTCGATGAAACTTACACGGTTTTCCAAGCTGAAGTGGAGGCTATTAAGAACCTTTCTAATCATCTTCATGGAGATAAATTAGGAGGGAAGAAGGTATTAATTCTTTCTGACTGCCTTTCAGCTATCAACAGTCTCGAGATGAAGCAGGGTGATCTTTTGTCAGAAGAAATTATCGGGTGTAAAAATGCCTTAAATACCTCAGTCTGTTCTATAGCGATTGGATGGATAAGAGGACACAACGACAACACTGGAAATGAATTCGCGGACGCATTGGCCAAAGACGGAGCCAGGAGAGGCACACCTATCTCTGTACCGGTATCGCTATGTCAATCCAAGAATGCCCTTCGACAAGCGTCTTTGAGGAGATGGAGAACCAAGTGGCGGGAGATGAGCTCTTGTCGGCAGTCGAAACTGTTCATCCCAGATCCGTATATGGGAAATATAATTTTCAAGTTCAAAGAGCTCAAATTTCTGTCATTGTTGGCATGATTAGCGGGCACACCGGACTCAACAGGCATCTTTTCAAGTTGGGAAAGGCCATACGCCCAACTTGTAGACTATTTAACGAGGATGACGAAACTCCACATCACCTCATCTTCGACTGCCCAGTAACAATGTAAAGAATGATGGCTCTCAAGGGAGAGATTAAAGATAGGAAGTTATCCTTGGAGGAAATTTATTTTTAAAGTATATAAATGTTTAAGTGTTTTTTAAACATATTTTAATGATAAAGATCGTAGCTCCTAGATAAGTTCACTACCGGCTGATACCGGATTAAGTTCCGGTGAGGTGGGTCCAATCTAGGAGTTAAACAAACAATATAATAATAAAAATAATTGGTTAAATTTATTATTTACCATTGTTTTCTGCGCAATGATAACTGATAAGTATTGTATTTTCCGAATACTATGACACACCTATGTATATACCGCATAGACTGTTTTTAATGTTAGAATTAATATATAATCAATTAATATATGCATTTTTATATGCTTATTATTTAGGTTGGAAGTCGGAGCAGACGTTCATTGTCGTAAAAAGTTTTCCTATTCATCTGAGAGACTGAGCAGTGGAGGAGGTGCAGTCGGAGGATCCAATGACGTTTCTTCATCCCGAGCTATTCTCTCATCCAGATTTGGGGACAGCCAATCCATGAACAGTAATGGAGGGGGAGGAGTCGGGGGAGACTCCCTCTCCATGGGCAATGCAAAGGCGAGCTGTGGGAGCAGGAAGCTCACTGAGGACCAGATTTCCCTTCGTTCCCTTCCTGCGCAAAACGCCGCCGCCAAGTGTCATGCTCCTCAAAGTATCCTCAGTGGCTGCGGAAGTAGCGGCATTGGAAAAACTTCCACCTCTCACCCCCCGCGATCTGTGAGCCCCATGAGCTCACACTCCGGTGATGAACTCCTTCAGGGAGGAGCCATGAGGAGGTCCTCCAGATATAGAAGACTTAATTTAGATAAGCAGCAACAGGTATGATGGGTTCAATTGGAAGGTGTAGTAGCAATGGGGGAAACATTCCATGAATGTCATTTTTATTATACGTTTCTATTAACTGAATTTTTGAAGACAAGATTTCATAGAAAAAAATAATAGATTTTGTATAAAATTTACCATTTGTTTATGCAAAACAAATTATTCATTTTTACAAAACAAATTATTGAATCTCTAAAAATATATATTCATGATTTATAAAATACAATTATATTATAAATTTTGAGGTCCTCAGATATAGAAGACTTGATTTAGATGATGAGCAACATATATGAAATGCCCAATAAGTTCCATCCTAACTATTTGCTTTGAAATAAATAATAATTTGCATAAAACTATAGGACATGTTGTACTGTTTGGCGGAACAACACCTGGAACAGCTTAGAATTCCTCAGTTGAGCTCAGTAGGCTCAAGACATTTCCAGAAGTCAATCAAGCAGCTTTTGAATTATCTGCTGCAACTAAGACTTTTTGAGCAGTCCTGTGTTATTTTGGTATTTATATCGAATATTTTATTTGGTTTATTAGTCTTAATATAGCTAGGTTATACATATAATATATTGTGTATGTTATACAATAATTATGTACCATCAATACAAACACCACTATAAATTGGTTCTAACAAAACTATATTACATTCTGTTCCAATAAATATTAATTATTGTCAGGCTTGTTGATCGGAGTTTTTTCTGATCGGCGATCAATAGCGATATGGCGATATTTGATCGCTGATCGAAGTATCGCAAAAGGTCCTGATCTTTATATCTTTTGATCGTAAGAAAATCACTAAAAATAGCGATCCGATCAATTTGTATTAAATAACTAAAAAATAAAAAATGTTTGTAATAAGGATTTTTGAGACAACCCCTACATTTATTAAAACTTAACTAGCTGTCACATTGACCAAATCCATTCCAACAACTAATATTTGTTTAGAAAACACAAAATACAGACTAATACTAATGGAAAAAGCCAGTTTGTGCTATCCTGATATATTTTTGTCCTAAAATATAAAGACAGGCGACTATGTAGAAGTCATTGTTTTGGAGCTCATAGGCATTTATTCTGGCATCTCCTGTCTTAAAATATGCAGACATATGTCAATTGTGGAGCAAGAGTGTTGGAGCTCATAGGCTATGAGAAACAATCATTCTGATACTTTTGTCCTAAAATATACAGAAAGGCGCCTATGGAGAAGTCGTTATTTTGGAGCTCATAGGCTATGGGAAACAATTCCATTGCCATATAAAGATGAATACTTATAAAGGTTTGACTTTGTATACATTTCAATTTTTACTTAGAATTAGTATTACATAGGTAATTTTTTGTTGATCGCAATTAAATTGATCGGATCGCTGATTGGAAAAATCACTGATCGTTATATCGCTATATCGCAAAGAATTTATGATCGCTATTTTTGATCGGATCGCTATTTTTTTGCTGATCGCTCACAATCCTGATTATTGTGTACCAAAACTCCCAAATTTATTTGTCAAAGTATTTGTGAAAGAAACAGATCATATTTTGAAAAGGATATTAATTTCTATTTATATATGTATTAATATATACTCCTTAAAGTCAGTTTGTAATAACAGAAAATATAATCCTTTATTTAAAAAAAATCAACTTCAAAAATTATCAATGCATATTTAGACAATTGCATTATTTTTATTTCAACAAATATAACATTCATTGACTTTTTATAACATAAGTATAGGTTAACTATCATATTGAAAATGTGAATATTTGTACTACAGTATTATACATTAATGGTTGTTAATCACATACATATATAAACAACTACAAGCCAATTCCTGCGAACAATTCTTTTTTAAGAGTAAAGGGAGTCCGTTACTGCATAAGTGTTATCAACTCACAATGTCGAGAGTGCAGTTAGAGTTTTCACACTCTTTTGTCAATATTGATCAACCTCAATAATTAAACATCCTATAAAGGAGTCATTTGAAAGCTCTCTAATGCTTATTCATATCCTCAATTGAACCATAAAAGCAACAAAAAAAGAAGAAGAAGTATCAAATTATTTTTCCATAAACTATCTATTTTTTTACGTGACCAACACTGTTTCCTCTATATTCATAACATTTATTAACTCTATTTGGTGATTTTATTAGGGTGGTTATATAGAGAGATCCTGGTCTATGTATTAGTTCTTCACCCTCAATCTTTTCATGTTTGAACTCTTTTAGATAAGTGAGAAATAGCAGTCTATTAAGCATGGACGACTATGGATCCGAAAGAGTCCGATTTGATGAAAATGTCAGCTTTATCAACGATGCCACAAACACAACAACAAGAACAACAGCCTTAGCGAAGGAGGAGAGTCGAGGGCTCTGAAGAGGGAACCCAGGCTAAGCCAAGGACTCTCATTCCGGCGGGAGTGTCTCCTCCAGAAGCAAAGAGGAGTGGAAGTTGGCCAACTCATTTGTCATAGTGAGGATGTTCGTAGTAATAATAATAATGATGACGATGATGATGGTGTAAATGTAACCATAGTCAAAATTTAAGTATTTATATTTCATCATTTACAATATTGTCGTTGTTATTATATATACACATATATATTCCCACTAGAATCAATCCTTCTGATGAAGTTCATTCAATTGTGTGTCAGATTTCTACTACTACTACTACTAGGTACTTCAGTCCAACGAAACTATTTTACAAAATTCAAGTACTTTTTCTATATTGAAGAGTGAGAAAGAGATGATGTAACTTGTCTTTCTTTCTTTCCTCTCAACATTTTCCTACTTTTGTATCATTAATAGTTCATTCAAATTATGATTATCCTCCTCAGTTATGCGCATTTTTACATTCACCCCCTCTAAATCACCGTGTTCATCGGAGAAACCCCAACTTCCTCGTCCCCCACTCTCTCCTCCCCTCCCCTCTATGTGTCTCCGCTGATGTGCAAATGTAGCTTCTTATATCTGTCTCCTGCATAAAATATTATATTCACTAATAATAATAATCATCATCAGAGTCATTCGTATCCATTTTTATTGATTGATGAAACTTACCTTACCTAGATGTCTAATCCGCTGCGGAGTTCCACCAATTTTTCCAATATCAACATTCTGGAAGAGTGTTTTTATATATATATACATATTGAAAACTATGAACTCAATAAAGAATTTATTATGAATATGCCATATTCTAGCCTCTGTATTATTTTGGTTTGTAAAGAAGGATATAATGTCACGGCGTACTAACGTTACTACTCTGAAAAATGTGAATCCGTGAATAACGAAAGAAACATTCCTTTTTAATACTTTATACTGGACTGTTGATGGAGATGCAATTATGATATGAGGAAGAAATGGCAGAGAATAATGCGCCAAAGAAGAATGACCCAAAACGATGAAGTTGGAATATTTGCTCCGTCATATAGCGACCAGAACTAGAACATTTATCATACTGAAATGCACTTATTTGTTGCATTATTTACTCTATTTATATGAAAGTAGTATTTGATCATATATAATCGTATTTTACTCAAACATTTGCCTACCCCATAGAGATATAGATAGCTGATTCCCTTCAGTAGCAGGGAAACATCGTTCAGCTGTATTTTGTGGTGTCCAATATAAACAAAGTAATTTGACCTACGTCATCGTTAGCTGATCATAGAGATATAATTTATCTCTATGATCAGCTTACCATGAAGTAGTAGTACGAATTACTTTGTTTATATTGGACACAAAATATAGATGAAGGGAATAAGTTCTATATCGTTTATCTCTATGGCCTACACATACATTTTGGCCATTTTATCCATGACTTGTCATTTTCCTTTCTATCTCGGGTCATTTATTCTTGTCCATTTCTTCTGGGCACCCATTTATGCATTCAATCATATAAATAATAAATTAAGAATTTCTCAATATGCTTTTATGGACGTTTCTCGCCAACTTATCAACAAACGTTTTCAGTTGCATCTCCCTTTAATAGTCCTTGTACTCAGAGTGAAGATATATTTATCTTTATATTGATGAAATAGTACTATTGTAATCGACAATAATTTATAACTAACTATATGATGAAATTAAAAAATACTGTGTTTACAAGTCACTGCTAATGTAAACATACGTTTAAATACAACTTAAAAACAACAATACACCTTAATTGTATTTTTTATAGTGTATCCTCGAATTCCGCCAGCTAACTAATGGAGTACTTGGGTTTGAAATCTTGTTCTAATTGTGGTTCTAAATCCTCTGCTGATGGTCATTGGACCTTTCCAGTTACAACTATGACGAGGATATTGGTATCAAACTTCTATATTTTATTTCGTCAATTACCATTCGTCCCTTTGTTATCTTAAGATACATTTTGTGCAGGGTAACCATGTACATGTAAAAGGGGTATCCTTAATTGATATCCTCTTGATAAAAATACTTGAGGATTGTCCTTTTAAATACATGTTTTTTTTGTGCATACATCATTTAAAGAACTTATGTTATTTACTCTTTGATGAAATTGATATGCCTTCATTATTATGCGGTTATGTGTAATATGCCATTATTCCGTTTGAGCATTTTTACCTATGATTTCCATTGCATTGAAAACCCTTGAATCAAGGCGTACATACATATGTATTGTTTTTTGCTGTTACTTTTCTCCTCAGGGGATTTCTACAATGCTTACACGCCCTCAATGCTATATATTGTGCATCTTTATTTCATAAACCAATCTTTTTATTCTGCACCCTTGAGGCTTAACTTCAGTTTCTTATATAAATACCCATAAACATAAAAAGGTTAGTGTAAGCTACACGGTAAAATGCATGATTAATGCACTTTTCCTCATTTATGGTAAATACAATACAATTTACAATACTTCTCAGGGTTTGGTCACGCAAAGTCCCCTTGATCATGTTATATCTTATAATTAATATATATAATAGAGCATAGAAAGAGACATTTACTTCTATGTACATTAGGGTGATAACTTTTTTACAACCTCATATTCCTGTGTCATCATATGATGAACTTTTATGAAAGATTAAATAATATCTATTTTTTAAGTTTATTTGATGAAAAAACCTCACGCACAATATATTTAAATAATTTAATTAAGAGCTTTTTGGCCAGTTCTTGAAGTCAAATGAAATATATTCCAGTTTAAACAAAAACTTTTAAGAATGATATTTATACTATTGTATAGCTGTATAAGGGACAAAAACAATTGGTCAATGGCAATTGGTCACATTAATGTCATTGGAAAGGACGAATCTCAGGGGGAGGTTGTCCTTGTTGCGGCAGGACTTGTCCAAGTCCTGCATAACTTTGATCGCACGCTCGCAGCATTGGTTGCTTCGGGCAATATTGATGGGCGATTCATCTCTTTTCCAGTGGGTTTCTAAGCATTTGAGACCTTTTGGTATCCATCCAGAGCAGATGATAGTTCTTCGAAATCCTCATGCGGAACAATTGGTTGCTAAACCAATGGCCGGCCCATTGGTAAGAAATAAATGAACAGATTTTACGCAGCCTGGTTCGAGTTTCAGGCATCAGAATGAATGCAAGGAGGGCTAGAATGGCACGAGAGTTCCAGCGTGCATTGCTGATGTTAGGAATCTGCTGAAAGTTAACAAAAGGGACCTCATCTTTCTCAGTGAAGTGTCGGAAGACACGAGTAAGGTGATACAGAAATTTCATGTCGTCTCTCCAACCGCCTGTTTCTTTGATCTCAGCTTTCCCATTGCTGAAAGCTGCCTTCAATTGGTCATACATGCGCACCAAGTCCTTCACAAAGAAGTACTCAATATCTGGAGATTTGGTTGAGTCATGGAGCTCATCGTCCATGACAATACGGAGGATGCGATCGAGCACATGGTGCTGACAACTGATAAACTTGGGTCTGTGGCTCCCATTCTTTTCAAACATCTGCTGCAGCCGAATGACAACACCAGACTTCTTCCCGGTGTTGACGCTTGTCGTGTCGGCAATTATCATCAAAATTGATCCCCACAAGTTGAACTCCTGCAAGACATCCTGGAGCCCTTTTGCAATGGTTGCAGCTGTACCGTCCTTCAATTGAAGCACAGTCAATTTGATTTCCTTTGCTTCATTTTTTAGGACCACTGCTTGGTGTTCAATGCCATTGATTTTTTTACCATCGAAGTGCAAGCTCCACTTCTCCTGATGAAGTGTGCTAACCAAGTGCTGCTTCACTTCAGCAGCTCTCCTGTAGAGAGCTTTGTGGATTCCTGGCTGACTTGGGGTCCGGATCTCGATGCCCTCACCTGAAAGCTGACGGCATACCTTTGCTGCTTTATGGGTCGATAGCTTTGAGCTTGTAACAAGTCGCCTTGCAACACCAGTGGGTTATACTTCCTTGTTCTTGTTGATGGTGCAGCCTCATCCTCCATAGAACTGTCTTCACTAGTGTCACATGAGTCCGTACCTGTTTCAGAAGAATCTAATGCTACTGACTGGACTCAGTTGCTGAATTGGACACATCCACATCCAATGTATTCCTTCGCTTGGATGGGTGGATGGTCTGGGCACTGGCACGTTTGCCAGTAGAATAACCGACCTGGCCTTTGCTCTGCATTTGCAGTTCGTAGAGGTTCTTATCCTCTTTGCAAAGCCATTGACCTTTCACCTTGGTCACATCGAACAGTTCATCCAATGAATCAAAGTTTTGCTTTTTCCTGCAATGGTCATACTCTTGCAGGAGCTTTTCTAGTTTTGCACGGATGGCTTGATCTGATACAGGCGGGAAGTTCAATGTCGTCCTCCATAAAGCTTTCAGTTCCACAGCAATCAGACCGACCCTCTCTTTCCGTTCTTTTGGCGATGGATTCAAGGGATTTGAAACGTCCCATCACGTGGCTTTTCAGGGGCATGCGGCTCCGGTCACTCAGGGGTTCTTCGTGGATTGCCACATTGCCTCTTCTTGATGGTGCTTGGAACTGGACCAAGTTCATTCTCCAGGTTTCCTTGTTCTTCTCTGTGGTAGAGGAACTTTTTTTAAACGGCATGCTGTTCTTTACTAAGCTATACTCCTAGGAACAGAATGTATAAATAGAAGAATTCAGAACACTGTAGACGGTCAAGCAAAGTGGTAGAATATTATAAACCTCACGTGAGGTTTGTCCCCTTTAAGCTTCCACCAGCCAGCACATCGTGTTCAACTGGTTTCGGATTATTCAATCCGGTAAATTCATTAAAGACACTTTGTAAATGTTTCCTTATCGTTATCGAATTTAGCCCTTATTTACGTTAAGGGTGAATTTTTCAAAGTGATTTGTGCGTGACCTTTTTTGTTAGTTCAATGAAATAAAGGTCATTTTAGGCAATTATAAGCAAAAGTTCATTCATTTGTGCTACAGGTAATCATTTTTGTGAAAAAAAGTCAAAAAGTTATTACCCTAAATACATATTTAATTTTTAAGTATTTACATCATTATTACATAGATATGTGTTTTATACAAATTGCGAGTATTTCAATTTTTAGATAAGTTATAATCATATATACTACACCATGAATAAATCGTATTATGTATTTGGCGGCGGACAAAGCCTATACAAGAATACTA
>CP045891.1:18363761-18438980 GCA_013387185.1 Caligus rogercresseyi
ATAACGTTTTTTTTTTTTTTTTTTGTACTTTCGTACAACATTTATTTTTGAATGTTACCAAACATCAAAAAAACCTCAATCATTACACGTACAAACATAAAATTTTACACAACCAATATTAACCAAAACAAAATCAAAATCACCAACAATTCTATTTACATATTTAAAACATTTTTTCGATAGGGGGGACTTTGTGCTTCTTAATTTATAAAGTAAAATCTGTATTTTAGTTACAATAAAATTTATTTCCGTGCTATCAGGGCCATTGTAAATAAAACAAATTCCTTTCTTGGTTAAAACATGGCCAAACTTCATATAAATTTTTTGAACAACCATATCCCATATTTCTTTTAATGTGTTACACTCAAAGAGAAAGTGCTTGCTCGTTTCATTTTTTTCTTTGCAAAAGAAACACAACGCTTCCTCACGAGTCTTGCCATAAATACTTCCAAAACACAAAGTGTTTGTTGCTATTCTGTATTTTAACCAGTATAAAGAATAGGAAAAATTTGGGTTCTCCAATAATCTTAAAACATCCTTTGGTTTAAAACTTAAATCTAGCCTATCACACTTCCTTTTAATCTGGTTTAAAAAATGGGTTTTGTCATTTCTTTTAACTAAAAAACCTCGAAGCATGGCATTGCTGCTTAAATTTATAAAATTAAAAAAGGAGTCCCTTGGGCCGCATTGTCTTTGTTTGAATTGGACCTCTCTTTTTATTTTCTCCCTCTCTAACATTTCACTCCCCGTAAAAAGTAGACTATAGTTAAAAATTTCACCCAAGAAAGTAATTTTTTTCCTAACAGAGGTATTGTCTAGAAAATTCAATCTTGGATTGTCTCTAACCGGTTCTTGCCATTCCATTACCTTCAATGCTTCTTTCGAAATCTCGAGATTGATATCTGCATTTACCTCCCAAAAGTGGCTTATTTTCCTAGACATGTCCAAAACCTTCTCAGGTCCACAACCCTCAATGTCTTCTTTTGTGACTCCGATTTTATTTTGCAAATTTTGCAAGACAATCTTACCCCACACCGTTGTATCATCCAAAATTCTTCTAAACCACCCGAACAGTATGGACTTCCAATAGTTTTTAAAGCAAACCATTCCTAATCCCCCCCACTTTTTACTAAGGGCTATTCTTCTTCTGGTAAAATTTTTATTCGGCTTGTCTTTAAAAAGAAAATGTGACTCTATTTCTAGAACTTCTAAGGTTAGATCTTCGCAATATGCAGTAGATCTAAGTAGATGGATGACTTTGGGTATTATTAAGGTATTCCAAACAATACCCTCGCGGGAAGATTCATACTAAGAAAGGATGAGAGAGTCGATGATGTATACTTAAGCTTTTCTAGGATCATTCTCTTGTTTTCTGTCCTGTCCACTTCATCTATTGAGATGAAGGATCCTAGCACCTTCAATACTGGCACTTTTTCTAAACCAATATCTTTTAGATATCCTACATTATTCCCTATAAATTTTGATTTTTCTACATTTACTTCTAGGCCCGATATTTTTTTAAAATACTCTAATATTTCAAAAACCTTATTTGCAGATTCTCTAACCTCTTCAACACTTCCTGAGAGCAGTATCGTCAAATCATCGGCAAAAGCTTCCACTTTATTTTCTTCTGTGCCAATTTTCACACCTTTTATAATTCTACTTTGATCTATTTCTACCAAAAGCCAATCCAATGCTATAATAAATAAATAAGGAGACATCGGATCCCCTTGCCTGCAGCCTCTCTTTATATAGAAAGGATCACTGTTCTTATCATAGTATGTTTGATTATTATTCAAACAAAGTTCAATCAAGTGTCTAAATTTACGACTAAAACCATGGAATTCTAGGCATTTTAATATCCAATCGTGTGACATACTATCGAACGCCTTTTTGAAGTCGACTGCCACAGCTGAGACTTCTTTATGATTACTTTTAGCATGCGATATTGAATCTTTGATACTTCTGATCACATCGTCTATCTTCCTACCTTTCAGAAATCCTTTTTGAGCTGAGTGCAGAATTGATGGAAGGATACCCCCCACTCTCTTAGCTAGTACGCCACTAAATATTTTATAACTCGTATTGAGCATCGTCAAGGGTCTTAAATTGTGAATATGTCGCGGGTCTTTGCCTGTTTTTGGTATTAAGACTAATTTACCTTTTGTGATATGGTTATCAAGATGTCCGGAAGCCATTGCTTCTTTATACACCTCTTGCAGAAGGGGGGCTAGAAGTACGCAAAATTTTCTATAAAACTCTATAGGGAAACCATCTAATCCAGGTGCAGAGTTTTTCTTTTTGTAACCCATAATATATTTTTTATTTCCCCGACCGAAACTTCTTCATCTGTAAAGACTTCTGAGTTTTGAATTAATTTTCTAGAGCTGTACTGTTCTATATCACACTTGTAAAACATGTGTTGCCAAGTTGAACACCTTTGACAGCTCCTGAAGCAACCTTTAACACACTCCCAGCATCGATGTAGCTTTTGGAAGTAGTTGACTACATTAGCACTTATCAGTTTCCGGTCATGTATTAGTTTTCCACTTTCATCAAAAACGACCCCACTCCTTCTTCCTCATACCGTTCTCCTCCTGTCTTCGCACACTTGCTAATATAGTATTTTCCTTCGGTAAGGATTTGAAGCCTGAGCGAATCTTACAACCATCAGTATAATATTCATCGATCTTCCTTATTTTCTCTTCCGCGTCCCTATCTAATCCTTCCTGCAACATACCATTGACAAGATCTTCTCTTTTTTCTCTTCTCTCCCTACTAAGCCTCACTCCCAGTTTGATATATTCCCTCCTTGAGCAGTCTAGCACCAACTTCAACGCATGAGAATATGTTTTTATTTTTCCATTCTTCAATTTCAGTAAAATCTCCCTATAATTATTTTGATTTTTTCCGACGTTGTATCATCGTCTAACAGACTCACGTTTAATTTCCAATATGTCCCAGTTGGTTTCTTTGGTGCCACAATTTCAGCAGTAATAGGACAATGATCTGATTGTTCAGGGACTAATGTCAAGTAGTTCCCTAACAATGCATACAGCCCAGGAGATACAAATAGGTAGTCTAGCCTTGATGTTTTAGCTATTTTCCCCTCACGTTTCAAAAGAAAAGTATGCTTTGGCTTTGGAGAAAATTTTGCTGCTACATCCCCTAGCCGGTATTTGGTTATAATTTCTTTCATTCTCTTTGTCGCACATATATTGTTCTTATTAGAGTATCCATATGTATCCCTTTCCTGGTTCATGACCATATTAAAGTCTCCTAGTAGGATACATTCCTCTTCACTGGAACTCAATTCTTCTTTCAATATAATTTCTAAATTATCATAGAAGGAAGGGTTGTCTTTATTCGGACCATATAGTGATATTAACTTTATATCTGTAGTATTCCAAGATACAGATACCACAGCGTAATTACCACCGTCGTCTATTTTTAGGACTTTTGGTCGAAGAAATTTTTTATGGCTAGCCAAATACCCCGAGAGGGATGTTTTCCCCCCAGCCTTACTGCGGGGACTTGAACCAAGCTATAATCAGCCTCTAAAATTGTGTTTTTAACCGAACTCACTATTCTCGTGTCACACATAGACAAAATATGGGGATCATGGTTTAAAAAATAGTTAATAACCCTACTTCGCTTTGATGATTCCAGAATTGAGTTGACATTAGCAGATAAAATTTTTAAAAGACAGGAAGCAGGTGGGGTATCTCTTTTCTTATTGTTAAAAACAGAACCATCTTTGGTGGTTAAAAATTTTTTGACGGAATTTTTCATAAAAAAAAAACATGACGGGGGACCGGGATTTGTAACAAAAAGACTAAATCTTAAATAATTAAACAAAATTCTAAAGGGATAGATCTTACCCATAATACATGTTTATATCCATACAATTATCGACTTCCTTCTCCAACTTCTCTTTCGACTTCATTGGCATGCCTCCGAGGTCGTTCATTGTTTTCTTCATTCGATACTGACTTGCTTTTTTCGCGAGATCTTTTCCCTTCTTTTTCCTCTGGACTCTCCAAACCCCTTTTCGGATTTTTTGGGGCATTTAGGGGTGTTTTTGTTCTCTTTCGTAATATCTTTTTCCAGTCTTCTCTGAGATTTGCTGATCTTAAGCTTTGGATGTTTTGTTGCTCTTCTTCGTTTTCATCACAACCCCGTACAGTTAGGATGACTAGATCATTTTCTGTTCCGGATTTGTTAGCCTCTGTACATCCTTTTGATGTCTCGCTTGTATTCGACTTGATAATGTCTACGTTTTCTTGTTGCTTATCTTCACTCCTTTCCGTCATCCCGATTGCAGATTTAATTGACATTGCCTTTTATTGATGATTCTGAGCAGTGTTTTGAAGCTGTTCATCGTATCATCCAATTTTTGCGTCGATATGTGACAATGGATGAAACATTGCTCCATCACTTCACTCCCGGTCCAATCGACAGTCAGCTGAGTGGACTGCATATATGAACCGCATCCAAAGCGAGGAAAACGCAAACAGTAGCTGGGAAGGTTATGGCTCTCTATTTTGGGTGCACACGTATAATATTCATTGACTATCTTGAAAAGGGGAAAACAATCAACAGCGATTATTATATAGCCTTGTTGGAGCGTTTGAATGATGAAATTGTTGAAAAACTGGGCCCCATTTGAAAGAAAAAAGTGTTGTTTTCACAAGACAATGCATCGTGTCACAAGTCATGAAAACAATGGCTAAATTAAATAAATGGGCTACGAATGCTTTCCCCATCCACCGTACTCTCCATCTTGCCCCCAGCGACTATTTCCTGTTTTCAGACCTGAAGCGAATGCTCGCTGGCATTAAATTTAAGGACATGATGGAGTATCGCCGAGAAGGAGCCTATTTTTCGGATAAAACGAAAGATTACTATAAGTGGAATCGAAAAACTGAAAAATCGCTATAATCGCTGTATCGCCCTCGAATGCAACTATGTTGAATAATAAAATCTATTTGTTTCAAGAAAATGTTTTCTTCTTATTTAGTCCTCGGTTTATCAGCCGATATTATATTATATATATATGCAGTTTTTTTACATCCGCTGGTGTGCATGAAAACTTATTCTACCGAAATATGTCATTTTATATGAATAATCATAAGAAGCGCTTTGTATAATAATGATAGCTTTTTGGGGAATTACATCCTTGGGCATTAGGGTTGTTCTTATTTTTCAAATGTTTGAAATGTTAGCGACTTTGAGCATTTTCTGTTTCTTGGTGATAAAAGAAGACGACATACAAAGTTTGAACAAAATCGGTCAACATAACGAGGTCGCGCAACGAGGTCAAAGTTTTAAAAATTTAGTAAAAATATAGTTAGTGTTACCTGGATAGAAGAGAAAGAGAAGGGAGGGAGTATTTTGCCTCATTTCTCTCCCTTCTTTTTTCTTTCTATCCAGGTAACACTAACAGAGTTACCAGATGGTAATCGTATATTCTCATATCAAAAGATCAATTTTGGGGAGAGTACGTATTTGCTTATATCTCTTAAAGTATAGCGATTTTTAGAACACAAACATATCAAATGAAAGCTTGGTTAACCAGCTTTAATATTTTGGTATACTAAATCATGTCAATTTAATAAGTAGAGAGTTATATGCACATTAAAAAAGCCTATCTCGCGTACAAAATGACGCATATAATGGATTATAAATGCGTCAGAGACAAAGTAAAATTTTGAGAGGATACCTTGACGCAAATCTAAGAAACACATTATTATTATTTTTTTCATAATCGATTTCTTATAGGTCAATACAGGCTCTGAATCATATGATGTAAACTCAGATTGTACTGAATTCTGAATTGATAGAATGCAACCAAGGTCATTTTTGGATTTATCATCTAAAGTTTTACTAAACTTAAAAGTACTATTTTACTCTGAAGCGAACAAGTCATCTTCTACAGGCGAGTGAAGTTAATTGATACAAAAAAGCTATGAAATAAGCTAACAATACTCACTCCCTTTCTTGCTTTGTTTTTACTGAAAACTTTGTTTTATTAAAAAACATCAAACATACGTCTGGTAGTAAATTAGATTTCCTTTAAATTAATAATTATTGAAGTCTGTAACGTCCACCATTTTGAAGAAATTTGCGGAAAACTATATTTTTACTAAATTTTTAAAACTTTGACCTCGTTGCGCGACCTCGTAATGTTGACCGATTTTGTTCAAACTTTGTATGTCGTCTTCTTTTATCACCAAGAAACAGAAAATGTTCAAAGTCGCTAACATTTCAAACATTTGAAAAATAAGAACAACCCTATTGGGCATGTGTGTTAATTAAAAGCGAAAAAACTTAATTACTCATAATAAAAAAGCTAATATAAATAATAGATATAATTGCATTTAAGATGTCTCAGGATTACTTAATAGATTTTTCCCCCCTTAGATTAAAATACAAAGATATGGAGAAAAAGGATCATGGGTTATATTATAAAAATGTAGATAGAGTAAATTCACTGCCCAATTGCAAATTTCAGTCAATTTGCTTAAGTTCTTTAAACCTTGTAAAGATTGTGGACGTATCTATAATTCAATTATTTATGCTTTTGTGGATTGTCCCGCAGTAGGAATTATTAAAAAAATCCTTATGTTAAATTTAAAAGGCTTAAGCGATCCTCAGACGTCCAAGTACACGAAAGCAAGCATCCTCTTTGGCCTAGGAGCAAATGCATCTTCACCGCGAACGAGGGCTTTAAATAGTGCCCTTCTCAACTCAAAAGCACTTATAGCGGAAAGGCTAACCCTATATACTCCTATACTACCGGCAGAACTAAGGACGATACTCATCGCGGCAGCGGCACGATACA
Organism: Caligus rogercresseyi; assembly: GCA_013387185.1. Taxonomy (NCBI): domain Eukaryota; kingdom Metazoa; phylum Arthropoda; class Copepoda; order Siphonostomatoida; family Caligidae; genus Caligus; species Caligus rogercresseyi. Next base: position 18,370,606 of record CP045891.1, read on the forward strand.
CCGCGTTGGACCTGAAAATTCCTAGTCTTCATGACGATTCGTGGACTCTGGCCTCAAAGAAGTGAAGTATTTCCCATCGTGCTCCAAAGTACATTTAAAAGTTATTAAAATAATTTTGAAGTTTTTTAAAGAAAAGCTAAACTTTAATAGTTTTTTATCCTTTTGCATTCTTCTGTGTTTTATTTTCACATTAATGTATGGAATTTTAAATCATTATATAGTTGTTTAATTGATTGTATTTTTTAAGTGATATTATTGTATTCTACATTTATATGACATTTTATTCGATATGTTCTACTCCAGAGCAAAAACTTTAAGCTACAATGTTTATTTATGTTTTTATTACACATTTGCTCTGGATTTTATGTATGTCTCTTGTTTTTTAGAATTACATAATAAATTGACTGGTTAAAAAAAAATACAATACTAGGCTTGTAAACAGATTCAATTCACTTTATTATTTTTGTCTTAAGCATTATTTATATAATTTAAATTCATTTTTAACATGTACAAAGTCAAGGAAATTCGGTACTAGCGGATACGAGCCTCATACTGAATAATTGAAGCAAAGTTACAATTTTTTTATGGTATGGAAGAAACGGTCTAGGAAAATATCATCTAGTAAAAAAATAAGTACATACGGAACAAATGATCAAAATAAATGGATATGAAGAAATGGATCAAGAAAATACAGCTTAAAAAGAAATGATTCAGGAATAAATGACAAAAATAGAAAAGGAAAATGATGACTCACGGAAAAATGGCCCAAATGCATGGGTAGGCAGTGGAATAGAAATAAGTATTGTACAAATATAAATAGGCAAATATTGGCAAAAAATATATATTTTCGCAATTATAGATCAAAGATTTCCTTGTTGTTATTATTAGACGGGACTAAGATTTACTAGGCCATTTTTTCCAGTCATCATCCTTTTCCTTTTCTTGCTGGTCCATTTTTTCTTGGCCCATTTCTTTCTAGGCCGTAGTTTTTTAAGCTATTTCTTCCTTCGTCGTATTTTCCTCGGCCATTTCGTCCTAATATCTTTCCAAACAATTTTAATAATGGTAATCCATTATTTTTCTTTTTATTTCGATCATAAATATTTTTGGACAATATTTAGATGTATCCCACTCAAATACTTACCCATCATTTAAATTAACATTTTTTATATAACATTATTTTCTTCTTCTTTTTAACCATTTCTATAGGTCAATTTTTACTTGGCCCTCTTTTTGCTCAATCGTTTTTTTCCAGGCTTGTGTACGGAGAGCAAAATTGAACAGCGTTCAGCTGAACGCACGTTCAATGAACGGAACGCAACTTTTTTTGAACGCTGAACGTTGAACGCAAAAAAAAGAGTTTTGCGTTCAGCGTTCAATTTTTCCAAACATTTCTTGGACTTTTTTTGGAGATTCTTTTCTAAAAAAACGTCATCACTTTTTCTGGAGATTCTTTTCTAAAAAAACGTCGTCACTTTTTTAAATATTTGAACGCTGAACGCAAAAAAAGCTGAACGCTCACAAGCCTATTTTTTCCTAATATAAGATTTTATACCTATAAAATGTCCTTAGTGATTATACCTCTCCCACTTCTATAACGAGTAATAAGCATCAGTTTTTTGTTTACTTTTTTGATATTTTCACTCTAAAAGTTTTGAAACCTTCGTTTACGAATATTAATATTCATTGTACATTATATATATAGTGCTACTTTATTTGTCATTTTGCCATACAGCTTGATTATTGAAAAATTACTTACCAAGAGCAATTAATACGATATAAATTTATTATTTCTGTATAATCTGACCCGAATATTTTAAACTGATCCGGCTCTTAGTCCTCTTAGTAGAGCTTTTTCAACTTGAAATTAAAAAGAATATACTTAATTACTTTTTTGAGGGTAGGGTGCTTTTAACGTAACACTCATTTATTTTATTTGTGTTTTTTATTTCGTAAGATTTATATATATATATATATTTAAATAAATAACTTAATCATAAAAAATATTAGTTATTGATTTTTTACATCTCTATTTTGATATTATAAATATAGTTTAAAATAAATTTTAAAGTTATGCAACACATAAAAAGGCTAAAACGGAATAAATTTAATATAATATAGAACCATTAATTAATTAAACACAGTGTGTATCATATTCACACTAATAAATTTCATTTACAGACAAACTATGTAAAAATGTCCTTATCAAGTAATTGTTATAAAAAACTTTCTATAAATTAATACTTTATTTATACTTTTATAACATTGACTCTAAAATATTTACAGTATCTATTTCAAAAATTCTTCTAATTGTTATTTATGTATCTCATTCAAAACTCAGTGGTTTCAATGGAATCAATTTGTAGGACCTTTTTTCTTTTAGCATTTCTTCCGGATACTCATATAGAAGAAACAACTTCCCTTTGTAAACAAACACTGCAGTTCAAAGACTGCTTTGTGCTTCCTAATCTTCATATACTCACACACTTAATCTTGTAATTTACTCCTCCTGTGTGAAGGAAGGCAGTTAGGCTTAGCCTCTCCTCGACAATACATTTATATGATCAGCAGCTCCGCTTTTTTACTTACTTACCAAAGAGTTCAGCTATGAACTGAGTTCCACGATGTCCTATTCAGATGTTTGTGCTGTGTGCATGGATGTTCCGAGTGCGGAGGTCCGTTGTTTCGGGGACCCCTGTCTTCACGTCTACTGCTTCCAGTGCCTTCTGGAGTGGGCTCAGGTTAAGAAGGAATGCCCACAGTGCAAGACCTTTCTCTGGGCCATCATCTACGACGTAGAATCCGACAGTGACTTCAAGTACCTACAACTCACCACGTCTCGCGCTCACTGGAACAACTCCCGCGTTCCTCTGTCCTTTAACACGTCTTAAGAAAACATGAACTGTTTTGAACTCTCTTGATTATTATTATTATTATCCTCGATTTAGAACTCTTCTCATAACTTACACATAGTATACTTGATTACATATAATTACAACTAATACGTATTAAATCAGTATTTAAAAATAAATAAAATATCCCTTTGACTAATAAACACATCTTTTCGTATATCTAATATAGAGATAAATAATATATAGAGAGCTTATTCCCTTCATCTGTATTCTGTGTGTCCACTATAAACAATGTAATTTATATTACGTCATCGTAAGCTGATCATAGAGATATAATCTATCTCTATGATCAGCTTACGATGACGTAGTATAAATTATTTTGTTTATAGTGGACACACAGAATACAGCTGAACGACGATGTTTCTCAGGTATTGAAGGGAATAAGCTCTCTATATCATCTTTATGATTCCCGGACATTCCCCCCCCCCCGGACAATTCCCCCCTGGACAATTCCCACCCGGCGAATTCCCCCCTTGACATTCCCCCCCAGACAATTCCCCCCTTGGCAATACCCAACCGGCAAATCCCCCCTGGACAGTTATCCTATTTAAAAAATAATGGAAATATATCATAAAGTCTAACTTATACTAATTTGGAAAAAATCGTTGTCAATAACTCTAATTTGAGTGATAGATTTCTAACCAAAGATAAGGCACATCAAAAGGAATATTTTCTTTGTTTCAAAATGCACAGTATTTAGTCAATGATTTTGGATATTTTCTTGACGTTGAATTCCCATCTATATGTAAAAACATTTTTAACTAAAAGCAACCTTTACATGAATATACTTTTTGAACAATAATAAATTGTATCATTAAAAAAAATACACCTTCCCTAGTACCTAAATTCCAACCCTGGTAAATCACCTCCATATATGCATTACTTTACGTATATTTAGTAGTACTTATATGTACATACATAATAGAAATAAAATTTTGGTTTATCATTTTTTATGAAAGCTGTGTTTTTACATATTTTTTAAATTTTATTTTCTATATATTTTCTGAAGTACACACATAGAGATAATTCAAAAACCATATAAAACCATATTTCTAAATGTTTTCAAAATGCAATATTCTGAGCAATAGCTCATAAATAATCTACAATTTCACGATTCTCATAATCTTTCAAAATGGTCAAAATTCGTTGATTACAATCGCGATATTGTCTTCTTTGAAGAGGTGGAGGATGACCTGCAAGCTGTTGAATGATGTCGATACGAAAAATCTACCGCCGGTTCGATATTCGGTATATACCGAATACCGATCGGTATCGTTATTCGGTAGATTTTATTATATATTGACAGTATCGATCGATATTCGGTTCGGTAGATTAGAAAGAGAGATAAATTTATTTATGTATCTGCTTTTACTTCTTCATATGCATTTAATATCGGACAGTTTATAACAAAGGACAATTAAATACATCATTAGTTATATTATAAATTATAATTTATTAGAGATTATTTGAAATTTAATACATACTAATCTTATATAAATTATATATGTACTTGGATTTTGTAGGAAATATAAGGCTCTAGATCTTATTGTCCGATATTAAATGCACTTTCAGGTACTCAAGTATTCAATACATAGCATAAGCTTACATTGAATGTATCTTATGTATCTGCTCTATAATACTATAAGTTGTAATTGTTTATTTATTTTCACAGTTCAAGTTCTTCACACAAGGGAGCGCTTGGGCAAAGCAACAGTTGAACGATGTTTCTCTGCTATTGAAGGGAATAAGCTCTCTATATCTTTATGTCTCTATGTGAATGCTACAAAAGTTATGCGTTCAAATATATCGTACTGATTGTCAATCGGTACGATATTCGATATTTTCTACCGAAAATCGTATAATCGGTTCGATACTTGAAATCTACCGTCGGTAGTCGCAGCTCTAATATATACATATATATTTACACAATATGACTCTTAAACAAGCTTGACAAAAACTTAACCGACAGGAAGCGCGTTAGCTCAGAGGCGTTCAACTCTCAACGTTGAGAGCAGAAGTATCCTTCGAACTGAAAACCAACTTGTCCCATAATAATCGAACAAATGCTCATAGGTGAAATGGCAGTTTGTGAGGTCTGTTCAAAGGGGGATGGGAATGTATTGTTTTTATATAAATATTCTCAATTTATATACTTTACATCAAATTCAGGGGTTTTTATATCGACTTTGTAGATTGTTATGTATTTTGTGTATGAAAATAAATATTATTTTGCCAAACCTGATAATTTATTTATTTAAAATAAAATATTTTATTTCATTTGAAATTCCAAATACAAAACAATTGAAATCTAAAAATAAGTGTGCTCACTAAAATCTTTTTGTTTTATTTTAAACTTTGGCGGAAGGATATATTTGTGTGGAATACATCATGGAAGAGAAAACAGAATATCCATATCCATTCAAACTATTCGTAATACTCGTACATTGTCTTGATAAGCAAAGATAAGTTATCATAAGCCATTGAGACAAATGGAGCCTTTGTTTACTTTAAGGCGGCTTAAAGCTGGTGAATAAGAGGCTTATAAAATAGTTTCAAAAAGTATTTTTGGGCACCAAAAAATTAAGCTGAGGGACATATTGTAAGAAAATAATATTATCCCCTGCTAATGACTAGATTCTTTACATTCTTGTTCTTCATTTATTGTTATCAGTTCTCAACAAATGCACAAGTAATTGTGTAAAATACATATATAGATATTATAAACTAAAATTAGTAGAATGACAGAAGAACAAAACTAAAAATATAATATATAGGCAATCATAACATTTTCTTAAAGAAACAAATAATCAGTTTTATGGTTACAATATCAATTCATAGAATCCTTTAAAACATGGATATATTCCACAATTAAAACTAGAGGCATATATACACTCAGAGAGTGCAAACCTCCGCCGTCACGGGGTCCTTATGAGCCTTCCGAGGCGTATTTTTCACGACTGGGCGGCGTAGAGGGACGGGGAGGGTTCCCCTCGACGGAAATTTTGAGAGGAAGACGCTCCCGGCACCCGATTTCACAGCACAGCGACATCTATTGGCAGAGTAGGCTAACTTGAAATATTTATTAGTATTTAGCTCATTTTGCATCTTAATTCTGCACTCAGAGATGCTAAAATTTAATCACTTGTTTCTTTTGGCATTTCCAACAACTCCACAAAGTGTCATCCGAATCCGTTCCGTAGTTTTTGAGTTATCCTGCTGACAAACAAACCAACAAACTAACAAACCAACAAACCAACGCCAGTGAAACCAATACCTCCTTGGGCGGAGGTAATTAAGGAGTAACATAACCACTATAAATGTTTTAAAACTTTGTTAATAGTTTTGGTATGAAAATATTTGATTTGTTCCGAAGCTAGGGTTCAGTTGTCTCCAGAAGTATCTGGAGTGCGATTCGAAAAAGCTGCGTATCTTGTAACGCCTGCTAAAATTATACCACGTAGTTTTGTTGGCAGAAAAAGTTACTTTTTTGCAATCAATGCTTTTGAATTCGATTTAGGAACTAGATTACTTTAATTTGAAAATATAAGCTCTTTTTGCTGTACATTCTGTTTGGCAGGCTTACTATCAAAATATTATGTCTTTAAGCTCAAGTCTAAAGAGAAAAGGGATATGAAGACAAAAAGCCGTCATATCTGACAGAATAATCAACCACATAGTTTTTTCCCTTTCCTATTTTTGTATTTACACTGAATCTATTTGAAATCATAGATTTCTTTCTATTCATAATATAGAAAATTATATATATCAGCCGTTCTTGCGCCATTTTCCGGATTTTCCAAGGGTAAAAGCGCGCGAAGAATGTTGATTCTCTTTTTTGCCTGTTCTTATTGGACAAAGTTGAAGTTGTACAATGCTAGGTCAAGGACAATCAGGATGAATGCATTGTAAGGTGGATCGACCTACAAAGTGAAAAAGAATATACACAGATAAGCATTTTGTGGACGAAGAAAGATTATCATACAAAGAAAAATAGGTTAAAGTACACTTCTTTTGTGTAAAGAAAAATGGAATAAGCATTTCCCTGTTTGGTGGGAAATTAACTAATTTAGATAGGATTGGTCAAAGGAGCAATAATAATTGGGAAGAAAACATTTGTTCGTGAACAGTTTCGCTGATTAGAGTTTTAATAATATAGATGGTGATAAAGATGCTGAGCACCAAGCAGAACTTATAGTAGTTTTATCATGATGTCGTGGATTTTAAATTTTCTTGCACAAAAATCATGATTTTCTTCACATATTGAATGTCAGTAAGTTGTAAATACACATGGAGCCAAGGCTCAACTTTACTTCCTTATTAAGTTAGCGACAATCTCTATTTCATAAGGTGCCACTCTTGCTTCTGTTTAAGACAAAATATGACCCGCGGTAATAAACATGGAAGACAATGAAGGATCAAAGTTCAAACCTAAGCTGCATTTTTCTCAGTCAAAAGGCTCTTTCAAAAGGCAACGATATGCTTGCCCGAGGTGCGTTCTAAAATAAATATATCTTTTTGTTGCTGTAATATTCTGCGTAGTCGATCCATGTCTTTTAGTAATCAGCATGCTCTTTTCAAATAAATGATTTGATTATCACATTAATAGCGGACGCTACCTGGTGTTGTGCGAGATTTGTCTGTAATGTCCAAGTTGATCTAAATTTCCCTTGGCATTTCAAACTTTTCCATAAAAAAGCTGATCAATATATAACTTGTTGTTTCGGAGAGGACCGTTTCAACAGATTAACGATTTTTATGGGTAATTAACAACACTCGCATATTTGGGCGCCTACGGCGCCTATATGTTCATATTACATAAGTTTCTTAAAATTTGTATCATGGATTTTGTGGAGATGAAATAGGTTTTCTAAATGTCAAATGAGTTACAATAATTTTCTGTTTTGTACAAACATTTCTTATAAAAAGTTTGACTTTGTACAAAGAATATGTTTTAAGTCACATGAGATGCTTTTTTCTTTTTCTTTTTTACTCTCTTTACCTTGAAAAGTAGGTAGTAAAATCAGCAAAGGTGATTTTTCTGGTTCATTTCTGGTTCTATCACTTTGCAAATAGTTTTATTAGGTCCACCTTGACCCAAGGATTCCATAGTTACCTTCAAAGTTCAAATCTGACCATAAATGTGGGAGGAGATAGCGTGCGGACATACAGACGGACGGACAGAGATTGGTGAATTATTATATAGATCCACTCACAAATATTTCTTAACGCCCCAAAAACCTCCACATGCCGACGCGTCATTATCAAGAAATCGTTTTTTCCGCATAAAATAATCATGGAGAAACGAATTTTCCAGGAAGGACCAAAGGGTTCAAAACACACATTAAAACCTTGAAGTCATCGATAGAAAAGTTTGTCCAAATCTTACTTGACAATTTTAGGAAATCGCAAAAAACGTTTTACGGGAAAAAATAAACATGGAGATAATAAATTCTCAGGAAGGTCTTACCACCATAAAAAACTTTCCCTGAGTCCTCAAAATCATTTACCTAAAATTTTGCAAAGATATAATGAATCGTTTTGAGGAGTCAAGGAAAACGAATAGATGAATAAACAAAATTCTTATTTTATTTATATGACAATTGAACGCCTTTGATAATCGTAATCGCTCTTATTCCATGTATTCGAATACATCACCCAAAAATATTTTTTTAACAAAGAGTTCTGCCTCATAAGACGTCTATCCTATATATTCATATGCAGCCGAATATTGTTTCAGGATTTTAAACTATTTTTTTAAAGAAATAAATTTTTGTTTTGTATATTTTGGAATTTTAAAATAGTTTTTATGTCTATCTTGAATATATATATTTGTATTCAAGTTATTACATATAAATATATGACACTCGTAATTTATTTATACATTTTTTCTTGCTCATTGACCATATATTTGCAATATCAAGAAGTTTACTATAAATGAATTATATCACCTCATCTACAATTGTCCTCTCACACGACAGAAGATGAGACAACTCGAGGGAAATATCGGGGAACGAAGATTGTCTCTGGAGGATTAAATTTTTAGAACATTTAAATGTTTATGCACTTTTAATAATATTTTTATTAATAAAGACGATAGCTACTAGATAGGTCACTACCGGCTGATACCGGATTAGGTTCCGGTGAGGTGGGTCTATTCTAGGAGCTAAACAAACAAACAAATGAATTATAAAATAAATACAATTTCTTCGAAATATGAAACAATCTTTACTTGAAAACACTATAGAAATTTTAATTATGTACAATAGAACTTCAAATTTGTCATTTTTGTTGGATAGTTAAAAAAATTTCAACAAGTATCTCTCATGTTTTAAAATTAATTACAAACTATTCTATTTTTTCAAAATTGAAAAACAAAATCGGTAATATGCCAGACATTTGTATTTTATACATGATGAATGGATTATCATAGCGTCGTATTTAGTATGTGGTGAAAAACAGAGAAAGTCCTATCACCGATTCTGGATTCAAATCGATATTTAAGAATCTCTACTTTAATATCTTAAGACTGTTTTCGCCTAGATCGAAGAGGAACTACCTGGCTGGCACTGACTTGTGTGGGTATACAAAACTGATGACAGCCATCAAGAAATGAGCGAATCGCTTGAAAAAGAGTACGTAGTAATACGACTATGCGGAAAAAAATCATAATCAAACCACCTTATTTATGAATATGCTGTCTTATTTTTTTCAACACACCTCATACAAATTTACGCTTAAGCAAAGAAACTTCATATCTTATTTACTTTCCTCCCTGGATATAATCAGTTGAATAAACATAGATATGAGCTCTCTAAGCAGAACGTACGTTTATGAATATGCCTAGCGTCTGTTGCTGAGTGTCACCTTCGGAATACAAACTGGTGTAGAATGATGCTGCTGTTTTCAAGAGTCATCCAAGGTATTTAAAGTATTCTTTTAATGACGTCAATCTTAAGATATCGGGGAACTCATTTAAATGGGAAGTCAATGCTTAATCTAAAAACTGAACTCCGTTGATTTTTAATAACTACAATGTTAAATTATCTATTAATAGTTGCTTTTGAGTCCATCGTATACACATGTTTCAAATTAAAATTGTAGAAGTAAAATCTAGTAAAAGTTGCCATTGAGTGAGGAATCATGTAGCCCTCCTGGTGTATCACCTTTCACATTAACATTGGTTAATATGAAAAGCATATCGGGTGTTTTATTCTCACAATTTATTCGATCCCTTTAATTTTGTCATCGTTTCTGCTATTATAATGAACAATGTAATATCTCTGTCTTTGATAGCTCAGTGGATTTGTGGCTAGATAAATAATTTCATTATGAGTCTATTTAGACTTCGATATATATATATATATATATATATATATATATATATATATATATATATATAGAGAGAGAGAGAGAGACTTGTTGACGTTCGCGAAAAATTGTCGTTCGCAAAAATTTATCGTTCGTCGTTGATTTTAAATTGAATCGTTCGTCGTTCATCTTTCGTTTGCCGTTCGCCATTCTGAAAAATTGACTTTTTTTAGAAAGAAAATTTCTGAAAAAAAGTGATGACGTTTTTTTTTAGAAAGAAATTTCTGAAAAAAGTGATGACGTTTTTTTATAGGAAATTTGTACCATGAAAATCAACAATCTTTTTTTTGGCGCCAAAAACAAACGACGAACGATAAGGAATTTTCCATATCGTTCGTCAAAAACTTTGTCGTTCGTCGTTCATCGTTCGCGAACGACAACAAATGAACGATTAATCAACAAGTCTGATATATATATATATATATATAAAGGTAAAAAAAGAGTGCCAAAGACCCACCTAGTTTTCAAATCAAGAAGATAAAGTGCATTCATATAAAAACTGGAGCAATTGCTAAATAATAAACAATGAATAAACATTATGGTTCAAACTTAAAGCCTAACGTAGGAATTTCATCTCAACAGAACACAAAAGTCTAAATGGTAACATTTAAAACAATTAAAATGATAAATTATATGATTTACACAAATCTACACAATAATAAAAATTTGGAAAAAAAGTTCTAGAACTTTGTTCCAGATTTTGTGTTGGTTTAATGGAGGTTATTTCTCCGTGTAATCGATTTTCGAGCCTTTGACATGAGGATCTATATTCCGAGTGTAAGCAGCTAGTAACCCTTCATAATATAGATTTAGTTCCTTAACTTCTAGAAATCATGAATAAAAATTGAGCTGTCCCCCCCCCCCTATAACAAGACCAACAGGGATATTTCCTCTGCTTAAACGGAGCATTGACTTCTTTTCTATTTAATCTTACAACAAAGTAATATCATTACGTCCTTTGAAAATATTGGAAACCTTTATTTATTTTGTTTTATGTTTTTTAATTTGAAGGAATGACATGCTTTTTATACATAAACAAAATAACAAAAATATGAAAAAATATATTTTGGTACTCAGCAGTGTTGGTCGAATATTACTTTGAAAGTAGTACCTATGTTGTATACTACTTTTTACTGCGTAGTAATATTTAAAAAACATTAGTTATTACTTCTCGAAAGTAATATACTACTTTATATTAGATATTACTTTTTTGAGCATTCCGAAACAATAGTAAGTAAGGCAATTCAAACAGGATTTGTAAAATCCTCACCAAACCTAGTTTGCATTTTATGTCCACTGGGGACGTCACATAATATATTCACAGTTCATTAATTTTGATCAAAATGCCTGTCGAATTTTTTTTCACGAAAGTAATATGTAACTAGGATATTACATATTAGGTATTACTTGAAAGTAATATCTAATATGTTTTCTCTCTAGTTAGTCGCAGTAATATAACTAAGTAATATATTACTCGCACGCGTGTTAGGGAACAACACTGGTGCTCAGTACTTATTATACTCAGGTATTATTCACTCTTTTAATCAATGATTATTCCATGCATTACATAAAATATTATTTGAGAATATAAATATAACCCTATTTTTGTTCTAAGCTTATGTAATTATATTTAGTAAATACTGTGAAAGCCTTAGGCTTTATAAGAATTTCAATATTTCTAATTAATTCCCTACATGAAAAACGAATGACTTTTTCTTAATTAAATGACAAATACATGCTTTCAACGTATATATGTATATAAAAATAAGGAGAACCTCAAAAATCTTTTATGAGTTAGATATCTGTGTAGATTCTTAGGGTTTTTTATGGAGGAACGGCAAGATAGATTTGTTTTAGGGTATGAATTTGATGTGTCATCCTCTCAACTTTTTCTTGACACAAGAAAATTGTCAAGGAGACTGCATTTATTTGCACGACCTAAAAACAGATGCTTATGATATTTAAACGTAAAATACAATATATATATATATATATAATAGGGTTGTTCTCATTTTTCAAATGTTTGAAATGTTAGCAACATTGTGGATTTTCTGTTTCTTGGTGATAAAAGAAGACGACATACAAAGTTTGAACAAAATCGGTCAACATTACGAGGTCGCGCAACGAGGTCAAAGTTTTAAAAATTTAGTAAAAATATAGTTTTCCGCAAATTTCTTCAAAATGGTGGACGTTACAGACTTTAATAATTATTATTAATTTAAAGGAAATCTAATTTACTACCAGACGTATGTTTGATGTTTTTTAATAAAACAAAGTTTACAGTAAAAACAAAGAAAAAATGGAGTGTGTATTGTTAGCATATTTCATAGCTTTTTTGTATCAATTAACTTCACTCGCCTGTAGAAGATGATTTGTTCGCTTCAGAGTAAAATAGTACTTTTAAGCTTAGTAAACCTTTGGATGATAAATCCAAAAATGACCTTGGTTGCATTCTATCAATTCAGAATTCAGTACAATCTGAGTTTACATCATATGATTCAGAGCCTGTATTGACCTATAAGAAATCGATTATGAAAAAATAAATAATAATGTGTTTCTTAGATTTGCGTCAAGGTATCCTCTCAAAATTTTACTTTGTCTCTGACGCATTTATAATCCATTATATGCATCATTTTGTACGCGAGATAGGCTTTTTTAATGTACATATAACTCTCTACTTATTAAATTGACATGATTTAGTATACCAAATATTAAAGCTGGTTAACCAAGCTTTCATTTGATATGTTTGGTGTTCTAAAAATCGCTATACTTTAAGAGATATAAGCAAATACATTTTTGCACGTACTCTCCCCCAAAAATTGATCTTTTGATATGAGAATATACGATTACCATTTGGTAACTGCTGTTAGTGTTACCTGGATAGATAGAAAAAAGAAGGGAGAGAAGTGAGGCAAAATTCTCTCTCCCTTCTCTTTCTCTTTCTATCCAGGTAACACTAACAAAGACGTATTTTGGTGTGCTGTCAAAAAAACATCTGGAATTGTATAAAGAAATTATTGTTGAAATTATTTTACTTCCTTCTGTAAGGCCAAGACTCTCCAACTTAATGTAATGAACGACCTTCGACATAAACCGAGCATGGTGTAGGGAGTTTTATGTAAAGTTGTTTTGAATTCGGATACATATAAAATGCTCATAGGTTGCCAATAATCTTTGCATTTTATTTTCAATCAGTATTTTTTTCAAAGCTTTTAATATTTCAAAATATTTTTGTTTGCTTGTTTCTGTATGTTCTTTTTCATCCATGTACAATAAAAATCTCTGTATTTTGTTATGCTACTTATAAAAACATTTGGAAGTGTATCTTCTGGAAAATTTTCTCGATTGATCTTTTTGCATTCAATATTTTTGTGAGACTGAATTAAACTATTCACATTATATCTACATATAATGATCTTATTTATTAGTTGCATAACCAACTTTTTATTATTTTTGTAGTAAATAAAAATGAGCAATAATATTTTACGTGCTACATGCTAGGTTATTTTACTCATCTTAAAAACCAATATAAAGTTAGTAAAATTATAATAAAAAAACTTATTCCATGAGGAAATAAATAATATTGTAAAGTATAAATAGCGATTTTATTTCTGCAAATGAACAATATTTCATAACAATAAACACAATATTTTCTATCAAAACGTCTATATCCTCTTGATCATTATGAAAATTGCACAAAACGTGCATTATGACAAGGCAATTATTTTGCCATCAAATAACAAAATTGCTAAGATAACTTTTAGGGCAAATATTAGCAAAAAACAAAAAATGCCTATTTTGGGCCAAAAGAGGCCTACTGAACGGGCCAAAAACAATAGAAATATTTATTTGCTTGATTGCTCCAAAACTTTTATTGAAAGATGAGACTTCAAGCAACCCTTAGGAAAAGAAATTAACTCGATATCACTAAAACTCAGACAGCACAAGCCACTTGAAAATTGCCATTTTTGACCCCAAAAACGGCCTTTTTGAAACTTTGAGTGGCTTGTGCAGTCCAAAAATGGCCTTTGAAGGCTGAAACTTTCTCAATCTCATTTTTTCATCACTACGCAGCAGAAAAGTGCTTGGAGCAAAAAATCAGAGCGATTGACCTGAAAACGGGACAGGCTAGTGTACACAGATAGGGGAGGTTTTAAACTATCTTCAATATATTTTTAACGAGTTTTTAGGATTACAATTGCGGCGTACAAGCTTTGTTTTCTTTTATACCGATCTGCACAGGAAGAAGTTAATTTTATCATGGCAAAGACCCAGTTCTTTATATACAAATTGCGAACTGAAAGAATCCCCATACCCCAAATTAAAAAAAAATAGTCGATAGAACAATAAAAAACTATTGACATAATTGCTGTCCTTTGTATATTGTATCTTTACTTAATGGTTTTTTTATTAATACAAATTTATATTTTCACAATATCTTAGGAGCCCCCCTACAAATATCCCCCCTACAGTTTATAATGTTAATGTTTTAGTTAAAATTTAATATAAAGTTTGATTTTTTGAAAGTTTTGTAGGTAATGTCTTGTCGTAGATATAAATGAGAATAAAATTGTTGTACTGGTGTACAACCCCCCCCCAAAAAAACAATTATTTATGTCACCTAATTACGCATTAACGTCTCACTTATTTATTTTGTGCATCCTTGGGCGGCACATATAGTTTTGTTTTTATACAAATATTACCTTAATAATACTCAAGTTTTCCATATATATTTTAATCTGTACTGACGTTAATAAAGACTAAATTAAAGTTACTTACAGCATTTTTTTCATAAATATATATTTGGACATTACTATACAGTGTTTAAATCCCTAAATAGGCATACCATTTTTCTAAATGCCACATCATATTTTCACATAAAAGTATGTGAAATATGTTCATTAATAATCAAAATAACAATGACCTCTAAATGATGCTGAACGTGAGAATAAAAGTTATATCCGAAGCAAAGTTAAGATTGCTTTCGAGCTGATGAATCATGATTATATGACAAGAGCAGACCATTATCCTAGTTTTTTTACAACCTTTTATTACATAAACATGAATACTGCCAAAAAAAATCCCTTACTGACATATGAGCAGGCCCATTATATTTGCGTATCATAAAATATACAATTTTGTTTATTTAGCGAAATATAAAAGATAGGAGCTTAGAAATCGTAGATAAATATATTTATTGGTAAACTGGGATTCAATACTGAAAATGATGATGGTCCGTTGTCAATATCGGACATACTTAAGGGCTCCAATTTTATTAGGATAAAAATTGCTGACACCATATTCACTAAAAAATGATGCCCAGAGAATTATATGTTTATATTTGCATTTGGCAGGATTTTTATGGACTTATATTATTGTCTTCATAAGCAAAATAAAAATAGAAGTGAGGGGGGGGGGGGGAGGGGATTATATATTTTTACATTCTTCCTTCCATAGATTACACATTAGGATACAAATAATTATATTAAAATAACTGCAATAATGTGGTCTCAAATATTTTCGGAGTATGCTCAACAAACTAAATAATATTATCTTAAAATCCTCACACTCAAAACTATTTGAAATAATTAACAATTACAAACTAGCAGAAAAAAAAAAAATTTTGCCCCTTAAGAAGGGAAACATTTTCTTTGTTTATTAAATGAAAAGTTGAATGTAAAGAATTTTGTATAAAAGTAGTTTTACAAGAAGGACCCACAATGTAAATGAAATTCCTTTAATAAAAGTCTTTTTAGACTAAAAAAGAAAGACAATGAAATGACTTGAATTCGTGCATGCAGCAGCAACAACAAGGATTTTTATTTTTCTTAAGGAAAAAGGCTTTGTTTATCTTTTTGAGTTGATGCAAATGTTTTTTAAGGCCATTCCAAATAATATCATTATATTATGAAGTTGTGTTCTTAGGCTTAGTAGAAGTAATATAATAGTATTTAGATGGATTTATTTGAGATTATATAATAAAAAGTATAATTTTCTTTGTTCTAGAGGTCATTAATTATTTGTTTTGCTTGTATTTAAAAAATGTTTTTTATGTGTTTCGATCCAAGAATATCGATCAAGAGCTAACTTACCAGTTTAGACTTTCACTAGCCACTTATTGCGTTGCGTCAATCTTGTCTTTTTACAGTTTTAAAAGAATATTTATCCATTATTCTATAGACTTGTCTTTTACTTTTATATATCAATCCATCATCATCTTTTAACTATCTGGTACTAAGAAAAAGACGTTCATAACGCGTACATAAACCTATTACCTACCACCAAATATAATGAAAGCAAGAGGGAGTTTAATAAATACATTATAATATCACTTAAGAGTAACATAACTTTTTTCTTTCTACAAATGTAAAATTAAAATAAAGTATAAGGATTAAAATTTGAATGGATTTTTGAGAATTTTTTTGAATATTTTTTATTATATAATAAATATAGGTAAAATTAACGAATAGTTACCTCCGCCGAAGGAGGTATTGTTTTCACTGGCGTTGGTTTGTTGGTTGGTTGGTTTGTTTGTCAGCAGGATAACTCAAAAAGTACAGAACGGATTCAGATGAAACTTTGTGGAGTTGTTGGAAATGCCAAAAGAAACAAGTGATTAAATTTTGGCATCTCTGAGTGCAGAATTAAGATGCAAAATGAGCTAAATACTAATAAATATTTCAAGTTAGCCTACTCTGCCAATAGATGTCGCTGTGCTGTAAAATCGGGTGCCACCTCCAGTCAACCGGTCAAAAGTCGTAATAATATCGAAATATATTTAAAAATGATGATAAAGTTAAAAAGGGTTTTTATTACATGTTACTTAAAAAAGCATAATAATCGTTTTGTTTTTACTAACCGAAAAAAAATGCATTTTAATTTCTTATAATCTTACATAAGTAGCAAAAGATCCCATCAACCATTCTGTTTACATACGGAGGCCCGTCATCATGGTTGACTTAGCTTTCAATGGACATGCCTTATCTCCATACATACAATGTGTATATATTTGCATTTGCATATACATAAATAAGCTTTATAAATTTTGCTTGAATTCATCCATGATGGTGAAATATTAGAATATAAAGTGCGCATTACAATTTTCCCTGCCATCAATTTTGCATTTTTTTACATGACTTCCAGTTAAAAGAGGAATTAGTGTGGCAGTTTTGTAAAGGAAAAACTTTGCTTTAATATACTATCTGGATATATCATTTTAATAGTTTCCGTCGTCATGCCTATAGATGAGGTGGAAAAGGAAAAACAAAGTTGTAGATGGAGGAGTCTTGTAGCCATAAAGACCTTGACAACATGTATGACGTCACTCATGATATAATTAATATAAAACATAAAAACATCAGTATAGCTATATATATTTATCTAGCTGGAATTCAGTATTTTACAACAGGAAACGACAGGGTACCCAGCCCTGCTCCCGGCTGGGTACAGTACAGTACTCCCTGGTACAGTTGATACTCGTTGCGTGTGAAGAAAGCTACTTGCAAAAAAAGAAGTAAACAGTGTCTCCCATTCTTTGTCGAGACACTGTGATAAAAGAAAAAAAAACCCATCTAAATGAGGGACCAATAGTCTGCTATGTAAAAAGTTAATAAACCTACCGCTACCAACTGAGAGAAGTGATGGAATCGGGTAGTATTATTCAGTAGTCTTATCAAATAAAAATATATTCATCAGTAGAAGAAATCCAACTCCTGGGAACTAATTTATCGAAATACCGAACATCAATCTGAAGCTGCAGCTTTGTGTATTTCAAAGCAAATGATTCCTCATGAACATGGACTCGTGTACTCGATATCCGTCTAGTTTGTCTCTGATATTATCACAAAGACAACAAATATATATATTATATAAAAAGGGTGAAAATTGACACTCTGAAGTTTTCTTAAACTGAGCTATCATTCTACCTCGAAAGTCGGTACTTTTAAATTAATTACATGATTTCAATACATTGTACTCGTATTCCATAACTTATTTTGTTTGAAATTATGGGCCCTTTTTGTGTATGTGTTTTAGCAGTAATTATACTTAAAAAAACTAAGTATATGTACTTGTATGTAAGTGCGTGAAAAAGCCATTATTACTTTTTCAAAAATACTCTTTTTTGCGAATATTATGACTTCTATTAAGTGAAAATACATTTTCCTAAAACAATTATGCAAATTGTATCCTTATACATGTTGAGTTATTTCGAGTTAAAGAATTATTATGTAAAAATCCTGTATTATATTTTAAAATATATAAAACGAAATAACATCAAGTAAAATCCCTTGAAAATATATCAAATACTAGAGGCATATATACACTCAGAGAGTGCAAACCTCCGCCGTCACGGGGTCCTTATGAGCCTTCCGAGGCGGATTTTCAGGACTGGGGCGGCGTAGAGGGACGGGGAAGGGTTCCCCTCGACGGAAGTTCCGAGAGGAAGACGCTCCCAGCACCCGATTTTACAGCACAGCGACATCTATTGGCAGAGTAGGCTAACTTGAAATATTTATTATTATTTAACTCGTTTTGCATCTTAATTCTGCACTCAGAGATGCCAAAATTTAATCACTTGTTTCTTTTGGCATTTCCAACAACTCCACAAAGTTTCATCCAAATCCGTTCCGTACTTTTTGAGTTATCCTGCTGACAAACAAACCAACCAACCAACAAACCAACGTCAGTGAAAACTAGAGGCATATATACACTCAGAGAGTGTGTACCTCCGCCGATCCCCAAAACATTCCCATTCAAACATTCTCCCTTTCACACGCCCGATTTTCTATCTCTAATCATTGTTTCCTCTCTGTTAGCTCATTTTGCATATTAAAAAAGAACTCAGAGACGGGAAGAGGAAGAAGTTTAAGCTACGTCACTGGGTTAACATAGTCCTGAGCTGATATATGAACAATAATACGTCAATGAATATTTTTTTAGCGTTTGTTCTTTCCTTCTCCCTGAATAGAGACCCCATTTCATTTAGTATTTTGCTCATTTTGCATATTAAAAAAGCACTTAGAGATGCCAAAATTTAATCACTTGTTCCTTTTGGCATTTCCAACAACTCCACA
Organism: Caligus rogercresseyi; assembly: GCA_013387185.1. Classification (NCBI taxonomy): domain Eukaryota; kingdom Metazoa; phylum Arthropoda; class Copepoda; order Siphonostomatoida; family Caligidae; genus Caligus; species Caligus rogercresseyi. The sequence continues at coordinate 18,389,960 of CP045891.1, forward strand.
AAGTTTCATTCGAATCCGTTCAGTACTTTTTTGAGTTATCCTGCTGACAAACAAACCAACAAACGCCAGTGAAAACAATACCTCCTTCGGCGGAGGTAATAATTGAAAGGCAACATGTTTTTAATCAAGTTTGCTGACAAAAGCAAATATGGATGAATGCATTTTTTGCTTTTATAAAAAGCTAATGATTGTACTTTATACAAGCGAAGAAAGTTAATGCTATTTGGTGAATGTGCTGACTAGTATTAGGGTATATATATATATATATGTATTCTTATATTGCTTACAAAAAACACCTTACTAAATTTGAATATAATTAAGCATTGTAATCATTAAAACGCATTTTTTGATACAAATGAATGATTTCCCATTCAAACTCTGTTCACCGATATTATGGCGTGCAATACAAAACTTGTGTTGCTCTCAGATTAGACCCTTTTATAGAAACCTAACCCGGCATCAGACGGTAGATAATCCATCTAGTAGATATATACAAAAATAGATGCTTCTAAAATTTAAACTCTTCTCCTTGCTTTCCTTTAATAAAAGTAAAGACTAAGTGTTAATAAACTATGTTATATAAAAACGATCTCTTGCAAAGAATGCCTTATTATATCAAATCTATCATATCATGACTTTTGCCGTTACACAAAATTATTGAAAATATATCAGGAATGGCCTTTATTTAAAATGATGTTAATACAGATAATATAAAAGATGAATCAAAAAGTTTTAAAAACCCATATGAACAACCATCGTTTTAAAATAATGAGAGCTTTGCCGCAATTTAATCTCAATAGTATTTTTGAATAACAAATTAGGTTTGTTTAGTGGAGTGAAACAAACAAAAAATTAATACCTAAAAAGATAATAAGAATTAATGAACCATCAACAAGCTCCAAAATTTTAATAAAAATTCAGCTTTATGTAAAAAATCTTTCACCCTCAGGAGACAAGACTCTATCGATGAAGATATAATACATTCTAAACTATTTTGTTATACTCTCAATCGAATACTTTGCAATTGAATAAAATCATTATAGAATATAAAATATAAGTGATTAAATGCTTATTGCTGTAAATAAACAATGAAAATGTGCAAACTGCTACATGGAATTAGCAGAGCCGTGAGTAAGATGGGGACTTCTTTCTGGCGCTCTTGAAGTGAGTAGGAAAATGTTTCGGAAAGAATGGAGACTTTATTTTTATATAATAACGTGACAAAAACAACTTTTTGTTTTGTGAGTGTTTTTTTCCTTCTTACATGTACCCCGTCACAAAAGTATGTACATGTTGAAAAGACTCTTGACGCAAAAAAATATCAAGGAAGGGCTTTTTTTCAATATATACAAATAAATCAAAGTCAATGCGTCAATAACAAAGACAATTTCCATTATGCACCACGCTCTCAGATAAAAAAGAAATAGTATGAATGGAATTTTACCATTTTTTAAAATACGATTACTTAAAAAAATAATATGAAAGTTTTGTTTTTAGTGTATTTTATGTTTTTATTTGGTTTATATGTTTTGGAATTGCGTAGTAGATACTGTTCTTTTGATAGTTTATGTTAAAAAAGAAAAAAGTCTATTTATTTTCATATTCACATCTACTTAAAAATCGAGGATATGTACCTACGTTTGCCGGTGGCATGGGGAAATCTATTATTAAAGCCTAACTAATCAGTGTAGTCACCATCTTGTTTCTCTATGGAAGACTGATATGGAGTATTCTGGATCCGACGAAGGGTGCATTATGCTTGACATTGCTTCAGTGAGAATAATATGGAATCACTTGAATTTTAAGCATGCAAACCGGAACAGTTTTAAATGTGATCTCGAATCTCATGGACGAGCAATGTCACTGGATCTTCGGAACTCTAATAGTATTGATTTAGAAGCAAACAATAACACAGCAATTATACTCGAATCTCTAAAAAATCATATGTTGTGAAGTCTGGAATGATTCGAAAGGCCAATCCATGGTGGAATAACCATTTAAATGAGAGCAAAGAAGAAAAGTGAATTAGCTCGAACGCAAAAAAGGTTTGCTAAATACAGAATTGAAAAGCAACCCCACAAAACTATTTTAATAAGGACCAGTTAAATGTAATCAAAGAATGGTAAGCCGTTTAGAAGGGCCTTAGGATCTTTCTAGACTAATGAAGACTCATACTAACTGCACAAATATCCCTATTGGATTTTGGGAGACCTTGATAATCCTAAGGAAAGTCTATAGTTGCTGTTATCCACTTAATCTAATAGTTCAACAGTCATTGACATAGAAAATCCCCCAAACATTAGTTGTACGGATTCATTCTGTTCTATGGATCATTTTGACATAATAATGTTCAAAATGGATATAACAAACTATGATCTCGTTGAATATATGTACAGATGGTTCTTAAATAAATTGACAGAGAGTTACATGATGGACATTAACAAAGCAAGACATTATAATGGACGAACGGTTCCTAAAGCTTGATGAAACGAAAACATTATACCAAGCAATCCGAAATCTTGTTACAAATATGGCAACTGCTAAAACAATGGCAGAAAAATACTAATTCTTTCAGATAGTCTCTCCACTATAAATAATTTGGATTTAAGACCAGGCACAACAATAAGTAAAGACATCATCAACCGTAAAATCGCTCTTGAAGAACCTCAATGCAATATCTGGGATCGATAAAGGGCTACAACGATAGTATGGGCAACGAGTTTGCAGATGCCCTGGCGAAGAAAGAAGCTTTAAAAGGATTGCCTGTCACTGTCCAAATATCGATGTGTCAATGCAAGGGTGTCCTACGTGAGAGTACATGAATGTCTGTGAAAAGGATTGGCGAAACTGACTTGCCGGCACTATAGACTATTTATTGGAGAGCCAATTTGAGGGGAATAAAATTTATTAATTCAAAAGACATCAAATTATGAATATTTTGGCCATTGTCTAATTTGGCTTCAGACTCGTATTCAGCAATTTAAAATAACCTTATAAACATTAGTGAATAAATTGATTGCACAATATTTTCTTGAGTACATTCAATTGTTGACAGTTCTATCAATATCAAAAAACCAAATGGGCATGTAAATACGTTGACCGCATATTTCTAGCCGGTACAAGGTATTTTGGTAATATATTTGTGAGCTCATATAAGAATAAATTCATTTAATGATCCAAATACGATACAGAAAAAAAATAATTGTGCGGGTTATTTAGACATATTCCCTTTTTGTTTTGAAATATATTTAAGTATAGAAGACAAAAAGTCCTAAAAAATAGGAATAAAGTCCTTTATATGAATAAACGAAAAAATCAATGGGCTTTGGACAAAAATATTTTTATTACATCTGTCATAAAAACCAGCCCCGTGCCTTTGGTCCCTAGATTGTCAATTCAGTTTTATGAAGCGTCTGAATCCCATATTAAGCTTGGTTACTTTACCTTGTTTGGGATTTATGACTTAGAATGTGCAACTGCACCTATTGAGGAAAAAAGCTTAGGAACTTTTACCATGAAAATAAACTCTTTAACTTTTTTAGCATGCAAAGATTCATAACTTTTTATGAGCACCAAAGTTTACTTTATGGTCACTAACATACGGGGTTTTGATTAAAATAGAGGACACTTAAGTGAAAAAGTAATGACGGCCCTACAGAGACTATCATTTCAGAAGAAATTTATTGAATAAAATATGTTACAAATATCTTTAAAAAAATAATCGATATACCCTCCTTCCCAAATTGTTCCAGTCGAGGTATTAACTTGAGGCAGATGTTCTTGGCAGGCATAGAGACGCGACCTTATTGACGGAACGTTTCAGGGTCGATATATTTTGGCTGTTTCTATGTGCAGTTACATGGACGAAATAATATTCCAAAAGGATTCCAATGTAGGCTCTGGGAGGCCACATATCCTTTGCCCAAGAATCAGATTCTTCGACCACGTAAGCTTGAGCGGCTTTGGAGGCATGTGTAATGCATATGGACGATTACTAACAAACATTTTGATCCAAGGAATGGATTTTTGACGTATCACATTGATGTAATCCACGGAAAGAAGACGGAGTCCCGCAGGGATCCAAATTTGGGATACGATATCATCTGTGAATGGAACTAGACCAAGCATCATCAGAAAAGTTACTCTTGTGTATCTTCAAAGACATCAACGTGATCTATATGACGATTAATGGTGGGATCAACCATGGACGTCTTCTCGTCTGAGAAGAAAATAATGCCGCCTCCGTTCGACTTTATGGAACTCAAAAGGTTTTTGAACCTTGTCAGTCTAATTTCACGCTGTTTTTGAGTCCATAATGGTTTCTCTATGAGTTCAAAAGCTATTTCAAATGTCATTGAAATGAAATGGTATTTTATTCATAGACAATAACTCTTAGATATGTCACTACCGGCTGATATCGGATAAAGTTCCGGTGAGGCGGGTCTATTATAGGAGCTAAACATGACAAATAAACAAAGTTAAAAGCTTTTTACAGCTATTTTTTTACTTCTTTGGTCACGATGTTCTTGTGAGACCCAAATCTTTAGCCAGAGCGGACATTGACTTGATGGGGTTGCTTTTGAAGTGGGGGTTGATGATGGTTGATTCTAAAATTTTCAACCAGCCACTCCCATATTTCTGTTTGATGCCCCATGATCCATTTTTTTCAAACTGTATACAAAGCTCCTGGAACATTTGAGATGATTAGCAACGATTGTCTTGGTCCAACTCGCGTCGAGAAGTGTACATGCAGATACACTTTTGGTTTCCATTATGTTGTTATAAGAGTCTTACAATAAAGTTTTGTAAACAAAAAAGTAGAAAAAACATTTAAAACAGACATGATATTCTAAAAAATTCTAATCAACGATCTTAATTTAGAGATATAGTATTCCTCTATTTTAATCATTCCTCGGTAAATATTTTTATGTTATAGCATTTAGTATTCTACATACACCTTGCAGCATACAAAATATTGCCGTAGGCGAGAATATAGCCAATGAAATTAAATAATCGATTCGCCACCATTCTCAACAATTTGACTTGTTCTATGCAATAATCTGGCACATTTTGAAGAAGTTATTGATTCATAAGGGAAGCAAAATTTAGCTCATACAATAATTAATGCCGGCGAACCTTTGTTTGCGCTGTGTGCTTAGTGAATGGGCTCTTGAACGTATGCCGTTTGGTGTGCTTCGAAATACAAATGATCGATTTGTATTTTTTTAAACACTGCCAGCCAACAAGTTACCGTAACGGCGAACATGGTAACTTACTTTTTGGTACCTCACAAGTGGTCTCCAAGATAATTTATTCCAACAAGACGATGCCATTTGCCACAAAATGCGAGTAACAATGGATTTATTGACACATCATTTTGACGAACAATTAGTTTCATGCTTTATCCCGTTGAATTGGCCACCAAGATCGAGTGATATCATACCTAAGGACATTTCATTGTGTACTACGTGAAGTCAGAAGACTACGTATGTGGATAAACCAGTGACAATTGCAGCATTAGAAGCAATTATTGAGCTTAGTTATTACTAAGTTTCCAATGCAATGCTTGAACGCGTCATCAAAAATTGATTCCAAGGAATTAATATTTTTAGGGTTTTTTGTGGCCTGCATATGAAAGGCATTATTTTCAATAAATAATCGTAAGAATAGTTTTGTTCTGTTTATAATAGGTATAGTTTCGACAATAAACTTATATTTTATGTGCTTTCTTTCTACAATCCAAAAGCTGCTCATTTTGAATCTTCTTTTATATTTTAAGAAAAAGTATGTAAATTTCATTAATTAGGAAAAAAGATAATAAATATCACTTATAGAAATAAAATCTACCTAATTTCATTAAAACAAGGCTAGCTAGATAAGCTACATCATACCATTTTCAGTTATTCTTATTTAGCAAAAGAATATAGCTTTTTGAAGTTCATATTAAAATATTTCAAGTTATGAACTAATGTTAAGCATTTGTGATGCCACAAATTATTGTTTGTTTTTATCACAGAAAGTTTTTATTGGCTTGGTCTTCTTTTTTTGTTTTGAAAAAAGTATTTAACTCAGACGCATAATAACAATATTATGATTAGTATTACATAAAAATGCCACCATATGTTAATCCTTCTATTTATTAACTTTTTTGATGAAATTACATATTTTATGGAGTTTATCAAATAAACAAAGTTAAAGCTTTTTACAGCTATTTTTTTTACTTCTTTGGTCACGATGTTCTTGTGAGACCCAAATCTTAAGCCAGAGCGGACATTGACTTGATGGGTTGCTTTTGAAGTGGGGGTTGATGATGGTTGATTCTAAAATTTTCAACCAGCCACTCCCATATTTCTGTTTGATGCCCCATGATCCATTTTTTCAAACTGTATACAAAGCTCCTGGAACATTTGAGATGATTAGCAACGATTGCCTTGGTCCAACTCGCGTCGAGAAGTGTACATGTAGATACACTTTTGGTTTCCATTATGTTGTTATAAGAGTCTTACAATAAAGTTTTGTAAACAAAAAAGTAGAAAAAACATTTAAAACAGACATGATATTCTAAAAAAATTCTAATCAACGATCTTAATTTAGAGATATAGTATTCCTCTATTTTAATCATTCCTCGGTATATATTTTTATGTTATAGCATTTAGTATTCTACATACACCTTGCAGCATACAAAATATTGCCGTAGGCAATAAGGAGAATAATGTATCCTATTGACTCCTGTCATTGGTCCCTGGAGATTTAGAGCGTGAATATTTTTTTGTGGACCTCTTAAGTTTATAAGAAATCTAAATGATAATTGACTGGTATTTTTTATTGTCGATAAAAGTCAGAACTCTGATTTGACAACATCTCAGTATCCATAATGGCAGAACCCCAGAAATAATCTTGTAGTAAAAGTTAATGCGGAAACGAATGGAAACTAACAGTACCCCATCCCCTCATCAACTAGGGTCCATCCTAACATGATAAAGGATCATGATCTTCTGAACCAATCCCCAATCCAGGTATTATTAGTGAAATAAATCATCTGATTGGAGATTAGTGGTTCATCCAATTATTTGCTACATTTCCCCTAGGATGTTATTCTGTAACTATTCTATCACTGAGAATATATTTTTAGCGATAAAATATATTTTTGACAGCCTTTGTATATCGTCCAATATAAAAACCTGTTAAAAATTTACATTGTATTATTAGCATAGATAAGGCAAATTAATATTTTATTAAATCTCAAAACATTTTATTACCTCCGCCGAAGGAGGTATTGTTTTCACTGGCGTTGGTTGTTTATCAGCAGGAGAACTCAAAAAGTACGGAACGGATTTGGATGAAACTTGGGAGTTGTTGGAAACGCCAAAGTAACAAGTGATTAAATTTTGGCATCTCTGAGTGCAGAATTAAGATGCAAAACGAGCTAAATACTAATAAATATTTCAAGTTAGCCTACTCTGCCAATAGATGTCGCTGTGCTATAAAATCGGGTGCCGGGAGCGTCTTCCTCTCGGAATTTCCGTCGAGGGAACCCTCCTCCGTCCCTCTACGCCGCCCCAGTCGTGAAAAATCCGCCTCGGAAGGCTCATAAGGATCCCGTGACGGCGGAGGTTTGCACTCTCTGATTGTATATATGCCTCTCGTTATTATTGTGATTAGTATGGATTTTTCTCTTGAAAGAGTAGCCCTTAGGGGTTTCCCTATTATAATAAGTGCAGACATTACATATAAGTGTCCCTGTCTAAGGAGTGAAATGGTTTGCAATTGACAATTACATTTTTGTCTTTTCCTCCGCAAAAACATGTGTCAGGTCTTTTGAACAACTACGTCAAATTGAATTACGAAGGATGATTTTTCTGACATATTAAGAATATTCAATTACCATCCACTGTTACGATTGCCTGATCAATATATTTTTTTGTTATTCCTATGAATTATGTATTTTAAAGGATTTTAGCCGGTGCTATTTTATTAGTAAAGAGACAAGTTTTAATTTAATAATACAAATTTCACATCATCGTCATAAAAAGAAACTTAAATTCAATTGTAACTAATAATGAATAAATCAAATTAACAGTAGTTTAAAGAGTGTGCAAAATACAGGCCAGATATTTGATTTATTTAACCCTACGGAAACGTTTTCTTAACTAAACGATAGGCGAATCATAGATACTTTCTTCTTGTATAAGGACTGGCTTTTAATTAAGCAAAAACAAAAAAAACTAATTTGCAGTAATTTTTTTAATAAAAATTCTTGAAAGTACTTAATCATCTTTTATTTTTAATATGACAATTAAGTTATTCATCAAATTACTACATACAAATGTTTAATGTGATATTATTATATAAAAAATGGTCCAGTAGAATGTTACAAAAATAAAAAGTTTATTTTGAATTAACATAGTCCATGTGTGGGATGTTTATTGTACAAGTCTACCTGGAACTCTGATGTGCATACATTACGTATATTATATATATACACACATATATATACATATATGTGTATTAATATAATAATAATAATAGCATTATTACTTTTTATTTGTGATCCCGTATTGATTGATGGAAGTAACATGATATGTGATGGAATTAGAAGAAGCAGTCTTAGGCATCAACTTCTTTTCTCATCATAATGACCTGAAAATAATAATGATATTGCCCATTCATGATTTTCCTTCTCGTATTAAAATATCAGGTGGATAGTATGATATCTCTCTCTTCGACATTCATTAATACTGCTCTCTCTCTTTATATATATATATATATATAATATCTCTGCAGTGACCACACTCTCTTTTTCTTATGTTTTTCTTTATTATCTTCATTGATGATGACGAGTAAAATGAACGATCGTGCTTCTCCATAAAGTTTCTATTTTATTGATCGTAGCTTTTTAACTTAAGTACATATAGTTTAGTGTACTTTTTTCATTTATTTTAACTTAGATGATTGGACCGTATAAGAGTTTTTGTATTATATGTTATTTTGCTTCTTGTGTTATTCATTAAAATGGAAAATTTTAAGAATGTCCATGAATAAAGTTGTGGAACTAGGAAGGATAAAATATATATAATTTATTCTATTTATAGTATTCTTATATATATTTAAGAAATCATATCAATCGTATCCTTATATGAAAGATTTCTTTTTTATTATTTATTCAACATTTCATATTTATGATATGTACAACAGAATACATAAAAACCTAAGATATTGTAAAAAACCACATAGGTAAATATTTTAATTAACAATTTTATTTTAAGGGTTGAACTAAAAGCACTATTTTCAATCAATAAAATACAATAAAAAAATTAATTGACATGTATACTGAAATATATTCACATAAGTTTTGAGCCTTACTTACAATTCTTAAAAATCACATAAGCAAATATTTTAATTTACAATTTTATCATAGGGGTTGAACTAAAAGCACTATTATCAATGAATAAAGTACAATAAAATCAATTGACATGTGTAATAAATATATATTACATAAATTTTGAGCTTTAAAATGACATTACTTGCAATTCTTCAAATTCTTTATTATTGTAGATAATGTCTTCCGGTGGATGGATGCAAGAGAAGGGAAGTATTTACGAGGCCACTGTCCATGAGTCAACCAAAAGGGAGGGGGGGGGTTCAGGTCCAGGGAAGCATATTTTGCCGCTACCGATAGGAGTACTGGCCTAATATCCGACGATTGCCAAGGGTCTCCCGAAGTAATTTGCTTCGCAATTAGAGCTTTGGAGTTCAAGATTGCAAAGTTTATCGCCTTTTCTGGTGGGGTGGTCCCTTTTCTGCCAAGTCCAAATAAGAGAACCGCTTTCCCTGTATTTGGCCGAGCTCTTTTTTCCAAACCCTTTTATGTTCAGACATACAAACTCAGTAGGAATTTGTACTGTTGACATTCCACAAAGGCATGGAGGGTCGTATTGAAGATCTTACCACAATCTTTGCAGCTTTGCAGAAATTTAAAACAGTCACTCGATATCTGAAGTTGGCCGGTGAATTTCTTGTGATCATGTTTATTGGTGAGGGAGCGAGGTATAATTTTTTTGTTTTCTTCAAGACATATGGAGTCATTTCGAGGTAATTATGAAGAAATTGAGCTATGCCAATGCAATGCCATCAGTTTAAAATAGAGTTTCTTAACGGATTTCATCCTCCAAATAACAGATTAAAACGGTACCTGATCTAATAATGTTTAGTAGTTTAATTATTACAACACATAGTTTGTTATAAGGATGATACTATTGGGCCACTAAGAATATGGAAGCAGGAATCAAATGGTTGGGGATAGAGAAAAGGTTGTTCTCTTAAACTCATGGGTAAACTTGATTTTTTCACTTCATAACAGTGTTTTCTTTCTTTTTCTAGGTCTTAGAGTCATATTAGTATGGGGAGCTCTTTTATTCAATTGATAAGTGGAATAGTATGAGTCCATTCAAAGGATTCGTATATGACATGGATGTAGGCCATGAAGAAGTTTATTTTAAGAATGGATTTCATCTCTTTGAATTGATGTTCCTTCCTCAAAAGCCAGTAATGAAGTGATACTCTGTAGCTCAACATGAACTGTTTTTTAATTATTATTATCTCTCCTTTCATTTTAACGAATCACGTTTCAAAAAGTACCATGTTTTTATATATCTACAAATAAGAACCATCCTATCAACATTAACATAAAAATGGTTGTCCATGAGTCGGTTTTTCGAATAAAGATAGTAGTAATGCAAACATAACTTCATCGGAAAGTCGACCAATGTCGTATAACGGAGCTGTGGGGTCCGACCTAAAGAAATATTACTTTAAGCTCATCTTACAGGAACAGGAAATGACCTAAATGAATGGAAAACTTCTACTTATGTGCTCAAAGATTTGGTAATCTGCGAGCAGGCTATGAGCACAATGCTAGAGACTTTTAGCAGGGTGAACTCCACCAGAGTTAGAAATGCGACGATAGCACGAGGCAGTCTACGAAAGCGTGAAAAATGTCATTATATAAACGCCCACAATTATTACAAGGTACAAAAAACTTTATTAATTGTCCTGAAATTTGTAATTGAGCTGTATATATGATCCATCGGTTATCCCCTGAGTGGAATGAAGAATTCTTTTCTCCCATGAAGGAGACAGATAAAGGATATTAATAAAACTATGTGTTATTGACTTTGCACATTCAAATTTATTTTTAGGAATATTCAATTTAAAAACCAAGGCTTAGCAGGACAAAATAATTAACAGCACGAGAGAGAGAAAATGGAACCTAGCTAACATTTAAAACGGAGTCGACATTTATATCATGAATGGTAAAAATCTTATGATTGAGAGAAAATCTCTCCATAATCCTAAGATTACCATATCTCTGGAGAAATGGTTTATTATTTTTATTTTGGTATACAATATGAATAGTTTTATCAGAATATAATTTGGACTCTGACTTCCAAACCAATCTCTGAAGTGAAGATAAAAACGAGAAAAATCTTCCAACTCTGGGTTAGTTAAGAGTGATCCCATCTGTATCCAATTAAAAAATTCTGAGGACGTATAATAAAAGCTCCATTTTCTGTTATGATAAACACCCATGTCAGCCACTACTTTGCGATAATATTTTGGTAAAATATTCCTTAGGATGCCACTTTGGACCAGCTTGTCAGGAAAAACACAAAATCTGTAAAATTATAAATTATGTACAGTCGCGATAATAAAACGGACCGAAAGAAAAGCACTGCCATTCTTTACAGAAGCCGAGGATTCCATTAATGCATTTATAAGTCATGGAAATCCAAAGCTAAGCTGGGTCATCAGTGGGTGAAAGTAATCACTTGATAAAAAAATAAAACCTTTCCTATAATATTAATATATTCTACTCAATGAGACTTAAATTTATCAAAAATCATTTCTGATGAAGTGTTTGCTTCTCCAAATGAGGAAACCCTCAAAATTTATTCTTAAAGCCTAAAAAAGTGCTGTGGAAATATCCTAAACGATTAAGTCGTCCAAGAAAGTAGACAAAATATCGGGCTAAGTAAAGGCGCTCTTGATAACGGATTTTTCAGTCTTCACAAAACTGTTTAAAACCCCATTAGATTGAAAAAAATTGTTACATTAGGTCGTACAAGATCGCAATCACTTTTTAAAAAAGACATACGCGATTCAATTAATGTTCAAGGTAGCGAATTCTAATCTGAAGAGAAAAGAGGATGTCGAACAATAAAAAAATAAATATTGACTTTGTCTGACAATAGTTTCCAACGAATTTTAATAAAATAAAGGCATATCAAAAGTGTTAACACTATATCTTAGGGGTGGTAAGGATAGACATATTAGACACGCCCTCATGAAGCATCTTAATATCTTTTAAACCTTGTATCTTATGTCTCCAAGATATCAACACTGAATTTTATTTCACCTGTAGCTATAGTTACAGGCTTTGTCTTTCGAATTTATTTTTTCACTTCCTAACTGGTTCAGAGAGGAGAGGACTAATAACTTTGGTTACCAAACACTTAGCTAAGCCATTGTTTGCAAGGAAATACAGTAAAGATGGTGATTGGTGTTAGATCACTAAAACTACTATTGGTTTCACACTCTCAGTTGTCAATGCATATGATTCCAATGCTCTAATCTGCATCATTTTTTCCGAACCATCAATGAGGAATAACAAGGCCAAGACATTTGGTTGCATAATCTTTTTCACAAGTCATATCTACCCTCTTCAAAACATCTAAGAAAATACTGGAGGTGGATTTTGTTAGTGAGAATAGATTTTATCTATATGTTATCTATAAATCGTTGATGGGCAATAATCATTGGAGCCGTCGCCCGATACTGAGCCCCGCAAATTAAGATTTCGAATACAACATATGATGATAAATAATGGCCTTGCAGTATATGATTCGTACTATCGCATTCAATTCAATTTTTAAAATCGGCTAAGAAATTTTTAATCTTGTAACATCGTTTTTTTAAACAAACAAAGATTATCATATTATATTTGGGTCACTTTTGGACATTTAATTTGAACTATAACGTTAATTATATTTTGGTGTAAGCAACTGTTCAAAAAAGTTTATACTTGGATTTTTATTTGTTTTTTCAACTACAAAAAACTATTACAATTTATTGCTGTGTGTGATAATAAATGAGATATTTTATGATGGATAAATAATGTGACCTTTCTTCCAGACATTGAGAGCAAACAATATTTTTAGTGTTTTTTTAAGTACAAATCTATATTAGTTGGTTTGATTAAAATATTTTGCTACGTCTCATATACGTCATCCCTCCTACCAACAACATTCCATTTTGTTCTTCGCTATTATAAGAAATACAAGAACATAAAAATAGACTTATTTTAGTTGTACTATACTTATCAATTTGATTGTTTTAGTTTATATTAGTTAATAATTTTTGCTATATTTTAAGAGATGTTAATTGTTGTGATTTTGTGTATTTAAGACTGTTTAATTATATATATATATATATATATATATATATATGTATTAAAAGATTTTTAATGTGTTGGATATTAAAGGTTTAAAAAGGAAACTAATCTTTATCTAAAAAGTTTCTTTTTTTAATGATAAATTTCCTTATTTTATTCAATAAAGATCGTGCGGATAAAATATAATATTTTGCCCAAGGCATATATACTTTTTTGCATTTCAGTGTAATATACTTTTTTTGCATTTCAGTAAATACTTTTAGAGTTTTATGTAATATAGCGTCTGAAAAGTAAATTAGTTAAATACCTTCTGCAAAAAAAATGTTTTCCTAAGTATTAAACAAATTGATGGTTTCAAATATTCTTTAAAATATTGGTATCTGGGAGGGAGGCTACTAGGGTGCTTTGAAAGAGTGAATCGCAATGATAAAGCTTGATTAATTGCCTTCAATCCAAGCCATTCATCATGGATAAGAATTAGGCACTATAGATATATATATATATATTTATTTAATAACCATTCAGTCTTTAGTATTTTGAAAATGCTTCGTTGCAACATCAACTTTTTCGAGATGTCAAAATAATGAAATCATAAAGTTCGTCCTTTTGGAGAATAGTGATGAAATGTACTCGATTATACGAATGGGATGGTAAAATGCTGCTAAAAATGATCATAGAAGCCTTACACAAATCAATATATACATACTTTTTACTTTATGGTTTGTAGTTGGATTACGTTATATACATATAAATGTTGCAGCATCATGTTCATATATCTATGTACTTAGAATAGCTATCTCATTTGTATGCAGTTGTGGCAATATAATGCAGATATATATATATATATATATATATATAATCAATAATTCATAATGGTATACGGTTGTCACTATTTATGAGCACGAAGGCAGAGACTGGTCATATTTACATGTTGATTGGATGTAAATCCTTCCATACCAATAACATCATCCATTGTGGTATTAAAATATGTCATTATCTAATATTGCTTTTGTTAAGAAAGATAAAAAATACTTTCCTGTGGTTTTTTTAGAATCTGACTTTGTCATCTTTGTCATGCAAGGAAAAAGTAAAGCAAAAAATTGGCCAATTTTTTTGGTAATTTTCTTTAGCGTTAGATGTCGCTAGTCAATGAAATTACATCACAATCCTATTTAAAACCGATTTAACGGGATTAAATTTGATGATTTGAAATATATCAAATCACTAAAACATTGTGCGAGATAAATAATAAAAGGATATACATATATATATATATACGTATATCTATTGTGATGCAGTAATAAACTTCTAACTAACGTAAATAATAAAAGTACTTTGTTATTATTTTCAAAGAGCTCTAGCATCAAAGCGCTCCTTACGGACTAAAGAAAACTAAATTTTGGCCAATTCCTTTTGGGAAAAAAGGAATAATTTTATGTTATGCATGCGATACTTTACTTTAACGCTTTAGTTACTATAACATTGATAATGCATACATTAAAGATGTGATATTATCTCACTGCATTTAATAGCTTATTAATTAGATATGGAACACGGTCTTAATATACATTTTTAAATGTATTGACGGTGTCACAAATATTGGTGTGGCTCTCCATTATAAATATAGAAAACACATCCTAAGTACTTTTGCCCATTTCGACCAGCTTTTATGAGTGGTCTGATATATTTTTAAGCATCCGATCTAAAATTGCCATAATATTCATTGTGATCTCCCGATTTTACGTTCGTAGTCTCCCAGATCGTAATCCATCGCCGATAAAAATCTGATTTCTAAGAAAGACTTTGTTCCATGTATTTTCATTCGGGTGGTGATGCTTGAGTATTATATTTCATATATATATATATATTATATATATATATATATATATATATATAATCAAACTTTTTTTTAAATTCAAAGATCAGAAAAATATATATACATAAGATTATATATAAAAATCGATGGTAATGCATAGTAAAACTATGTAAATAAGGATTTTAGCTTAAAATTTTAACATCGTTGCCGAACAAATAAATTAAATACAATTGAAATACACATGATTACAAAAAAGTAAAAAAAGTCTTCTGTATATTACTTGAAGAGAGTGTGATACTCCGGGATAATAATTAATTACAGATGCCGCTAATGTCCATGAAGAGGCAGAGGGAATTTTAAGTCCAAAGCTGCCTAGCGAGCTGCAGCAGATGTCAGAATTGGCTTTGATTCCGATGGATTAATTGGACTATCTGTAGTCAATCTACAAACTTTTTTTATTGAGATAGGTTTTTCTAATATGATTTTCGATGTGTTTCAAATAAACAATTGGGCTTAAAAGCATATTGTTTTCATAGTTAACATGTTTAATAAACCTCGTATGGACAGTACTCAGTTCTCACTTAAAGCCCAAGCAATCCTCTTCAAGCTTTAATCTTTAACAGCGCACAAGCATTGCTAATATATGTATTTAATTTCATGAGTTGCTTTCTTTACACACTTTATTATTGATAGAAAAATAAAGAACCACTTATCTCTCAAGTGTTTTTTATTATATATTTTCAAATAAATAGAAGATTACTTAGAAAACATGACTAATTAACTATAACATATGTTTACCAAGAGTCTTGATATGAAAAATGGTAGCTTTATTTGATTTTTAATGGAAGAGATCCTATTCTATTTGGTTTTTAAGAGATATCTGAATATGTTTTATCTATGCAAAGAAAAAGATGACACGTAAGTTAACATACCAATTATTTAGAAATCGATTTTAGTTACAGTTTCTTGACCCAATCATTTATTTCAAAATTTTATATTATGGTGCATTTTCTTTGCTTTCCCTGTATGGGAAATGTCTATTTTTAGCCCAATGAAAAGATCTGTGAGTCGACGAATATTTAAAATGCTTCTATGGTAATATTCCGTAGACTGTAAGATTTCCAAATATTTCATTCTGAAGGATATCTTGTACTTCATAATAGGTAAATCTCAAAATATTACTTAGAAGAAGTTTTGTCCAAGCATGTAACTTTCAAATTCACAAAACAAATCTATTTACTTGATGGTTCTTCTATGTGTTTAAAAGCTCTTTATGATTAAATCTGAATAGAGGACGGGTTTCAAGGTATGTTGAAGAGTGTTGTACAAGCCCAATCAACTACATTCTGATGCAATTGTGGCATATATGTTTTGAGGACCAAACTAAGGTTTTTACATACAACAAAAAGCCACTATGTAGCCATAAGATGTGTACCAATATTAACAACACAACGAATACATATCTCAAAAGAATATGAGACACTTAAAAGACAAATGAAATACAAAAGAAAAGCAAATTAAAACTAGAGGCATATATACACTCATAAAGTGCAAACCTCCGCCGTCACGGGGTCCTTATGAGCCTTCCGAGGCGGATTTTTCACGACTGGGGCGGCGTAGAGGGAAGGGGGAGGGTTCCCCTCAACGGAAATTCGAGAGGAAGACGCTCCCGGCACCCGTTTTCACAGCACAGCGACATCTATCGGCAGAGTAGGCTAACTTGAAATATTTATTAGTATTTAGCTCATTTTGCATCTTAATTCTGCACTCAGAGATGCCAAAATTTAATCACTTGTTTCTTTTGGCATTTCCAACAACTCCACAAAGTTTCATCCGAATCCGTTCCGTACTTTTTGAGTTATCCTGCTGACAAACAAACCAACCAACAAACCAACCAACAAACCAACGCCAGTGAAAACAATACATCCTTCGGCGGAGGTAATTACATTTTCATCCATCTACTATTTGAATGAAGAAAGCACATTATAAAATCCTATTTGAAGTCGTAAGATGACTTTTACATTATCTAAAATGTCACTGATTTCTCTTTTGGACAAGTAGCTCACAAAAACTATGTCTTAGAAATATATGTTATATTTTATCCAGTATAATTTACAAAATGGGTCCTTTATAACTAAATACTGTTAATACATTAATGTCTCTTAATGAATGGAGTTGTCTTACAAATCTTAAATACATATATATATATATATAATATATATATATATATATATATATATATATATATAATATATATATATATATATATATATATATACATTAGGGTTGTTCTTATTTTTCAAATGTTTGAAATGTTAGCGACTTTGAGCATTTTCTGTTTCTTGGTGATAAAAGAAGACGACATACAAAGTTTGAACAAAATCGGTCAACATTACGAGGTCGCGCAACGAGGTCAAAGTTTTAAAAATTTAGTAAAAATATAGTTTTCCGCAAATTTCTTCAAAATGGTGGACGTTACAGACTTCAATAATTTTTATTAATTTAAAGGAAATCTAATTTACTACCAGACGTATGTTTGATGTTTTTAATAAAACAAAGTTTTCAGTAAAAACAAAGCAAGAAAGGGAGTGAGTATTGTTAGCTTATTTCATAGCTTTTTTGTATCAATTAACTTCACTCGCCTGTAGAAGATGACTTGTTCGCTTCAGAGTAAAATTTAGATAATACATCCAAAAATGACCTTGGTTGCATTCTATCAATTCAGAATTCAGTACAATCTGAGTTTACATCATATGATTCAGAGCCTGTATTGACCTATAAGAAATCGATTATGAAAAAAATAAAAATAATTTGTTTCTTAGATTTGCGTCAAGGTATCCTCTCAAAATTTTACTTTATCTCTGACGCATACATAATCCATTATATGCGTCATTTTGTACGCGAGATAGGCTTTTTTAATGTACATATAACTCTCTACTTATTAAATTGACATGATTTAGTATACCAAAATATTAAAGCTGGTTAACCAAGCTTTCATTTGATATATTTTGTGTTCTAAAAATCGCTATACTTTAGAGATATAAGCAAATACGTACTCTCCCCCAAAAAATGATCTTTTGATATGAGAATATACGATTACCATCTGGTAACTCTGTTAGTGTTACCTGGATAGAAAGAGAAAGAGAAGGGAGGGAGTATTTTTCTCACTTCTCCTTCTTTTTTTCTTCCTATCCAGGTTACACTAAGTGCCGTTACCAAATGGTAATCGTATATTCTCATATCAAAAGATCAATTTTTGGGGGAGAGTAAGTATTTGCTTATATCTCCTAAAGTATAGCGATTTTTAGAACACAAAATATATCAAATGAAAGCTTGGTTAACCAGCTTTAATATTTTGGTATACTAAATCATGTCAATTTAATAAGTAGAGAGTTATATGCACATTAAAAAAAGCCTATCTTGCGTACAAAATGACGCATATAATGGATTATGTATGCGTCAGAGATAAAGTAAAATTTTGAGAGGATACCTTGACGCAAATCTAAGAAACAAATTATTTTTTATTTTTTTCATAATCGATTTCTATATGTCAATACAATACAATCTAAAACTATATTTTTACTAAATTTTAAAACTTTGACCTCGTTGTGCGACCTCGTAATGTTGACCGATTTTGTTCAAACTTTGTATGTCGTCTTCTTTTATCACCAAGAAACAGAAAATGCTCAAAGTCGCTAACATTTCAAACAGATGAAAAATAAGAACAACCCTAATATACATATATATATATATATAAATATATATATATATAAGTAAGTAACTATCATGTACTTATGTTAGTGATTTGTTCATCAATATAGACAACACCTCAAATCGATCACTACTAGCTGATATCGGATAACGTTTCAGTGAGTTTAGCATAGCATAAACAAATACGGGAGAAAGTTAGCCAAAATTAACCTGAAACGTAGCTGCAGCAAAATATCCAAGGCTTGTAGGACGTACCCTTAAAGAGAATGTAATTCAGAATTTAACATAAAACGAAATATGTTTGTCCAGATGAATTGCATTTCAAATTTGAAATATGGAAATCAGTTTTTTCGTATATAAATATAGTCAGTATTTAAATGGAAGAATGCAACATAAGCCTTGATCTATTATAACATGTTTACGTGCGACCTGTAAGGGGAAAGACATCTGAAACCATGAAAATAATAATATATTTAAACCAATTATGACTACAAATAATGCTGAGTACTCACAGAAACTTTGAATCACTATCAGTTACTACAAAAAACATGAAAAACATACCTAGAGGTAACTATATTTTTACAAAGAAAAACTTCATAGAATATCTCTTCAATGTAAGCAACATAGAACTGTGTAACAAATAAGAACCTCACCCAGGATGCAATTTTAACATATAACCATATAAGGGCAAAGGAAATATATGAAAAAATCTATAAAAAAATTATATTGCTATTTTCTCATCATCATTATGTGTGTATGTGTGACCGTAGGCCTCCTAAGGCCTTTTGCCTTGGGATATTGGACAATGCATTAATAGGGTGGAAGTGATGATTAAACCTTCAATTCTTTGTAAAATAAGTAGAAAAAAACTATTCCTACGTATATATATATATATACATAATTATCATGAATCCTTCATCTTTGATGAATTTATCGCATTCATATATGTTGGTGGTCAACCTCTTTGCAATAAGAGCCTTAGCATTTATGATCGTATAAGTAATCGCATCTGATCGTTTTTTTTTTTTTTTTTTTGCTTTTTTGGAAAACCAAACAACAAAACACCTTTCAAATGTTATTGGAGAGTTGTTCAATCCCTTTACATTAAGAGCTAGAAAGGTCTTCAAAATGATATCGCAGAACAATCAGCATAGGCATGTAACGTGTTGACATATAATTTGCCACAGTCCTTGCAATGATTTTTAAATAAGATGCAATTAGAGGAAATCTGTAATTGGGTTGTAAATTTTTTCCCATCGTGAATCTCTGATGTGGAACACCGAATTATTTCCCTCCAATCATCGGGAAGTTCCAGCAAGAAGTTTACTATGTTTTTGACATCTTCTTTTAAAAATATTTTTAATTGGTAGAGTACAGCTTAATGCTTTTAAATAAATTCATCATCCCAACTAAACAAGTTTTGATGGTTTTTCTTAATATATTAGAAACCTTCATAAAACAGTTATATAGAGTTATATGGTTACTATATCATGCACACTAAATACTTTAGTCTCGCAATAGCCTAACGATTAATTTATGAAATTGATCTTTTTTACATTCTTTTTTTTTTCACTTTCTCAAATAATTTTATCCCCATGTATGTTTTTATTTATTGTAGTTTCACTGATGCGAAACAACTCAATGATATGGTATTACCCAGATTTGTATACTTTAAATATCACAGCAAACCCGACAATATATATTCCAAAATAAAACTAATCATTTATTAAATAAGGAATTGATGTTTTCACGCACCCAAAATTATTATGTATACATATTATCATTCGAATATAATTTGTCTAATAAATCATTCTTTTTTAACTAGATATCCTCATTCGAATTCATGGACATTGTTTTTATTGTGCCCTATTTTTAAATTTAAAAAATTCCATTTTCTTGTATTATATTCTAATGTAATGAGGCACTTTGGAACGTTGTTAAAACAATATTGTTTCCTCAGGTTAAGGAGTTCATAGGTAGTAATATAATTCGAAATATTATAATTATAGCATAATTAAATGCTATTGATCTCTTAAAACAAAAGAAATTTAAACGAATGTCAAACTTTATGTTACTTTACTCCTTATAGCTTATTTTTCTTTTATGTGACTCAAATATAAACTACTCTTCATCCTCCTTGACGTCATTAAAAATACAAGCCGAGGAAGGGATATTCATCATTTTATAGCCTCTTTATCTTCCCCCGGCCAACAGGTATTTCCATTCATTTTATCTATAAAGTCAAAGAGGACGGAACAAAATATATAAGAATATTAATCCTGACAACGAATCAGTAAATGAACATGATTCCTTTTTTTTTTCTTTGATGATAACGGGTCGTCTTACACTTACAATATAAAGGCCGAAGACGATGCCAGGAGAGAGACACCCGTCGCTGTGTTCAGTTCTATTTACTGAAGATCTTTTTTTGTGTTTTAATATATGATAAATATATGATGTATAATATATGATAACGGTCATCTTACACAAATACAATGACCGAAGACGATTAAAGGAGAGAAGCACTCGTCCCTGTGTCAGTTCTATCTGCTCACTAGGATTTGATTTGCTCACTAAGATTGTTGACAAAACTATTTTAAGTTCTAATTAATCTATATTAATTCTATTTGCTGAAAAACTCTTTTTCTATTTTAAAATTATATGTTAAATCATGCTGGAAGTAGTACAATTTTATGGCCTTCTTCAATAAATGAAAGGCTTTGGGATTTCGTCATTGAACCATAGCTTTTGACCCCAACTAAACAAACAAAAAACTTAATGTAGGTTACAAATTGCAGTTACTAAGAGATATGGAGCACTTTCGCTACGGATACCGTCAGTTGTGGATGACTCTTAGAGTGTCGCCGCGAAAGAAATAAATATTTCCTATCAAAGTCGAAGGGTCTTTTAAAAATAATAAAAACTATTGAAACTTTATTGATGTTTTTTTTTAATATTAATTTTATTGTTGTACATTCTATGTTAAGTTATTTCTTTTATTGTTCTGCATTCAATTAAGTTATTTATTAGATTATATATTTGATAATCTTTTTTTGAAGTTTTAATTTTAGACTACAATGTCTGTTTATGTATTTTAATACAAAATCACTTCATTGAAAGAAATATTTGCAATTAATATATATATTTTTTAAATAATTACTTTAATTATCGGGAGAACTTATAACATAACTTATTCATTGTATTAATTTATCGATAAAATTGCAGCAGTCTACTTGAACGTGATAAAATTATCTGAATATTTGGAAGAATCGTTTTCGAAGATCAATAAAGGCATAATTTCCTCAATTATTTCCGAAAAGTGATCCACTTAAAAAGTGTTCTTTTACTTTTACAAGATTGTGGAAATATTTACAATTTAATGGAATTGAATATAATATACATATATAAGATGACCATATTGCTTCATTGATTCTTTTGGGTTTAATGTCGAATCCTGGCAGGTCTCTTATGAAGACAAGAGTAAAGAATTCGCTCTCTTCAGCTATAAAAGTCAATTGACAGACGCCTAAGCATTGGAAATCGATACAAGGAAGAAGACCTGAGATTAATCACGATATTAGGGACAGCTCGTTTTTAGCCCTCAGTATCAAGATAAATTACTACCTATTTTGCTAAGGAATAAAAAACATCAAAAATATTTTATATATTTTTTAAAGATATTGAGTTAATATTTCCTCGATTTCTTTTCGGTGATATTTTATTTATTTTATACAGTATGATTATCTTTTCATTCTTAGGCTCTTAAATAATGTGAAATTAATCTGTCGTATTATAATTATTTAAAAGAAAATGTTTATTTATTAATTTAATGATCAAAGTTGTATTTAATTCCAAAATTTTAATTTTGCCAAATATATCTTTTATAGTATTGAATGTTGTTTTATAAGATTGATTTTGTATATTATTTTTGTTTTTTGACATCTAGACATTGGGTAACAAATACTTGTATTACAACTCTAATGGTGTTTCATATAAAGTTGTACAACTATGTTAATATACAATAAAAAACTTGAATATTTATCTAAATTACACTCATGATTAAAAAGTATATTATGTCTAAAATTCCAAGAAAATTGTCCGTATTCATTTTTTTGTAAACACTTTAAGTAAGTAAAAAATCTCCAAAAATTATAAACTAAAAATAAGAGACAAAACAGTTTGTTTGGTAAAAACGAATATAAACACAAATAACATATGAAGGATCTTCAAAAGGAGTAGAATCCTGCATCATATTTTCATATCAATTACTTAGAAAAAACCAATCCCCCCTAGAAAATGTTAGTTAAATATTTTGCCATATTTGATATGACAATGCAACAATCCTCCTCAAATCAATATTTGGGTCTAAAAAAGTATTTGTCGATTGTCCATCTATTTTTTTGACTAAATTGATAAGGTTATTCCTGCATTCTTAAAAGAAAACATTTCAAAGTATTTTTTTCTTTTTCTTACTCTCCAAGAGCAATACATTTCACATATGTATACATCTGACTATGATGGGAAATGATTTATGTTTTGCATGGAAATGTAAGGTTATATATTCATGCACTATATTGTACATAGCTAGATATGACCCCATAGTTCTTCAAAGAAAGAAAAGTAAAAAGCATATTCTCAAATCGGACTATGGAGTATAGTGCAGAGTAAGTCCTGTCATTTCCTTAAAAGAGGATATATATATACAGGGTTCGGCAACATATGTATATATGTATATATATCAGGAAACGACCGGGTTCCCGGCAGGGGTCCCGGGTGTTTTTTGAGTGTCCCGGCTCTGTGTCTAAAATCCCCGGGTTGGAACTTTTTTAGGAAATTATTTTCTAAAACATACGTCGTTTCTTTTTCTTGTATTTTTTTGTAGGAATATTTTTGTCACTTTTTTTGGAAATTATTTTCTAAAAAAACGTTGTCACTTTATTTGGAATTATTTTCTAAAAAAACGTTGTCACTTTTTTCTAATTTAACGTGTCACTTTCAGAAGGACGAAGGAACGAAAATAAACTGAGGTCCCGGCCTGGCTTGAAAATTTAAGTCCCGGCCCGGGTACCGGCGAAAAAAAGTGTCCCGGTCGTTTTCTGATATATGTACTTATATCTATATATATATAATATATAATATATCAGACGTTCGCGAAAAATTGTCGTTTGTCTTTCGTTTGTTGTTCACCAAAGTTATCATTCATATAATACATACATATATTTTAGCACTAAATATTCATAATTCACTTTCACATGTCGTTGTTTTTTAATACCGTCACTTACTCTTATGATTCAATAAATTTTGCGTATGGGAATGTTATAAATAACATTCTTTAAGCATTCATTTACTTATCTTTTTTAGCACCCAATACATTTTAAAGAGTTTAAACAGTTTATTGATTACCGTTTAGCTCCATGGGAGTCCAAGGAGTTTTTTATTTAAAACCAGGCGAAACAAATATTATTATTTCATCGATATTCTGACAATTGAAGTCCTACCCTGGAATAAACATTACTTTCATAGTTTTTTAAGTTTCATTCAATTTTTCGGGTTTTTGTTTCTATATTTTTAAATTAGATTTGATTTTTTTTAAAGTGGGCTTAGTGTTAATACTTAAGGGAATCCAAAAATGAGACAGCTTATAAGTCTCCTCTAGGAGCAAATATTTTAATAAAAGTTTGAGCTTTCTTTTGTGCACCAAAGTATTCATAAGAACAGAGAATCCGTCCATTCATTTGTGCAACAAATTCATAAGCTTTTATGCATTCAAGGGCATTTTCCTATGAAAAAGAGTTCGTTATATAAGTTGAGTCCCAGGAAAATGATCTATTAACTAAATACTCCCTATTATTGTACTAATATTTTGTTTAGTTATTGGACACAAATTTTAGTTGTATTATGTAGACCCCTATTTCGGAAATGTCTCTTAGCAACAGTAATAAAAATATCACAATATTCCTGTGGTGGTTCTATTTATTTCAAATAAATAGAGTTTCATCCGCAGGAACATAAAATATATAGAAATAATAATAAACAACTTACATAAGCCAGGTCTTTTGTAGCCCTTTTGGAAGCTTTCACTTTAATAATTAATTATTTTTTTTTATGCCAACGAAATTTTTATTTAATTATTTTATGTAAGATTTTGGTCTAATAACATTTTAAAACTCAAAATATACAGTTATTTTGATAGTAGCTTGAAAGAATTAAAAAAAGGGTGTGATAGCCGTGCATGTTAAGGCGTGTTCAACTCTCAATGTTGGGGGCGGGGGTTCGAATACTCCCGAGAAAGGATGGCCATTTTTGGTCTACCTCATTGATAAGATCCTAGGTTCGAGTGACTAATTTTAATGCTATAATGCTTATTTATATCCTATCGGATGCAATTCTATCGAACAATTAGTAAAAAAAAAAGATATTATATATTCGTAAATCATATAACGTCCTAATTATATGTTAATAAATATTTTCATTATTTTGCTTTTTATCGATACACTCTAATGTATATATATATATATATATTTAGTGCATCGAGCATATACAATACATATTTCCTAACTCGATAAATTAAACTTTCAACGCTTTTTTCTCTGCACATAACATATGTTGTTGAGAAATTCAAGCCATGTTTATTCACTATGTTTAATGATGATATAAGCCTATGTATGTACATAAAAGTATTTTTTAATCTTTCAAATATTTAAAGTATCATAGTATATGCATTCTATGCATGTCCTCAGCCATTGATAAATGTCCCTACAACAACAAATGCCGTCTTTAACGTACACCCTCTTCTTTAATGGTTGTTGAATGCCTTATGCACATAACAATTTATGTTGTTGAAAGGATGAACGATTATTTTGTTATGCTTATGAATAAAAAACGGGTTCGTCATCGATACATTACTCTAAAGAAGCATTAAGTTGTCTGTTGCAAGGCACTTTATTAAATAGAGTAGTGCTATACCAATGTTAGTAAATCAAGAATACTTGGGACTAATTTTTAAGTCTCTATAGGCGAAAACAAGGGGTTGGGCCTTTTCTTTCCACTCGTATATAATGTATGTATATTTTAAGGTTAATAGCTTAAATACCATTTATCAATACATTATATTAGACGACGAGACCATGTGACAAAACGTATCATGAATATTTCTTATATAAATCTCTTTATTTCATCAGAAAAATGCAACCCAAAAATGTAAAAATATTTTGGTCTAAAACTAGATCTAAAATAAAAAAGGGTTTTTAGGAAGATAATATAAATAGTAGCAATTACTAAACATATATAAGAAAATGATTCATATTAAATGAAACACAACCGTTACAATATTTATATGTATACTCATAAAAAATCTGAAGAAAAATCACTATCTCAAAACATGTATTAGCTGTTTAAATTTTTCTAAGCTCTATATTGAGTATAATTAAATGTATTAGAATTTTCAAATATTAGTGAGAGCCGGAAGGTTTAACATCTTACTAATATTATTCCAGATACCCAAAATAACTAAAAAACATTCTTCGATACAGTTTTCACTAATTACGAGAAAACTAAGTTTACCCACGAAAAACTTTCTAAAGGACTTGTATCACAAAAAGTATAAAGAATGTACTTTAAATTTGTTTGTATAAAATGTATTATTTATTGTTATTATTAATAAACCAATCATAACGATTTTTTGACTTAATTATTATGATTTCTCTATTTTTTATACAAAATAAAGTACATGTATAAAATATTAGGGTTTTAGATTTTAAATATATCAGATTCGAATAATAAAACATATTAAATTGATTAAGATCATATTTTATTAGAATATATTTCAAACCGGTTTGCTTTATTTAAAAAAATAATGCGAGTGCTGTTAATGAAAAATTTCTCTATCTCTGTATATATATAATAGGTATTATTATATATATATATGATTCAAGACAATGAATTTTTGACCGTCTGATTATATATATATATATGTATTGGGGTGATCCCGTACCAATAACGCATATTTTGATTTTGTTTACAAATCCATTGAGCCACAATATGCCTCGTCGCTGTAGATAATTTATGGTGAAAATCAGAATCATTTTTGAATTTTACTACAGCCCATGAAGTGATAAAGCGGTCTTAGTTTTCTTGTCAACTTGATTTTATACGGCTGTTGGGCAAGATCTTTTTTTACAAACTCAGCGATTTCACAAAGATGCATAACGATTTGGAAGAGAAAATTTTGAGTATTCTCGATTTATTGCGTTTGCGACAGCAAAATCTTTTAGATTTCGTTTATTTCTTACCTCACTGACACAGGAACATTCCAATCCAGTTTTGTTCATGCACCCTGTAACGATTTGTTTATATAACAAAATATAGTATTCTTTCATCTTTTAACTTTATGTGCAAATTAAATAAACACATAAAACACAAAAAAATGTGCGATATAAAATATAATCAAATATAATAGTTATGTCTTTAGTAAAAGGAATTCTTTTATGTTTAAAAAAGGAATATGGATATGGTATTGTAAATATAATTATTTGCTAGATAATGCTAAAACATATATTCTCGGATAAAAATCATAGAATATTTTTTCCCCAATTTTACTTCACAATGTGAAACGAAGTCAGTCCAAATGTTCATCAAGCAATTCATAAACTAATTAAAACTACTATTATATATGTGTTTTACTGTAGTTTCTATTTCTTTATTAATCTATAGTTTATAATAGGTTTATTATATTATTTATTAAGTAAGTAATGGATTTTTCAAAAGGGACGCTCACATTTTACGTTGATAGGTTTCGAGAACGACGCCATATTTGATATGTTCCTTTTTGACAGCTATGCTCAGGAGGAATTGAAGTTTCTTCATGTAACAGTGCACACTAGAGTACGCTTGTAAATTATTAAAATGTATAGTAAAGTGATAAAGTCTTTGATCCTTTCTTTAAGGATGCTAAGGTCAATTTATGATACACGTAATTAACCTGTAAAACCAACAATTAAATGTTAGAAAAAACAATGAGTCTTAAAAAGAAGAAGCAACATCAAGCCTTTTTATAATATTTATTGATAAAATATATACAGCTATATCTATTAGGATAAGGAGCAGCTATCTATTCAGTGTAACCGCCGTCCGGAGTTAGGATAGTAAAAACAGGCATTTTTGATCACCATTGATTCTATCTCATTGAATTTCTCCTTGATACAGGGATGAGAGACTGTTTGGTGTTAGGGGAGGAACGGTTGGTCATGTTCTCACGTTGGGACCAGACAAAGTAGTCCAACGGGTACAAATTCGTTGATGAGAGAAATCACAAAGAGAAGGATAAGAACGTAAAAGTATTGCTTTTCTGCCATACCAGCACCCGCTTAGTTTTGTGAGCCGGAGCCTATGGATGACAACAGACTTGATCCGCACCCACACAACGTCCTCCAGGATCTGCTGGTAGGTGTCCCTGTATTAAAGATGTGAAATGACCCTCAAATAACAAGGCCCAAAGACCATAACAGAAGCGGCCACTTGATCTTCATGTCCAAGTGGACGTTTCTGTTGTTCAAGGCAATACAGTGATGGTGGTTCTGAAAGCTGTGATTTTGTTCCTGAATAAACTTCTTCTCATCAGAGATGAATATCAGCGCACCTGCAATCTCTCTAATGGAACACAATGAGTGTTCTTCGGACACTGAATTTGATGATATTGCAATAAACATAACTAAAACCTATGGCCGGTCAAATAGACGGATGAGACATCAACTAATGAAGTGATGTTATCTTATAAGTGCCACAGATTCTGTCCATGCACCCTGAAGTACATACAATGTATCATTAAAATATCGGTTCCGATAACCATAAAAACAGGATTGAAAAAGTGATATCAACGAATCAACTTTATTAGAAATAAATATTACCACATATTTTAAGGGATTAAGTGAATAGGGAAAGCAGCGCAGCCCTAGAAAGAAAACTGAATAAACAGAAGTTAATGATGCATATAAAACATATAATTTTAGACGCACATAAAAACTCGTAAAGAAAAATATGTATCATTAAAGTTTATCTCATGACATCAATTATGAGATATATATTTTTATGCGAGATGAAATTGTGGGGAACATTGCACAAATAGGGCAAATTACATATGTGGTTGCCTTATTCAAAAGCATCCCCAAGGCTCAAGCTGTTCTAAATAACTTTCATCCTTGAGAAAAAAAGTCGGCCCTTAGAATCGTATTTAGTAGAATATTCTGCCTTGTGGACATAACATAAAAGGACAAGAAGTGGCATAAGAAAAATGAGAGTGCGATAGCTCAGAGCGTTAAAGCGTATTCATTCTCAATGTAAAGGGCGCAGGTTCGAATCCCAAGAAGGGAAAATCAGTTTTGGTCAATCTCATTGATAAGATCCGGGGTTCAATAGACAAATTAAAACGCTAGATTACTTATTTATTTCCAGTCGGATACTGTAATTGATCGGACATATAGGCAAAAAAGTTTCAAACAAATCGATTTCATCGGAGGCATTGAGGTTTGAAGGATACAAATGTATATGAAACCCTTTATCGCAAAGGGTTTGGAGATTTCATTATTCAGATAGTTAGTACTTCCCTTACAAAAACAATAACCTGAATTGAATACGGGAACCGTATTTTTTTAAGAATTAGAGAGGTATTCGACAAGGGAACCCAATGGCTGGAATACTTTTTGTGTTATGGATCGATAATTTACTACAGAACATACACTTTGATAACAAAATTCATAGCTTTTGCTCGTTTGAAGATACTCTAAAATGTTTGTGCTACACTGACGACCTCACAATAGTATATTACGGTAGCCTACTTCAACCCATAATAGACAAATTTTCATGTTGTTCGAGGCTAAAGATGAACATCGAGAAGACGGAACTGATAAGCTCTTATAAAGATATCATAGGTAGAAAAAAAACTGGCCACTGCTAAAACTATCAGATGATCTAAAATATACTCAAGTCATAGATAAGCTTTGATATCATTTTAACGAAACTAAATCGTAAAAGCTACTCCTTCAATAATCTCAATTTAATGTATGAAATTGAATTCAGTCATGTAACTCCCACGTCGTCCAAGTGTCACTCACTTACTTCGAGACACCCCTTTTAACCAAGCTAAAATGATCGAATTATGACCTTCGAAACGTTGTTACTTTTACTTGATAAAAAGAAGAAAAACATATCGTTTAATCGAATTCATAACCCAATAAAATGGGTGGATTGTGTGACATAAATTTCAAGATTTTATGACAGTTTCTAAATAGTTATTAGATACAAAATGTAGGGGATAACAATAATTTTTTTGAACATTCACATTAATCATTTTGTACAAAGCCAAGATAGCCAATGACTGTTAATCAAAAAAATTACAAAAATTCAAAGCCCTCGGGTAGTATGCAACAATTCTCCAATGGATGTAAATACATAATCGTAAGATATGAGTCGCATTTACAATGGGAAAACCCTGTTGTCAAGAGCTTAAACACTTGTACTCTTCGAGTCCTGAACGCTCAATAGTAGGCGACGTTAAAAACTCCTCTTCTCTAATGAACCAACTTGTTTATAAACTCAGGTTAAGCCATCTTGGCAAGCCAAACGACATCCAAGGATCATTTCTACCTTATAGATATAAGTTATCATAAGTGTCTACATGGGATATCAGAAAAACACTATGGTTCCTACCCTATTTCTTTATGAAGGGTACTTAAAAAGACGTAGGATCGAAAGGAGTACAAATGAATGTATTGTGCGGCGAGAAAGAGTTTATTAACGTCTGCTAAAAAATGGTTTAAATATCGTGTTGGAAGTGGCAGCTAAATCCTTCAACGACGCTGGCCAAAATTGCTTCTTCTGCAGAGGGCAGCCATAAATCCTTGACCATTCATTTTGAAAGTGTAAAGCCTTAAATGGCACTTACAGGCTGTCCGTGGTGTCATCGAATAACGTTTTAATACAACTGCCAAATGACGATGACTTTCTTTAAGCTTCTCCAATTGCATCACTGAGGTCAAGTTTACTTTATACGAAATGCGTACCATTACAGACATAAATTTTACCAATTGCAATTTTATATTAAAATACTTTGGTACATTTGTAACATGCCTTATACATATATATATATAAATTTTCTATCTTGTTTTATCATATTTTGACAATTTATTTATATTTATTTCTTTGTTTTATGATAAAAAAGACATTTCTAAGATTAGATAAATTTTCTACTTGTAGATAATTTATGCCTATGGGCCAGGAAAAATACAAAATTCTTTTGTTTTTGGACAGATATCAATATGCATGCTTGCCTTCCACCAAGTCAACGCTTCCTATCCTTTTATACGTCTGTCAAAGAACTCGAAAAACTCACAAGTCTTTAGACCCTTTTTTCATTACAATCTACTTGAAGTATCTTTTAAATGAATGTGTTTGCAGGAGCCAAATAATTATCTTCTTCCTACCATTAAACATTTATACATAGGAACATCATGCACAACGCCTCCATTTCATAATGTTTATAAGATACATACATGACGTCAATAATGATGATAAGGCAGAAAAAACAGGATGATATGTTCAGATGAAAGAAAAGAAGGATATTCTGTACTTCTTTCTCATAATATTACAAGGGCTAATTCAATATTATTATCTTCAATATCACTTTTCGTCTAGGTATGGTAGCAGTCTTAATCAATCAACTTTCTCATGTTTGTAAGGGGATATGTCTCAATATAGGATGTTGGTCTTAGAAACATGAATAAAATATTACACAAGAATATAGATTATCCCAAAACAATACTTATATTTAAACAAATATTAATATTTCATAATACTATATTTTAAAACTCTGAGGTCTGTGATTCATTAAAAAACTTTAAATATAAATAGCGAATCATTTATATTAAATATCATCAAAGAAATGTTGTTCATACTAATAACATTTTGTTATTAGTTATATCAAGAAATTCAAAAGCCGCAGTGACTGACGTTTGTTTATTTTAGTGACAAAAAATAAATAAATGGAACGGTGTAAAAGTGACTTTAGTAAGATTCATTGGTCGTCTTGGATTATATATTTAGGCGAATATCTTTGTACAATACTCATTGGAGTCTCAAGTTGACAGGAGAACCATATTTTTGGTTTTATTGAGTGTTACAAACCCCATTGAAGTTATCGTAAAAAAGGCTTGGAGGTAAATCTTGATGTTTAAAGGAAATCATGGATGAATACGGTGAGATTGTCGGTGCATTTGAAAGTTTCCAATATTCGACAATGCATAAATCTTTCACAGAAATGTTTTTAACAATAATGTCTGGGAATATTAAATTCCGCATTCAGTCAAGCAACAAACTATCCATACGATTATTCCAGTCAGAGGCAGAAAGATGGATTTTTCTTATAATCTTCAGCTAACACAATGTGACAAGTATGTTAAGTTGGTCACACGGAAAACAAATGCCAAGCCATTAAGAAAGTCAGCTATTCTGGATTTGAAAGCTACAGAGGAGGTCGCTTGGCTCTAAAAAGAGGAAAAAATTCAGGGTCGAAAGAGAAATTTATCCTTCCGAACAATTTTCATATACAATTCAAAATACAATAATTCAAGACAGTGAAGACTCTGAGTGTAATGACGTGTCTTCAAAAGATGAATGCATGTTACCCTTCGAACTTTAAAAACGATACTAAGGGATGATTGGACAAACGTTATGTCTCGCGGATCTTCGATTCCAACGAAGAAATTCTCAGTACCTAAAAAAGAGTAAACTTTGTCTTAGTAGTCCGGAAATTGAAAATAGCAAACGAACAAATGAATGGAATAGGAACAGTAGTAATCTAAATAACAAACAATAGTACGGGCAACGAGTTTGCAGATGCCCTGGAAAAGGAGGAGCATCAAAAGGATTACCTGTCACTGTCCCAATATCGATGTGTTAATACAAGGGTGCCCTACGTGAAAGCAGCATGAATGATTGAAAAAGACTAGCGAAACCTAAAGACTTGTGGGCAATATAGACTGTTATTGAGAGCCAGTTATAAGGAATATTTATAAAAAACAAATTAAAATATTGTGGCCATTGTCAGCGGCCAAATTGGTCTGAAACTTACTCAGGATAGGAAAAACACAAAATTCTACATGCCGTCTCTACAAGGAGGAGGAGGAAACGCCGTATCATCTAATTTTTGTCTGTGCCCGCACCATATAGGAGATATACCAGCTAGACGGGGAGTCTACAGTTAGGAAGACGCCAATGGAAGCTCAATGCTTGATAATATATTAAATTTTCTGTCAATTTTATTCAATATCAAAAATCCTAGTTCCTAAGTAAAACTTTAACGGCAGATACCGGATTGGGTTCCGATGGGGTGGGATTTACATATGAGTTGAACAAACAAGCATTTTGTAGAATACGTACTTTAGATACGCGAATTAAATAAATCAAATCATTGTCACAATGAATTTGTAACAGGCTAAATATTATTTTGAATCATTTTCATATATGGTTGAGGAGACATCAATTAATTTCAATTATATTTCGTAAAACATTTTTTCTCCATATAAGGTTATTTTTAATAAATTATAATAAGACTTAATTATTTATAAATAGTCGGTATACAATCTAATATATTCCTACCTACATATTGTATTTTTATAAGAGTTTGTTTATATCCTTAGCAAAACCTTTTAAATTCTTCATAGCAGTCTGTCTAATATAAGATTACTTACACGATAATATATACTCTCCAGTATTTGTTTTAACATGTACATGATATATGCATAATGGGTAATCTCAATGCAATCCTTGTCTACATCAATTAATTTCAATTTGAAAGAAAAATGAAGCAAAACCCTATGATACGCACCCAAGTATATAAAAATCCATTATACTTCATATATAAAAAGAATAAAAGCTTTCCATATGAAAAAGCCTACGTTTTTTAAGATTATCTCTCAAAGAAATGATCAAAGAAAACTTAATTTTCTTTTCTTATCAAATCAAATCTCACAATCGTTAAACTTTTTAACAAAAAAAAAGAATTAGGCTAAGAAAAATATTTTATTTCTCAGTTTTTATATAACTCTCCATTGACCAAAGCTGGTAAAATATTATTGCATTAAAGAGTTTGGTCCTCTTTATTACTTTCAATTTGATTTAATTGAGAACGCCAAGATATTAAAATGCATTCTTTGGTAATGTTTTTGGTTATTTTACTATTAAGAAAAAATAAGTAAACAGATAAATCAAAACCACTAGATATGGACTATAAATTATGTCTCGTGACTTAGTCCTCTATTCGATAAAATATTTTCTATTATTTTACAGTTTAAGACTGTTATAAAAAAAACGAAATCATAATATTACTTTGTCAACAAAATAAAATCATTTTGTATATATAAAGTATTAAAGGGATCGCGATAGCCATGTGCACTAAGGCGTGTTCAACTCTCAAGGTTGGAGGCGCAGGTTCGAATCCCGAGAGAGGAATGGAAATTTTTGGTCTACCTCATTAATAAGATCCTAGGTTCGATAGACTAATTTTATTGCTATAATGCCTATTCATATCCTGTCGGATGCAATTCTATCGCACCAAATAGGCAAATTAAAAGTATTAGAAGATGATGTGACCAGAAAAATGAAAAAAATAACATTAAACTAAGATCACTGATTAGTTGTTTCCTATTCATCAGTCCCGCAGAAAATCAGCAATAAAATTTGCATACGTAGAATCATCACTATTATTGGATTGTATGGGTTAAAATAAATTCCTTGGTAATCGTACATCTACCTTCTTTGGAGAATATTTTTTTGGAGATGATAGACTTTATATTATTGTAATATGATTTTATCTAAATCCTTAAATTTTAAGGTCATTAACCAGATTTCTACCCAGAATAAAGCATCTGCCGATTCTTTAGTCTATCACCGTCCATGTCGTTTTGCCTCAAACTATCTCGCGTGCCGTTATTCAAAAAACCCGGCTGACGGAGATATTGTCAACGAAAAATACAATTACCCTAGATATAAATGGATTAAATCACCCATTAGCGAACCTCTAAATATATTTTTATGAACTCTGTAAATATTCCCCAGATTGACTCTATGTGTTTGTGAAAACTGTTAAACAAACTATACAATCCTTGATTCATCTTCAAGTCAGAGTAACATGGAAAATGGTATTTATGGGCTGATGTGTCAACTTGACCATACATGACACCAAATCTGAACCCTTTACTCTTCAAAAACTTGAATTACAAAAAAGGATTAATGAAGTTAGTCAAATAGGAGAAACAAATAATATGGAAATATAATTTAAAGAAATCATAACACCACATCTGTTTTTACTGAAATTGTCCATTGTTTGATTAGTAAAGACAATAACTTGGGGGGGGGGGGGGGGAGAGCGGGGGTCATAGATATCTGGTACTTCGTGGAAGTGAAGATTTCATTTTTAAGGCCTCCATGACCAAAAATCTTGATAATTGAATTTTGTCTTATTTAATATGGCTACTTCTGCCCGTAAATTGTACGCCGTCATTAGTATGAGTATCCGGCTAAGGGATTTTGCGACATTTGTATCCACGACATTTTTTTCCATGTCATATGTATCCAATAATTTTTCTATGTACGACATTTGTATCCAAGACATTTATATTTAATTTTTATATTTTAAATCTTATGTTATACAGTTCTTGATACAAACGTTAAAAAAATAAATATAATTAATTAAATTTTTACATGGTTTTTTTAAATAATGATACAAAAAATCTATACAATGATGCATAAATTTATCGTGATATGGTGAATGAAATAGGTTATGAATGTGAGAAGTGGCGAATCAGATTATTTGAGTTCATTATATGTTACATGTACTCATAATAAAATATATATATCGTTGTTTAGAGTATTAAAAAAATGTAAAGTATGTTCGAAGACTTTTTTAAAAGCCTTGACAATAAATGAATGTAGGTGATATCATGTAGATCCAAAAATAAAAATATTGATTGGCTTTAGTGTTAATGCTTAAGTCATTTTACGATCAGCAAAAATGATTTATGGCTTTTTTTGGGATGATAAGCCGTAGTCTATATCTCCGTCATTTTTTGGTCGGGGGTAAGACTTATAAGTAAAATTATTGACACATATGTTACATTTTTGCTGAAATTATCAAGCATGTCGGTCATGAGACATTAGTATTAACAGCCTTTTAATATCATGAGTATGTTTTGTTGTTTTATGGTATGAAATTTCCCCCAAAATGCAATTCACTATCATTACGAAAACAAAGATTTCTTATTTGTATTGTTTTGTTGAGCTAAACTCATTGTCGCAAGTATCAGTTTCAACCAACTTAATATTAAGTTAATATATGTACTACTGTTAACATAGATACAGGGTTTGAAAGTTTAAAAAATAGCAAATGACAAATATATATATATATATATATACAATAACTGGACGAAATGGAGAAAATAATACTGTTCGTGCTAGATTATATTATTTTATTTACATAGTGTGCGTGCATACTTTGTCGATGTAAAAAAACTTATATCTACTATTATATAGTTAAGTAAAGCATCTCCATAACCACAAATACAGAGATGTTTAAACTAAATACCCTACACATAACAAATATGTACATAAATGCAGATCCACCAAAAGTCTGAAGTAAGTTCAGTCAAAGGCAAACGACACTATGTTCAATTTTTGTATTTAGTTAATAATACTATCTCTAATCAATAACATTAAAAATTGACGAGAGATATAATGTTTCATTTTGCCACTTTACTTATTTTATTTATTAGCTCAGGAGTTAAAAATATTTTAAGCGTCACATTATATATATATATGTATATTTATATATTATATATATATACATATATATATATATATACCTATATAATAATATATATATATATATAGAGAGAGAGAGAGAGAGAAATAGAAATAAAACTTAGAAAAAGAGATCACAAAGACCTTATATTGTTTTATTATCCCATTATACAATACAACTGTCTACCAAAATGTGTACATAAAACATTTCAAAAGTTAAATAAAAATTCACCCACCCCTAAATTCCAAGGAATATAAGTATTAAGGAAATGCTGTATATTTCCCAAAAGAAGGTGAATTGTTATTACATGCTAACATAAACGCTTTTACGAAGTCGTTTTACATAAAATGAATGTTTGATATTTTTACTTCCATTACACTTTCATTTATTTGGATACTTACTATAAAAAGTGAGGATATATAGAAAAGTTAGCATACATTCTCTACGAGAAAATATTAACATTTTTTCGCTCTCCATTTCTTCCCAAAACATAATGAGAATCCTTTGCAAAACATGAAGAGTAATGTTAGAAAAGAAAGTCAAGTAAGGTTATGTAACATTTTATTTTCTAATAACAGGCTTAGAACCTCATCCATCATCGTTGTGGTTGTTCATTGTTTTAAATATTGAAACAGAGGTTTTTTTGCTCACTTGTGCGTGTGTGTCTAACGTATACAAGGTAATGGACATGATAGAAAATGTATTTGGTTCTTGGTTCGAGGGTTGAATGCTTTCCTTCGGTATATTACATATATATGT
Source organism: Caligus rogercresseyi (assembly GCA_013387185.1). Classification (NCBI taxonomy): domain Eukaryota; kingdom Metazoa; phylum Arthropoda; class Copepoda; order Siphonostomatoida; family Caligidae; genus Caligus; species Caligus rogercresseyi. The sequence goes on from CP045891.1 coordinate 18,427,544, forward strand.
GTGAGAAGTATCAATTTAGCAGTATATATATTATCATATATATCTATATGGTATATATATAAATATATAAAAATTGTCGTTATATCTACAAGTATATTTATATATATACTATATATTATTTTCGATATATATATATATTATATATATATATATATATATCTATATATATATATATATATATATATATATTATTATTTATATATATATCTATTTATATTTTATTATTGTACTATATTATGCTATTATATATCTATTATATATATTTATATATTTATGGTATTATATATATTAGTAACTATTATATTCTATTTAGCTATATTTCTTATCTATATAGTAGTCTCTTCATTATTAGATAATAGTTGGAACCATTGTTCATCATATTTATTATAATTAATGACAAATGTAACATATATTAATTTTAAAGAAATGTGTTTTTAGATATTTTTGAAGAGAATATAGGCATTCCACCCAGGAAGAATGTTGCAAAAGACAACCAAAGGTCACCTGCGATATCCAGTCTTTGTTGAAATTAAACGATATATTGACTCAAGCTTATCAACTCTAAGCTTGCTGCAATTGTAAATAATATTTTTCCGGCTTTTTCTTCCCTTCTTCAAAAGTTTTTCCGTTTGTGCTGAGGGCTGAGAAGATACACAGACTTGTTGCGCCTTGCCTAGTAATGTGTCAGATGCACTTCTCCAAATTTGTATGAAGTGCTGTCGTGTAGTTTGATTTTTTTAGAGGTGTAAGCACGCGTCTATTTGACCTTATCGTTCCTACAATTGTTTGTCGCTGCTCAAGAAGTCGTTTTTCCAGATCTTTATTGGTGGAAAAATTGTCACATGTTACATTATATCCTTTTCCATATAAGAGCTTCATCAGATCCATTATTATATGTGTACCCAAATCAAAATGCCGGTTCTCGTCAGCTCCAAGGTATGGGATTATTTTGTAGCAAAACTTGCTTTCAACCTCAAAAAGGATGCAAAATTGTCCAGCTAGTTTGCCATGTATTAAGTGAATCTACATCTTGCTTTGGATGGGAAGAGCTGCTCATCAACCGTCAAACTGGGCAATTTGATAACTTTTGCAAATTATCTGTTGGAAGTAAACCGTCAAACTTGGGCAAGTTGATAACTTTTGCAAATTATCTGTTGAGAACCGTAAGAATCAGTTCAAATTTGTCAACTTTCAAATTCTTTATTTTTTCATTTCATGGTCAACACGCAAAAATCTCATTCTTAAGCGCATTTTAACTATAGAAATGGTTTGATTAAATGCAGGACATCCCATATCCTTTGACCATCATTTATCTATGGGGTAGTTCTTGGCATTCATAATAACACGAAGATAAAGAGGGTCAATAACCTATTCTTATTGTCTTCAGTCAGGTGAAGTCAGTATTAGAACAATGAGCGTACTCCTTTGTACATTTGACGATATGCCGTAGAGCTCCCTCGTCAATGAGAAGGTGAAATGCATCTAAGGGTGTCTTGATAAGTACCTCTCGAGCAGTGAACACATTTGCAGCAGTAACTCTTCCAACGTAAGGTCTGTCCAACTCCTACCATTGCGTACCGTCAACACCAAAATGTGTTCTCTCTCTCTCTGCGAAAATGATTTGCAGTACGTTTTATAAAATAATTATTAGAAGAAGACTAAAAAGTATAGTATTTTTATCAACAATATAAAAAACTCTAGCACAAGAATCCAAATTCAGCCTTCATATCTACAACAACTAATATAGCCTTAACTATTATTTATTAAGCTTTACTTCAAAGCTTTAAAAATAGTATTTTTCCTTCTTTGTTTAGTTTGCAAAGCCGATTAGGTATCGAATCTATCTGAGTGAATAATATTATTTATTATGTTGTGCTTATAATCCTTATATGCAGAGCTTGTGTGAAAGGCATACCTACTTAGAATATTATTAAATTTACCTGCAAAAATGTTTCTCTCTTCTGTCATCCCTAATCACCAAGAGATGAATTATAGCTCCTTGACACTTTACAAGAAGAAAAAAAGTAAAATAAAATGTGTTTCTTGAGTTGTGTAGAAAACGTGTACACACCTGTGTAAATTTCAATGATACATCAATACTTTAGGATATATACTATATAGATATATCTATATATATATATTATATATATGTATATATTATATATATATATATATATATATATATATATATTAGGGTTGTTCTTATTTTTCAAATGTTCGAAATGTTAGCAACATTGTGGATTTTCTGTTTCTTGGTGATAAAAGAAGACGACATACAAAGTTTGAACAAAATCGGTCAACATTACGAGGTCGCGCAACGAGGTCAAAGTTTAATTTTTTGTAAAAATATAGTTTTCCGCAAATTTCTTCAAAATGGTGGACGTTACAGACTTCAATAATAATTATTAATTTAAAGGAAATCTAATTTACTACCAGACGTATCTTTATGTTTTTTAATAAAACAAAGTTTTCAGTAAAAATGAAGCAAGAAAGGGAGTGAGTATTGTTAGCTTATTTCATAGCTTTTTTGTATCAATTAACTTCACTCGCCTGTAGAAGATGACTTGTTCGCTTCAGAGTAAACTAGTACTTTTAAGTTTAGTAAAACTTTAGATGATAAATCCAAAAATGACCTTGGTTGCATTCTATCAATTCAGAATTCAGTACAATCTGAGTTTACATCATATGATTCAGAGCCTGTATTGACCTATAAGAAATCGATTATGAAAAAAATAAATATAATTGTTTCTTAGATTTGCGTCAAGGTATCCTCTCAAAATTTTACTTTGTCTCTGACGCATACATAATCCATTATATGCGTCATTTTGTACGCGAAATAGTTTTTTTTAATGTACATATAACTCTCTACTTATTAAATTGACATGATTTAGTATACCAAAATATTAAAGCTGGTTAACCAAGCTTTCATTTGATATGTTTGGTGTTCTAAAAATCGCTATACTTTAGAGATATAAGAAAATACGTACTCTCCCCCAAAAATTGATCTTTTGATATGAGAATATACGATTACCATTTGGTAAGGCTGTTAGTGTTACCTGGATAGCAAGAAAAAAAGAAGGGAGAGAGTATTTTGCCTCACTTTTCTCCCTTCTTTTTTTCTTCCTATCCAGGTTACACTAACTGTCGTTACCAAATGGTAATCGTATATTCTCATACCAAAAGATCAATTTTGGGGGAGAGTACGTATTTGCTTATATCTCTTAAAGTATAGCGATTTTTAGAACACAAAATATATCAAATGAAAGCTTGGTTAACCAGCTTTAATATTTTGTTATACTAAATCATGTCAATTTAATAAGTAGAGAGTTATATGCACATTAAAAAAGCCTATCTCGCGTACAAAATGACGCATATAATGGATTATGTATGCGTCAGAGACAAAGTAAAACAGGTGCAAGTGAGTGTTGTCGGATTTTATTTTCTTAAAATGTCAGAAAAAGTCGAACAGCGTTATTGCATAAAATTTTGTTTTAATCTTGGTGATTCGCAAGTGGAAACAATTCGCAAAATTAAAAAAGTGTTTTGGAAATGAAGCGATGGGCACCACACAGATAAAGGAGTGGTACAACCGCTTCAAAGATGGCCGCTTGTCAGTTGAAAGTGAACCACGCTCAGGGAGGCCCTCAACATTGAAAAACGATGCCATCATTGATCAAGTGAGGAACCTGGTGATGCAGAACCGCCGAATCACGATCAGAGAACTTGTAGACAAGGTGAATATTAGTTTTGGTTCCATTCAATCAATTTTTGCTGTTCGACTTTTTCTGACATTTTAAAGAAAATAAAATCCGACGACACTCACTTGCACCTGTTCAATCATGAATGGCCTGACGCCGACTGACTTGTATTGGAGCTGTAGAAAAAAATGAGCTTGCGCAGTAGTCATGCTCCCAACCACACAGCAAGTCCCGCCCCCATAGCTGTGTTCGTTTGACCAATAAAACCAAAAGTCGGATACTTTTTGATCATACCTCGTATATATGGTTCCCCACGAGTTGTTAGTTACGGAAGGGATTTTGAGGGTGAGGGTTCTATATCAGCCAGCGGCTGCTAGGATAATTCACGGAGATCCCGGGGACTTAAAATCTCAGTCGAAGTAATTTTGCTCGCAGTTCTTTCTTAGTATTTCAAACCGGAAAATCAATTGCCTTAGGGACGTCTGAGCTAATGTTTTTCCGTTTGGAAAGTCCAAAGAGGACCACAGCTTAAGCTTAGAAAGTATGGAGGATTCGGCAACTTCGCTGGGTCTCAACATTTAATTGATCTCTCTGCAGATGACGCTACCCTAACCCTTGAAGGTAATTCAGAGGCACAACTTATTGCAAGAATTTAAGTCCTTCTCAATTTTTCAAGAAGCTTAAAAAAGTCTGGGCTTGCTGTCAATAGAAAAAGACAACTATTCTTCCTCTTGGTGCTTGGAACCCTCAGGAAGAATTCAGTATCAATTCCATCCCAATTTCAAACTCAGTCGAGATTCTAAGGATTAAATGGGGTCCAAATGGATTTCATGAGAAAAACTGGTCTGAAGTTTCAAAACTTATTGGCCATCGGATCTCTAAATGGAAGACCTTAAACTTGCAAAAAAGAGTACAAATGTACAACATACAAGTTGCTCCAATAGTTATTACAAAGCTTCTGCAAATCCTTTATTTGCAGAAAAGGCGGCGAAAGAAGAAGAACGATAGCTGAAAGGCTTGTTCTTTAATAATTACGTGGAGATCATGAAACGCCTGAAACGCTTTCTGGGAGGATGGATTTCTCTACTCTCCAACATTTTCTCAAAATTTATGCGAAAATTTTTACGGCCTTTTCAAGAAATCCAATAGTGGAATGGAGAAGGACTATTAAGGATGATCTTTACAATATGCTTATGATGTGCACTAACTAATCGAATAAATTAATAGATGATGTTTCTCCAGTTTGGGGAGCAGCACATCGAATCATTTGGATGAGAGAACCCTCATATTTTAATGATTCAGTTATCGACATTTTAAGAAAAAACAGGAATAAAAATTCATTTTCAAAAATCTTAGCGATCCCTCAGTTTTAGAAGAAATAGCCATAACTGGCAATGTTTTATTTATTCATGATATAAGCTACCAGTCCGTTTTTAACGATGGAAGATTCCGATTTCCTCTAGCGCGTTCATCAAAGAATTATTTTATGCCCATCCCGTGGCATATCAAGATGGAGGAACTAAGTTATGAGGAAGAGATTGATCGACTTTAGAACATATACCGTGTTCGATTAGATCTCCCTTTCAAGCGGAAGAAAAGGATTGTTTCATCTTTAAGAGGAATTTTCGACAATAGGAAGTTTACAGTTCAGTTACAAATTTTAACCTATTGTATAAAATTTTACAGGCCCTGCAAAGACTGTGGAAAATTGTACCACACACTTCATGCATTTGTGGACCGCCATGCAGTGTCAATTCTAAAATACTTCCTAAATATGAATCTGCCAGGCCTTGAAAGAGGAAATGAAGGCTACGTTAAAGGACTCATTTTATTTGGATTTTCGAGTAACAAAATTAGTGTTTCACCCAAAACGAGGGCAATGGACTTTGCGCTTTTGAACTATAAAGCTCTTATAGCTCAAAAGCTAACTCTGTACCAACCACAAAAGGAAGAGGATCTGGGAACCAGGATACTATCTGCGTCAGCTAGATATTTAGCTCCATATGTCAAAGTTCCTATGGCCGACTTCAAATCATGGTGCTACGCTGGAGAATTGGTGCGTTTTCTTCCGTCGACATCTTTAAATCAGAAAAATATTTGCATAAGATTTTAAAGAATTTTAGTAATTTCTGATAGATACCTTTGTGAATTGTGAATTGTTGTTTTAATGTTATTTTAATGATGAGCTATAATTCCTTCCCGGAGTATTAGTTTTAAACTATAATGTATATTCATGTATTTCTCTTACGTAACTACTCTGTTTTATATATTTATGTATGCTTTTCTGTTTTGATGTACATAATATATTTTATTAAAGGGTGAAAAAGTAGACCACAGGCTTAAGTATGGCTTTAATGACCCAATCCATTCGTTTTATATATTTAATCTTTTAGAATAGATACAACTTGACATATATTTATTAGTTTATCTTCGATGTATACTTCTTTGTAATTTAAAATGGTAAAATATGCCAAACCCATTTCTAATAAGCAAAAAATATTCATTTACAATATTGTCATTGAAGGGAGGGGAGGGTTATCGATCGATTAATTGGTTAGCAACTTTTACTGTTTCCATCCATGACAATTTAGTCGAACTTTGAATATCCAACATTTGTCAACCTCTCACAACAACCACAATAACTTTTTTGATCTATAAAATTGAAACAATAGAAACCTCAGTTCAATAAACATTTAATACGTTCTTGTATTTCTTCGTACATATTGACCAAACGCATTTCAGCACACTAAACAAACTGGTATGGCCTATGTATGGCAATATAAATATATTTATGGTTATGTAACCCTTTTATTTAAATATAAAATGATGGATCCCTTTGAAGAAATAAATCATTTCCCCTCAATGGGTATAGCAGAATGGACCTCATTTAATTTATTTTATGTCAAAAAACGTCTTTTTTTGCTATCAAAAAAGATACTCGTTTTTCAGTGACTTATTTTTATAAATATTTGATATGAAAGCCAATATCTTGGAGTTGAACCAGGGGGGGGAGGGGGGGGCACAACTCATGTAAACAAAGAGGGATAAAAAAAATAAAAAAAATGTGACGTCATCACTTAGACGATTTGCCTGTATATCTAATACCTACACCATTTAAATAAATAACAATAATAAATAATAATATGGTGGACTAATATCGATGAAGCCACACAACCTCTTATAAATTTCATAAAAAATAAGATTTTAATGACTCTGTGTAACAACATTCACATGATTTTCAGCAAAAAAAATATGTTATTTGCATTAGATTTTCAATTTTCAGGTTTGATTATTTATATTTTTGAATAGTCCATAAAATAGTAGTCCTTTCTACCAAACAGACAGAAAGATAATGAGAGAAAAGATAGAGAATATAGATATTTTTATGCCATAAATCATAACAAATCGATAATGTGACGTCATGTGGGACGTTTCTGTTTTTCTTTTCTAATCAGAGGAATCTAAACATTGCGTTCTGCGCATCTTGTATTATCTATTATCTTTGGAGTTGTTCACATATAAATGTTTACATGGTTGTATGTGTGCAGACATGGAAAATGAAGAACTACTCTTTTTGAAGAAAACCAAGGCTCTCGTTACTTGTCTACTGTAACACATTTACATATTTTTTATCGACATAGAAATTATGAGCATGACTTGCAAAAGTAAAAAAAAAGAATGTCATACATAAATGTATCATAAACATTTTTTTAGCTTATAATGTAATATAATGATTAAAATAAATGATTCTTCATGCGTGGAAGAAAGGAAACTGCTATTCTATGGATATTTTTTTTCACACGAAGGATAGGAATTTGTCAGGCTACTGGCTTGTTCATTGTTAAAGTTTTCCCTGATATGGCATAAAATATTGTCGTTATTAAAAAAGGAGAAAGTGGGGATGGAAAAATAAAAAGGATGTGGGAAATGCGTCCTGATGTCTCAGGAATTATACCTTATTCAAGAATAATAATAAGAGTTTATTTATCCCGGAAAGAATATGAATTCAAGTAATAAGACATTAACGAAGTCATTCCTAAAAATGGGCACTTCATTTCTTAATTTAAATGATAAAATATAATTTATATGATATCATTAGCAGATTCAATTAATGAGCAATTATTATATCAATACATGTCCCAGCCTAGCACAACTTGATCTTGCGGTGGCAATGGAGGTGGCCAGCTATATTTACCGTTTATACTACTGCAAATATTAGTGGACTAGGTCCGTTATATGCCTAGTTGATAACTAAATTATGATTTACTTAGATCTATTTGTTGGTAGAAGCGTTTATTATATACTGGAGTTGAGAATCTGCTCAACTGAGTTGTTTGTGTCAATAAAATGATTACTTGCGTTATCACCGTCGAGTTTTATAGAGTAAAAATCGGTTTGAATCGGTCAAATGATTATAAATTTGACCTCTAATCGGATGATTGGTATTAAGCTGTATATGTCGTAGAATTTGTGCTATCATGGTAAATTTTATTTTTAAGGTCTGCCAATACAATTTTAAAAGTCAGTATTTTTATATTATACTATAGTACCGTAGTAGATATGAAATACTAGCTTTTATGATCGAAATAAAATTGACAGCTTAACAGGGCAACAACTGCATGCATTTTTGCATTTATGTCACTACTCATGCCATAAGTTATATGACTTTTTCCAATATATCAAAAACTATGGCATGACTGTTCTTAGCCACGACAGACAAGGACAACTAGTCATTATGAAAATGTTGATTTTTTTGTAAGAAACTACTATTTTATTGATAGTTAAAGAAATTTAAACATTTTTTTGTTTTTATAAAACTGTGAGTTAAGTATTGTTAAAATATAATCATTTGATTTATTAGAATTCTGAACTCGATTTTCTTGATAAACAGTTGTTTTTGCAAGGCAGTATAACTATTAACTAAATTATCAAAAGAAAACTGTGACATATAGTCATAACAGCCAGCTAAAACAATGACTTATTTTGTTTTCTGCCGTATTAACTAACAAATATATATCTTGTAAAGTCATTCAAGTCTCCAAACTGTTGATTAAATAAACCGACCTCAATTAAATATCCTGTATGATTACATTCTGTTATTTCATTTGAAAGTCTTCAATATCCCTATGCACTTGATATTCAATCAATGTCTTCATTTGTAATATATATCGTTCAATTTTGATTTGATATAAATTAGAGCATATTTATATTCACAAAATCCATGATTCTTAGAAATTCATATTTCTTTGATATCAAAGAGTTATCAAATAAGTACCTACATAGTATAGGCATATTAGCATACATATCGATCTCACAAAAGAAATTATAATTATGTAAGGAAAAATAAAGGTTATTTACAGAGAATATAAATTATATTTACACATACTTTTTCTACTTTTTTATGGGCTCTTTATTACCTCCGCCGAAGGAGGTATTGTTTTCACTGGTGTTGGTTTGTTGGTTGGTTGGTTTGTTTGTCAGCAGGATAACTCAAAAGTGCGGAACGGATTCAGATGAAACTTTGTGGAGTTGTTGGAAATGCCAAAAGAAACAGTGATTAAATTTTGGAATCTCTGAGTGCAGAATTAAGATGCAAAACGAGCTAAATACTAATAAATATTTCAAGTTAGCCTACTCTGCCAATAGATGTCGCTGTGTTGTGAAATCGGGGCCGGGAGCGTCTTCCTCTCGGAATTTCCGTCGAGGGGAACCCTCCCCCGTCCCTCTACGCCGCCACAGTCGTGAAATATTCGCCTCGGAAGGCTCATAAGGACCCCGTGACGGCGGAGGTTTGCACTCTCTGAGTGTATATAGCCTCTAGTTGAAAGTAGTAAATGAAATATATTATTTATAAAGAAACATAAAAAGAGTTGCGATATAAAAATAATAAACCAACATTATAGCTTAAAGTCAATCCTCTAAAGACTGATCTTTAAAAACCCAATAATACATCATAGCCAAATATATCGATGTTTAAACACTGTCGATGTTATTTGAGTTGACTTTTCAATTAAACTTTCTTGTGTCTTCACGTCGTATGTTTTAGAGTAATATAAAAATGACACGACACCAGGGGATGCTTATTAAAAATCCTCTGAAAAGCTTTATTTTAAATTTTAGTTACGTTGAATAATGTTAAACTCTTTTTGTTAAAATAAAATTTATGTTTTTCTCATTTTGAATTGAATAATGGGTCATTTATATTAAAATCATACAAATAATATATGTTTACAATAATTACCTAAAAAGGGGGCTGTGACCATACAATCATAAATAAACATTTTACTTTAAAAATGACCCTCTAAAGCAAGAACCATCACAACATTAAATAAAACATCATAATCTTAATTATTAGGTGTATCAATATTTTTCACAGATACGACAGATCATCAACAAGAAAGCTACTGCCCTTTCCTTATCCAGGTTTTAATTAACAATCACAGGAAATACTATCATTTCATGTCCGTGCTGTTTATATACATTGTATTTATAGGTTATTGGGACATGCCTCTTCGGATTGTGACATTATAATTCGTAGACGACACGATTTTTCTTTTCTTTTTGAAGCACCACTATAACGGTCAAGGTAATAAAAATGAACTAAGAATATTTCATCAACAATAACTATATGAAATATAGTACCGCTTCATATCCGCAAAATATGTAGAAATATTTTGAACTCCTAACTAAAATTTTCTTCATTTTAGATTTCAAAAAAACTTCCATCATTACTGCAATTGGATGTTTTTTAATTTAGATAGATGTTAATTAATACTATTATAATTTTTTTCTCAATTGACAAAGATAAATCTAAATTCGCTTTTATAATATGAAATATTCGCTTCAATTTAGTAAAGAAGAAAAATAATAATGGACTTTGAGACATGGCAGCCTAAATAAATTAATACAAACAAAAAACGAATACATAGAATTCGTGCCTTTTCGAGGAGGGAATACTTGAATGCCCATTGAAAAAATATTATATATCAATTTATAGTGATATTTATATACATACATATATATTTATATATATATATATATATATATATAAAGTACAACTAACAAATATTTTTATGGGAAAAATATAATAATGTATTTAAAAGATTTTTTATAATATAATGCATATGTCAATAATAGGAGCAGAGGCGATACAAATTGTTAGAGCTCTTATAGAATGTTTTAAACAAAATAATAATTTTTTGTCCTCGAACGAATATTCCATTTATTATATATAAATTATGGCTTAGCAGGCTTTTTGTAATTTAATTTTCTTAAAATGGGCGTATGGCCTTTCCAACTTGTAAAGATGCCCGTTGAGTCCGATGTGCCTGCTAATCATGCCAACAATGACAGAAATTTGAGCTCATTTGAATTTCTTATTTATTTCGAGTAATAGAATAATATTTACATCAAGTTTTTTCTTCATAGAACCAAAACAGTTTTCCCTCTGCTTTGATAGTTATTTTTTTTGTTATAATATTCATGAATCTAAATCCTTTTTATTTCCCATTAACATTAATGACAATCTCCTAAAATGCCCTAAAGACAAATAACCATTACAATTAAGAAGGGAAAGGACTAAGCCCTTAAGTACTGTTAATGCATTATTAGGCCTCTGCTGCAAATGGAGAGCTTATAAATATAAATTAATGTTTCTAGTGTGCTTCTTGGATTGTCCTTAGATATTGACCTAACTCATAACAGAGTCATGGCTTAACTCGACCAAGGACATGGTATAT
>CP045891.1:18439080-18637261 GCA_013387185.1 Caligus rogercresseyi
TATATACAGGAGTAATTAAGTACGAAAAAAATACTTGAACCAACATTATATCTAAAATAAAGCTCTGGGAAAGATTTACATCTCATCAATCAAATAACATTAATTACACTATGCAACAAAAAATTTGCCAACGGCCAAAACTTTCAAAATTGATTCTATGGAGTCCATGCAATGATAAATTGCTATTTCGAACAATGGGATTTTGTTTATCTGGCCACAATTAAAATTTTAAAATTTTCATGTTTTAGGCCAATGGTACATACGGATCTATGATTTTCAGGGACAAGGCAGCAATTAACAATAATGCATTACCAATACAATTTCGAAGAAAGATCCAATAAATCTATTGGTAAGTAATATTTCCAAAACACTGATTATGCAATGAGATAATTGCATTATAGTCGTAAAAATGGGACAAAACGGACACTTTCACGTTATGATAGATATATCACTCATGGACAATTTTTTCAGCTGCAAAGTTATATTTACATACGTTCCAGGATTTAGAATAGCCATCGAGACCATTAGAACCATTAAAAACGACTTTATTATCGAATAATTGAGCAAAAATCATTAGGCACCTATGCTCCTCATATCTATGATCATCATTCTAAAGGTTTCGTGGATTGTTAAAATTTTCTTCGTTCCGTAACAAAAGGATTAATATCAATATACTTATACTAAATACTTATTTCGAATATAATTTTAAAATAAAAATATTTTTGTATTTATATTTTCCCATTAATAAAAATTTATTGTGTTAATTTTAAGGACATGTAACTTACTGAGGTAGAATACATGCAAATGTATATATATTTTGATATTAATCCTTTTGTTACGGAACGAAGAAAATTTTAACAATCCACGAAACCTTTAGAACGATGATCATATATATAAGGTTTCGTGGATTGATAAAATTTTCTTTGTTCCGTAACAAAAGGATTAATATCAATATACTTATACTAAATACTTATTTTGAATATAATTTTTAATATGAATATTTTTGTATTTATATTTTCCCATTAATAAAATTTATTGTTTTAATTTTAAGGACATATAACTTACTGAGGTAGAATACATGCAAATGTATATTATATTGATATTAATCCTTTTGTTACGGAACGAAGAAAATTTTAACAATCTACGAAACCTTTACAACGATGATCATAGATATGAGGAGCATAGGTGCCTAATGTTTTTTCTCAATTATTCGATAATAAAGTCGTTTTTAATGGTTCTAATGGTCTCGATGGCTATTCTAAAGCCTGGAACGTATGTAAATATAACTTTGCAGCTGAAAAAATTGTCCATGAGTAATATATCTATCATAACGTGAAAGTGTCCGTTTTGTCCCATTTTTTACGACTATAATGCAATTATCTCATTACATAATCAGAGTTTTGGAAATATTACTTTACCAATAGATTTATTGGATCTTTCTTGAAAATTGTATTGGTAATGCATTAATGTTAATTGCTGTCTTGTCCCTGAAAATCATAGATCCGTATGTACCATTGGCCTAAAACATGAAAATTTTAAAGTTTGAATTGTGGCCAGAAAAACGAATATCACGACTAAATAATCATATATCTGTAATCCCCATTCTCTAAATTACTAGATTCATTTGTTTTTTTGCGTTGGCAAGACAAAAGTCATTTTTTTGTTGCATAGTGTTATCTTTAGACAGTAATTTTGAATTATAATGTTCATTTAGTTTTGTTTTTAACGTAACTGTCTTAAGATTGTGTTTTATCTCCACTTTCTAGTGTATCCTTATTTTTTACACTATATGGATTTAGCTAATAAATAAACATCTTAACCAAAAAAATATATATATCAGACAATTCACCGTTAATAATTGTATCAATAAAAATGTGTAATATTTTCAAATAATCGTGTCTAAGTTTATTATTATTTAAGATGTCGCCGAAAAATAATTTAATAGTGAACTACCATGATTTGGAACTTAAACATACGAACCTTAATAGCTTGTAGACGCAGCTCTAGTATAATGGTTCTCAGACCCTCCTCTTTCAGTGGTTGTTAGAGAGTTAGTTTTTAAGCCATAAGAGCTTCACATTTCAAAATAGCAAAGTCCATTGCCCTCGTTTTTAGTGAGGCACTCATTTTGTCCCTTACCGTAGCCTTTATGTCCTCTTTTGAGACCTTGTATATTTTTGCAGAAGTAATTTAGTATTGAGATAGCATGACAATCTGCTAACGCATGAAGAATGTTGTATAACTTCCTAGAGCCTTTGCACGACATGGATAATTTTATGAAGTCGGTTGAAATTTGTAGCCTTCTATAAACACTCTTATCGTCGATGATTCCTCGTAATGATGATAGATCCTACAATCTTCCACTGGAATGGGAGATATAAGCCTTTATGATATACTACCAAGTCAATCCAACACTTCTGACAACTTGATTCAACTCTCTTGAAATGCCATGCCATGCTACGTTTTCAACTATCAAAATTTCCAAAAATGGTACGCGATTCCAAAGTAAGTGGAGTTTTCTACTCATACAAACTATTGTTTCTTGAGGATTAGATTACAGATATGCCTTTATAATACATGACACACTTATTGTTTCTTTTAATAACTCAAAAAAGTGCTAAGGCGAATAACTTTCACCATAATGAGTGTTTTTAAAGTTTCCGAATGGCGCCCATTTAGAAAAGCTGAAAAAATAACCTCACACATAAATATGCAAGAACTAAAAGAGGTTTTAAAGTTTTCTTCGTCCTTGGTATATACTTAAAAATACAAAAATAGAACCACAGACATACCATCCATTTCGGGAGGGCTCACTTCAAACAATCTATTATTTGAATATAAAAAAGTTGAACATTCAGATTAGGATGAGTGTTTTTTTCTTCTTATTATTACTACTACCATAAGAGCAATTATCATTGTTTTTTCTTTCGTAGAAGAATAAGTTTTTCCACTTTATGAAAAATATAATCATATTCCTTTTCAAAGTACGGAAAACGAGGTTGACACCAAGCTTTTTATTTGATTACTTTGTTATACCATATATACCTTATATAAAAATGTTTTGATCAACAAATATACAGGGAGTACACGTATAATCCGGACTAATTAAAACAAATTTGAAATGTTGATAACTTATTTATTTATCACTATTTTTCAACAATTTTTGTTAAATGAAAGGCACACATAATAGATATTTATTTTTCAATAAAGCCCCCATCAGCGGCGACGACCATCTCGAGGCAGTGCCTGAAGCGGCCGCGGCCTTGGGGACGACGTCCTTCTTCATATTGGCGAATCCTCTACGATAGCGGCCCTGAGGGAGTCGAAGGTGTGGTGAGCGTGCTTGTTGGTCTTGTTCTCGACCATGCCCCAGAAGAAATAGTCGAGGGGGTTGCAGTCAGGGGAGCTGGGGGGCCATAAGTCCCGGCTCCAGTGGTAGGGGAGGTTCTCCAACAGCCAGGCCTGGGTCTCCCTCGACTTGTGGGCGGGAGCCGAGTCCTGCTGGAAGACATAGGGCCTCCCATTCGCCACCAAGTCCATCCAGGACTTCACGACGTTCTTCATGACGTCGATGTAGATGGCCGTGTTGACCTTGAGGCCCTTCTCGAAGAAGTGTGGGGGTATGACGTCCCCCTCACTGTTGATCACCCCCAGGACCATCACGGAGGAGGGGAACTTCGTGTGCTTGACGACAGGCACCTCGTCAACATTTTGGCAGATCCACCTATCATTCTGTCTTTTGCTATTCTGGTCATGGCTAAAAAAATCTCGTTGGAGAAGAACCTGAGGAGACCGGCCGTCTCGTGCTTGAGGTTGTTGAGCAGGGCCGCCACCTTGACCCTCCTGGACTTCCTGGTCACCTCTGTCAAGATCATTCTGTGCTTCTTCTTGTACGAACTGTAGCCCAGGTCCTTGTTGATGGTGTTGCCGACGGTCTGCTTGGAGCAGCCCATCTCGGCGGCCATCTTGGCGTAGGACTTGTTGCCGTCCTCGTTGACCTTCCTCTTCACCTCGGCGACAAACTCGTCGGTCCTGGTGGCCCCCAGGGACTGAGAACGCTTTTTGCGATGAGCATCATTCTTTTTGAAAGAGTTCCAAGCTTCCACTGGTCGTAGACGGTCGACTTGGGTAGTTGAAGAACTCTATCATCTCCTTTGGACTCCTCCCGGCACGGAATGAAGCGAACATCGCATGCCTTTTCTCCTCTGCCTTGGCTAAATGCTGACTGATTTTCAATCTGTTTTTTTGGCAGATAGATAAGATGCAAGCGCAGTAACGTACATATGTGCGTTGCAATATCTCAAAAAACAAAGACGACATAACCGATCAAAGTTATTCCAGATTATACGTGTACTCCCTGTATATATATATATATATATATATATATATCTATATATATATATATATATATATATATATATACTATATTAATAATATATATATATATATAATAATATCAGTAGAGGTTGATGACGTATAATGAAACAGGTATATATACTATTTTAAAATGAAAAAGCATAAGCCATATTAAACTTTTATTTACTTCATAGATCTCGGAAAAAAACAAGTTTAAAAAATATAAATTATGAAAATGTATTTGAATTCCATGCTTGAAGATTTTAGTATAAAATTATAAAAATGTACTTCTACTATTTAATAACTTGATTCATTAAAACTATGAGGCAAGCAATAGGTATCGATGTTAAATAGAAACTTATTTGTTAAAACGCATATTTGGAAGTTTACAATATTAGGAACGTAAAAAAAGCCGTGAATATTAAAGATTTCTTTGGTGATATATCAAATTTGAGCGGTTTTGATTATGATCCCATTGATTACACTATGTAACAAATTAAGGTCTTTTTTTTTAGATTCCTAATTTGAGACCCATTTTTTACGTACATTCCAAAAATGCCACTCAAAATATCGTCCGAAAAAAGGTTTGGACTTTATGGCCTTTTTTTGAAAATCATGATTTTCATCATTTCTATTGGTTCACGCCCAGTTCGTGCAAAGTAAAATACTCCCAAATGTCAAAAACATTTATTTTTCTAGTATATCCATGTATTTCAAATCAGCTTTTATAATTTCAATATCTTACGTACTTTTCGAAACAATAGGCTGTATATTTCAAAAAGTTGATCTTTTTTTTTGTTCTATTTAAGCGGCTATATTTTTTGTTTTCAAGTTTATTGACTATAATTAAAATATAATATATTTTTTGTATATGTCAATGCATTTCAGAACAGTTTTTATAATTTCGATATCTGGGATGAAAGTAAAGAATATATCAATTTAGTATGAAGAAGTATTGATCAAATTATATAAATAATACACCATGAGGTTGCGTTACTATTATGTGATTTGTTACGAAGAAAAACATGTTTGCCTTTTATTTGTAAGTTCCTAAATATAATTCTCTAAGATTTTCTTAAATAATCTAAATCCCATTTTCCAAATCAACGTAACTCTCCAAAAATTCAAATTATTTAAGGAACTTGCAAATAAAAAGGCATACATGTTTTTTTCTTCGTAACAAATCACAATAATAGGTAACGCAACCTCATGGTGTATTATTTATATAATTTGATCGAATACTTCTTCATACTAAATTGATATTTTCTTTACTTTCATCCCAGATATCGAAATTATAAAAACTGTTCTGAAATGTAATATATAATTGTTATATAATTTATATAATCTCCTAGATGTATAAACTGTTTTAACAAATTTAATGTAAGTATATTTTCCACTAACTTGTTCCTCTCCTGAAACAAAAAAACGTTTTAAGACACTTTAACAAATGAACAAATTAAATATTTATGTTTATCTTATATTTTGCGACTATGACTCTTCTTTTTTAATTCTGAGTTTCACTTCGATGGGCTATGTTTGTTTAACATATTAACATCCAAATAATTGTAATGAGGAACGTATAAATAGGTACTTACAAGCAGACATAGAATCAGACATATGATATTTACATATGTAGTTAACATTCCTCTTGATTGAAATAATCTAAAGCTCTAATGGAAATACATTCTGTAGGAATAATAAATAACAATACTACAAATATTGTATTATATAATGTAGAATATCCGCAATGCTTTTGTTCCTACACATAGCACTTTTTTCTCCAAGCACTTTTCTTTATACCGTAAAAGGCTATTCATACTTGAAATAGCTTATTACTGCTTAAGTTTTTTAGTTCTTTAGTTTATATTATTATTGAAGAATAACGAATAAGATACAAACAAAACGTGTAAATGAAGAAATAAAAGACCAGTCAATAAATATTAACACAACAATGTAGACGATTATGTACTTTAACGATACATTAGTGACAAAATAACGTTTATAAGCTAAATTCATAAAAGGAAGAAAATAAATATGCAATTTCAATCTGACTTACTGAAATTACTCTTATTTATGTAAAATATGACCGTAAAATTTATTTTTTCTCAAATATGTCTAGTTATTATTTGTACTTGTTTGTTTTGCTCCTATGTAAACCCTACACCACCGGAATTCAATCCGGAATACGCCGGTAGTAGTTTACTTAGGAGCTAAGATATTTTAGTGAATAAATAAAACTGAAAGAAAATATCATATTACACTGAACAACAAGTTTTTTTTACTGGAGATGTGAAAAATGATTTAGACTAATTTGGGTACTTAGTAAAATTACTTGCCGGTAACATTTGATAACTAAAATAAATATAAACTTAATCAATATTTTTGAAGCTGAAAAATATTATGATCTGTCACTTTATTTGGTGATTAGGAATAAAATTTGTTTTGGATAGCCAGGTCTTGCTTAGTAAATGTATGTATATAGTTGAGTATCATTTTGCTTTATTTATTTTATTCTTATATATATATTATAAAACCATCTAAATATTGAAGGAGATTAAAGAAAGTCGCAGAATGACATCAAATGTTCGTGCTCTTAATAAAACTGTAACGTATGTAATATGCATCAATCGGTTTGTATTCAAAACTATCATATATATATATATATAAATAAATATATATACATTCTTTTTAGTTCAAAAGAATTTATTACTGTTTCACATTTTACACATATGCATTACAATATAGAACAAAGATATAAAACAATACACACATATATAAAGCAAATGAACACAACCACATAGAGGGGTATATGTGTCACTATATCAGGAGTTGATCTAAAGTATTATACAATATTAAAGTCATCATTAATGATTTTTTCCATTTTTGAGCATTTCATCAATTTAAGGATACGTAGGTCTTCATCCTCTTCGTGCTTGAATTGATGTCTCTCATAAGAGATTGATGGGCATCTGTTAATTAAGTGGTCTGCGCTTTGTGGCTCTTCCTTACAGATTTTGCAGATTCTGAATATATTTTTTAATTTACTTAGATGAGCCAAAAATGGTCTGTGGCCCGTACATATAAGCTTGAACAAGAAGACTCATGTTTTGGTGCGACAGTTGAGTAGTCTTGAATTTTAGTTTTTTTAACATGTGATATGTGTGTTTCATTAGTTGATCATCTTTGTATCTACTACACCACTCATAAAAAAATAATTCATGTATCACCTTCTTTATGTAGCTTGGAGGTGGTCCAACTCAAACGACTCTCACTTACGATACCTTTTTTTGCTAGGTAGTCAGCAAATTCATTTCCTGTAATGTTTGAATAATCTCTACACCAATCGAGGTTTATATTTATATCACATTTTCCAATGTTTAATGTTTCTTTACACTTTTTTACAGTTTCACTCTTTGTGAGAGAATTCAGAATAGCATCAATTGCTGATTGAGAATCCGATCGAATTATCACTTTTTTGATGTTTTTTTTTGGTCAGAAGAGCTATCACCGACGGAGTGATTGCGGTGACCTCTGCTTGGAAGACTGATGCTTCGCTATTCAATGATACAGAGGATTGATGAATATACACATCACCTCGAGTGATAGTCCATCCCTGCTCATCGTTATATCCATCAGTATATATAATTGTATCTGGGTGTTCAACGTGGCAGTTGTCAACCCATATACGACAACCAGTGATATAGTCATTGACTAGATTCAGTTTTAGTTTGTCCAGTATCTTATCACTAAAAAAACGATGGGATATTGCCCACTCCATCCCAAGTGTCACGGAGAGTAAATTTTGTTCTCCATCTTGACTTTGTTGCATGTCTTTTATTAAGTTGTTCCATAAATAATGAGGTCGACCCATTAAAACTCAAAATTTTCATCAGATCAACAAAAAACTTCTCAATCAGTACACATAATCCTCTCCGACTGCAATGACGTCGTGGCAGTGTCCCCGGAGCTTCCTGAGTTGGTCGTAGAGCTCGGCTTCACTGACCCTCCTCATCGCCCGCTGAACGGCGAGTGTAGCCTCCTCGTGGCCCCCAAACTCGTCCTCCCGGAGCAGGTGCTTCAACTTCCGCAACAGGAACCTGTCACAGAGGTTCAGGTCGGGTGAGTAGGGTGACTGTTTCACCGGTTCCACGTCCCTCCGGGTCAGGAGCTCCCTGGTATCGGTGGCAGTGTGGGGACGGTATTGCCCCACATGAGGAGACAATCTTTCAGCCGGATCTTGTCCTTTTTCAGGCTGAGAAAGCGCTTCCCAGTCGTCCTCAGGTACTCTATCATGGTGTTCCGGTCGGCAGTGGTCTTGGCCGGTAGTGCAGTGATCGATACCCGCCTCGGCTTGCAGGTGAACCCCATCAGAATTATCGTCTTCCTCGTTGTCTGTATCACACGGGGGGTCGAGAACCGGGCCCCCGTGGGCTCCGCCGAATCCCAGTAAAACCAGTACTCGTCATGGACTAACAGATGAGAACCCAGAAAGTCCTCCTCCTGGTCCTGGAAAAGTTTCAGGAGGTCCTGACAGCACTTCACTCGCTGCGTCTTGTTGGCTTCAGAGAGCTGGTGAGGGACGAGCACGCTGAGGAGGTTTCGGAGCCCTAGATCCTCCCTCAGAAGCCTGAAAACAGTTGTAGATGGAAGGGACACCTTGCAGCAACTTGTCGAGTGGCCATCCGGGGGTTATCCTCGACCAGGCGCTTCACACGGGCCACATTCTCCTCTGTCCTCGTCTCCCGGGGACGTCCAGGACGGGTCTTCTTCTCCAGGGCAAAAACACCATTATCAAACTAAGTGTGCAATCTCTGGAGGGTGGAGAGGCCAGGGCAGGAGTCAGGGAAGGTAGAGAGCAGGTCCCCGTGGATCTCGTTGACTGTCCTGGCGAGCTTGATCCAGATAAAGAAGTAGGAGTGAAAGTCGGGTGTCTCCATTTTCAGCAGCGAGTAGAATGACTGTTAGAAATGATGCGATTACTCACCTTATATACTAACCTGAGTGGCGCCATACAGTCTGTTACCATGCAAAAATATCCGATAAGAACGTTCCCGTTGAAATTTTTGAGATAGCGTGTGAACTTTTCGAGATAGCTAACCTACCTCATTATTTAAGGAACAACCTAATATATAGAGGTCGAGAGGAGTTATCCCTATATATATATATATATATATATATATATATATATATATTATATATCGTAAGATGTATTAGTCAAATATCCTGAATTCATAAAAAATTAGAAGAAAATTGTATTGAAGACAAAATAACGGATAAATATTTTGCATTGTATTTTGTTGTCAATCTATAGAAAAAAGGACAAACAAATCGAAAAAAAATATTTTTTTACTTTTGTGAGTTATTTTTCTAAATATTTTCCTTTTTAAATTAAACCCACCTTTGACTTTTTTTATTAAATACCATAACTTACCAATAAATAATATTATTCGATTAATTGCTGAGTCCATAATACAGATCTTCCTGAATGATAATTTGACATTGCACATATTAAATTTATGATTGGAGGCCCCTATGAGATGGGTCGGGTAGGTTAAGAACATATGTACTTTTTCACATTTCATCCATTTCACAATACACAATTAAATTTACTTAACTATTTTACGTTTTTGAAATTTAATACAAATTTCATTTTTATTAAATAAACCGAATTTTAACATTGTTGGGATTGGTTTTCAGATCGTTCAAACTTACAAAAGTATTCGGTACAAGTTTGGACAGATATAGGGCAGATTGTACATTTATTTGACATCAGTATAATTTCATTTCAGCCGGTTCAAGCCGATTTCTGATCTGTAATCCAGACTATATATTTAATGGTGTCATTGAATTCATGCAATCAAAGTGGTGGAGTCCCAAAAAATCATTGAGAGAAATAAGTTTCCATGTAGATTCCCTAATCCTGTTGCTCACAGCATAGCTGTCATTCATATTCATTGAACCGTACACTTAGATGTTCAAACTTGCCCCGCTTGCATAAATTTTAATAAGTTTTTATGTCATACTAAGGTCAATCCTGTAGAACCTGTAACTAAAAAAAAAAAACAATTCATCCACATTCAAAACAAAAAACTGCGAGAAAAGGTGTTTTGAATACTCAGAACCATCTTTTTTTTTTTTGCTATAAACCTAACTTACCATTTGGGGAATCCAAAATATATAAAATGAATCATAGTTTAATAATGACCTCTCACCTATGTGAGAGGTCAACAAATGAGTTGAATAATGGGTTCTAAGCTAAAACAGGAGTACTCATAATTAACCTATATTTCCCAAACGTGCAACTCTTTTATTAATTTAAATAAATATGTTTTTTGACTATGTATATGTATGTAGACTTATATGAAAGCTATTGTTGTTGTTTTAAAAACCTGATGAAGACTAAAATGTAACTATCAAACGTCCTGCCCAACTTGATATTCCAAGAATTGTAAGAAATGATATACATTATTAAAATTAAATATTTTTGTGAATAATGGAGATAAATTTGTAACTGTCTTACTTCATTCAAATGTTTTTATGTTGCCTTCTATATACTCTAAATGGCTAGGTAATAAATGAATTGAATAAACTACAATAAAGACAATTAGGCGTTTGAAAAATTCATCTTTTCGTTCTCTCATCTATGAATTCATATGTTTCCTTATGGAAATCAAATATATATCAAATATGTAATGAGAAGAGAATACTAGTATTAAGATTGTCGAAAATTAGTATCTGATTTGATGCATCAAAGTTTATTGAGTTTATATATATATTTTTATATGTCCATAACTATAAACTATAATAGGGGTATTCATTTATTTATATTGATAAACTAGAGGCTATAGGTATACACTCAGAGAGTGCAAACCTCCGCCGTCCCGGGGTCCTTATGAGCCTTCTGAGGCGGATTTTTCACGACTGGGGCGGCGTAGAGGCACGGGGGAGGGTTCCCCTCGACGGAAATTTCGAGAGGAAGACGCTCCCGGCACCCAATTTCACAGCACAGCGACATCTATTGGCAGAGTAGGCTAACTTGAAATATTTATTAGTATTTAGGTCATTTTGCATCTTAATTCTGCACTCAGAGATGCCAAAATGTAATCACTTGTTCCTTTTGGCATTTCCAACAACTCACAAAGTTTCATCCGAATCCGTCCGTACTTTTTGAGTTATCTACTGACAAACCAACCAACCAACAAAACCATCGCCAGTGAAAACAATACCTCCTTCGGCGGAGGTAATAATAATAAGGACATATCTAAATGTTGATAATTATGATGATAACAAATTATTTTAAACTAAATATTGATTAAGACAACTGTAAATATTGGTCCCATGATGACAGTAAATATACAAATATTATATTTCAATGAAAAAGGATTAATATAAAATGGTAAGAGGATTTTTATTTCTTTTAATCAATACACTCAATATACTAAGGATAGCATCACATACCTAAGTAACCACATGTATTTCCTGCTACTGTTGAAGATACATTCATTATAAATACCTAAATAAATTATTTGATCTCTATGAAATGCTCTGGAAGTCTACTCTGATGAGAAGAGCTACCGAATACATAACAACAATTTTGCATAATTTCTTTCTATTGTGAGATTTCCTTTTCTATTTTACAAATGTGAAATAATCAATTGTTTATTGAATTGTTTAATTCTGCATTGGTTGAAAAAGGTGAGCAAAAAAATAAACAGCTGAAATTCCAAACAAAATGAACTCAGGAAGAATAGTTATAACAAATAATACGTATAATTTCCTTCTTAAGGTCCAGTTGATACATTTATTACAGTACAAAATAGAATTATATCCACTAAAACGAGGAACACGTCCATACAACGGGGTATCTGGCATAGATACCCCTTTGTATGGACGTGTTAAATCATTTATTGCATTAAAATGTGACTTTTGAAAAATTCTTTTGACAGATTTTATATTTTAAATTTCCGTCGATGATTTTAATGTTTTGTTTTTTATATCGACATTTTTTAATCATAAGAAATTTATTATTATTGATTATATATAATATATATATAAACATTATTGGATCATTTACCGCTCACACCGAATGTATATCTGGATAAATTCCAGTATAAATTAATTTATAAGAATACTTTTGATTGTTTCGATGTCTTTTATAACGAATATATATATTGCTCCTCATTTGAAAATACAACATGAATCTTAATTCAGCAAAATCACAAACCAATTCAATTTTTCTGAAGGAAATGAATTGTGTATGCTAGAAAACAACAAATATTTCAAGTTTTTCATTCTCTTATTTCATAAAAAGTTGCCTCTAGTAGAACATATAAAAATATCTCCGTCTTGAAAATGGTAGTTTCATTACATTTACAGTTTTCATGAAACCATATGCCTATAAAAGTGTATTTAAAATCAAATTCAAGACTGCGGTGTTCAGATTCTAATTTACGGCCTTGAAATATAAAAAAGTTCAAAGAATTATTCTTGCTTTGTTCATCAAAAGGGAGAAAAAGTTTGGGATTATATTTTGGGCTTCAATATTGTTAGTTCTAGTCAGAAAGCTATATAAAGATCTGAGTGTATATATGCCTCTAGTTACCTCCGCCGAAGGAGGTATTGTTTTCACTGGCGTTGGTTGGTGGTTGTTTGTTGGTTGATTGGTTTGTTTGTCAGCAGGATAACTCCAAAAGTACGGAAAGGATTCGATGATGAAACTTTGTGGAATTGTTGGAAATGCCAAAGACACAAGTGATTAAATTTTGGCATCTCTGAGTGCAGAATTAAGATGCAAACGTGTTAAATACTAATAAATATTTCAAGTTAGCCTACTCTGCCAATAGATCTCGCTGTGCTGTGAAATCGGGTGCCGAAGCGTCTCCTCTAGGAATTTCCGTCGAGGGTAACCCTCCCCCGTCCCTCTATGCCGCCCCAGTCGTGAAAAATCCGCCTCGGAAGCTCATAAGGACCCCGTGACGGCGGAGGTTTGCACTCTTGAGTGTATATATGCTTCTAGTTTTTTTAAAGGTATTAATCATTTACGAATTTTTAGATATGGGAAAACACAATTAAGGTTGAATATTGTTTAGCAGTATAAAATAGCTATTTGTTATGATGATCGAAACGCATACTTATAAAATATTCAATTAACACTACGTACATCTCAAAAAAAATCAATGAGTTTAAAAGATTTATGCTTGTTAGGTATCAAACCACTCAGCGTTAAGCTAAGGTTGCTAACAGAGTCATTGAATTAAAAATGACTTATATATAGGGAAAATTGACTTATGTATAGTGTTTGCACACGCGTGTTTTGTGACTCCGTAGATATCTTGAGTTTTCCCCCTGTATTAAAGATATGGAGAGGAATTTTGGGATCTGCGAATTCTAGGACTCGTGGCTATCGGTGAGATATTATAGATAAGTCCAAACTCAATTTTCATGTCGAATTGTTCAGTTTTTTTAGTCTCTGTGAATTTAAAGGAAGAGTTTTTTTTTTAATCTTCTCCCTTTTTATTTTCGCTGCCCCCTTTACTGTCCTGCTCCGCGCTCACGGAGCTTATTATTGTTGGTATTCTTCTTCTTTTTCCCTGCTTCTTCAAGTCTAGGCAGGCTAAGGACCTGAGGAGGTCATGGAAAATAATAATATACCTACAGACAAACCCCCTGATGAGGAAGATTTTAATAATTAGAGAAGTCGCTACGCGGACGTTCTTAAGAAGAATAATAGTAATAGAGAAAAGGATTTTTTTCTTTTGACATGAATGGAGACCTCATGTGGGAGACTTTCGTTATTTTGCTGGAGGATGCGGATTGGAATCCTTTTAGGAATGATAATGTGAAGCATTTGGATATATATGATTTGGCAAATCAATTTGGATTTAAGAAGCACGAAATTGCCGGTGCGAATCCAAGGTTTTGTCCTGGGAACGTCTTGTATCTATACGAGATTCCCTATCGATGTTAGAACGAGAATTGACGATTTGAGAGTTCAACCGCGTATAAAGGTTTTGAACAAAGATAGTGTACTCGTGAATATTTCCTGTAAGCTAAAAGGAATTGACAAAATATATGTGGACAAAAAGAGAAATTTGAAGATCACCATGGTTAATACCTTCAAACGTGTTGACGAATCGCGTCTTGTGAATTGGATCGGTCAATTTGGTGAAATTGTGAACCATTACCCCAAGAAAATCCGACGGATAAGAACGCTGAGGAAAAATATCCTGAGTTTTGGAAAATTGGAGGGACAGCGACTATATAGTTAAATGGTCGCAGATCCGTCTGTTATCCCTCAAATAGTCCCATTCCAGGGATTCTTGATAAAATTAAGATTTGCTGGGGTGAAGCTTCAATGTCAGAGATTCGGCCACATGAAGCATCATTGCACACAAAAAAGGATAAAGACCTTTGAATACGAAAAGGCAATTAAGAAAGACATGGACGAGAGATTGCAGCAGGAAAGAGTGGAAATTGAAGCATTGAGTATTTCTGAGTCATCTGGCATCTCTAGAACAGAAGAAACAGTGGAAGTTTGTACATCTGTTACCTCTAATTCGCTTTCTGAAGCTACTCCTGTCAATAGTATCTTGAGGAGACTTCAAAAGAGAGAGATAAAGGAATATAAGAAGTTAATAACACTAATTCAACTGAACTTACGCCAAGCATTGCTGGAGATGAAAACGACATATAAGTGGAAACTGAGAAAAAAAGGGAGGGTATCTGTCAGAACTACGTCACGAATAGTATACCCCAATTTCAGGGGCACCTCTTACGGAGGATCAGTCCTCGGGAGTGAGGAAACAGGATTGAAGAGGTCGCGAGAAACCCAAAAAACTCCAACTCGCACATTTAAATTCCGAAGCCATTGAATGATAGGACTCAATCCAAATCATCTAAAAGAATCAGAGAAGTGAGGGACAAACTGCCGAACAAGGACAATAACCCCAAGAAAATTCATAAGAATTAAAATATGTCATCACCAATGAAACCCGTTCTACACTAAAAATTTGCTCAAAATATCATTATTTTATGCAAATATTTCAACAAAATATAAATGAACTTTTTTCATCTAAATTATTTTCAGACAAAATCACTGATTTTTCTGCAAATAGCATTCCTAATGAAATAAAATCGAATATGGGCCTCAAGAGGATCATTTCCCTCAACACGAGAGGTGGCTTGGACAGAAAACGACGTCATGCTCTTTTAAACTCTGTTTTCTCACTAAACCCTGACATAGTTTGCCTCCGCATATAAAACAAGAGGTTTCT
The DNA here is from genome assembly GCA_013387185.1 of Caligus rogercresseyi. Lineage (NCBI taxonomy): Eukaryota > Metazoa > Arthropoda > Copepoda > Siphonostomatoida > Caligidae > Caligus > Caligus rogercresseyi. The sequence goes on from CP045891.1 coordinate 18,454,710, forward strand.
TCGTCTTGTCCCAACGATTGTTTGATTTGTAAGCCCGGGCGCTATCGTGCATTTTTCACAGGAAAAAATTCTAGAAGAGGAGTTCTCACCTTCATCACGAAAAAGATAAAAACCGTTGAATGTGTGAAGATTATTCAGTACAAAGTGATTGGCAGTAACTATACGTATCGACAAGCAGCATGAGTTTTTTTTTGTATCATTAACGCCTACGGACCAAATCAACATTTTCCTCAGTTTTTCCTTTTCTATGATGGATTCTGAGCCCTTCAGAAATCTTTTTTTGATTATCATCGGCAATTAATGTTGTCATTGAAAAAAATAATGGGAATTATCCTAATATTCATTTTCTTAACATCTTAATGACAAAATTAATTTGATTGACGGCACAAAAAGAAATAATCCTCAACCATGCATTTCGTGGAAGAATGGGTCTCAATCTTCGCGAATTGATCACGTTTTGGTCTCACCATCAGTGTTTAGACAAATTAGAGGGACAAACTATAAGCCTGAGCCATTCTCAGATCATTTTACTTTGGAGGTCGAGATGGATTTTTCCCATTGTAAAACGTCCTTCAAAGTTCCTAAATGGATTCTAAAAGAACCCAAATTCAAAGAAAAATTAAGAAAAACACTTAGAAGAAAGCTTCAGTCAATCTTATTCTCACTTTAAACATTCTTTGTTTTTAATAGAGTGATTCGCTATTCTACCTTGAACTTCTTATGTAAAACACAAAGAGCGGGAGAGAGGGAAAGGCAGAAGAAAATTGACAGCATACTCAGTGACCATTCATCCTTTCTCCAGATTTTCACAGCGGAGGTCTATAATTCATTTAAAATTGCGGAAGTGGCAGAGTCGGAGATGTCAAAAAAGTAAAAGCAGAATGTAACCCTCTTTTAAGGCTGAAAAATCTATCGTTCCAGGGAAAAAATTTGGCAATATCCATATCAAAATCATCCACAAAGATTTTGTATTCACTCGTCCTAAAGACATTCTGGACTGCTTTTATTCGCAATTCCAGAAAATAGTTTCATTCCTACTCGATCAACTACCGAAGACAAAGGAAAATTAAAGTGTGCAAAATCTATACCTTGGCCACAATTAAGGCATATATCAAGAAAAAAATCAACAGAAAGAAGGCATCTGGTGTGGATGGTATAATCGAGGAAATTTATACATCATTTCCTTAAGAAACTGCTCCTTTCTTCTTCGTCTCGGAGAATCAATGGAAAGAAATGGAAGACTTCCGAAAGCTCTAACAAAAGGCAGGATCGTTCTCATTCCTAAAAGGGTAACGTGACCGAAATTAATCATTGGAGACCCATCACAGTCCTATAAGATTTTATCGGGAATCCTAGCGCAGGGAATGGAAAAAGAGCTCAATAAAAAATTGGAAATCACCAGAAGGGTTTCTTAAGGAACCGCAAAATTTCCGACGTTTCTCGTAATATCCAAGCAGTGATAGATTCGGTCAAGTCTAGAGGAAAATATGGAGCTCTGGTGGGAATAGATTTAAAAAAGCCTTTGATTCTATCTCCCACCAACAGATGCTTCGATTGGTGAGGAAATTGCGCCAAAGGAATTTTTCAACCCTGTTCGTGCTCTTTGCTAAATGGATCATCAGTGATAACCTTAGGAGGCCTTGAAAGTAAACCAATCTTACTATAGGGGTAGGAGGTATGGGGTCATATCTTCAAAATATGCATTGTACCATTTTTTTTGGACCATTATGGTAAAAATAAGAAGAATCCAAAAAAAAAATTAATTTTATGCATTTTTGGCGGTTTGCCGCCCAAAAAACCACAAAAAACGATATTTGGGCCCTGAGATACCTCTGAAAATCAAATATTGATAACTTAAGGCCGGTTTTCTGGTCCCAGGCAACCCCCAATTGCTATGAATGGTTATGAATACTTAAGGGGAGTATGGTAAATCATTGTTCCATCAGTTTGGGGTGTTTGGAGTCCTTCAGGGCATAAAATTACCCAAAAATTTGCCGCCCAAAAAACCATTTTTGGCCCCCCGAGCCCAAAATCGATGTGAAATTTCTTGTGTTTGAGTGCAGGGCTCTTGAATATGTGAAAAATTTATCACTATTGTTAAAAAATATGTTGAAATTGGTCTTTTTTAAATGTGAGTAAGACATGTGGGACTTATTTGAGCTGATCAGTATCCTTTTTTAGAACAGGCCTTGATAAAAAAATTCACATTATTTCTTAGTAATTCAATTTATTGCCATTATGTGTGATTTTTTATCTAGCTTTGTCAGCCAAAATGATATATACACTGATAATAACAAATTAAAAAAAATCCGAAACAAAAAATTCACAGCGAAAGGTATACGAAACGACGTCACTCTATTTAAGTCCCAAACATTTAAAACTGAACCATGCAAAAAACTTTAATTCCATTGTGAAGATCCTCAGCAACATGGAGACGAGATGGATTGCAGAACAGAAGACCTACAACACACAAAGAATACTAGCCAAGATTGAAAAGGGAAAAAATCAGACGAAATACACCCAAAATGTTAACAAGCATGCAAGAGCTGGGGTGGACCCGCAACAACAGTGGAGGAGCTGAATAAGATCCTCCAGGAAAGGAGTGATACTGCTGAGAAGATTTTGCGCACAGAGTTGTCTTACTACCGCGACACCCACAAAGCTAATGTAATCCAACAGCCAGATCTGTTCAGGGTCAACAATATCAGTTCCGATGATCAACTGCTGAACTTCTGTGCCCTTCTGTCTGGAAATGATCTATGTCTGGTTACGTCAATCTCCCCTCCAACAAAGATGTTCTTAAACTTCTGCCATCGTGTGAAACAAATCAGCCAACAGGAGATGAAGATGAAGAGCGTATATCAGTCGGCATGATGTATATCACTCTCGTATCTGAAGGTGATGTGAACACTTGGTACCTTGCAGTTTGTACTGAGGAATGCAGTGGAACATACAACATGGATTTCTTACAGCGTGTGGACAAAAGTTCTAACTTGATATGGAAGCTCCATCAAAACCTGACAGAGCAACACTTCGACCAGAATCGATTATTCAATGTGTCATGATGGTGATTGGGATGTATCGAAACAACGGAACATGACTTTTACCTTGAGGAACCACACCTATGTTGACACACTAGTGATGGATTGTACATAGTAGTGTCTTACTTTCATTAAAAACACTTCTTAGACTGTGTAGCATTTCTCCTCAGCTTTTACTAAAACTTAAACTCAACGTATTATCTGCTGTTTTTGCAACCCTCAAGTGAAATGGGAACTATTTTCAAAGTTAAGAGTATATATTTTTTCTAATATATTGTAGATTATTACATTTTGTCCACAGATGTCTTATTAAAATATGCTGAGAACTTGATTTTATTTTACTTCACCCAACTCATCTTGCTTCGAGCTTCAGGCAGTACTGGAGAACTTCTAAGGTCCTATACAATGAGTCCTATCAGTCTGTTTATGGTAAAATTAGGCTTATTTTGGCCCTTTTTATGCCCTGGAGGACCCCCAAAACCCATAAAATACTGGAATAATGCTTGATATGCTGGTTTAAACTATATGCATCCATTCATAGCCATTGGGAATGTCTCGAGACCGCCAGAGTACTCAATAGCGGGATAATACAGATTTGGGGCAAATTTTCGGTAATTTTTGGCCATTTTTGGGTAATTTTATGCCCTGAAGGACTCCAAACACCCCAAAACTGATGGAACAATGATTTACCATACTCCCCTTAAGTATTCATAACCATTCATAGCAATTGGGGGTTGCCTGGACCAGAAAACCGGCCTTAAGTTATCAATATTTGATTTTCAGAGGTATCTCAGGGCCAAATATCGTTTTTGTGGTTTTTTGGGCGGCAAACCGCCAAAAATGCATATAAAATTAATTTTTTTTTTTGGATTCTTCTTATTTTACCATAATGGTCCAAAAAAATGGGTACAATGCATATTTTGAAGATATGACCCAAAATCATGCCATACCTCCTACCCCTACTTACTAAGGACAAGCATAGACAGGGATGTCCGTCTGCACCTCTTCTCTTCATAGCCGCTATTGAAGAGCTTGTAGTTGAGTTAAAGTGAAAATATAGCGGATTCGGAGTCCAATTCATGATTCAAAACATCTGATTGACCTTTATGCGGATGATATAGCTCTAACCCTAGAAGCAAATTCTGAGGGCAAGTGATTAAAAGAGTTGAAATTGTTCTTAAATTTTTTGACAAGTTCAAAATAAGGTCGGGCTTGGAATTGAACCGTTCTAAAACTTTCTAAGTTTATGGGATCTATGGAGGGTAAGTTGATATATAACTGGACCGTTAAAAAGATGGTTTCGATTTTAGGAATTGACTGGGGATCCTAAGGTATTCTTCACAAAAATTGGAACAAATTGTACTGCCTCATCAATAACCGGATCTCAAGTTTAGACGGTTTAATCTTCAAAAAGAATTGACTTATACAACTCTAAATCGTCCCTGCCGTGCTATATAAGGCTTCCATCTCCCCTTTAATCGCAGAAAAGGCTATGTTGGAGGAAGATAATGGCTTCTCAAACTTTTCCATCGACGCTATCTTCCTACTCTAAACGACCTAAAAATCAAATTGGAGGAGGTCTAGCTCTTTTATCTCTGATCATTCCATGAATCTATATTAAAGTTTTCATTGACATCACTAGGAATCCGGATAGAGAATGGGGGTCTAATATAACAAATAATGATTGTATGTTCGTCTTCTATTTGGAACTGATCTAACGAATGCACAAACTGCGAGGCTTTTGAGACTTGGGGTGCAGCCGTAACGCGTTATATGGAGATGGGTCCCTAACTTTAAAAGTGACTGCACTGTGGACATTATTCGAAAGCACACCAAGAAAGAACACTTTTCAAAAATCTTGATAGCCCTCCAGTATAGGAAGAAAAAGCAATCAGTTATAAAATTTTAAGTCTGCATCATACATCACCCGATAGTCTTTTTCGAGATGGACGCTTTCGATTTCCCTTGGAAAGAGCAGCTCATTTGCATTACCTCCCTGTCCATGGTACCTCAAAATGTCATCGTTAAGCTTCTATGAGGAAGTCGAGTCTATTGCCAACATCCATTTGAAACGGCTTTCTCTTTCAGAAGACTGGAGTTCAAGGATACTCAAATCTCTCTCTGGAATTTATGACGGTAAAAAGTTCACGGCTCAGTTGCAGATTTCTGCTGGTTGTATTCCTTCGATTTACATTGCCTTAATTGTGGCAAACTGTACAACGACGTTGAACATACATTTGTGGATTGCCGTTTGTGACAATTTAACTAAGTTTCTGTCATTCAACGTGAAGGGACTTAAGACCAACAACGACAAGTATACCAAAGCAACGATACTATTCGGTTCCCAAAGAAAAATGGACACAATTCCCCTAAAAGTCAGGCCATGGAGTTTGCTCTATCAAACTCCAAAGCTTACATAGCGAGTTGTTTGACAAAAAAAAGAAACTATAAAACGTTCTTCTTCGGTCCGTGATGATCTCTACTGGCCCGATACGCTGCCCTCACTCTCAAAATCCCCTCCGTCTCCGAGGATTCATGGGTTCTTGCAGGGGAACCTCATCAAATTTTATCCTTCAAAATCAGAAGGATATTTTCAAATTATGAAAAAATGTGAAATATTATAAATAGTTACCAGTATGATATGTTTTATTGATATACCTCTTGTTTAGATTTTATTATTAACTATAATGTTTATTTTACTTATATATTATATTTTATATAATTTTATATCTATTATCTAAACAATAAAGGAGAAAGAAAGAAAAAAAAAACAATAATAGCTAATTGATATATTATAATGAGAATCCTTCATCCTATATTTCTGCAATACAGTACCAATTTTAGTGTTTAGTTTAATTGCAAATATTTTTGCCTTTATATAAACTAATAGACAATCCTTATTGTTTTTATTAATTAAATAATTGAATCATTGAGCGTTTCTGCATTGTGTTTATGAATCGGTGTTCCAATTATAAGTGTGTTTTGAAAATATTAAAAATAAATGAAGAATCAATTATATGTTTATCAAATTCGAGTACATTTGTTGAATAAGTGGACATTTTTCATATCAAAACTAAAAAATATATTTTCTTGCAAATGTAAAAATAATAACTCTATATTTACATTATATAATTTTGCACATAGTAATATTTGAAATCTTGCTTCGAAGAATGGAAGGTTCTCAATAGGGTTCAATATGATTTATATTCTTCCTTTGAAGTTGTAAAATATGTCAGTCATCACCTTGTTCAAATAATACTTTTCCCCGAAAACAAACACAAGTTGCAAAAATGGAATAAATATTTGTATTTATGAATTGCTACCTCAATCCCACCAAAGCAAATCCCCATTGTATAAATATTTGTTCATTTAAGGCAACGAAGGACAAATTACCTTTAACGAGACTATGCAGTCCAGCAAAAATAATTTGAATTTATCCTCACTGTAAACAAATCAAGCTGTTGAAGGTATTTTTGCAGACGAATACAGACCATTTAGGTGTGTGTCATTCCTTTTTCAATTCTAAACAAAATGATTTATGATCATTTAAGTTTTGATAGTTGTGTCGAAATACATGATATCTTCATAAAGGCACTGGATAAAAAATATATTAATTATTATAATTTAAATTTATAAAAGACCATCAGCATGTAGAGCATTTATTGTTTTTATAAAAATAACTAAATGTCTGGATAAATAATTATTAATTTTAGTTTATATAAGATCCATCAGCATGTAGAGATTTATATGTTTTTATAAAAATAACTAAACGTTTGTAAATAAACTCCCAAAACATTACACTTTAACGTTTTTTAAGTGCAATGTATATCTGTATTAACGTGTTCCGCTCTGGATGATTTAAAATACAATATAAAATCAGATCTTCATAATTTCGATCCACAAGATACTCTTATATTCTTGAAAAAGCACATTTAAATACCTACATATAATATATATATATATATATATATATATATATATATATATATATATATATATATATATATATATATATATATTTGTAACGCGTTTACTCTAAATTAATTTTATTACATAAAAAAATGACTGGGTTTTCTCCACAAAACAGTCATAAATCAAGAGACTAGGAAACAATTAACGAGGTCACTTTTTATATATATTCTAGTTACCCTTTTATTGAGTATGTTACTAATTAATTTTATTCTTAAAGATTTTAACTTACAATTGAATTATCTATATTATCGTTTTACAATGATTTAACATATTTGTAAAATAAAGTAAATCAAAACGTTTATTGTGAAATAATACAAATATGCAGCTTTCTTTTTTTAAACATTAGAAAAGAAACAAGAACACTGACCTGTAGTGATAATCAAACATGGACAAAAACATTGATATAGCCCTAACAGTGTAATTATTATCCTTCCGGCCAAAACAAAATGAAAATAGTGCTAGAAAAAAGGCTTCATTCAATTGGAAACACCAAACCTCCATCTATTTTTGCTTCAATGGGTTTCAAATGATGCTGTTGAACGAGTTGTAAATAATTGTTGCTTTTGGCCGTTCTTTTCTTCATGTACACCAACTGATTATATATTTTGCTATTATTTTTATGAAGTATGTAGTATTAAATGCAAACAAGAAAGGAAGAACGAAACAGTTTCTACCCATGATCTTCTTGTCACTGATTTGTTTTCATTTGAGAAAGAAGAAAAAAAAGTTATATGAACTAAATAAAAATCTGGACGGAAAAAAAGAAGATTTGTTTAATTTATTCTATATAAATCTAACACGTGCAGTTTGGGATCCACAGAGATTTTTCATTTCTCTTCTATTTCGTCCCATATAGATGTAAGTACTCGTAACTAATTCTCATTCTCGATTAATTCAATGTCCGAGGCCAGGAAGCAGAAAGAATGAGTGAAGGCAAAGAACATGAGATCTGCTAGGAGGGAGGTATCTATGCGCAACTTTGGTAGATTTTCTAAGACACATGGGTCTCGAGCTGAACAAGAGATTATCTTGAGGCTCCTCAAGTCCAGCTCAATCATTGTTTCGAAGAAGCGAGGGAGGAAGATTCCAGCAGGTCTCAGCACAACCCAAAAGTGACCAGAAGAGGGACCCTAGGCTCTTGGCTGCCCTCAAGAAATCTGTCATCAATTTAGGATTGCTTCTTGTGGTCTCATGTAGCGTGTTGTAGCAATAGAGTCCAAGTCATTCCTCCTCAGGCAGGGACAGAGTCAAGTCCTTCCTCCTGGAAGGGCACTGGCCTCCGCAAATGATTGAATGTTCCATGTAAAGGCATCCTGGAGACTGGAGGAGGTAATGATACCTTAAGTGTAATGGGCCGATTTGGTTGAGCAAATATGTCTGCAGAACCTTTCCTTATTTAATGTAGTGACCCTTAAATAATATTAAATTGACTCACATGGAATTGCACTTAATGTAGTTTTGATTATTGGCTGGGTTTTTTTTTATCTTGTTTGAATGGAAAATAATCTTTTAATTGATGATTCTCCATTTAAAGAACTTTAAAACAAAAGACTATGTAATTTTATATCATCATACTGTTTCATAGCTTCAAATTAATTGTTATCAAAAAAAATCTATATCACTAACGTTTTTATACTTTCAGATATTCGAGATGCCCAAAGTTATAGATCCGATCCGTCTCATCCACGAGCTCGGTGGGAACAGAGTGTGGGTTTACGACTCACAAAAAGAATCTCTCTGCTGTTAAAAAGTTCACCATCTCAAGGACAACACAGATGACTCATTCGTACGGCTCATATTGGGGTTTGTCGAGCATGTACTTGACTTATTCCTATTTGTCTTCGAGAGTTGTGGAAAGCCGATTCAATTAATAGTTCAGTGCTGACGCAATAATCTACAAGGATTTATAAGTCAAAGACTTATTGTTCTTGCCGGTAGCCTGAGATGCAATTGTCTAGTTAAATTATTTTGAAAGCATCGCATAAAATGTTACACAATATGCTTATGTTAAACGTGGACGTGAAATGGTAATAAAGTATCATTGCAATCACACATGTACGTATTAGATAATTGAGATAAATAAATAAATTTTGTTATTATATAAATATTCTTCAAGAAATACTTGATGTAAAGCCAAAGACTTGATATGTATAGCTGTCAAGCAGCCACTTGGCTGTATCTCAAAAAGTTGACTTGTTGCAACAAAATCAATGAGATATTCGTACTAAAAACACCTAAGTTTTTTCAAATCAGCAGAGAAACCCCCGTAGGTTTTTTTTGTTTTTGATTTGTATAATTAAAGGAATAAAAGAAAAGGTTTGCAATGCCATTTATCTGCTGGGCTTAAAGATAATGTTCTCATTAAAAAAATTAAATAAGTATTTTGCTTTTCATTTTTCTTTTTAAAATGTTGTATCTTGTAGTTATTACAAAACTCCAAAACTGCATATATATATCATTGGGTTGGAGAAAAATAAATCCCAGCCTTTATTTTGAATGGTACAACACGATAAATACATGTTTTATTACAATGTCATTTTATTACTTTTTAAAATCTCTTATTTTTCTTTGTTTACTATGCTTTTGATTTACTTTGCAAGTATATTTGTGTAAGTTTCCATGAAATGTAATATTGCTTTTTGACACAAATTTGACGAATTTGGCTAATATGGTGGACGCAACATATTAAGGATATGAAGCACTTCATTATGAATCACAAATATATTTTTAAGTAGTTTCATAACTGTCTTTCTTTATACATATTTGTATATTCAATTGGAAAATGTTTGAGTACTTTTAAAATATGATTTTTTTCGAAAAAAAAAACATAATAACATATCACCTCTCTATTTTGAACATACAAGTTTAAAGCCCAGAGACCATGAATATTGTTATACAATTCATACTAACAAAATCAAGGCCTACAGCATTCATATTTGAAGAATATAATCTATGTACAATAAACTCATTGTATAACAATTATCTCGCATATTATATCAAGTTATTTCTATTTTCCAACTTTGATACATACTTTTGTTTGAGAGAACATAGATATATATATATATATATATATATATATATATATAATGTAAAAAACAATCCATGTGTACTATATGATGTTTTTTCATTTTTCGAAAGCATATTTATTCTATTTTTAGCTATTAAGCACTTATAGAGGAGGGGGATGAAGGAGAGTATAATAATAATAAGAGGGATTTCAAGTACTTGTTTAGACATACAACTACGTAAATAAAACATATTATGTATTTAAATTTATTTTGATGGATATATAAATCTCTTTGTTATAATATATATATATATATATATATGAGAAGATTAAAATCCCTCAGCCTTCAGATGGGGGGGAATAATTATACTTATATTATTATTATTTTTGTTGTTGTTTGATTGTTGTTTTTATTAATCCCTCCCAACTCATAAAGTTCATTAAAGAGACAGTCCATTAGGGAATAAAGCTAAAATTATCTTGCTTTTATTGAATCAAAATAGCAAGCTTCTTTCAGGGGAGGTAAAAACTCATCGACTCATTGTGATCCAATGATAAAAGTAAATGATTGTTTTTAAATAAAATGTGGAACTATCTTGAAGTTTCATTTAAAAAAGTATTATTTTGATAATTTTTTACTCTACATTTTATTATTTAAATTTTATTCCAACCAAAATATATTATCCTCTTCCTTATATATTTTTATTTGATCGTCCAATATTCACTAGATGGGATCGAGTTAAATAAATGATGATATTATTTACTTTATAATCTTATTTACAATATGTATCAAATTGCAAGATGATAGAAGATGGAGGCACTATATGTATATATATAAATCAGGAAACGACCGGGTACCGACCGGGTCCCGCCTATTTTTTGAGCGTCCCGGCCCGGCCCAGTGTCCCGGTTTTTTGACCCCGGGCCGGGACTTCAATATTTTCTTTCGTTTGTCATTCATAAATTTTATTTAGAAAATAATTTCCCAAAAAAGTGAGGACGTTATTGTTTAGGAAGAAATTTTCGAAATATTATTTTCTAAAAAAACGTCGAAGGAACAAAAATTTAAGCCCGGCTTAAAAAATTAAGTCCCGGCGAAAAAGGGTGTCCCGGTCGTTTCCTGATATATATACATATATGTATGTATATATATATATAATATATATATATATATATATATATATATAGGGTCTTGCAGGTAAATCTGCACAAAGTTCAATATCCTCCAGATCCAAAAGTGATACCTATTTTGAATACATAGAAAGTTGTTTATTAGACATAATACAATATCACTATTCAATATGGCCGCCCTCAGCCTCAAGGATGTCGACCAACGACGCTCTGAACCTCCACAGGCCGTGGAGACCTCCGCAGGATCCAGCTTGTTCATATCTGGCTTGATGGAGGTCATCAGGGTGCAACATTGCTGTGGTGTGAGGCGCACACCTCCTCTCCAACTTCCCCTACAAGTAGTAGTCGCATGGGTTCAGGTCGGGGCTGTTTGGGGGCCAGGTGTTGAAGTCCCAGAAGTTGGGCACATTCTTCTTCAGCCAGGACTGCACAAGTTTAGCCTTGTGGGATGGTTGCCGTGTCCTACTGGAATGTGTACGGGATCCTGGAGGCCACAGAGTCCATCCAGAGGACGATGACAGTCTGAGGACATTGAGGTAAACCTTCGTGTTGACCTTCTTCTTGGGGCCGAAGAAGTGGGGGGCATGACTGACCCATTGCTGGAGATGACCCCCAACACCATGATACTAGCCGGGTTTTTGGTCCTGAAGACCATGGGAACATCCTTGGGGTCCCTGCAGATCCACCTGTCATTCCTCCTGTTGCTTCTCCTGTCCACGGTGAAGACTTTTTCATCACTGAAGAGCCTCAGATGGCCGGCGCATTTTGTCTTCAGAGACAAGAACAGCTTCTTCCCCTTAGCAACCCTTCTGCCTTCTGGGCATCGGTGAGGAGATGTCTGATCTTCAGGGCATAGCTCTGTATCCCAAGTCTTTTTTGATGACCCTGGATACGTTCGGCAGGTGGGCTCCACGCTTCTGGCGAGGATGGACATGGGCGTCCCCAGATTGGCCTTGATGGACCTCTTGAGACCAGCCACAAATGTGGGCGTGCAGATCCGGTCACTCCTGGGCTTGTGCTCTTTCCTCTCGGACATCCCAGACTCCTCCCACTTCTTGGTGATGTCGTAGACCGTCCTCCTGGGGTACTTGAGCAACTTGATGATGGCTGCAGGACGGCGCCCTGCGCACAGCAACTCAATGACCGTGTCCCTCCGGGTCTGCTCCATCTCCGTGTCAGTATATTTGTTTGTTTTCGGGCGCAATTCGACAGTACATTCACGAAACCTCCCACATGTGCAATATCTAAGCTCTACTTGCACTCCTTATGGATCTGGACGAAGTTGAACTTTGTGCGGATTTACCTGCAAGACCATGTATATATATATATAATATATATATATATATATATATATAATATATTATAATATATATATATATATATATATATATATATATATATAAGAAACTATCATACAAAAAATCGTCAGTTTTAATGGAATTCCAGGCTTCTTATTAATAAATAAAGATATCATCAAGGTATTTTATTCAAAACATGATTAAAAAATTAATTGTCTTTCTCGTAAGCTCGAATTCATCCTTTGTTTTATCATTCTACATGATCAGTTGATCATCACTCTAGCGATATTATGTTAAAAAGAAGAAGAAAAGTTACTAGCTTATATAATTATGTAGATTTGAAAGTTTGTAACTGCCATCATACACGCAATCTTCTTGTTCATGGAGTGACGATGGATTTACTAATAGTTCTACTTAGAAACGGTTTTCACTTAAAAACAATACATTTATAACCTTCTGACGAAATAATAAACAGGATAAAAACGGGAGTACGTTATCTGGTGCAGGTTCGACTCACCAGGGAGTAGGTCAAAATTGATCAGCCTCAATGAAGAGTTGATTTGATACTTTTAATGTTTTAACGCTTAAGCAGAAAGATAATGCAACAATTGAACTATATGCAAAACATGAAATTTGTATTGATGACACATTCAAATTAGATGAGTAAGAATACAAGATAAATATCTACATATAGAAAAGGGAAACTTTTCCATTTAATATATATATCAACTTCAGATATTTTATATTGTTGTTTCAGAATCTTCCAACCTTAAGAAAAATATATTTATACATATATAACCACAACTTTGTCTAAAGTTGTTCCAAAGAACATAACTGGAAAATAAAAGTTCTCTTAAAAGTAATCAACTAATGACGTGGTTACTTTATTCGTGGACCTTGAAAATGCTTCCCAAAAGCTTTTTACCAATCAAGTATTAGGCATTTTTATTATGGATGTTCACAATTTATTTTTTAATTTTATTATTTATTTAAAGTAGAACAATACTTTGAGAGGATTTTTTTTGTCTATTTAAGTAACAAGATAGCTTGGCATTTATCCTTATCTAAAAGTAAATGCGTAATACAGTACATAATTGTTCTGTAATACATCGAGACGATTGATTAATCTTAGTCGTGAAACTCTATGTATTCAAATACAGATAATAACTGGTCATAACTTCCTAGATATCATCAGTCATTGTCGAACAACTTTCTCACTCGAGAGTGTCGTTTTTGCCAGCAGAGTAATGAGACGTCTTATCACATGTTGGCTGAGTGTGATTTCTTTGTCTTAAGAGAATGATCGCTCAAAAAAGCTTTACCCAACGTCCTCCAGAGTTAAAGTCGATACCAGAAATTCTTAGGAATTGTAACATTGGTTACCTGTTGGCTTTCCGAGGTAGAATGGGTAAACAACATGGTTAAAGTGGTTGTGTGTTCTAGGGAATAAGCTAAGATCGTAAATCGTAAAATAATAAAGGGAGCTCGATAGCCGTGCGTGTTAAGGCGTGTTCAACTCTCAATGTTGGGGGGCGCAGGTTCGAATCCCGAGAGGGGGATGGTCATTTTTGGTCTACCTCATTGATAAGATCCTAGGTTCGATAGACTATTTATAATGCTATAATGCTTATTTATATCCTATCAGATGCAATTCTATCAAACCATATAGGCAAAAAAAAAAAAACGATTCCGCCTTGGACTCAAGACTCGACTTCAATTCTTACTCTTGGATCCTGCCCTCAAACAAACAAACAAACAGTACATAATATTGATGTACTTGTGATAAGTTGGTTGAACACAGGCTGGTCGTTTAATTCCATCAGTTGTATTATACCCCAGTTTATTTGTAAATATTTAGTGTTTTTTCGTATGTAGCGTATTTTGTTTGTAAATTATTGTCCGGGGTGTGAATTGCCTTAGCACACCCTAAAATAAAGGTAGAGTATTCTACATCAACGGAGTGTTCAAGTCCGTTCTTGTCGTAAGAAAAAAGAATTTCTCAAGAGAATTATCTACGTTGTAAAATATCTAAGTTTATATAAATATATTGAACTGAAAAAAAGTAATGACGTTTTTTAAAAGAAATTGTCCCATGAAAATTTAAAATCTTTGTCTTTTTTTGGCGCCAAAAACGAACAACGAACGATAAGGAATTTTCCTTATCGTTCGTCCAAAACTTTGTCGTTCGTCGTTCATCAACAAATGAACGATAAATCAACAAGTCTGCTAATTATATATATCTTGTAAAAATATAAATATAGTTATTAAATTTTATAACTAATTCATTTATATTTGACTTAATATTTGCTATGTAAGCATATACTTAAATATTTCTATGGGATTAAATCAATAATTTGATTCTTAAATGTCATTTGTGCCATTCTGTAAAGGGGCTTTAAACTTCAAATAAATCAATTTATGTTTTTATTTATATCCCCTTCGCCTCGCATGTCTGTAATTTCTTCACACACATAAGAATATGTCATTGCATGTTACTGAATGATGTTAAATGGATATTGATTTATTTAATTAGTCTATATATAACAAACAACTTTCAACTAAATTGACTATAGATTAAAACATATTCGTTAATATCATTCCCATATTTCTTCTATAACAATTTAAGGAAAATCCTATTATAAAAGAAAATTTATTCTTACTTTGTTAGCTGATAGCATTTTATCAGTTCTCCAGTCAATTTTATAGATGATATTTTAGAAAAATGACATCAGCACTTAGTAGACTAATAATAGAAGGCTTGTTTTTTAAATAAGCATAGAATGAATGTTCAAATAAAATGTGAGGATTATATATATCCGAAGTTATCTTATATATTGTTTATTAAAAACAATCTTGTTCGTATATCTACTAAAGCAATCATCAAGACATTAGATAAATTTCAAGAGTGATACGCAAAATTTCAGTTATTTGGTAAGGCATAGTTTTTTTGGCTATATGGTTAGATATAATTGCATCCGATTAGATATAAATAGTTTTATTCAGTTGACAAGAATATAAAGTTTTCTAAAGCACATTGGATATTTCTGAACATGATATATCTAATTTTTGTTTATTAATCTAAGTATTAATTGTGAAATCAGAATGTTTCTGCTATTTCAAAATAAAAATAAGAGAGTAATATATATATATATATATATAGATATATATATTATATATATATATATATATATATATATATATATATATATATATATATATATAATATATACATGTTTGATGTCTTATCTTTTTAGAATGTAACATTCTGGCACTTTTATGAGAAATAATCAATCATTTTAGGATATTTGATATGTATAAAAACATTTTTATTCGTTTTATTGGTTACATTGGTTACCGAAATCTAAAAAAATAAGTAGCAATACGTCTGAAATTCGGAAAGGAAGAAAACCCTATCTGTTCATTAAATAGAAGGAAGCTGACACTCAACAAAAGATTTATTTATCAAATTAGTAAATTAGCATTGAGTCAGAGTATGATGTTAATATCTAAAGATACCATTTTACTGAAATTTTTTAATACAAGCTGTTTAATAGACATCAGCATATGTTATGAATAGGCCCAAAAAATATGATGTAGTAAAAAGTTATTTTTCAGCAGAGAGTCTTCAAGGTAGAAGAGATCTTCAAAATGTCTTATGAAAGGAATTATAGTCATGATTCTTAAAATGCATTCGAGCACCCACTTGAAGTGGTTAGTATAAAAGGATTCGGTAGCTGAGCTTGAGTGTTTGGATAGCTATATATGTATTTAGGATTCCGATGGTCCGATGACGATAATCTGACGAGTGACTCATAAACAACACTAATATCTTGCCTATAAAATAATTCCCTTATCACTAGTCAGTTGTTTGTTGAAATAGCTTTAAATATATGTTAGAAGGATCTGTCTTTTGGATATACTGTCAATATACATTATTACTTACTTTCATATGTAAGTATTTCTCTTTCAAAGTCAACTTGAATTTCCCCTTTATCCCAACTCACTCAAATATATGGGTAATAAAATAAAATGAGGTAATTCTCCTTCTACGACATTATCTACACAACATACATCCATTATTCGATGATGGGATGCAGAGGTATATATATATTAGGGCTGTTCTTATTTTTCAAATGTTTGAAAAGTTAGCAACATTGTAGATTTTCTGTTTCTTGGTGATAAAAGAAGACCACATACAAAGTTTGAACAAAATCAGTCAACATTACGGGGTTGCTCAAAGGTCAAAGTTTAAAAAAATTAGTAAAAATATAGTTTTCCAAATTTCTTGGAAATGGTGGGTGTTACAGACTTTTATAATAATTATTAATTGAAAGGAAAACTAATTTACTACCAGAAGTATTTTTGATGTTTATTACTCAAACCAAATTTTCTGTAAAAACAAAGAAAAAATGGAGTGTGTAATGTTAGCATATTTCCTAGCTTTTTTGTATCAATTAACTTAACTCGCCTGTAGAAGATGCATTGTTCGCTTCAGAGTAAAATAGTATTTTTAAGTTTAGTAAAGCTTTGGATGATAAATCCAAAAATTACCTTGGTTGTATTCTATCAATTCAGAATTCAGTACAATCTGAGTTTACATCATATGATTCAGAGCCTGTATTGACCTATAAGAAATCGATTTTGAAAACAATATTTAATAATGTGCTTTTTAGATTTGCGGCAAGGTATCCTCTCAAAATTTTATTTTGTCTCTGACGCATTTATAATCCATTATATGCGTCCTTTTGTTCACGAGATATGTTTTTAAGTACATATAACTCTCTACTTATTAAAATGACATGATTTAGTATACCAAAATATTAAAGCTGATTTACCAAGCTTTCATTTGATATGTTTGGTGTTCTAAAAATTGCTTACTTTAAGAGTAATAAGCAAATATATTCTTGCACGGACTCTTCCAAAAAAATTGATCTTTTGATATGATAATATACAATTACCGCTTGCTAACCACTGTTACCTGGATAGAAAGAGAAAGAAAAAAGAGAAGCGAGAGAAGTGAGGCAAAATACTATCTAATTATTATGAAAGCCTGTAACGCCCACCATTTTCAAGAAATTTGCGGAAAACTACATTTTTACTAAATTTTTAAAACTTTGGCCTCGTTGAGCAACCCCGTAATGTTGACCGATTTTGTTCAAACTTTGTATGTCGTCTTCTTTTATCACCAAGAAACAGAAAATCCACAATGTTGCTAACATATCAACATTTGAAAAATAAGAACAAACCTAATAAATAATAAATATATATATATACACATATATAATATCTTGATGGACCTAATAAGCTTAAAGTGTATGCCATTAAATAGAAGGAAGCTGACACTCTACAAAAGATTTATTTATCAAATTAGTAAATTAGCATTGGAGTCAGAGTATGATGTTAACCTAATATGATTTGTTTTACAATGCTTTCTGGATCTACATATAGTGAAAGGCAATGTATGTATATATTGACAAGACCTTTTGCTTGTCAGTTATTTGATAATGTCACACCGGCAAGCGGTCAGAATTAATTTTGTAATATATATTTCTTCCTGATTACCTCATCCAAATTCCTTGCAACAATAGACTTTTTGATGAAGGCAAAATTATAATAAGATTTATGATGCTTCATTGAAAGTTAAAACGTGAATTAAACATACCTGTTTGTCATATTACCTTGGATCCATTAATATTAGAAAAACTATTAACAGATAAGAAATAATAATATAAGACATGATTTACATTTTTCTGTGCAAGATCCTACAATAATAAAAAATTTGCATCAATATCATGTTTCTTCATATTTTTTTCATTTGAGTTATAAATTGTATTGACAAGAATGAGGTTTATGTTATTATTCAAAATTCGTTTTATTCGCCGAGTTCATTGATATTCCAAACAGTAGCTTAAAAATATATACATAACTATTCACAAAAATAGAAAAAAGGAATAACTAGAGGCATGTATACACTCAGAGAGTGTAAACCTCCGCCGTCACGGGGTCCTTATGAGCCTTCCGGGCGGATTTTTCACGACTGGGGGAAAGAGGGACGGGGGAGGGTTCCCCTCGACGGAAATTCCGAGAGGAAGACGCTCCCGGCACCTGATTTCACAGTACAGCAACATCTATTGGCAGAGTAGGCTAACTTGAAATATTTATTAGTGTTTAGCTCATTTGGCATCTTAGTTCTGCACTCAGAGATGCCAAAATTTAATCACTTGTTCCTTTTGGTATTTCAACAACTTTACAAAGTTTTATCCGAATCTGTTCCGTACTTTTTGAGTTATACTGCTGACAAACAAACCAACCAAAAACCAACGCCAGTGAAAACAATACCTCCTTCGGCGGAGGTAATCATATGAAAAAGCTTTTAAAAGTATTTTAGATTAACTGTACATTATGTTATATCTTTTTGAGGTCTTTCATTTTGAACAAAAAATGTTAATCTAGGAATTAAAAATATTATTATAAAATTATATCCATTTTTTTATTAATACCAATATTCTGAAATATTTAAAAAAACAATAATTAAATAATGTTATGAAATTTAACACATATAATCTTTAAAAAAAATTGTTATTACTATAAACTTATCCAATCATATATTATTCGAAGATACATCTTAAAAACATTATTATATTGGTGTATTATAATATCATTCCTTGGGAGGTATGTTGTAGTAGATTAAATAATTCTTAAATAATTCATTTTCAATATTTGCTTCAATTCCTATCAAAAATTTCTTGTCATATTTTATTCTTATTTGATGATTAAAAACACAAAGTGTTATATTATATTTTTGACATTATGTTTGAACAGAGACTTTGAACTATAATGTTCATATATGTTTTGTTTTACAAAATTGTCCAGAAGGCTTTTTAATGTAATTACCTCCGCCGAAGGAGGTATTGTTTTCACTGGCGTTGGTTTGTTGGTTGGTATGTTTGTCAGCAGGATAACTCAAAAAGTACGGAACGGATTCGGATGAAACTTTGTGGAGTTGTGTGAAATGCCAAAAGAAACAAGTGATAAAATTGTGGCATCTCTGAGTGCAGAATTAAGATGCAAAATGAGCTAAATACTAATAAATATTTCAAGTTACCCTACCCTGCCAATAGATGTTGCTGTGCTGTGAAATCGGGTGCCGGGAGCGTCTTCCTCTCGGAATTTTCGTCGAGGGGAACCCTCCCCCGTCCCTCTACGCTGCCGCAGTCGTGAAAAATCCGCCTCGGAAGGCTCATAAGGACCCGTGACGGCGGAGGTTTGCACTCTCTGAGTATATATTTGCCTCTAGTTGTTAATGTAATTTTTGGGTTATTTTTTTATTTGATTTATTTTTCATTACACTATATTATTTAGACATATATTCAATTTAAAAAAAAACACAGCATTGATTTTTTTAATAAAAACCTTTTTAATATAAAATTAAGGATGCATCAACGGACTTTCCTTTTAAAACTCCCATCAGATCTTCACTTACATCATTTTTTTTCTTTACACTTATGGAATAGTTTGACAAAGACTTGTATGCTTACAATTTACTTTTATCTCGATTCTATTACGACAAAATAAAACCAAAAAAAGCTGTTAAATGCGGGACCATTTCTTATAAGTAAGGACGATGGGGAATAGTGGTTCTCCCTTGGGTCTTATGAGTTATGTCCCCAATGTACAATCTCGTGATAAAGCTTTTTACTTTAAAGGTAAAAAAAACTTCAAATGAAATGCCGCATATACATTTTTCTTAAATATCATAAATCATACTTTTTGGCTGAAATAAAATACATTTAAAATTATTAACTGCTGCAATATTTTTAGCTTCTTACTTTTGTAAGGTCTTACACAGGATCATGTTTTTAAATCTCTTATGTGATATGAACTAACGCATGCAGTATATATTAAATGTAAGACGCATAACGTCCGATAATTAATGCTGATCACAATAACCTACATAATGAAATTAGAAAACCTTTCTTTTTATGTAATATTGAAGCATTTCACAATTATACAATTTATGTTGTTTTGCGTTTAACTAAAAAGTGAGGGTGAATAAGAACTGCATAGGCTCCAAGTCAAGTCCAAATACTGTACAATAGTTTGTCCCTGTCAATCTCGAAGCCATTTTTCAATTGTTTTTAAATGTATTAAGGACATAAATAGATGAATTCGGAAACAATTTAAACTCTGTTTCACGTTTGGGTCAGAAAATCATACTTATATTTGCATCTATTATATATTTACTTGACATAAATATATATCAACAACTTATCAATCATTTTCAAAAAGTAATAAAGAGGATGAATCCAGTCAATGTCCTGGAAAATTGCAGAATAATATTATTCATAGCATATTTGACTTATAATTTTGGAGATTTTTTTCCTTAATTTATGACTTCATATCATATTTATCTATTATTTAAGTAGAACATATTTATCAACTAAATAAAAGGAATTCAATTCCCTGACATTTTAAAGAGACATTAAATATAAATGTAGACATAAAATTTCCTTCATCTTTCTACGTTTGATTTTTATTATTTGGTTCGTGGCCCACTTTTGAATATTCAAATTAGTCCCAAAAAATATATCTTGTCTAATTGTCCAATAATGTCAAAACTGTCGAAATAACATCTAAAAAAAAAGCGATAGTTGTAATTACTCTCGCCAATTTTATTTCAAAGATGTTCTCTCGACAGTTTTTAGAAACCTAACAATCAAATATATATTGTGAACTTATGAAGTCACAACTTTTAAACAAAAAGCTACACAAAAGATCACGTTGTCTGTAGCAATAATACAAAAATCTAGTTTCTCTCAATATATTTTCGGCAAATTGTATAAACGAATAATGTAAAACTATAGTTTTGATTGATTTTTACATTGTGTACTTATGATATAAATTAAAGTCATCACTTTTAAACAAAGAGCTGTAGCTACACAAAACCTTGTAAACCAAAGATCAAATTTTGTCTGAAGCAATACTACAAACATCTAGGTTCTCTCGATATATTTTAGGCAAATTATATAAATCTTTACTAAAACTGTAGTTTTGATCATCTGGGAACTAATGCGAACATATTTATGTTTCCCTTGAGTATTTTTTGCAATTCATGCATAAGATGAAACAAAATCGAAAAAATCTATCTTTAAATAACATATTAATTTACATTGAAAACGATATACAGATCACGAATTATCTTTCGTTATTTTTACACATTTGATGGTAATAAAAATAATATATATATATTCTATGAATACAATTAAGCAAAAAAATTTGAAGGAACCGCAAGGATATATAAATGTTTGGTTAAATCATTTTAGACTTAAATTAAATAAAACTCGAAAAATAAAGAAAGTTACACAAAATATTACTGAACAACCAAAAGCTCAAAAACTATCCAGATAAATAACTTTATAAATACAGTATCACCGCATAATAGGACAGGCTGGGAGTAGCAATAACGGCCCCTTTAAGCGGGGTGCCCGATTTCGCGATGGGCTCTCGCCACCACACTCACGGCATCATCAGTTCTATAAAAAATAATTATGAATAAAATATTAAAACAACTGTGAGACAAAGATGACATCCAATGCACCCTATTAACATTTGACTGCATCCAACATCATGATCATGGCAACTTTTTTCAGCATCCCTCACATTAAATGTATTAGACCAGTATTATACAAAATAAAATGTCAGATTCACTTTGGGGTAAAGAACGATTCTAGAGTAGTTTTTTAGCATTTGCCACTTGCGTATACACGACTGATTCTTTGGATTCAAAAATTCAAAGACACTCCATATTTTTTGGCCATAGAAGACTGTGTAACTCCAGGAGCTTAAAGACTAATTTCAACTTTCTCCGAAAAGTTAAGTCTACTCGTTTTTTTCTGAAATCCATGATTAATTTGAAACAATAGCTCTGTCAAACACGTGTACATAGGAATCGTGTCAGCTCATGTAGATTCCTATAGCATAAACACATACATTGCCCTCATTTAACTCAGTGACTGACACATTTCGTGCATTAATCAAAGATCACTTGAAAAAAATGTGTCCCGTTTATCAGAGGCTTGCGCCCGATTATCCAGTAAAATGACGTGCACTGGAAGTATTTCTGGGAGGCGTATGTCATTTAAGCGAGGTACCCGATTATCTGCCCGATATGCGGTGAATACTGTATATCAAATACATAAAATCAAATAGTATTCCTTGGGGGGGTACAAAAAGGTACTGGTCATCACGTATCGCTCTCTAATTCGATAAATAAGGAAATTGTTTGGTACTATAATGTTAATTTATGTATTTGTTTACGCAATTTTACCTACTTTTTTATGATTGTATTTTATGTATTCTATGTAATACAATTTTAAATAAAGACCAAAAAAATTGTTTGGTTGATTTACATATTATTTGAACAATACAATGTATTTATGAACTGTGCCCCAATTATCTTTGTTTTCGTGCTATTTGTTCCTCTAGAAAGTTAATTTGCAAAATCGTGAAAATTGGCAGAAATCGGTTTCATTTGTGCACGGGTTTTGCCTCAAATATATTTGGACACTTTGAGAATGGACCAATCCACAAGTGGATGCAAATATGAATTAATAAATAACAAAAACAATACTTAAGTAGCATTTTTATTTATTTCTAACATAAAAATTTAATTATTTCAATCAATATTAATTTTCCAATTCAATAATATTTGTAAAAAGAAAAACCAGAGTATACATATAAAGATAGCAATTCAATAATTGCATTACTATGTATGTCTTCTTCCAAAGACTAATGGCTTTTGCATGAGAAGCATCAACATTAGAAAGCAATCGGATCAAGAGGTCCTCCAGGACAACGACCTTAATTTGATACATTAATCACTTTCTGTTGAAAAATAATAATTGATTTATACAGAAGTTAAGAAATGTAACAAATGCCAAATAAACTCTTCCTAAGTATTGTTCTTAGAAGGGGGAATGAAGACAAGACCATTAAGAAGAGTCTTTTTGGGAGATTTTTTTTAATGGAAACAAACAAGATCTATATATGACAGGCTTTGTAGAATGAGAAATGTTCATAAATAAAAGCCAGCCTGTTTGAAAATAAACAATAAAGCAAGTAGAAGCTACTGTCATTTTGGAATCAGTTGAAAATATGGCAAAAAATGTTTATGTATGTTGTCGTGTTAAGAAGTGCCCCATGTCGCTCCTCAGGATTTTATTAAATTTCTCAGGGATCAGCTGCCTTTGGAAAAAAAATTGTATGGACAGTTAGCCTGGACTCTTGGCTAAGAATGCATAATACATTTATTGCTCATTGCCCCTTTTTTGGGCAGAAATTGGGCATTTCATTGGCATTGGGAGTGATTTAAAAAAAGGATTCCTTAAGGCAGGGAATTAATGCAATGGGGCCTTGAGTTGAATGAGGGAACTAGGAAGGCATCCTATTTATATAATATTAAAATACTTATAAACATAAAAAGAAATGCAAAATACTCATAAAAATAAGTAAGATAAACAAAAAAAATCTTTTCTCAAACGTGATTCGCTGGAATATAAGAAGAGTGAGCAATACAAAACAGTTAAAATATAAAGGTATGACATCCTTTCACTCGCAGCTTCTTTATAAATGGAACCGCGATAATTAAAAACAAAAATATGGCTTATATGTAACAAAAAAAACATTTTCAACAACGTGTGGGATCAAGACCAAAGAAGTTTATTTAAAAAAATTCACCCATTATTTTATGTTTCAAATAAAAATAAGGTCTTTTAGCTTCTTCAAGTATTAAAGGATTAGAAAATTATAAACAAAATAATCTATAGAGGTCGTAAAAAATTATTCTTATGCTAAAAAAGTATTGATCGAAACTAAAATGCTCAGGATACAAAAAGAAAAAGATAAGTGTATCATGAGTAGATAGTTAAGATCAGTGTAAAAAGTAAAACAAACCACAAGCACAATCCTTTTCATTCAAAAAATATAAAAGAAAGCAATAAATGCTTGGAGCATGACTTTTATTTGAGAAGCAGAATTACTATTCAGTCATCATCCTTATTCAATTCATTGCCGTTAGTTTAGTTAGTTAGAAATTTATTGCCGATTACAATAGTACATACAAACAATAGACACTAAGGTAAAGAACACAACAACACCATGGGGTATCTGTGTTACAACAGCAAAATGAATTCCTTCTTAAATACTGAAATTATTTACAATAATATTTTTCATTTTTTTACATTTAATTTTTTTTAGAATTTGAATGTCCGCATGTTCTTCTTAAGACACTTCATACCTTTCGAGGGACAGAGCAGGGCATCTGTTAATCAGGTGGTCTGCAGTCTGTGGCTCTTCCTTGCAAAGATCACAGGTTGCACTTGTGTTTTTCCATTTACTTAGGTGGGAGAGAAATGGTCCATGTCCTGTGTAGGTTTGCATAAGTTGTTTCAGTCCTTCACGGTGAAGTTTGACAACCTTTGATCTTGGTTTTTTAACATAAGATGTGTGTGTTTCATGTGAAGACTATCTTTATATCGATCACACCATCGTTTATAAAAATAATCATGTATTGTTTTCTTGACATAACTTGGGGGCACACCAACAAATTTTCGGTTGTTGCTTTGTGCGCCACTTTTTGCAAGGTAGTCTGCAAATTCATTTCCTGTGATGTCATTGTGTCCTCTGCATCATTCAATGTATATGTTTTCCTTGTTCTTTCCTCTGCATATGATTTCTTTGCACTCCCTGACTTCAGCACTTGAGGTAAGTGGATTGAGAAGAGCAGCAATTGCGGATTGGGAATCAGATCGAATAAAAACTTTTTTCCATATTTTTTCCAATTTTCTGAGATCGTCGACTGCTTGCTTGATGGCAAAAACCTCAGCTTGAAATACTGATGTTTCTCTATTCAAAGATACCATTGAGTGATGAATGCAGAGATCACCACTAGTGATTGCCCATCCAGCACCAGTATTACCCTTTTCATCTTTGGATCCATCAGTGTAAATTATCATATCAGGATTTTCAATTGGAGAATTGTCCATCCAAATAAGGTTGCCTTTTATATAGTCACTTTGTTGATTAATTTTCACTTCCTTAAGTATTTTATCGCAGAAGAAGCGGTGACGGCGGCGTTTTGGAAGGTTGCCAATACCATCCCATGTATCTTTTAAGAAATGCCTAGTTCTCCATCGTGATTTTGTTGCTTGTCCTTGTATGAAAAGGTCAAAGGGAATTATGCCAAGAACTGATTCCATTCCGGCTGTTGGAGTCAATCTTAGTGTGTGGCACATTGATAAAAGTGCTTTTTTTTGTATGGAGTTTAGTATCTTTATGGTGCTTTTCTCGTTATTAATGGAATGTCCCCATATTAAGCATCAATTGGTCTGACCATTGCTTCATATAGCCACAGAACTTTGTCAGACGTTAAACCCCCTTTCTGTCCTAGCCATATTCCATAGTCGACTACATTTGGCAGCTTTTTCTTCCAGGTGGCCCGTCCAAGTAAGACCTTGGTCAAATAAAATGCCCAAGTACCTCATTTGCGTTGAGAACACCATTTCTTTACCATCCATTTTTTAATCGTCGAAAATGTTTGGATCTCAACTTGTAGGCTTTTGAGAAAACAATTGCATTATATTTAGTAGCATTGAAGGTTAGACCATTCGTTTTTCCACAGTCTAGAACTGTATTGATTGCTTATTGCATTATATTGATAAGAGTATGAGGATGATTTCCGTTTGCTAATAAGATGATATCATCCGCGTAGCCTACTGCCTTGATAGGTCCTGTTTTAAATTTGGTCAGAAGGGTATCCATGATCATGTTCCATATAATGGGTGAAAGTACACCTCCTTGTGGACTACCACGCGTTGGCCTGATGCATATCTGCTCTCCTTTAAGATCCGCCCGCTTTGACTTTCCGAGTGTTGAGAAGATATCTATACCATGATATAATAATATTAGGTACTCCTAGTTTTTCCATTGCATTGTTTGCTGACTGGTATTGGATGTAATCAAATGCACCAGTGCAATCAAAGCTGACTGCTAGTGTACATTGTTGTTGAAATATAGCATTTTCGATGGTATCTGTTTCCTGTGACAGAGCCGTCTCGGATGATAACCCTTAGTGTAGGCATGTTGGGAATATAATGTTGGAATAATTTCTTCTATTTTCATCTGAACAATTCTTTCAAGACCTTTGAGAAAGAAATTGGAAAGGGTTATTGCTCTGAAAATTTTTGCTGAGCTATAGTCATCTTTGCCAGGCTTGGGCAAAAATGTAACCTTCATTTCCCTCCAGGAACTTGGGGTATAGCCAGTGCTAAGCATCACCTTATAGAGTTCTACAATGTACCGAAGGATGTTTTCTCCAAGCTGCTGCAGTACAATTGGTTTAAGTCCATCTGGTCCAGCACTTTTGTAGGCTCCAAAAGAGTTAAAAGATTCTCGCACTTTGCCATAATCCACAAAGTCGATTTCAAATGTGTGGTTTTTTCCATGACAGAGTCGACCCTGCAATCTGGGAAGTGGGTTTCCATAAGTATTGCAAGAGATTCAGCTGGTGTTTGTGTATAGCCTCGATCAGTCTTTAGAAGACCAATTGAGTTAGCATTTGGTTTTTGAATTTTGATAAGTTTTGCAATGTCTTTGGAACCCTCAGTTTTACTGCAAAAACCCCTCCAGGATTCTCTTCGTTTTTTTTCTTAGCTCTGCACGATATTAATTTTTTGCAATTTTGATAACTCTCTCTATGAGAACTGAGGGTACGCTTTGGCTCGAGTTTTCTAAGCTTGTGCCTCAGAACAGCAAGGTGAATAGCCCACCAAGTTACTGATTTTGCTTTAATAGTTTTTCTTAGCGGGCATGTAATATCTAGCGCCTTCTTTATGACCTTATAAAGGGACTCAGCGC
This sequence comes from Caligus rogercresseyi, assembly GCA_013387185.1. Taxonomy (NCBI): domain Eukaryota; kingdom Metazoa; phylum Arthropoda; class Copepoda; order Siphonostomatoida; family Caligidae; genus Caligus; species Caligus rogercresseyi. The sequence continues at coordinate 18,482,072 of CP045891.1, forward strand.
ATAGCTCAATGTTATTGACACAGGAAGATATTGCTGGTAATGATGCCGTCTCCGTATTGTGCCTGAAACTTTCCCAGTTAACTGTTTTCAGGTTTCTTGATGGTTCAGCCGTTGGCATGTATTTTCCAAAATTGAAAATTATATACCTATGATCAGACTTTGATGGCCGAAAATCTACATGCCATCCTGTGATATCCAACTTTTTAAAGGCATGCTGATTCATGATTGTAATGTCAATGACTGAAGAAGCCCGTTGTGTAAGAAAGGTTGGCTCATTGCCTTCATTCATGACTGTCAGATTATTTTCATCAAATATGTTCTCTAGAGCCTCTCCTCTGATTGCGTTGATGACGCCTCCATTTGATCAGTGTAAAAGGCTATAAAATGATCCCTCGTTGGAGTATAAAAGCTGTATTGGAGGCGAAGAATTTCTCCAGTTTCGGCATAAACTTCCTGTAGCTTGGAGCAATCAAATAAAAAGTGATCTGTCGTTTCCCTGTTATCCTCGGAAAATTTACAGAGGCTCTGTGGGCCAGAGAACAACTTTTCCCAGTGTCCCAGTGAACACTCTATACTTAACCCATCTTTCAGTGAAAAAGTGAAAACATTGACTGTATTTGAAAATATTTATTAACCATTCAAACTTATAAATGAAGGGTCTTGTACACATGCAAAATAACTGACGTATATACATAATTTCAATGAAAAGGGATAGAAATAAAGAGTACCAAAATTAATTCTTATGAACATATTACATAGTAATGAGCAATCTAAAATCAATAATTATTTGTTTGAAGTTTAATTTTCATAAAAAGGTTGGCTTATTGATTTAATGTATAACAAACATATATTTAATTAATGAGCCAAAAAAAATTAGTTCCTTACAAAAATACATATATACCCATCTTATTGAATACTCATCTGCCAAAAGCAATACATATGTGATGTTTATCAAATATATCTGTATATTTTGATTTTATGACTCTTCAAGAGAAATGTAGATTTTTTATCATATTATGAAGCAAAAACTTATAAAATACAATGACTAGTTATTTCTTGAGCATTATTTTCTGTTTTTCATATGTTAACATAATATTCTGCGCATACAGTTTACTGAAATATATTTATTATTTATATTATATAATTGTATCACCTGAACTTTGATTGAGAAAATAATATGACGATCATCTTCTCTAACGAGGAATCATTTACTATTTCATAATCCAAAAGTTTGTATTTGCCATTAAAAGAATATGCATATATTTATTTACAGAGCCTAAATAAATGGCTAGTAAATTTCTTCTCAGTTAAAAGTGATAAATGTTTGTAGTTAAAAATTAATATAATCTATCAAAATATAATACACTATTTCAAAAATAAAATAATCGTTCTAAAGATCATAATTAAGGTTAAGATGAAAATTCATAAGTGAAAATATACTATAGATCTAACAATAGGTGAGCAGAAGAAAACAAGATTTGCTAAATACACTGTAATTGAAAGTACGTGTTTGACCAATTTGAATGCTACAGAAAATAAGATTGAACCGACTTTTAAGCAGCATTGCTACGTTTCCCTTGCTAAATCATGCTAGACCCAAGCTGTGACAACAGTTTGGCTCCAAACTGTAACTGCAATGGTTTTTTTGTATCAAAACATCTAGTCTATTCCTACCCTTAAAAACTATAAAAAACGGTCTTACTATACTTGTACGGTACTTCCTTTAATATTTCGATATCCCATTTCTTACTAACTCAAAGCTTCTACTTCATTGTAGTTGATTAAATCGAAATATGAGCATTAAATTGATATAGTGGATGCAGGGAAATCATTTAAATATTTTTTTTGTTCTCAAAAATGGAATATGACATAACAGGAAAACATGATGTGACGGAGGAAAAATGATGTCAAATTTGGATTCAGTAACCTCAAATTAGGTAGAATCTGTTATTTTCATGTAAAAATAAAAGTTGTAAACCAGTGTAAGCTTTTTATTCCCAGTTCGACTATAATTCCCTTTGCTAAGACTCACAATCAATCACAAAATATCTGTCTACGCCCAGCACTTTCAAGAATGATAATTAAGAACTTGTGATATATATTACCATATTAATAAAAGTGCAGGATAATACAAATACTTTAACCACAAGTTACACCCAAGGTAAACTGGTGAATTATGGAGTTGTGTCTTCTGCAAAAATACAAAGAGACAGCATATCACTTTTTAGCCGATTGTGAAGCGATCAGAGATATCCGGGAAAAGTTGTATTAAAGGTTTATATTGATTTTAATATTGTCTTAACAAAAAATCATTTCTCCTTTATCTATTTAAGTCCTTTAAAGAGACAATAAATTATCTTGTAACTAAAATTTTTATTATTCTTTTCAAATTCAGAAGTACCCAACAATTATTCCTAAATAATTTATAATACATTTAGATGAAGTTTTTTAAAAGCCTCGTTCATTAGTTATTTTAATCATAGTGTAAACTTTTATCTTACGTTGAGATACCCCCCCCCCCCCCTTCCAAGAGATCAATCATTTGTCCTTTTTATGTGTTTTTTGTACGTTTTTATTATTGAATTATTTCATTTGATATTGTGTTTATATACACATACAAAGATAAAATAAAGTAATGTTGTACTGAGGTATAAACAAATAAAAATAAAAGTCATTTTAACGAAAAATGGGATGATTATCTTCCTAAGCGTTTTGGATCACATAAAAAATCTTTTAATATTCGGTAACCACGCTCATACAGTTCGGATTTAAGCTTAATTATTTGATTAATATTCTTTGTATTTTCCAATCTATCTACTTCTTAAGACTCTCTTTTTATGTTAATTCCTTAAGGCTATTAAAAAATTGTTTCTAAAACAGATCTGCCCAAAATATGAAATTTTATCTAGGAAGCCCTCTAATTTATTAAAAGTGAAAGTAGTTGTATAGATTTTGTGTGTAATATAAAAACGATAACATTAAACTAAAGAAAAGTTTTAAGCAGCTGAAGACATTAACTTTCCTTCACATCTGAAAATATTCACAATTAGGATGAGTTTTAGACAGAAACCATTTTGGTTGGTTCGCTATTTTCATTAGTTTAATTACTTTTTAAAACAACGTTTAAAAAGTTTGACAACCATAAATAAGCTGTTTTCTTTCATTATATATTGCAGCAAAACTTAAGAGAACTAATTTGAGTTCCATCCACAAGACATAATGATCTTTTTCTTGTTAAAACTTGGCAAATGAAGTGAGTAATAGACAATACATACAACTACTAATTTGAGTAGGAAAATACTTTTCTTTGTAGCTCCATATTAGCCATTACTGGTTGTTATTAGTTTTTTTTTTGCTATACACTGAGGCCTTTATTTAGTTACGAAATAAAAAGTAACAAAAAGCAACCAATAACTGATATTTAAATTGAGTTTAGTTTCCATATTATATACACTTACCTATGTACATTGTACATTCGTATGTCCAAATACTTATCCAAGTACTTATCCAATTATAAAATTATGAAATATTTAGGTGTCTCCAAGGTTTGTTGATACACTTTCAAACATATAACTCTCTGTATGCAGGCCCTCTTCAACATCTCACTGTCTATAGACACCATCTCCTTCTTGATGGAGGTGATGAGGGAGGCCTTCTTCTTGTGAGCATGTCTATGTGTCAATCTTTAAGATAGCCCCTGACAAAATAGTCCACTGGATTAAGGTCTGGGCTGCTGGGTGGCCACATCTCCTTACTTATTCTTGTTTGCAGGGGTTAAGATCTGACCCACACATCCTATACAATCTGCGGGTGGGGTCTTCATCGATGAAGACCCCACAAAGTCCATGTCCATGACCTTTCTTTTGGATAATTCCGGCCTAGGCTCCGTACTAATCACTTTAAGTAGATCCTTGCAGTCCTTCGGGGATTTCTACAATCTTGTGACGCTTTGTGACAGCTCAGAGTTGGATATCATGCCCTTCATGCTAACCAAGATTGCCACCCCGGCGCATCTCTGTTCCTCCTCGCTGAAAACAATCTCCTCCAGATTGCTGTACATGTCCTTCATATTGCTTTGAATCAATTGGTTGTATAGCTTAAACCAGTAGCTTTCTACTGGTATAACTACTGGCCTCCTATCTATCTAAATGACAAAGTTACATAAATTTTAATTTCGCGCCAATTTCATCGGGGGACCCTATATATATCGTTCGTTTCCCTTTATCTCCAAACGATTCATTAGATCTTGACGAAATTTTCAGTGAATAGTTTTGAGAGCTTAGGGTGTGTTTTAGCGAGGTTGTAAACTATAGGAAAATTCGTCATCGACAAGTTTATTTCCTTCAAAACGTTTTTTGACGATTTTTTTAAATTACCACCTTTGATTTTGACCAAATTTTCTGTGGATGATTTTGAGGTGATAAGAAGTATCCTTGTTTTATTGAATGATTACCGGAAAAATCATTTCCCATATAATTACGTAAAAATAAATTATTCTGTTACTGTCTCCCCCTCTCCCCCCCTCCCCAATTTAAGTGTGCAGAAAATTACAACTTTTTATATTGCAAACTCGTGCTAATTAATTTTTTAAAGATAGATAGTGATGTCCCATCACTCTCAATTTTTCTTTATAAAGATATGAAGTAATCTTAAGATTTTTCTTTTGCTGCTTTCCCTCTATCAACAGAGACCAAACAAATACTCCGATATTCAGCGCTACCATACATATCTTCGGCACTCTATGTTTTGTATAAAATTTCATAAAAATAATTTCTGTTTATAATATTTAAATGCCCAGCCTTCAGGAATAGAAAATGGAAGAAATGGCAATGAAGACGCGATAATAACTTTTTAAGATATTGCTTTTAAGTAGGACCAAATTTTCTGTGAATGACATTGAGTTGTTAAAGTGTGTTATTGTTTTTATTGGGTTATTCCCATAGAGATATAAGTTATATATCTATTGTTATCCTCCGCCACTATTTTTCAGAAAAATAACAGCCTTTTAGAACGCAATCTTGCCTTAAAATAATTTAAAAAATGAAAATGTAGAGTCGTGTTCACGAATGGATGTCACATCAGTATTCTTATTTCATAATAAATATGAAGTACCACTCTTCTAACTTCTTTCTGATGATATATTTTCCCAACATGGAGATTAATGTGACATCACTCTTCATGTTCCACGATAACGAACAAAGTCTCGTTTTTTCCGACATTATTTCCCCCATGAATGGAGAACAAACAAATATCCTCATATTCAGCGCAACCATACGTAAATTCACACTCTTAACACTCTATGACTATAAATGAAGTCTCATTTCTATCTAACGCTGTCTATCTCCGATCAATGGTGAAAAAATACCCCGATATTTAGCGATACCATACGTTACTTCGGCACTCTATGAAATGTCTTATGAAAACTTCCTTTTAAGATGTCTAATTATCCAGCCTTTAGTAATAGAAAAAGGGACAAAATACAATAAAGACCCAGTTTTAAAGAACTGATTTTAATAATTAAAAAATCCCATGCAATGATATCACTAGAGTTATTCCTATATTTTTTTTGCTATTCCAAAGACTATTTTCATGTTGGAAAATTCCGGGCATCGCCGGATAACATCCGCTAGTATACTAAAAAAATAATTGCGTTCGTTCGTTCGTTTCCTTATGTCTATCGAACGATTCATTAGATCTTGACAAAATTTTCAGTGAATAGTTTTGAGAGCTCAGGGAGTGTTTTATTGGGGTTGTAAGCTCCTGAAAAACTCGTCATCAAAAAGTTTATTTTATTCGCCAAAATGTTTTTTGACGATTTTTAAAAATTGCCACCTTAGATTTTGACCAAATTTTCTGTGGATGATTTTGAAGTGATAAGACGTGTTCTTGTTTTATTGATTGATTACCGGAAATTCATTTTCGTTTCTGTCTCCCCCCCCCCCCAATTTAAGTTTATTTAAATAACAACTTTTTATAACACAACCTTGCGCTAATTAAAATTTTAATAATGCCTAAAGATGGATAGTGATGTCACATCACCTGAACTTTTCTTAATACAGATATGAAGTCGGACTCTATTATGTTTTTTATTTTACTGTTTTCTCCACATCATCGGAGATATATTAATTGTGCTTTGAACATCTGGACCAGTGGATTTTCTGTGTGAAGCGAGTCTTGCAAAACCAAAATGATGGGCTCTTTCCAAGTTGCATGCCATACCTGATACTGTTTTTCAACCTGATCAGCCGTGTCTAAAAGATAAAAACCCAATGGTGTGTTTTTAAGAACTAATTTTAATATGAAAAATCACATGCAATTACATCAATAGAATTATTTCTATGTTTATTTTTCTAATGAAAGCTTAAAAAATGCCTTGCAGCGCCGGGTAACATTCACTAGAATATATATATATATATATATTATATTATATATATATATATATATATATATCAGGGTGATTCTTATTTCACGTTTTTCAGATTTGAGAGTCCCTAGGATTTTACTTTAGTGCAATTTCAATGCTATTTTCAAACAAGTATACTTGAAAGGATTCAAATCAGTTTTAATTTTTTATGTACATCCAAAATTGAACGAGATAATAAAGTTTCAAAATGTTCATTTTTGGGGTATTTTCCATAAAAATGACTATTCCAAAACTTAAATTTCTCGTTGAATTTTGGATGTAATGAAAAATGAAAACTGATTTGGAATGTTGGCAATCATACCTACTTTTTGCGGTAAATTGTTTGAAAATAGCATTGAAATTAAGGACATTAGACGCGATCGAATGGCGAAAAAAATACTACATAAGTTTATTACATAACTTGAGCGGACACTTCCCATTATTCGATTTCGTTCTAACTTTCTCAAGATGATCTCTATGCACTAAAGTAAAATCCTACGGGGAGCCCGACTCTCAAATCCGAAAAACGTGAAATAAGAATCACCCTATCTGTATATATATATATATATGTGTGTGTGTGTGTATGTATATACCCAGGAAGTACTTATCAAAATTAATAACAATGAAATATTTCAATGCACCCAAGGCTAAGGGATGAATCGAGTTATATTATATTCTTATAGAAAATAAAGCACAATTTTTCTAGTATGATTTATGATCCCTGAAAAAAGTAACCTTCGCTTCTATGTAACTTAGTATTTACAGAGGTATCTACTCAAGAAAAAAATAAACTTTTTCCTTCCTTGGTTCCTTAATAGGCTTCCTCGGCTGTTTTTATGCTGTCGTTGTTGTTGTTTTGTATGTATTTTTTGCTCCTTCCTTGCTCTTTGAAATGATTAATGTTGATAAATTTCTCACGTGCATTGTATTTGTTAATGAGGAGAAGGAAGAACCTTAAGAAGAAGAAAAAGAAGAAACTCCTTTGCCTTTGGCTAGAAAACTTCAATTATTTTATTGCCTAACGAATTAGATTCTTAGAAGACGAGAAAGGTAGAAAGAGCTAAAAAGAGCCTTAGTCATTTCGTAGTCAGTGTTTTGTTTTTATCGAGGAGTGCTTGGATTACATTAAAAGCGAAATGGATTAGGTGTTGCGTCTTTGAGGAACTCAAAAAGTACAAATTATGATAATTAATTAAAGGTGGTGTGTTTTACTGTTTGAAAGTAAAAGAGAAGGAATAAAAAACAGTTGGTATTATGATATACAAGTATCACTCCATTCGAAGCTTTTGTTGGGGAAACATCAGTTCAGAAAGAAGAATATAATCCTTCAAATGCTCGGAATAATCTTTTCTTCATGATCCTTAATCATTGCCATTTACGAATCCTTAGAATGGGCCTCTCCTATTCTACCTATTCGTTAAAGTAAGCAACTTCCCGTACAGGAACAACACGGCTTCCGACGCAGCGCCGACACTGCCCTTGCAACTCTACTGTGCAACTCTGCTAAGGCTTATGATCTTAAGTTAAAGGTATGCATTGCTGTCTTCAATTTTTCTGCGGCCTTTGATCGTTTGGAAGCAGATGTACTTCTGGATGAGCTCCAATGGATGGCGGGGCCCACCAAAAAGCGGATGCTCAGCTACCTAACAGGAGGACGACAGCAGGTGAATTGGAACGGCCAACGGTCCAATTTCCTGAACATAAAGTACGGCGTCAGGCAGGGTTCTGTGTTTGGTCCCCTACTTTGCATTCTTCTCACGGCTGACCTACCTGATTACCTGAGAGTAGCTGTCAACCCAGAAGCTCAGCTCGAAGTACTACTATACGTCGACGATACTTTTATCGTCGTCTCGGCTCCATCCTGGGAACAGATCGACTTCACTATGGGCGCGGTATTGAAGGCCTTGGAGACGTATTCAAATATCAAGGGACTCCAACTAAACGTTGGTAAACCCCAAGCCTTACGTCTGGGTGCTCCAAACACTCCTTCGACCGCTACACCCGACCTTCTGGGCGTAACTGTCAACAGGAACCTGACATTAGGACCCAACCACGAAAAAAATATCAGGATGTCAGGAAAAGAATCGGAGTCGTCTGCTGGCCCTGCACCACGGTATTGCGAGGGCCACTGGTGACCGAGATAGCTAGAGCCATAGTTATCGGGAAACTGCCTGGGTGACTAAAAGTGCAAAATTCTCGTTCACTGCTGAAACCCCTAAAGCCCCTACATTGGCAAAGGCAAGCTCAGATGCGCAACTTGTTATCAATGATCTCGCACGCGTTTTTATTGGAGTTCGAAGAGCAGATTGGTTGCGTGTTGCCGACCTTCTCGACATCTTCCATTCGTAAATGAAATCATAGTGAAGTGGACAGCTGTCCCTTGGAGAGGACTCTCGAAAGCTTCAATGAGCGCACCCGTAGTGCTTCTATATATCTAAAGAAACCCGTGTCTACCAACTGTGTCGCTGCTGTTAACCTTTCATAGACCTGGGCCTGTTTCAGCCATTATGAGAGGTATGCACCTTATCAAGTGCTTGGAGGGTAGCAAAGACTGATCCGTCTTCTCACCTGAATAAACCCTTATTTAATGCCATTTATGAAAAGACATTTATTCTTGCACTATAATCAGTGGCGTAGGGCAGTGACTACGGGCCCCAATGCAAATTATGTAGGACGGGCCCTATCACAGCTCAAGCAAAAAAAAAATTTAAATAAGTTTTGGGCGATTTTTTGAGGTATTAATCTTTGAAGGGAAATTATTATCATTGAGTAATTTATTCAGTGGGTTCTTTTCATAAATGAAATGCATATTTAAATTAATCTCTTTTTAATATATATATATATTATTAAGTCGCTGTTTGGGCGCTTGCATTTTTCCTTTCCAGTAGGCCTACTTTTCCTTGTTATAATGGCACACCTTGCGTTGTGCGAAGTCCTCGATGATTTCTTTAATGTCCAACTCCTGTGCTCGTATGTTTTCAATGGACAGAATAGCCAGTCCACTAAGCCTCTCCTGGGTCATAGTACTCCTCAGATAGTTCTTAATAATTTTTAATTTTGAAAAGGATCGCTCAGCTGAGGCCACTGTTACAGGTATTGTCAAGAACAACAGCAAGGCAGTACATACATCGGAGAACGTGGATGTTATAGACTGATTATCCAAAAGTAGCATTTTAGCAAGCTGTAACACAGTCATGGAGGAAGACTCCTTTGCAATCTTCTCTCTGAAACAGGTCCTAAATGACACGAGCTGAGCTGGAAAAGCCTTTCCTATGTCCCTGTTGTAGTGTTCAGAGATACGTTTTGCCTTGTCATGAAGCTCATCGTCGCCTGCCAGCTGTAGGGTGGTGGGGTGCAGCGCCTCGAACATGTGTGAAACTGCACGCATAGATTTAAATCTCTGGGTCATTTGGTTGATTATTATATCCAAATTGGCATAGAAAATGCTCACTCTGAAATAACTTTCTGGATTTGATAGGCGTTCATCTTCAGCGAGCTCGTCAAAATGACGTTTAACTCTCCTTGTTCTGACATTTTCAAAAGTGAGCTGGATCGGATTATGAGCTCTCCCTCCCCATTTAGTTGCGAGAGTCTGTGTCGTTATTTTTGCCTCCTCGAAAGCATTTCGATACTCGGACATAGTCTTTATGGCATTCTCCAGCAGACCCACTGCCCTCATAATGTCCATTTTAGTGTCTTGGAGCAGTTTGGAGACGACATTCACACTCTCCAATATCTTGGTCTGGAGAACCACAAGAAAAATGAAATTAAATTTCTCCATCTCTTTCTTCAATCCCGCTGCTACTGTACGCTCATCCTTTGTATCACTTGTTAGCGATATTTTTGTTAGCGTCTTCATGACGTCAACATATCTGTAGCGCAGAGCTGCAAGAGAATCATAACGAGATGACCAGCGGGTAGGGCACAGTCGCTTCAACGTGACACCAGGGTGAGATGAACCATCGGATGAAATAATCCCATCCAGCATGGCCCACCGTTTAATACTGTGGCCAAAGAACGAGTAAATATTTTCAACAGTGCCATAAAACTTCTTGAGCTCAGTAATGTCATTCACAGCATCATTAAGGACTAGATTTAAATTGTGGGCTGCACAATGTACATAAGTGGCAAGTGGTTCCTTTTCTTTAATTCTCGCCTGTACACCAGAATAAATCCCACTCATGTTAGCTGCTCCGTCATAGCCTTGCCCACGACACTTAGAAAAATCAAGACCATTTGCTTCAATGCTCTTTATTATTAGCAGACGTATCCGTTGTCTCCTTGAAGCCCAAAAAAGCTTCTGTTATTTTTACATCAACAGCTACATCCATTTTATTCCTGACTATGGTTACATACCTATATACTTGGCTTAACTGGTCGTGCCTAGACAGATCCTGTGTGGTATCCATAATCACCGAATAAAACGGTGCTTCGTTTATTTCAGCTGTTATGTCCTGTTTAACTCGCTGTGCCAATATATATATGATCTCGTTCTGGATATCGGGGCTAAGGTACTTAACTGAGCCTTCAGGTCGACTTATCAGCTCTTTAAGCACAGGGTCGTAGGTTGCCAGCAGATGGATAATGGAGAGAAAATTCCCGCTGTTTGCCTGTCCCGAACGTTCCCTGTGCCCCCGGAATGAGAGGTTGCAAGTAGCCAGCATTAGTGTCACATTGACAATGCGTTCTAGCACTTGTCTCCAAAACGCAGCAGCGTTACGCACATCCCTCTCCATTTCCGCATCAATTGTAACGTTCAGTTTCCACTGCTCGTACACGTTACAGGCTATACAATGCATTTGGGAGGATTCATGGATATTTATCTTTTGAGCTAAATTCCCCCAATCTCTAACTCCATTCACCCATGCCTCCTTAAAGAATGGTGAACTACGGTCTCCAAACAGCCAACATGGCTCGCAGTACGCACGGTCCAATATAAGGGAGTAGCAAAGCCACCTACGAGGGAGTTTTATACCAGCCTTTGTTCTGGTATGGTAATGTGCCACATTAAAGGAACGCCTTTTTCCTTCATCCATTGGGAATGGACCGCTGGGTTTACAAGGCCCTGTAACTATAATATACCGTTTTAAATCGGCAGAGATGTTTTCGTCATATAGCCCCTGTCTGTGGGGTACTTCGGCGGAGGCACAAGGGGGCGCTGCGAGTGATGTGTTGTTACCACTGTGTTCCCATTCTCTTGTGTCGCGTTAGCGGCCCACGAGGTACTCGGTCCAGGTTCTTCTGATCCTCCTGTGGCTGTGACTGTGTTTGACACGGAAGCCGCGACTGTCCCCAAGCCTAGGGTCTCGTTAGTCCTGCATTAATACAAATAAAATGAATATGTTTATCTACCTATTTGTAATATATGTCCTTCAAAGTTACCTGCTTGACAGTTCAGGGTGTTTTGGTTCCTCATGTACCGCCGAGAGCGAGTAACACGGGCCTAAGCTAGACGAGCATAACACTGATTCATCGGCAGCAGCAGCTAGGGAGTGCCGGTCCCCGGGTTCAATGACAGCGGTTTGTCTGCCTTTAAAAAATGCATTTAATTTGGGCAACTTTGCAATTTTGTCAGCCTCTTCTTTCTTTTGTTTTCTTTTCTGACTGCCGCTTTTGTGCTTATACGCTCCTCCTGGGCTAGGCATGATGAATAATAAAGGACTTGTCAGCTCAGATTATTTTTGTTTGCAGAACATAATTTCCTAACTAGTTAAACATGCAGTGAGAATTTTGTACCAAGTAAATTGTCTCATCAGGGCAGGGAGGGCTGGCCCCTTCACGTCGTGGGAGAGGTGCAAGTGCATTGCAGGAGCAATCAAAGTCTAAATACCAAGCCTTATGTAGTAGCTAAAGAAAAAAAAAGAAAAACCCAGTGACGCAATCGTAATGAAATAAATAGTAAAAAAATATTCTAAAGAATTAACATGACGTCACTGGTATTTATTGTACTACTTTCCTTCTTCGGCTGGGGTTTATTTTATCCATAGAGATATAAATATATAGAGTGCTAACCTACTTCATAAAGAGGGGGGGGGGGCGAGCTGAAGGTACTGTCAGCTGTTGTCTTTTATGCTCCGGGGATCATAACTTTAGATACTTATGTAGTGTTATCCTTATTAAATATTTTAATTGCTTATTATTCATTATTTTATTAAGAGAAAATGTTTTTAAATTTGTTTTTCAATCACATCATTCCATAACGCGCAATAATGTTTTTCTAACTTTTATTATAACCTCTTAATATAAAAATAGTTCTTAATTTTATTAATTTATCCCTAACAGTAGAGGTTTGAAACGACGTGCAATCGAAATTGATAAAATATGGGGGTAATTTTAATTATGGTTATCATAAATAACATTCATAAAGGGTACATATCAATATTTATCTAACGATTTTTTACAGAAGGAATTTTGACAGAAATGAATTTTTCACGCTAGGAATTTTTGCAAAGCGGAATTTTTACCGAAAATATGTAGAATTTTTATTTACTGAAATGATTATGCATTGGAGAAGGTGGAATGGCCGTGAACCCTAGCATATATTAACCCTAAAGAATCCCCCTTCAAAACGCAAATACTCCCGACGCCTTCGGGTTCCGGAATGGGGTTCGGAATTGGAGTATCTCGAATCTGATGACTTAAATATCCCGTGGAACCCCAAGGAATATGATTTCTTTTAAATATTCTTCCCTTACTTATTCCAAGTTCTTCAATGTTTTGATCCCCACCTTTCTTTAAAATGTTCACAATCGACACCTTCATTATTTTCCAACTGTAAGCACTCTATATATCTATATGTATATCTATGAAATGAGTATCCTGTTATTATATAGGTCGGTAACTCAGCTAGTCAGAAACATTATAGCCAGCAAAAAAATGACAGAGATAGTGAGACTCAGACACTAGACCGGTCATTGAATTGAAAAAATATATTTATTCTCATTATGAATTTCATGTTGATTTTTTTCTCTTTCCTTCTTATTTTTCTTTCTTTTTCTCCCGTTGGCTCGGGCCCCTCATCCCTCGGGCCCCAATGCATATGCATCGGCTGCATTACTGGATGCTACGCGCCTGACTATAATATTGCAATATAACATTAAAAAATAGCCTAGAAAATGTTGAAGAAAAAAACAATTAAATTTTATGTCCCATATTCGATATTCAGAAACAATATAGGTATCTTGACTAAAGTAGTTCATCTAGTAATAAAACATTGATTTAATTTATTTTAATAGTTGACTCTGGATAATTGACTTATTTATCACTTGATTGAGTCACCGCACACTTTTTGATGTGAGCATAAACATCATGTTTTTCAGTCATATTTCTTAATTCTCTTGTAGTTCTTCAATCCTGGGCTCACAGATGTTTTGTATGAAAGCATCCTTTGTTATTTACAAAATAAACAGTTATTAAACTATAATTTATTTACATAATTTTTTATTCCATATATTTTATTCTAATTAGTCTTTTTTTAATCCACTTATTTATTAATGATGTGAATAAATCACACAAGACTTTAAAATGCAAGACTTGGTTATGTCTCTCGTCAAATGAAATAAGTGGAGAGTACAAATGATGATATATAATTGAAAAAGAGAGAATGTTTTTCATGCTACTCTTGTTAAAGCTCCAACAATATCTACCTAGCCTAAAAACTATTCTTAATAAGAAATGGTAGTTATCATCTTACATCACAAATCATATTTACCTCCTGAACTCATTTTTTCAATCATCTTTAATTCTTTGATTGGAAAACATTTATAATATAGTTATGTGATTGTGAATATGTCAACAGTGATGCATATATATAAATGTTTTAAGTCGTATTTTTGGTGTTGAATAAATGGATTATCATGTAGTATTTTATTTGTTAGAGTAAGTAAGAACTTTTTGATAAAAATTTAATGTTCCTTTTACTTCAATTGAGGAAATAATAATAATACAAAGTTTTATAGGTTTAGGAGCCTCCCTTTAAGGAAAAAAGGTACATGTATAAACTAAATAAGTGTGTTTTCCTTGTTTCCTTTCTGTAGATAGCACAAAAATGAATAGAAAAGGAAGCCCCTCGTCTTAAATGAAAAATAATGAAACCATTTCCTGCGTCCTTCATAAGGAATATATATATATATATATATGAGGCAGGGCTAAAAATAGATTTTAATAAAAATGTATAAATATATTTCTGCGTTATCTTTTTGTGGTGGTGTGTATGTGTGTGAGTACATATGTGGGTGTATGTCCCTTATCTAAACACCATATAATTACCAGTAACACCATATTTTCATATCATATAATGAAATGCATTATAATATATATATATATATATATATATATATATATATATATATATATATATACTTGAATATATATACAGTGTGTACAAGCAAATCGTTGACAAATCTGTGCCCCTCAAACATGGTCAACTTCTGCCTGAACATTAAGGATTGCAATATCCTACCTTTTGTAACTGTTATAGGGGTGTCCTAATTGTGTCAAAATTTTAAAGTGTCATCCCTCTGCCTCCATCATGGCCTCTACACGGGGCCTGAAGGCAGCGCAGCGCAGCGCAAATCATGTATTTCATGGACATGTTGGTCAACGGGGGACTTTAGGGATGATATTTGCTACAAGCCTTCCTCTCCAGATTGCCCTAGATCCCATAGTCCAGGGTGAACAGTCTGGTGAAGAAGGCGGCCACTTTCCTCATGGCCAGAAGTTGGCCAAGTTATCACTACGCCACTTCTGGGTTTTGATGGCCTTATGCCCTGGTGCACAATCTTCCTGGAAAACATAGTTGCTCTCAGGGTAGGTGGAGTCCAGCTTGACTACAGTCTTGAGGACATCCAGGTACTCATTGGTCCCCGCCTTGAGGCCAGAAGGGGGGCATTGACTTTCTGTCGCTGGCCACCACACCTAACATCATGGCATCCTAGGGGTGCTTAGTGGCATTAATGGGAGGGACGTTACTGGCACTAGTAGCTAGATAACGTTCGTTTCTGGCACTTATGGCCATCTCCACAGTCCAGACCTTCTCATCTTAAAACACACGTACCAGTCCAGGATTCTTCCTCATCCAGTTCACCAATTTCTTCCCCTTCTTGACCCTGAGCAACTGGGTTGAGCAGGAAAGCAGCTGGCGCTTCCTCCTGATATAATGCCATGCCACAGTTCCTGGTGGCAGTCATGACCGTCGTGAGGGACACCTCCAGTCGCAATATTCAACTAAAAAACTTTTTAACGAACTTGTGGGCGTTTGTTAATACTAAAAAAATCCAGCAGAAATTAGCATAACAAAACCATTTAAATTCAAGAAACTTTCCTTTTTAAGGGGAATGCATTTTTCAATAGTTTTTGGAGTTTTTGTTCCTCAACCAATTGTACATGTAGGGCCAATAAGCAGACATAGGTAAATACTACAATTTTCCTTTAATAACCATTTACATATTCATAACAACATTGCGATGACAATCCATATAATTTATATACATATATATATATATATATATATATATATATATATATATATATATATATATATATATATATATATATATATATATATATATATATATATATATATATATATATATATATATATATATATATATATATATATATATATATATATCAGACTTGTTGACGGTCACGAAAATTATCGTTAGTCGTTAATCTTATTTGTAAATTGAATCGTTTTGTCATTCTGAAAAAAATTGACGACGTTTTTGTAGAAAGGAATTTTTTTCTTGCCATTCTGAAAAAAGTAATGACAATTTTTTAGAAAAGAAATTTTTCCATAAAAAAAAAACTTTGTCCTTTTTTCGGCGCCAAAAACGAATAACGAACAATAAGGAATTTTCATTGTCGTTCGTCGTTCATCGTTGAACGACAACAATTGAGCGATAAATCAACAAGTCATATGATATAAGATATATATATATATATATATATATATATATATATATATATATATATATATATATATATATATATATATATATATATATATATATATAATAGGGTTGTTCTTATTTTTCAAAAGTTTGAAATGATAGCAACATTGTGGATTTTCTGTTTCTTGGTGATAAAAGAAGACGACATACAAAGTTTGAACAAAATCGGTCAACATTACGAGGTCGCGCAAAGAGGTCAAAGTTTTAGAAATTTAGTAAAAATATAGTTTTTTGCAAATTTCTTCAAAATAGTGGACGTTATAGACTTCAATAATAATTATTAATTTAAAGGAAATCTAATTTACTACCAGACGTATGTTTGATGTTTTTTAATAAAAAAAGTTTTCAGTAAAACAAAGAAAAAAATGGATTGTGTATTGTTAGCTTATTTCATAGCTTTTTTGTATCAATTAACTTCACTCGCCTGTAGAAGATGACTTGTTCGCTTCAGAGTAAAATAGTACTTTTAAGTTTAGTAAAACTTTAGATGATAAATCCAAAAATGACCTTGGTTGCATTCTATCAATTCAGAATTCAGTACAATCTGAGTTTACATCATATGATTCAGAGCCTGTATTGACCTATAAGAAATCGATTATGAAAAAAATAAATAATAATGTGTTTCTTAGATGTGCGTCAAGGTATCCTCTCAAAATTTTACTTTGTCTCTGACGCATTTATAATCCATTATATGCGTCATTTTGTACGCGAGATAGGCTTTTTTTAATGTACATATAACTCTCTACTTATTAAATTGACATGATTTAGTACACCAAAATATTAAAGCTGGTGTACCAAGCTTTCATTTGATATGTTTGGTGTTCTAAAAATCGCTATATTATAAGAGATATAAGAAAATACATTTTTGCACGTACTCTTCCCAAAAAATGATCTTTTGATATGAGAATATACAATTACCATTTGGTAACTGGTGTTTGTGATACCTGGATAGAAAGAATAAAAGAAGGGAGAGAAGTGAGGCAAAATACTCTCTCCCTTCTCTTTCTATATACTCAATTTTTTCCTTTGTTTTATTAAAAAACATCAAACATACATCTGGTAGTAAATTAGATTTCCTTTAAATTAATAATTATTATTGAAGTCTGTAACGTCCACCATTTTGAAGAAATTGGCGAAAAACTATATTTTTACTAAATTTTTAAAACTTTGACCTCGTTGCGCGACCTCGTAATGTTGACCGATTTTGTTCAAACTTTGTATGTCGTCTTCTTTTATCACCAAGAAACAGAAAATTCACAATGTTGCTAACATTTCAAATTTTTGAAAAATAAGAACCACCCTAATATATATATATATATATATATATATATATATATATATGGGATAGCTGTATTTTAAACGGTAGATTAATACATAAATGCTGGTCTACAAACATAAATTTGCTGTAGAACAGTCATAACCATTAATATTTACATGCAACAAAGTAAATATGGCCATTTTTGCATAAAAAATATATAAAAAGAAAATATAAAGTTATACCCATATTATGAGCAATATGGTATAATTGAAGTGTTATTTTATTTCTAAGAGCAACTAGAGGCATATATACAATCAGAGAGTGCAAACCTCCGCCGTCACGGGATCTTTATGAGCCTTACGAGGCGGATTTTTACGACTGGGGCGGCGTAGATGGCTGGGGGAGGGTTCCCCTCGACGGAAATTCCGAGAGGAAGACGCTCCCAGCACCCAATTTTACAGCACAGCGACATCTATTGACAGAGTAGGCTAACTTGAAATATTTATTAGTATTTAGCTCATTTGGTATCTTAATTCTGCACTCAGAGATGCCAAATTTAATCACTTGTTTTTTGGCATTTTCAACAACTCCATAAAGTTTCATCCGAATCTGTTCCGTACTTTTTGAGTTATCCTGCTGACAAACAAACCAACAAACAAACCAACGCCAGTGAAAACAATACCTCCTTCGGCGGAGGTAATAACTAGTCACAGTTAAATGTATATGATGGTTTTATTACAATTTTGCTCAGACAAGAATATCTATGTAATATTGTAAAACAAAAGGTGCAGTATACTTCCTCGAAAAACTTTTCAGATTCACATAAATATCACTTAATGTCTCATATATAATCTATAGATTACACCGTGTAACAAAGTTTTTGTCCTTGAGTTGAAACTATTTTTTCCTATTTGCCTATGTCCAGAAAACATGAAAAATACTTTAAATCATTTTTAATTTTGCTTTTGTGTCCAGGATAAGGATATTTGTGAATTTTACAATTTTCATCATTTCTAATGGTTCACGCCCAGTTATCTTTGTGCAAAGTAAAAATAACCACAAATGTCAGTATTATTTATTTTTTTAGTATGTCATTGCATTTCAAATCAGTTTTACAATTTCAATATCTTTCGTACTATTCAAAAAAATAGGCTTCATATTTCAAAAATTTATCATTTTTTAGTGTTCTATTTAAGCAGCTATATTTTTTTGTTTCGAGTCTATTGACTATAATCAATATCTAATATATTTTTGGTATATGTCAATGCATTTCAGAACAGTTTTTATAATTTCGATATCTGGGATGAAAGTAAAGAAAATATAAATGTAGTCTTAACAAGTATTGATCAAATTATATAAATAATACATCATGAGGTTGCGTTACCTATAACTGTGA
This sequence comes from Caligus rogercresseyi, assembly GCA_013387185.1. Lineage (NCBI taxonomy): Eukaryota > Metazoa > Arthropoda > Copepoda > Siphonostomatoida > Caligidae > Caligus > Caligus rogercresseyi. The sequence goes on from CP045891.1 coordinate 18,501,082, forward strand.
TTTGTTACGAAGAAAAAAAGACATGTTTGCCTTTTTTTTGCAAGTTCCTTAATGGAATTCTTTAGGAGTTTCTTAAATAATCTAAATCCCATTTTCCAAATCACAATAACTCTCCAAATATTCAAATTATTTAAGGAACTTGCAAATAAAAAGGCAAACATGTTTTTTTTTCTTCGTAACAAATCACAATTATAGGTAACGTAACCTCATGATGTATTATTTATATAATTTGATCAATACTTGTTCAGACTAAATTGATCTTTTCTTTACTTTCATGCCAGATATCGAAATTATAAAAACTGTTTTGAAATGTATTGACATATACAAAAAATATATATATTAGTTATAGTTAATAAACTTGGAACAAAAAAAATATAGCCGCTTAAATAGAACACTAAAAAATGATCAACTTTTTGAAATATGAAACCTATTTTTTCGAATAGTACGAAAGATATTGAAATTATAAAAACTGATTTGAAATGCATTGACATACTAAAAAAATAAATAATACTGACATTTGTGGTTATTCGTACTTTGCACGAAGATAACTGGGCCTGAACCATTAGAAATGATGAAAATTGTAAATTTCACAAATATCCTTATCCTGGACACAAAAGCAAAATTAGAAATGATTAAAAGTATTTTTCATGTTTTCTGGACATAGGCAAATAGGAAATAACAGTTTCAACTCTAGGACAAACAAAGACCTTACTTTTGTTACATAGTGATATCATTCTAAAGATCAAATAAAAATTGAGAATTATGTGATATGAGTTTGTCAATTCATTTATGATTTTTTGTATTTCCAATAAGCTTCGCTTGAGATTCATACATTATATTTATTATAAATCTATAAAAGAAACCATCTAACTTAGAAGTCAGTTCTTCTAAACGGTTACTAGGTTTTATACTTTTGATATTAAAAAATAAAAATAGAAAAATGAGTTACAACTAATATTCCAACCAAAAATTGACCCTTTTTGGGTAATAATAATTTTTCTACTATGATAGATCAGGTGAAATATAAACTTACCCTTGAAAAAGATACAATCAAAAATGATTCCTGTTAAATGTTATCAAGATATTTATATGAATATTCTTTTATACAAAACACACACATACACACATATATATATATAATATTTGGATTATATTTGTATTAACTTGGATAACTTTGATTTTGTTTCTATTGGCTGGATTGCCCTGGCAAGAGGTTGGAAGTCGTTTTGAAAAGAAAGTGAGTGTATTTTATTGCTATTTCATAAGTACAGGGAAGTGATCGTTAAAGCCTCCAGAGATTTGTAAGCACTTCAAAAAAAAATAAAAGCAAAGATTTTTTTATTACTACTTCAGAACTCTTACGATAATATTTTTATAGCTTATCAAATGTAATATTAATTAACTGATATTTTTTGGACTGGGAAAGAACTAACACATCTGAGCCGTATATTGGAAGGAAGATTTTTCATTTTAAGAGGGAAAATGCCTCGAAGATTTTTGCTATGGTTACCGGATATATTGGCCTAAACGCACACCTCTACAAGATGGGAAAGTCTTCTACACGGGTTTTCCGACTCTCTGAAGAGGAAGATGATACCCTTATCCACCTTATCTACGCGTGTCCCCGAACGAGGATGGAGATGGACGAAGTGGCCGAGGAGATGCAAAGAAGGAAAAAGCCCATGGAGGAGTATCTTCTAAGACCCTTTTTGCTTTTGTGTCAATATAATTTATTTTGCAAAAAAGGTAAGCTCCTAGACAGTTTATTACCGGCTGATACCGGATTGAGTTCCGGTGTGGTGGGGCTGATCTAGCAGCTAAACAAACAAACTAACCAACACATTTTGCAAATATAATAGTACATCAAAAAAAAGTTTTTTTATATTTATATATATATATAAATAAGCGAGTGAAAAAACTTTTTAATAAGTTATTTGAATCGAACAATGCAAAAAATGACTATTGTTATCTCATGTAGATCTTATGTATTAATGATATATTTAAAATAGACTTGGTATTAAGGAAATGAGAAACAAATGAATAGCAATTTTTTAATACCTAAACAATGTAAGTCCTTTTTATAAATTTTTGTGACTAACAATTTTTCATCAATGATGGGTCATCAAGTATTGTCTCAGAGCGGAGAGAGAGATCTCGAAAAAAATCTGCTATTTTTTTGGCCATAAGGCGATACTTTATTAATTTCTATATAGATTTGAATCCTTGAAAAGTTCCTGCAAAACAATGTCTGGAACCATAAGAAAGGTAAACCCATGGTGGAGTGATTAACTCAGGGAGCAACGGCGAAAAGTTAAATTTCTTCAGCGCAAGTGGCAAATAGACATGTACAGAGTGGTAAAGCTCTGAAAATACTAGAACGGATGATACAGTGGAAGACCTATAGTGAATGCAATTTGGTTTTACCAAATCAGTTTGCATTTTCGAAAGGCATGTCTACTGATACGGCTATCAATAGATTGGTTGATTCCTGCGAAAGTAGCTACCATAGACACGAAGAAGCCCTCGTTGTCTTCTTGGATATTGAGGGCGCTTTCGACAAAATTGGCTTTGCCCATATCCTTGACGCCATGAATAAATACCACATCCATGAGAAAACCATTCTATGGTACAAAAATCTACTGGAGGGTAGAATTGTTTTGTTGGAGGGGAAAGTGTATCCGTAACTCCCACCAGAGGGTGTCCTCAAAGGGGATTTTATCTACTCTGGCATGAAACCTAGCCTTCCAAGAGTGTATGGACCAACTCAAAGACCAATAAATATGGTTACTTATGCTGACGATCTGGCTCTATGTGTAAGAGGCTCTGATCGGCAAACTCTTGCCAGTTTAATGCAAGGTGCTCTGAATAAACTGATGGATTGGGCAAGCAAGAGAGATACCATCTTTAGCATTAGCAAGACTAAATATATGCGTTTTTCCAAACGAAGAAAAAACACTGACGTTTCCATGCACCTGTCTTTAACTCAAATCGCAAGAGTTCGTACTTTCAGATATCTCGGTTTAATTATTGATGACAATTTGAAGTGGAAAAAGCATTTTTAGAATATGTCATATCCAAAGCCAAAAGGAACCTTTTTGCTCTCAGAGCTTTTGCTGGATCGGATTGGGGACTTAGCCCACTTAAGTCTAAATAAATGGATCTACGTAGCGTATGTAAGGTCTATTGTGAGCTACGGTGCTATTGTTTTTGCACCAAAACTTCAAACAAATGGATATCTAAAAAGGGAGTTCAGCAAACTACAGCGACTCGGTCTCATGAGCATTACTGGGGCAATTAGGTCTACACCAACGGCAACAATGGAGGTACTATGTGGGTTAATGTCACTACAACTCTATATAATGGAATGTGCATGTCTGGTGAGGATTCAAACTAAAATTGAAAACCCATTGAAATGGTTTGACCATTTGAGTAGAGGACATCAACAATATCTTGACAAATATTTAAAAGTCAATGATATCCTAACTCCTAATTGAAAAAAAAACTTTTTTGTAAAACACGAAGATGTGGTTTTACAATATTGGAAATACCTGAATTGTCATAGTCATTGGAGCTTCGTTTGGCATATAAAATTTCTTGGGATTTGTGATGATTCCGTTGATGACGGCCTCCATTTTACTAGTGTAAAAGCTATAAAATGATCCCTCCTTGGATTACAAAAGTCGTATTGAACGGGAAGAATTTTTCCAGTTTCGGAATAAACTTCCTGTAGCTTGGAGCAATCAATTAATAAGTGATCCGTCATTTCCCTGTTATCATGGCAAAATTATGCTATTGATAGACGTTACATGTGTTGCTCAGAGTCTCAATAAGCTTGCTGAAATGATCGAGCAAAGATTCCTAGAGACCAATGAGCTGTTATCGGAAGTAAAGAAGATGTGTATTAATACTCCGAAAAGGAAAATATTATTTTCTGCTCTTTAGAAAAATCCTCAACCTCCAATTATCACATGATAGGGAACTTTGTTGAGTAAAATAAGCACTTTTAAATCATGGAAGAATATTTGAACGGTTTTTAAGAAAATGTGGCTGCCACAAGAGGAGCACATCTAGTCATCAACAGTGGGTCATTATCTCAATAAATAGCCTATGTTTATCAACATTTTCAACAAATATTTTACTCAATAACAACATTAAAGATTGTCTCTACTCACAAACTTAACCATTTTTGAAAAATCTGAGGCAAGACTTCACAGTAGGACCGTATAAGACCAAAGTCGAGGAAGTGCTCCACAAGAATCAATGAACCAATGCAACTCTCTGCCGACGTCTGTGCAAACTACAAAAATACACCCATTGTTACTTACGATGCAGAGAGAGTGTTTGACAAAATGAGTATAATGAATACTCTACTTGGGCATTCATTAATTTAAGAAATAATTGAAATTTTAATACTCATCCAATGGAATAATACTTTTGACAATTTATAAACAATCAAGTAATGAACTCTTTAAAAAGGTGTCTCAAAAGTTCATATTTTTTATTTTTTATTTTATTATAATTATCAAACTGTTCACATATATATAGCACAGGTATATAAAAACGATGCTAATACGTATAAAATACAAAAATAAACATTATTGGTTAAAATTTAGGATCGAACTTGAACAAATAATAAGAATTTATCTAATTAACAAGTATTAAAAGAATAAGCTGTAAAACACATTAAAAACAAGTTAAATCATGCAAATTTCTTAAAATTATTGATTAATTTCCTTAAAATTGGTAAAAGCGATGACTTTGAGTCGGGTAATATTTTAACAATTCAGCCGTGAATGTCCATGATGAACCGTCCAACAATGGGATTTTGAGTGAAAAGGCCGCGTATCTTCCTGCAGCTCCAAGCAGGACCCCTCTGATCTTTCTCGGTCTTATTGGCTCATATTTTGCAAGCTTCTTTTCTATCAAGGCCTTTGTGTTTAAAAGGGCAAAATCTAGCGCCTTCGTTTGTCTGAGGGTTTTATATTATAAATAATTATGTTTCTCAAGCTGGATGACGACCTATCGTCTAGGCCGCCAACATTAAGAAAGCAAAACATTTTTAGGTGTACAATGACTGGGCAATCAAGGAAAGCATGGCTTGTATGATTATATAACATTCCGCAGTCCTTACAGGGTCTGTAGAATTTTATGAGTCCTGCCGAAATTTGAAATTGTGCCGTGAACTTTCTTCCATCACAAATGTTATGAGTGAGGATTGAATCCTGTTATTCATATTTGGATGTATTGATTTTTTTTTGTTAAAAAAATATACATTTCTTCTTTATATTTTTTAAACCCATTGACATTTTTAAATGCCATGGGCATAGAGTGTTTAATCCTCTTGTCTTTCTTTGGAGAGGAAACAAGAACCTTCCATCAACAAAAAGAGACCCAGAGCCTATATCATGCAAAGAGAGCACATTTTTCTCCAGTGCCATTTTTCCATGGCAACAGGATTTCAAAGGGTTTTGAAGAATGCTTTTTTGTGGTAATTCCGCCGGATGATATCCACCACTCAGTTGTCAAGAAAGTTGGGAGTACATTTCCATAAGATTCGCTGGGCTGCCCCCTAGAATGGGGATATATTTGACGTTATGTTATTGGTCAGGTACGATCCAAATAGCAGCTGTGTATGCAGAGGACCATTAGAAGCCAGTCTTCTTCACTCCACTGTAGGATGCTTCGTGAGGCTAATGAAGATTTGATATAATTTTTTGGGATTATTTTTCTCAATAGAGAAATCCCTCCACCAAGAGCTGCTCTCGGACGTTTAATGGCTTCAATATACGACTTATGAAAAGGCTCCCAAGCCAAGAGTCTTCTTCTCGTATACAAAGTTTTGCTAGAAAGGGAGATGCTGTGGCTTTATACTGGACCAGGGGTACAATTCTCGAATTGTACAGGTCTATGCTCTTTTGAAGAATCAAACCTCCCCATTCGTTTATGTTTTTATATACTTGAGCATTTAACATAGTCCAATTTGAAGAGCCTACTCCAGTTCCACACCAAGTCATTCCCAGTATTTTCATTTTCCTTTCAACCTCCGATTTACCCACTCTAAAGTTAGGTGTCGGATCCCAACGGCCTAATGAGAGGATAGAGGTCTTACTTTGGTTTATAATTAAACCAGCTCGTTTGCCAAACTTTTCAAAGTGGTTAAGGAGAACTTCAATTCTTTTGACCAATTGGGGCTCTAAATTGGCTTTGATATAGAGAGTGTCGTCATCCGCATAGAGGTCCACGATATGCGTATCTCCTTGAACGGAAATACCAAATCCTTTATATTTTCGTAGAATGGTGGACACCAGGTCCTCTATAGCAGCAATTAAGAGAAGTGGGCAGCCCTGTCGGCAGCTTTTCTTCAATTCAATTAAAGACCTTGTAGGCCGTTTAAAGAAATTATTAAGTTACCATTTAGAAGGAGAGCTCTTATAGGGTTGAAGAAGCTTTTGGGAAGCAGTTTTGAATCATTTTGAGCACGTTTGGATGTTCACTTAGTCGAATGCCTTGGAGAATGGCTCCAAAAGTTTTTCTATCGCTTACGGAATCTATCGCAGCCTGGACATTTCTCGAGACATCCGCTATATTCCCGTTCTTCAGGAATCCTTTTTGAGTGCAGTTAATTTGTTTATTGAGTAACGGTTCCATTTCTTGGGACAAAACGCCTGATAAATCCTATAAGCCACATTCAACAGTTATTGGACGCCAGTGGCTGAATGATGTTCCGTTTAATGCCATGACCGAGGGTAGGACTGTAGATGTAATAAAAATACATCTAACATATTAGTAGACTGGAGGAGAAAGAGGATGAGAGCTTCTGATTACAACCAATTTATAGGTTTAAGTTCATGCACTCTCCGAGTCCAGGTATTTATTAATAATAGCAATACACACGCATACAAGAAGTAACACACTCATAAACAACGTGCAATTAAGTATTACAATAACATGAAATACCTGAAACATAATTATATTACTTATATACATTCCAATCACAATTATTTAAGGAAATTCTTTCATGTAAAGAGCAAACTAACTCCGCGCCATCTGGCGGGAAATAAGTAAAGAGTTTGCTGCTACAGGACCGAGGGATCTGTGGTAGGACATTGTATCGTATCAGTTTGTCTTGTTCTGTTTGTACTTTTCTTGCCATTTCCGATTCTATAACATCGGCAATCCGTAAGGACATTATGGTCTCAGACGTTACTGTCCTGGAAAATGGAGAATAACAATTGAGAATTTGATCTATTTTATTCCGAGTGGTTTGTTCTCTTTTTTTCAGTCCTTAGGTAATGTAATGTAAAATATTTCACTGTACCTTGAATAACACATAGAGTTCCTTCAGCAGATCTTCTGTGTGAAAAACGATCTTTTAGCCTTTTTCTCATCTTCCTCAAGAAGTTATCGTCCTGCAGTAACCTACGCGAGACATTAAAAGGCGAGTACTGCTTAAATGATCCAATTTCTATTTCGATCATTTTATGATTATTCGTGTACTGGCATTCTTAAAGTATTTCAAAAGATTGCTTGAAATAAAGGCATGATCAATTTTGTGCGCCTCTTCTCCAGAAGAAATCGTTTCCCTCATTAAATTGCTTAATGGCATCAATCATATTTAATTGGAAAGTCAATCGTCGAAGTAGGTCGATAATCGGATATCGCCTGTGAATGTACTCCAAATCCACGTTGAGATCTCCGACGAGGAGAAAAGGAACAGGGTCACATAATTGGCAATCGATGATAGCCTGAAAGAAGGCTGCCGCTATTACATTTGGACATATGCATTAATGACTGAGAAGGTCAAATCATTCAGTTGAATATACACTTTGTTCCACTGGCTTTGTCCACTGTAACTTTTCTGTAGAATCACTTTATTCACTTTTTTTATACAAACGTTAGAACACCTCTTTGGTTATTATTTCCGGTAAAGAAATTAACATAATTCCTTGGGAGACAAAGGCAACAGTTCGGGGGGCAAGTAGAGGAGATTTCTGACTTGATGTCCTGAAGACAAATTAGTTCAGGATTGAAGGACAATAATTGAGTCATTAAGGCATGTCTTGTCTTCTTATTCCTTCCACCTCTGCAGTTCAATGACAATATTTGGCTACGTCCTATGTTTTTTAAGGACCCCAAGTGTTTAGGAGAGAAGCATTGATCAATTGAGGTTTGATCTTTTCTGTGAATATCAAGTGTCATGTTATAGTGTTTGGCCATGTTGAAAATAGTGTAAATATATTCATTTAGCTATATTCTCTTTAAGCGAGAACTAATATTAGACTTTAGGATGCTTAAATGGAGCCTTATCTTTATCCGGGGAACTCCCAGAGTCCGGTTTACTGCGCTTACCAGCGGATTGTGATCGAGTGCGGTAATGTGTTTCTGGTTGAAAATGTTCTTTGAGCTTTGTAATAGGGGTGGAGTTTATATTGGTAGAGGGCTCATTGTTTTCACGACGTACTTTGTGAGATGTTTCTGCTTGGTGGTCAGCCAAGCTCGGGGATTCATTGTCTTTGTTAGAACAATAAGAATGAAATACTTGTTCGGAACCCAAGGATGTCAATTGTGATGCACTTCTGCTAAATTTTTCTATTGTTTCACCCACCTCAGGAGCAATAATCATTGTGATTTTGTTAGATGGATTGGTATTTTCATCTCTATGTTCCCTCTGTGATAAAGCAGAGGACTCCTCGTTATTCGTCGAAGCTTCGTTTCCGTTAAGTTCGTGTTCTCCTTTCCAATTGTTCCATATCTTTTGGAGAGGAGTCATTCAAAGAAATCGGTTCCTTGTTAAAAGGTTCATTCGAGGAGACGACTAGGTTCCCAATATTTGAGTATTGGACGCTCGGACGTTCCTCAAGAAATTTTCTGAGGGACGTTTCATATTCCGAGAATTGACTCTCTTTTGCTCACAAAACTGTTTTAAATGTCCAAAGCAGAAACATCTTTGACATTGTAATTTTATTACAATGAATTTGAGCTTAACAAGGACTCTTGACAAATTATTAATAGAGGAATGACCGAGGGATCTGCCATCATTTCAATTATATAATCCCCATCTCTCCATAGCTCTTTATAGCTCTTATATTTCTCTTCAGCTTGTTTGTCCATGGGAATTTTCTTAGGATAATGATGAATCACCTCCCCAAAAATCATCATCCACTATACAAGTTTATCTTTATCGACCCTTTTAAAAGTGGTTGACAAAGTAATTTTTCCTATATTTCAATAAGAAATTTGGAATATAAGCAGGCTTGGCCCACCCTGAAGTGAGGGTCTGCTCCTGCAATCTCGTGTTCAGCGAACCTGAATCCAATGGCGAGGTCATATACATATATTGACATGTTTTAAATTATTAACTTTTGAAGAATTCCCGTCTGAATCTTCAAACACAAAAACAAAGGTTTCCCATTTAAAATTGAAACCAAAGTTCAAATTTGGTGCTGCGCTCTTAGAGGAGCCTTCTTTGATGCTTTTCACAACGTTTGAGAACTTTCTCCCATTCATTAATGATGATGAATTAAGGTTTTCATCTGGGGTTTATCAGGAGGGTTGTCCTTATAATGTGCTCGACTCCTCGACAGCTTAATCGTTTATTGACCAAAAAGGAAGTTTTTAAAAGCTGTCTTCGTATAATGAAATGTCATGTTTTTCAGATTGCCTTGACGTTTAAAATGTACTCGACTTATTAACCAAAAAGAAAACATATTAAGCTTGAAAAAGGGAGTCTTTCTGAATATTTAAGTTCATGCTTTTTCAGATTGCCTTGACGCTAATAATGTGCTTGACTTCCTGAAGGATCGTCCACATATACAACGATGACTACCAGTTTCATGTATTAAAAAGGCACTTATATTCGTGTATTGATTATAATGCTATTATTAATATATCAATGGTTTTCAAAAAAATACTTTATTGTTGTTTTTAAATAGAGCACAATATATAAGACGATACCAATAATTGTTATAACGATTTTTAAACTGTTTTAATTTCAATAAATGTGGCAAAACCTCATATAAAAAACAAATTGGGTTAGAAACTTGAAAATTTCCAAGGTAAATCAATTTTGAAAAAAGGATTATTTTTAACCTTCTTTAAAACAACTTTTGTGCAGCGTTTTAAACAAATAATATAATCTTTTGAGCAAGACTGATGTAATAGGACCTGTATACACCCAAAAAAAAAATACATTAGGGATCTTAATATTGTTTTTTCACAAATATGTACAAGCACGTAATAAATATGTTTAAATAGTGTATATATATACACACACACACACATATATATTATATATATATAATTTAACTCCTAGATTGGACCCACCTCACCAGAACTTAATCCGGTATCAGCCGGTAGTGATACTCTCTAGGAGCTATCTTTATTAATATATAGTAATTAAGATATTTTTAAGCATTTAAAAATGAAATCCTCGAGGGATAAACGTTGCTCTCCGATCTCTCCCTCCAGTGCCATCATTTTTTGTCTTAATGCGGACAACCAAAAATGAGATGATACGGAGTTTCTTCTTCCTCTTCGCAGAGTCGGCAGATTGGAGTTATGGCCTTTCCCATCTTGTAAAGATGCCTGTTGAGGCCGATATGACCGGTGACCATTCCAACGATGACGTAGATTTGGGCTCGTTTATACTTAAAAATCTTGCTCCCCAGATAGGGATTTGGTACGAAGAGCTTAGACTGGCGGCAAGTGCTCATTACACGCCAAGCGGCCCGCCATTCCTTTAAAGTCGCTTGTTTGAGGGCATTTTTTGTTTGGCTAATGGATATAGGAACAGAGACAGGAGTTCCCTTCCTCGCACCGTCTTTAGCCAAAGCGTCTGCATACTCGTTCCCAGTACTGTTGTTGTGTCCCTTTACCCATCCGACTGTGATCGTGCATGTAGACCTGCATATGGCATTTTTGCAAGCGATAATTTGAGCTGACACGAGTTCACTTGGTCTCATGTCCAGACTGTTAATACCAGATAGACTGTCCGATAAGATTAATAATCTTTGTCCCTCTATTTTATCTCCTTGGAGATTAATGGAGATATTTCTTATAGCCTCCACCTCGGCTTGGTAAAGGTTGTCTGTTCCCTTGAGCCTCAAGGTCTTTTGATCAAGCACAATATCACCTCTAGTCAGAGCCCAACCAGCACCTGTTTGACCACCGATTTTTGAGCCATCAGTGTAGCCTACGAGATTGAAGTCATTTACGTATTTGACTTCGTAACTTAGATTTTCTGACCAGAAAGGTATACGAGGAGGAGGAGTTGGGATATCATTGACTTTTAAATATTTGTCAAGATATTGTTGATGTCCTCTAATCAAATGGTCAAACCATTTCAATGGTTTTTCAATTTTAGTTTGAATCCTGACCAGACATGCACGTTCCATTATATAGAGATGTAGTGGCATTCACCCACAGAGTACCTCCATTGTTGCCGTTGGTGTAGACCTAATTGCCCCAGTAATGCTCATGAGACCGAGTCGCTGTAGTAAAAAAATTGTCCCGGTCGTTTCCTGATATATATATATATATATATATATATATATATATATGCATATATATATATATATATATCAGGAAACGACCGGGACAACTTTTTGTCGCTGGGATCCGGGCCGGGCTGGGACCTAATTTTTTTAAGCCGGGCCGGGACTTATTTTTATTAATAATTAATTTTTATTAATTCTCAGAAAAAAGGATGACGTTTTTTTTTGAAAAGAATATTTCTTAAAATTCCTTTTAAAAAAAATTTCAATGACGAAATATTGAAAAAAATATTCAAGTCCAAGCCCGGTGAATAAAAAACCCGGGACACCGTGCCGGGCTGGGACGCTCAAAAAACAGCCGAGACCAGGGCCGGGTACCGGGTCGTTACCTGAATACCTATCTAAAACAGTGTGTGATTTGTACTCTAAACAGTCATTTTGGTACTTTGTAGCGAATGTATCGATCTGGAGCATGTAAAACGCGAAATGATATCTCTTGAAGCACATTCATATCTTTATATATATATATGTATATATATATATAATGTTCTAAATTAAATAAATAAATATTTATTTTTTCTCCCCTTTTCAATTTCCTGCTTAACCCGGATCGAACTGTTTTTCGCTGTATTAATTCTACTATTAACCCTTTCAACATCTCAGTCATTTCCTCATCTTATTATACTTTTTTATGATATACATTGATAGTGGACTCCTACAGGTTTTCCAAAAACCATTTTAAAAAGTTAATCCTTCCCCCCCCCCTTTTCATCTTCTATTGAACCCTGATCGAACTCTAGTCCAAGTAAACCGATATATTACTAAATCTAACCTCACACATACTTCTACGCCATTTCTTCATCTTTTTTATATACTAATGTCATCATTATTACTTATTCTGACAACCATGGATAGGCATGAGTGTGTTATTTAGGGAAATACTTCTGATTAGTCTCATTTATCGATATTTTTCTTCCTCCATAAATGGAGGATTCTTTTTATTATTTTAGGAAACAACCTCGTTTGTACGTGCTAAATGTCAAGATATGTATGTAAGGGAATAGGTATAATATATAAAGTGACACAGAGAACTTGAGGAATAATAAAAATATGAGGAAAAGTATTTTGGGAGGATATAGAAAATACGAAATTTCTATCTATGAATTCTGTTTGTTTTTTTGCTCAAATCAACCTCAGGTTCTAATGGGTTAAAACACATCCCTCTTTTTCACTCTCAGTTTGGTGCTTCTAAGCGAAGATGGAGACATAATCAGAGCATGTTTGGGGTGTCAAAGCGTTCTTGGTGTTGCAATTTTCCTATCCTCTATCATTTCAAGATACATCCAGGTTTATAAAAGAGTTATTTAAAATGAGGAACGCACATTGAAGTGTGTTGATGTAATCATAAGTTTATTTTTTGAAATAGTATTGGTGTTTGCTCAGATAGGAAGAATAAATGATTATTTTGGCTGAAGAAGAGAGTTATTTAAACCTTATTCGTTTGGCAAAATAGCTATAGTTTAGTTGTACCTCATCAAATATCTTTAATCCCCAAAAATGAGAAAAACGATTGCACCACTCCTTGACAAATATTGTATCAGTGAACAAATCCTTCTTTATAGAAAATAGATTCCATCCACCCTCACGAACAAACGATATTTTGCACAAGATGTTTTATGTGATGCTGCAATTGAATATTTTTTTATCGTTTTCGTTATATAATTTTTATGTGCATGTTGGCTTTTTATTTATATTTTTTATGGTAGGTATGTTAAACAGATAAAAAGGTAGTTTTGAATCTCAAAGAGTGTCCAAAATATAAAGAAAGAGCTTTCAAACGAAGTCAAACACCCTTTACAGTATCTTTTTAAGAGGATGAATAAATTATATTACAAAATTGAAATGAGTTATTATAAAACTAAAACTTAATTCATTTTAAAAAGACCTTTCTTAAAATAAGATATTGTTCTTTTCCACAAAGGCCGTACAGCCAACATTTATACTATTTTTCTACCTCATCTGTATAACATCCATCAAGAAAATGACAGAAGCAATACTTTTTACAGAATATAATGTATAATGCTAACACGAGGAAGTTTTTTCTAGTTGGTTCAAGAAAAAGGAGTGGGGATAATTAAAAAAAGCTATGGGTATTGTGAAACAAGGCATACATTGTCATGTGGCTTTATGAACCTTATCCTATAAAACATCCTTAAGTGTGTTTGGATCATATAGTTTTTCAAATTCTTTGAAATAACTCTTCCAAACTAACCTATTGCTATTGTTATAAGGCAACTGCTTACACTATATACATAATTAATGTGTATTTCATCTTAATTGACTCTAAATGAATCATCACTACGACGATAAGACGTAGAAAAAGAAGGCAAATTTTAGTTGCCCACTGAAAAAGGTATATTTATGGGGGAGCTTTTTTGAGGAATACAATATTTGTTTTGTTTGTTTAGCTCCTAGATTGGACCCACCTCACCGGAACCTAATTCGGTATTAGCCGCTAGTAAAAATATCTAGGATCTATCTTTATTATTATAAGGTAGGGTATTAGTGTTTAAACATTTATATATTTAAAAAATAAAAACTTCGAAAGATATACGTTTCTCCCCGATCTCTTCCTCAAGGGTCATCATTTTTTGCTTTGCAGGTGGACAATCAATGGTCAAATGGCACGTGATTGTGTCTATTGAGACCAATATGTCCACTGATCATTCCAACGATTATGCAGATTTGGACTCGTTTATACTTAAAAATCTTACTTCCGATATATGAAGAGTTTAGACTGGCGGCAAGTGCTCATCGCACGCCATACAGTCTCCATTCCTTCAAGGTTGCTTGTCTGAGGGCATTTTTTGTTTGACACATCGATATAGGCACAGTAATAGGTGTGCCCCTCCAAGCACCGTCTTTAGCCAAAGCGTCTGCATACTCCTTTCCAGTATTGTTGTCTTGTCCCTTTATCGAATTCGACTATGATTTTGGTTATTGATCTGCTTAGAGCGTTTTTGCAAGCGATAATTTCAGCTTATGCGAGTTCACCTGGTCTCATGTCCTGACTATAGATGGTGGATAAGTTGACAAATAAGATTAATAATATTTTCCCTCGACTTTATCTCCTTGGAGATTACTGGAAAGTTTTCTTATAACCTTCACCTCGGCTTGGTAAACTGTGTTTGTTGCATTGAGCCTCTAAATCCTTTGGTCAAGCACAATATCCCCTGTCGTCAGAGCCCATCTAGCACCAGTTTGATCATCGATTTTAGACCTGTCGGTGTAACCTACGAGATCGAAGTCCTGGATACACCATTCATGTTTGACTGCGTAGTGTTTCAGACCAGAGAGGAGGAGGGGTTGGGATATCATTGACTTTTAAATATTTGTCAAGATATTGTTAGTGCCCTCTTCTCAAATTTGAGTCTGAATCGGTACCAGACATACACGTTCCATTATATAGATATATAGTGGGATTAACCAACAGAGTACTTTCAATGTTGCCGTTAGTATAGACCTTATGACCCAGTAATACTCATGAGTCCAAGCCGTTGTAGTTTGATGAGCTTCCTTTTTAGATATACACTCGTCATAAGTTTTGGTGCAAAAATATTGCCAGCTAGAAATAGCACTTCTAACCAGTTCCTCACTGAAGTATTTAGTATGAGACTCCAATTTCTTTTGAAATCTTTTTGGAGTCGTGCTGGTATCATCGACTTCTTTTGAATTAAAGAAATATTCTTATAAAAGTAATTTCAGACTATCTTGTTCTTCAAAGGCTTGGCCCAGAATACCCACACGGGCATTGGTATGGCCTTCATCAACCTGGAGATGTCCTTTGAATCTTCAAGGGGCTTAGCCCATGCTTTAAAGGTCTTTGTTTTAATTATCATAGTTTTGTATGATTACTTTTCCACTCTGTACATGTCAATTTGTCTCTTGCGCTGGAGAAATTTAACTTTTCCCCGTTGCTCCCTAAGTTCATCGTTCCACCATAGGTTTGCCTTCCTTGTAGTTCCATACATTATTTGGCTTTTCAAGGATTTCATAATTTTAGTTGCAATATTGGAAGCTTCTAAATCTATGTAATCAGAATTCGATGCAGGAAAAATAATAGACTCCAAGTTAGATGTGAATTTGCTCCAGTTTATTTTCTTCAAAATCAGTGCATCAGAGATAGTTCTTCTTTGACATGACAAAACCTTTGATCCGAACCTGAAAACTCAACATCCGTCCTCCATTTTGATACAAGGTGCGAACTCCAACGGTTTGTTAAAGTTAAGTGAATTATTGATTGTACCATTCCTCCAACAAAAGTAGGAATACAACCAACATTTTGTAGGCTCAAATTATAAATGGCCATTAACATCTCCAACTTTTCCCCTCGACAGTTTGTTAGGTTGTCCATTCATAAAAGACTCCTGGCATTGAAGTCCCCACATATCAAAAGAGGCTTATGGTGTATGTCGCAGTATTCAACAAGTTGGGTTAATTAACCCGCAAACATCGTCATTTGTAATATCTCCATAATAACTTGCAACAACTAAACTTTGGTTACTTGTACTTTTCATTGTTCCTCCAAACAGTACTTTGCGTCCTTTGTTGCATTCTGTTTCTGGACAATTAAATGACTGTATGCTTTTCTTCTGTTCATGATCAGAGATAGTCTTCTAATATACTAATATGTCGTCGCTGTCGGGCGCAAACCTCCTATGTCCAAAACTGTTATTTTTCAGGAAATAGGAGGTTTGATCGACAGTTTAAGGATCCAATGGAGTTAGGAGTTTTAGTCACATGTCATTTTTCATACTTTTCATTGGTCAAATATTTGTAAAATCACAGATAGACATAAAGGTTGGCCAATAGTACCGATTTATGAAAAAAAATAAAAATCATGATTTTTGGACATAGGAGGTTTTCGCCCGACAGCGACGATGTGTTGTTGTTGTATGATTTATTACAGAGCTACTATAGCCCTAGCCTACATGGCTACTAATATAAAAAAACATGTATCTTTATATACAAACACAAATAATTATACAATAATAATAATAATAAAATATTAATCAAAGAAAAATAACAAAAAAAAATAAAAATATATATACATATATAAGTAAATATTTGTTCAATTTTCATAAATACATTAAACTTAAGGAGCTATATGGATCTAGACAACCTTGCCATTGTCTTTGCTACCCTCCGAGCACTTGATAAGGTGCATGCCTCTCTTAATGGCTGTGACAAGCTCCAGGCCTTTGAAAGGTTAACAGCAGCGACACAGTTGGTAGAAACGGGATTCTTGAGGCATATTGTAGCACTACGGGTGCGCTCATCGAAGCCCTCAAGAATCCTCTCAAAGGGACAACTGTCTACATTCATAGCCTTCCAAGCAGATATGGCAGCCTGCTTCACTAAGATCTCATTTACAGATGGAAGATGTGACCTGTCGAGAAGGTCAACCACACGCAACCGATCTGCTCTTTGAACTCCCAGCAAGATACGTGCGAGATCGTTGATGGCAAGTTGCGCATCTGAGCTAGTCTTTGCCATTGTAGGGGTGTGAGGGGGTTCAGCAGCAGACGAAAAGTTTGCACTTCTAGTCACCCAAGCAGACGTCTGAAGTTTCCCGATAACTATGGCTCTAGCTATCTCGGTCAGTAGTGGCCCTCGAGATACCGTAGTGCAGAGCCGGCGGATGACTCCGATTCGTTTCCTGACATTCTGAATAATTTTTTCGTGGTGGGGTCCAAATGTCAGGTTTCTGCTAACAGTTACTCCCAAAAGGTCGAGTGTAGCGGTCGAAGGAGTGTCTGGAGCACCCAGACGTAACGTTTGGGTTTTCCCAACGTTTAGGTGGAGTCCATTCATATTAGAGTACGCCTCCAAGGCCTTCGATGCCGAGCTCATAGCGAAGTCGACCTGTTCCCAGGATGGAGCCGAGATGACAATAGAAGTATCGTCGGCATATAGCAGTACCTCAAGCTGAGCTTCTGGATTGACAGCTACTCTGAGGTAATCAGGTAGGTCAGCCGTGAGAAGAATGAAAAGTAGGGGGCCAAGCACAGAACCCTGTCTGACGCCGTACTTTATGTTCAGGAAATTGGACCGTTGGCCGTTCCAATTCACCTGCTGTCGCCCTCCTGTTAAGTAGCTGAGCATCAGCTTTTTGGTGGGCCCCGCCATCCATTGGAGCTTGGCCAGAAGTATATCTGCTTCTAAAAGGTCAAAGGCCGCAGAAAAATCGAAGGCAGCAATGCATACCTTTAATTTACGATCACATGCCTTAGCAGCGTTGGACAGTAGAGTTGCAAGGGCAGTGTCGACACTGCGTCCAGTTCTGAAGCCGTGTTGTTCCTGTGGGAGTTTACAAGAAGCTTCGACGTAGGTCACGAGTTGATTATAAAGTACCCGCTCGGTCAATTTTGAGATGGCACAAAGGAGTGAGACAGGTATTATTAGTAAGTTTTAAACCTATCCAATAGGATTCCAGGATTAAAAACAGGTGATTGGAGTAAATGGCCGACAAAATCGAACTCGAACGTCGGCATATACGGGACTAAGTATAACCTAACATAACCTAAATGTGCTTCTCTATCGTCGCAATATATTTATTAAAGCATGCAATAGTCATTTATTAATGATCCAAGAAGGAGCAGTGAGATGAGGCACTGACTTTATCGCTCAGATAAATGAATCTTACATGAGTGGGACTACTTAATCTTGATCGGCACTCAATATTCTATATACTTCAAAGCCCCTATAATCGATACGTACCTGGTACAGCATGTTATTATAATCTTTAAGGATAACAATACTCAATATGTAATGCCTCTGTGCCTGGAATTATCTGTCTTTTCTTGATCTTTTTTCCTTTCTTGATTGAAAGTCTTATTCACATTGGTGTCTGTCTTCACATCCAAATTAATTATTTTCCCTCATTCAATTACCGCTGAAGACCTGAGAGAAAAGTCAGGTGCGTGGATGGGGAGAGAAAGAGAGAATGGGGGGGGGGGGGATAGCACTTTAGAGAGCTCCTTCTAGTAAAAAGTA
Organism: Caligus rogercresseyi; assembly: GCA_013387185.1. Classification (NCBI taxonomy): domain Eukaryota; kingdom Metazoa; phylum Arthropoda; class Copepoda; order Siphonostomatoida; family Caligidae; genus Caligus; species Caligus rogercresseyi. Next base: position 18,519,630 of record CP045891.1, read on the forward strand.
ATAAAAACATAGTTTAATGAAGCAACAAACAACTACTACTTCCACCACTAATACATCTTTTTAAAACCGCTGCTCTGTTGTTAATAAAAATGCATTTAATGAATGCCCTGGATACATGCACAAGTGCTTGTCTCATTATCTCATAAAAGGTGGGTATGTTGAGAGGGACTCTAAAATATAATTAAGAGCTCAAAATTTATACCTTCGTTATTTTGAAAGGGTTTATAGGGGAGTAATTTACTCTATTGACCGTCTATATAAATACATAAATTGTAGTGGTGGGTATGTTACAAATTTTATATGAGTAAAAAATAATGTATATAATGCATATTACAAACTTCACCAACACTATAAAGACAGATGAAGTCAATTTCACTGTTCTTTCGACTTTTGAAGCTAATAGCTTAAGTGTCAGTATTCCAATTATGCTTCAAATGTTATGATATTAATTATTCACAAAATAAAGGTTTTTATCATTTATCAAATATTTAATTGATTAATTAAAAGTCATAAATTTTAAGCATATCGGATCACCGACATTTAAGTTATAAGTTCTTAGAGTAAAAAAACAGTCAAAATGATTCACCGTCTTTCTAGTGTTAAGGTTTGATTTTACATATCTTCAATTTTTAGAAATTTATGTTTTACTCTGCAATTGTAAAAAAATCATCAGTGTGAATATTTGTTCATTACACTTCCATTAAATAGTTTTGTAATTCATACGTATTTTGATAGAATCATGAAATATGGGTGAGAAAAATATACGTCGTCTCCATAAAATATAACTGCAGTCAAAATAATAAGTATTTTTATTCATTTTTACGAAAACAATTGATAAAAATACCTGACAGGTTTTTTTTTTCTTACAAAACATTGAAACTGTTTTTTAATTGATTGTGATGTGCATTTCGTCTCATTTATTTACACTATACAATTAAGCTTGTAACGAGTGTAGCCACTAAAGAAACGGGAAGGACTTTTAAAGGAATGAAGGCTTTTGGCACTCTTCATCAATCAAGTATTAAGTAATATTGTTTTGATAAATATTATATTAAGTTGGCGACGACTAGAATTTAGAAGTATGTTTATCATATCCATGAACTTCTAAGTTGTTTCTATTTCTTCTTAACTTTATGGTTTAAAGATATATGAAACATATAATATTTTTATTAAAGGATTTCTAATTGGTTATATTTTACCTCCTCATGTTATTGATTTTTCTATTGATTTGCATACAAAATCATATAAATTCAATGCGTTTATTGCAAGGACATAGTGTTGTATCTACGTTGCGAATTGAGAAATTCCCGTAGAAATATAGATTTAACATCCAAGAAAATAGTAAAACTTTTAATTATTTTCGTTAATATATGAACGAAATATTACTATTTTTTGTGAAAAATAGATTGGTTGTTTAATTGTCATATTATTCGTACTTTTCAATTTTGCATCCCTGACGAAATATTTGAAATAACATAGGATATTTGTGATAAGAAATTCTAATTTATTGAAAGAATAGCGTCGAAGCAAAACTGGTAAATAAAATGAAAATGGTAGCTGATCTTACGTTTGACATCTTAATAAAAAATATATAATCATATTGAAAAATTAGGAACTTTGCAAGCTGATACGATCTAATAGACAACATGATAAAAATGTTTATTTTACTTATATATCTAAAAAAAATATGACAAAGTTATGATGTATTACTTTTAAGGGTTACAATAAAATAAAGTGTAATTAGTTATAAATGAATAGGAATCTTATTACCTCCGTCAAAGGAGGTATTGTTTTTACTGGGGTTGGTTTGTTTGTCAGCAGAATAACTCAAAAAGTACGGAACGGATTCGGATGAAACTTTGTGGAGTTGTTGGAAATGCCAAAAGGAACAAGTGATTAAATTTTGGCGTCTCTGAGTGCTTTTTTTTTAATGCAAAATGAGCTAAATACTAATAAATATTTCAAGTTAGCCTACTCTGCCAATAGATGTCACTGTGCTGTGAAATTGGGTGCCGGGAGCGTCTTCCTCTTGGAATTTCCGTCGAGGGGAACCCTCCCCGTCCCTCTACGCCGCCCCAGTCATGAAAAATCCGCCTCGGAAGGCTCATAAGGCACAGTGGGCTGGGGCATGGAAATTACCTAAAATAAGATCTTCTCAGACACCTTACAAATAAAGTTTTCTTAAAACTAGAGAAAAAATCCAATTCAACAACAAAAAAAAATAACTCAAACGCTCCATTCCTTCAAAAATGGTGAACGTTTGAAGATCGGCCAATTTTCAATTTCGCGATAAGTTAAAATTGTTGTTTGGTCCACGACTAAATTAACCCACCTATCCAAAGGATGCTTAAAAAATGATGAAAACATGTCCATTAGTGCTCATTTTTTCACAGTAACCCTGAAAGTCCTTAAGCTTACTGTTTTCAATCCAATATTTCATTGGGTATGTCCCAATTTCATCAGAATTAACTTTTTTCTCGAAATTTCAGATAAAAAATCATAGTTTTTTACGCCAAAATTCTGCACAAGATGGTAAAAATCTTAAAATGCCACAAGCCAGATTTCCTCCAGGCCACATTTCCTGAAAATATAGACATATACCTTTTAAATAATCCCTGTACTAAGAAATCTGACTTGTGGCAATTTAAAAAAATTGGAATTTTCATCAGAAGTCGTGGACTGAAATGCTTTGACGAATCGGGTTTGGAGACAAATAACAAGATTCTTCGATCAATACGTCTCAAGTTGGCTCGCAAAACATCGCAAGCAGACAACTTGGAAGATGTCATCAACAGATTATGGTTAGGCTCAGATCCGAAAGTCAACCAAGTCCGCCTGAAAGCTCAGTCTTTTTGCAGGCATTGTAATGAACATGGTCACTCAACAAGATACTGTAAAAAGCTCACCCTGTCTACGGACCGCTGAGCAATGATGATGCTTTGTTTGAGAGGCTTTGTGGCTAAACTTTTTGTATTTTTTTCTAATTAGTTGAAAAATTGTAATAAATTGTAGTAAATTGTAATCCCCTCTTTAATAAGCTTCCAACGAGCCCTCATCTATGATCAGGGGATCATTTTAAGCCAAGATATACCAGAAAATGTGTTTTCGGGCCCATATGCCCAAATATGGTTATTTGGACCCAGACCCCCCAAATTTGGAAATTTTTGAAAAATTTCTTTAGAACTGTAATCACCTCATTAATACGCTTCCAACGAGCCCTCAACCATGATCAGGGGATCATTTAAAGCCAAGATATACCAGAAATGTTTTTGGGCCCATATGCCCATATTTGGTTATTTGGACCCAGACCCCCAAAATTTGGAATTTTTGAAAAATTTCTTTAGATTTGTAATCACCTCACTAATACGCTTCCAACAAGCCTCAACCATGATCAGAGAATCATTTTAAGCCAAGATATTCACATTTCCCCAATATTTCGGCCTCCCAGCCCACTGTGTAAGGGCCCCGTGACGGCGGAGGTTTGCACTCTCTGAGTGTATATATGCCTCTAGTTATAACTACATTTACGTTAATGCCTCATACAATTCAAAATACAGATATATTTATCAACAAGTTACTTGTTGTGTTTATTTTATTTTAATGACATATATATTTTTTGGTATTGAATATTATTTATTATATATGCCTAACTTTTAACGCATAAAATTAAGATGAAAAAACTTAATATTTGATTGATAAAGAGAGCAAAAAGACATAATTCCTTTGAAAGGTTAATTGCATATTGTAAATAAGTGACACGAAAGGCATATCACAAATAATAAAGACGTCTACAATATTTTGAAAGAAAAAAACTGCAGGTTATATTTTTATAGAAACGACGCTCATAAAATGAGAATATAGAGAAACTCAATGTTTTTTATATATTTTATTCTATCCATATAAATATTTTAAGTAATATAGAGTTTTAAAAACGGTGTTTTCTGGTTTCTTCATGTTTCTGCACCATTAAAAAAATATTCAGTCATTAAGTTGACGTTGAAAGTGAAAGTAATCACTTAATTTTCGTTTATAACGACTCCCTTACTAAATTTTCTTCTACAATCTTATAAGACCCCACAATTTTTTAGTTCATTTCAATTGTATAGACACAACTAATATAATGAGTCTTTACATTAGTTCGTAATAGTTTATATAATAATATACTGATTTTTAATGGTCTTTATTTAAAATTGTATCACATAAAATACAATTATAAAAAAGTAGTTAGAATTGCGTAAAAAATACATAAATAAACATTATAGTTTAAAGTTAATCTACCTAAAAAGACCCAAACTCAACTAAACAGAAATAATATGCACTATAAAAACAAAACTTATAAAAACAAATCGCAAGGGGTTATAAAAACGGAGATATTGAAGGACTATCTTCTTTCAGCTAGGTGAGGTGACGGCTCGAAGAAGGTACCATGTGCGAAACCAAATCGGTTGCATATTTCCATGAATCCAGCCTAACTCCAGGGATTTTTTATTCTAGTGTGGCATATCGAGCTGCGGCAGATAATAAAATTGGACGCAAGTCATACCTTGTCAGTGGTTCCTTCCTCGACAGTTTAGAGCGAAAAAAGGCCTTCATACTCGATAGTGCTATGTGAACAGCTTGTAGAGTAGAGTTAGTCCGTTGTTTTCTTGGAATACTAAACAAAATTGTGCCTGGCACTTCGTAAGAAGAACAAACAACGTTTAATTTTATGAATTGGCTTAACATAGTTATTAACGGACAATTTACAAAAGCATGCATAATATTATTAAAAACAGTTCCACAATTAATGCAAGGGTGATTAAAATATAGAAACCTGTTTGAAATTTGGAATTGTGCAGTGAATTTAAGACGGTCATGAATTTCTGACAGAGTCTTTAATACGTCCTAATCAATTAGATGGCAAATTTAGTTCCCCTAACCATCTGGTGTAGGTATCATGGACCTCTTCCTTATAGGAAGGAAGCTCGAGCTTTAGATGCCATGGACGATATATATTATATATATATGGAGCAAGCTCTTTTAAAGGAAAACGAAATTTACCACAGCTCAATACCAGATCCCACCACCGAGTCTTCATGGATAATCAGATCGTTAAAAGTAAAAATTCCTTTCTCCAAGGCTTCACGCTCCAATTTTTTTTGGCTCCTCCGTTGCTTTGAAGAAAGCCTTCTTACTTTCATTTTGAGCAATTATATCGACAGTTGAAGAGGAGTCACAAACCGGACCAAAATTCCAAATTACTCGCTGAACTGCTGCTCAACTAGGCGATATAGTTAAGTGTAGGTCGTTTGAAGATACAGAACTCATCATATGAAGAGTGTAGAATGAAGAATTTGACACAACAGACCTCCATTCGAGATCCGTTCTTTTAGTAAAGTCAATTACACTTTCGGTAATACTTTTGTGAGATGAACTAGGCCACCACCTAGAGGTTTCCTTGGTCTTTTAAGTGCATCAAGTCTTGTGAAAAAGAGTGTTAATCAAATTCTTCTCCTCTTTGATGACTTTATCTGCTAAAATAGGTAAAAGAGATTCCTTGTATAATATCGAAGGAACAATAAAATTATTATAATTATCGATTCTAGACCGAAGATTCAACTTTCTCCACGATAAAATTCTTTTAAAAATACACGTCCTGATTGAGTTCCAATTTTCAACTGTTTCGCTATTTTTATCATAATCAACTCCAAGAATATTAATCTATTTCTCTATTGGACAGTCGGCAACTCTCAAATACTTTACTGGAGGCCAAGAGCCGAGGGATTGTGGTTTTGTTTCTGTTTAAAAGTAGACCTAAACGTTTACCAAATCTATTAGAATATGCTAAAATAACTTCCATCCTTTTTAAAAGTTGAGCCTCCGACTTGGCTTCTATATACAAAGTTACATCATCTGCGTATAAATCAATAATATGCCGTGTGTTGCCGAATAAAACTCCAAAAAAAACCATATTTCCTTTTTATAGAGAGAGCCAATTCTTCTATTTCAATTAAAAAAAGAAGGGGAGCCGCGGGGCAACCTTGTCGGCAGCTCTTATCGAGTCGTATAGGATAACTTTCTATACCGTCAATAAAAATGGAGGAAGATCCATTGGCAAGGAGGGCCCTTATTGGATTGAAAAGATGATTTGGAAGATTTTTCTTTGCCATTTTTTAAATATGGAGATGTGATACCGTGTCAAAGGCTTTTCGAAAGTCAATTGCTCTAATGACCCCAAACGATTGTTTGGAGGCAATACAGTCCATGGTGCAACAAATGTCTGCTGGATTTCATTGTACTGTTTTCTTTGTCTTGTCTATTGATTTTTCAACATGGAGAGAGGTATTTTTCTCAGCTAATGTAAGAGAAGGTGGGGTTTCAGGTACAAGAGGGATATACTTATTGTTGTCCATACCAGACACCGTAACACTCGGTGGGTTAAGACAATAAATTTTTCTTCTACAATCTTATAAGACCCCACAACTGTCACTTCAGGCCAATTTTATAGAAACAACCAATGTAATGAGTGTTTACAATAGATCGTAATAGTTTATATGATAATATAGCGTTTTATAGTAGTTTTCTCACTCCGATATGAAGTAAAAATATATTTATGAATACTTTCTGGAACTTTTGATAAGGAAACGTTACTTTGTTTCTATCAATTTTAAAATTTCGCTTATGGAAAAGTTCCTAGTCAGTAACAAATGTTTAATAAAATATCAACAAATACGAAATATACAACGTTATATTTATTTTTTAACTAAATATCACTATTTTCTTCCTTCATTCGCTAGAACTACGTCTGTCTTGTTACAACTAAGCCTATCATATTAAAAGTGCTCCATCAAACCCGTCAACCTTGAATACATTCCATATTTTTACTTTTTTTTATTTTAAAAAAAGTAAATGCGAAATATATAAAAAATAATCTTGATGGTCTTAAAGAGGTCGTGTGAAATGACATTGAGTGTCATTAAAAAATAAGATTATGTCATAAAACGATTACAGTTTATAATTAAATGCTCTTTGTATAAAATCCGACGTGAATATATGCTATTTTTTATGTAGGAAAAGAAAATGATCAAATGTTCTTCATCAGAGCCAAAATTATATTTGTTTACCTTCATACCAAACAAAGAAATTTGATCCACATTTTATTATTTGAACTATAATGTGCATTTATGTTTTGTAGGCAACTGTGACAGAGATTTTTATTCATTTATAATTGTATTTTAGTGTATTCGGATTTAAACTGTATTGTTTGTAACAAATATTGAAAAAAGGATCAACACTTTGATGCAAATTATACGCCAATGCTTTTACAGGCTGATTAACTTAAATTGAGACTCACATATTACATACAATCTTTGTATTAAATTTTACACAAATAATTTTTAAACAAAAATGATAGCACAATGTGTAATTTACAAAATGTATTTCATTAAATTTTCACATATCCTTCTTTGGCCTTCACTACAGCTTTGAACCTCCTCACGGTGGAGGCAACACAGGCAGGAATCTCTTCTCAGCTCAGACCATGACTGAGGGTGGCTTTTGCCTTCTGAGAGAGTCCTCAGCTGCACGGGGATGTCTTCCTTTTTTCAAGATAAAACCCGGTCATTCTGACTGTTGTGGGTGGCCTGGACCGTGAAAATCTTTGTCTGAGGAAGAGATTCCTGCCTGTGTTGCCTCCACCATGAGGAGTTCAAAGCTGTAGTGAAGTCCAAAGGAGGATATGTGAAAATTTATTGAAATACTTTGTAAATTACACATTGTGCTATCATTTTTGTTTAAAAATTATTTATGTAAATTTAATACAAAGATTGTAGTTTGTATGTGAGTCTCAATTTAAGTGAATCACCCTGTATAATGTCAAAAGTGCTATAATGATTACACTTAGGATGTTCTTAAGCCTGATATTCTTATCTCTGGGTGGATGTTTACATCTCAACACCATAGAGATATAAATAGTTACTGTTGGTTGATGTTCGGCTCAGACTTAACTACCATTTAACTTCACGACTCTCTCGGGCCTGGGGTGCATCTCAACGTATACTATGGAAACTTAACCCTATCTACGACACCAATACGACCGTAGATGTCATACGATAAAACGCTCACAAGCATTTATATTTTCGAATATACCTCGCCGGGACATTTTGGAGGAAATGGCTATTAAGTCAAGAATTCTTAAAGTTCATGATCTCTGCAAAGATAACGTATTTTCTGATGGGAGATTTGTGTATCCTTTGACAAGGACTTCTCTGCAAGACATTCTTCCGAAGCCATGCCGCTTAAAAATGTCTCCTCCATCGCATCAAAGAGAGGTAGAAAAAATAATTGATACATATTTGAATATACTTGGTCTCCCTTCGGTTTGGAACAATCGGATTCGACAATCTTTACAAGGTATCCACGACGGAAGAAAATTCACAGCTCAGCTGATGATTTCGGCTGATCTTTTATTTTTTTCAAGGCCGTGCAAAGATTGCGGTCTTTTGTATAACTCAACAATTCATTTATTTGTAGAATGCCGTGGAGTTAAAATTCTTAAGGACTTCCTACGGCTCAACCTACCTACCCTTCAATATGAGTCCTCAAATGCTTGGAAAAGCATTATCCTTTTCGGCCTTGGGAAAAGCAATAAGTCTCCAGAAACTAAGGCGTTGACCTTCAGTATTATGAGCTCTAAGTCGCTGATTTGTCAAAAGCTGACCTCCAACAAACCTCTCCATCCTCACGAGCTGAGAAGCATATTTATAACTGCGGCGGCAAGATATGCAGCATTATCGTTAAAAATTCCCTCGCCAGACGAAGGAGGAACGTGGACGTCCGCCGGGAGGATAATTAAGTACTATCCAAGCCTCTTCATCCAACACCAAAGACTTATAAAAATAATTTCAAAAAGATTTAGTAATTTTTAGCACTTAGCATAATTTTATTATGGTTTTATTTATTAGGTTCATCTTTTAAAATTCTTAATAGTTGCTTCGCAAAAACATTATGTTAATTTGATAGCCTTTACCTGATATGTGTTATTTAATTTTATGTGTTCTACCCCAGAGCAAAACTTTTAAACTAAAATGTTTAATTATGTTTTGGCTGTGGATGATTTTAATACGGACTTGACATAGAAAGAGAAAAAAACTGAAAACATAGAGACATCTCTCTGGCCTCTCTTTTATTATAGTATTAAATTAATCACAAACCTCTCCCTTTTTCATAACAAGGCTGTTATTATTATTATTGCGTTACATTAAACAGCTTGAGTTATTTAACTCTAGAGAAGGAACCTTGATACGGAGTTCTCCCCTGTGTCCGGAGTCACTTATTCGACAGGATTCCTGGACGAGAGGAACTCCATCGTCTCTTGTCGGGACTGACTTGTTCTTATCGCCTAGAGAGCCTTCCGTGACGAGGGAGGCATTGAACTACTTACCATAAGAACAAGTCAGTCCCGACAATTGCCCCTCGTCCAGGAATCCTGTCGAATAAGTGACTCCGGACACAGGGGGGAACTCCGTATTATTATTATTACCACTCCTTTTCTTCCAATCAACTACTTACGAGAAAGAGGTCCTGATTTGTTTTGCTTAAGAATCTGCTTTTGAAGGCTTTTTATTTCATTTCTAAGTTATTAATAGGTTATTATATTATAGCAATCAAAAAATACTAAGAAGGACAAAAAAGGTACAAAAATTATTACAAAAACAGTTATCATTATTCATATAATAAAATACATTATTTTGATATCTTTGAAGTAAGGAACTTGATGACCTTTTTGGTGTTGTGAAGAGTCGGAATCTTTAAATAAATATATCGGACTGATGATACAAATGTGTCCAGCGACAGCGATAGAGCTATTTTCACAGGAACAAATTTTACACGGTTTAAAACGCACGCCTTATATAAACATGAGGGGGGAGAGAGAGTCAAGAGTGACGTCACCATCAACAATCGTCAAATAATAGAGCCTCCACTGATCATAGTTGGGAATCTTTTTTTTTGGGTGTCATGAAAGCATTCTGGCCTAGACTTCAAACTTGTTGGAGATCCCTCGATCCCTTCCTTCCTCCATCCCTCCTTCTATCTTCCCGGGACTCCGGGATAAATGCCTTGGACACCAAGAAACGAGTCTCCTCCCTCCCTCCCTCCCATTAAGAGGCACATTCCCCTCACCTCGACTTCGTGAGTGGAGTCCTACCCATCGTCGGTCTTCGTCAGTCAAGGACTTCCTTCCCTCATCTTCGTTAGAGAGCTCCCCGTCCCAGTTTCAGCAAAACTTTTAACTGGTACAAGGCCGACTTGAGGGACTTCTAGAACTTAAAGGATGTTGTTGGTCGACTCTAGTGCTGCGACTTTTTATTACTTCCAGTTCAATATCAGGGAAGAAATCGATCAAGAGATAGAACTCATGCTTCTCAGGGGTGGGAGTAGATGAAAGCTGAGATGAGATGCTAGGAGAGGGGAGTAAATGGGTGAGATGACCTTTTCCAGGAAGTAAGCCAATGACCGACTCAGCAAATGTTTGAGTTGCAGTAGTGCGAAGAAGAGTCAAAAAGTTCAACGTTTCTAATGTTTGGAATCCCTCAGAAAGAATGAGGGGGAATTAAAGTGTCGGAAAGTAAATTCGTTTAAAATATTTATTTATCATCTAAAGTACTATTATTTTTTTTTATGTATTATAATACAATAATGAATTGTGAATGAAATTTATCTCCCCCCCCCCTCATGTTTATATAAGGCGTGCGTTTTAAACTGTGTAAAATTTGTTCCTGTGAAAATAGCTCTATCGCTGTCGCTGAACACATTTGTATCATCAGTCCAATATATCTTAATAGTTCGTTTTTTTATTGTTTAAATGCTTGGATTTAGTGCATCATTGAGGATAGGAATACTAATTATAGTATTAAAGTTACTTAATCGAACCCAGGATCTTTTCAGATTTGTAGCAAGTGATGTCTAATTGCATAAATTATTTCATTATAAGCCACGTTCCTTTTCTCTCAGCGAATCACGTTAAAGAAAATGGGGATTTCCTTAGAAGAACTGTCAAAACCATGCAATAAGTATCGTGCACTCCTCGACTTGATATAAACGAATTGAAGGCCGTAAGTTTTATAACTTTCAAGAAGATCCTCGTAAAAGGATCCCTTTCTTTCTCTCTCTCTTTCTCTCAAGGAGGTAGCTCTCTATCTAATTAAAAAAATCAAGCTGACGGAGCTATAAAGCCCTCTTTTCGATAGAAATAAAAGACTCGTTAAAGATGTTGTTTTATGTTGAAATAATAAAAAATGTCCAGAAGCTACTTACATTATACAGTCGGCCCTCGCTACTTCGCCCTTCGACATCTCGCACTTCTTTTACTACACGACGACGGCTTGGCTCCCGTTTTTTTTCACGGCAAAATGTCTCCATATGAACTAAATGGCAGAATTTTCACACAAAAATCTTCGAAAAGCAAGATGGCGGCCAAAAAAAGGTCCGGCCGCGGTCATGTATTTAGACGCACGGTCGACAACAAGGCAAAATGGCGGTAGGTTTAAACGCCGGTTGATGTCAAATCTCTCTAAATTTCAATATATCAACATGGCGAGCCTCATGGTCGTGGTCGTGTAGTGGATCCGGGCCTTTCGCGACTTTGCGAGGGACGACTGTATTACTAACCCTCTTGTTTCTTCATTTAAGCCTGATAATGAAAATAGTACCTAGAGGCCAATATCAATACTTCAGTGCTACTCCATTCGCAGGTTTTTAGCGAGGGTTTGATTAAGCGATTACTGTTTGAGAAATTATCTTTGTGAGAGGATCTTTTGATGTTTAATGTATTCATTACACTATATACAGGCAAATCGTCTAAGTGATGACGTCACATTTTTTTGATTTTTATTATTGGAAATATCCCTCTTTGTTTACATGAGTTCTGCCCCCCCCCCCCCCCTGGGGAATAACTTTTTTTGAGGTACTACAGAGCTACTTTTGAAGATGATGTAGAACCTGGGTTCTCAACGGAGACAAAATTTGTCCTTGGTATAGAAAAATATATTTCCGAATCTCTTCTAAATCATAAAAAAATATATATTTTTTTTTGCCTATATGGTTCGATAGAATTGCATCCGATAGGATATAAATAAGTATTATAGCACTCAAATTAGTCTATCGAACCGTTTAAAAGCCTTTTTCACCATTTTTTTTTAAATAATAAGATTTTGTATAATAATTACTTTAAAATGCTGCACTTAAATTTCCAAAAATATCAAAATATATGCATTTGAAACCAATATAAAATAAAAATAATATTTAAGCAAAATACTTATTTTTAGTTTCTTGGTATTTAGTTTCTTTGAGGTTTTATTTATAATTTTAAATGAGGTTGGGTTGTTATAGAAACAAACAAAGACAAAAGGTTGTGAAGAGTTTTTACTGCTTGAGCAAATCAATTTTGAAAAAAAATAATGTTTATTTAATTTATATATACTTTTTATATAACATTCTAAATAATAAAGGAGATTTGGAAAAAAAAAACTCGTTATGAGTTTTTATTAAAGAAGGAATGGTTTAAAGATATATGAGATATAATAATTATTTTTTTATTTTTTTCTCGGTAAAAAATATTTCATTCAGTCATCTGCAAAGAAATTTATACAATGTAAAAAATACACTTCAATTATATAAAGGAAACAGAGTAAAAATGTGCAGGCAGTTACACAAACTAGTTATCATTTACTGCCCTGAAAAATAACCGTAAATAAAAGGACGCATCATTTATTAGGTATGTTTAAAAACTCGCGATGTCTTTTTAAAATCCTTTTTAAAGTTTTCATGTAATGCTTCGATCTTGCTGGCGGACCTACACAGCCCGAAACTCACGAGTCAGGCTCATTAGGGATACCAGAGCTATAATGAGGTCCTGGGACGTAGCAAAGCGCAGTACTACACCGTCTATTTCACTCCAAAACGACATCCACTTCTCATTCCATTGTGTTGGGGCAGCAGCAGTTAAGAAGGCACTCTCAGAACAGGAATCAAAGTCTGCAGTGGGGGTCGATGGTATCCCAACAACAGTCTTCAAGGCTCCATAGGACCCATTGGCTTTTCCTATCGTGCACCTGGTGAACTGAAATATCGACACCTCAAGCTGGCCCATAAAATGGAAGGATGTAATCGTCACACATGTCCTTAAGGTCGGCAATCCATGTCTAGATGTGGCCTGCTACATAGCAGTGTCACTTTTGTATGTAATCTCCAAGCTAGTCGAACGGGTCGTGTGTAATGACCTGTTGAGCGGCACTCACTCCTACTACCCAACCAACACGGTTTCCAGGCCAACCAAGGGATAGACACTGTCCTCACATCACTTTTCTCCAACGGACAAGTGGAAGAAAGTCGGGTTGTCGGCATTCGACTACAGTGCAGCATTTGACACTGTTAATCCCGAGACATTGTTACGCAAGCTGAACTGGATGTCCAACGAGACAAAGAGACTTGTAGCCCCTTACGTGAGAGGAGGAGATCAGAAAGTAAGGTAGAATGGAGTGGAGTCAGAGACCCTCCCAGTGCTCTTTGAGGTTCGTCAAGGTTCTGTACTCGATCCGCTTCTATTCATCCTGCTAACTTCCGATTTCCCGGGACGATTTGTCACTGGCGTCGATCCTCAAACATCTGCAGAGATCATAGTGTACGCCAACGACACATCAGATGCAATGGCTGCCACCACTTGGGAGGAAGTCCAGTCCACGATGGATCGCATTGCCAAGAGACTGGAGAACTACTCTAACGAGAACGGCCTCTGCCTGAACCCGGGGAAGACACCAACTCTGCTAATCGGACTCAAGAATACACCAGCCGCAACCTGACTTGATCTCCTTGGATGCAGGGTGGCCAAGAATATGGGGCTCGTGTTCCACCATAGGGCCCTGGCTGCAATCTGAGGAAACATATCGGTGATGCCCGCAGAATGTACATGTCAATGCCCAGAGGTCCACTCCTAAACAACGGTGGAATGACTCTCGTGATCGGAAAGGTACAATCATGTGCACGGGTCACACGTCCATTTTCCCCAAGAACTCGACCCAGAGAAGGGATCGAGGGATGATGAAGGAGGCGCACAAGTGGTATTAAAAGACCTCGCGAGAGTCCTCGTTGGAGCCCGATGAGCAGACCGTGCGGAGGTGACTACACGACATTACAGACGGCACATAGAATGGCCGAGAAACTGGCCAAAAAGTTCAGACACAAGAACTAAGATGATCTGTTGCTTCCAAAAACTTACTCTCAGATTCCCTAACAAAGCAAATCTGTGAATCCTACTAGATCAGATTATCATCAAATAGTTACCTTCTATATTAATTATAAATGATATATTGTTTTTCTTCTTATTTTATATTTTGTGTTAATTCTATCCTATATATTTTTCTTATTCTATAGATTATCGCTAGCCGCAAAGGCTAGAGTTATGTTTACTCTCAAATAAATCAGACAACAACGGCAGCAGTTGACCACTGATATAAAAAATATAGATAACTTATTCAGAGAAAACAGGCAGATCTTTTATAAACATCCTTGGAAAAAAAAATCGGAAACAGATAGAGAAACGTAAAACATAAAACCTGTAATTTATGACGTAATACCATAGAGATATAAAGACATAGAGAGCTTATTGGATTCTTCAGATAAATACGTCATTGTGTCCAGAATACAGCTGAACGATGTTTCTCTGCTATTGGAGGAAATAAGCTCTCAATATCTTTATATCGCTATGCGTAATACTGATAAGTTTTTTATGGACCTCCATCGACAGTTTTTAAAATATTTATCTGTTATTGAAGAGTTATTAATAGGCTCTCTATGTTTTTATAAGCCCATGCATTTGACACCTTTGATCCATTGGTATTGGGGGAAAAGCTTGTTTTACTCTACATCACAGATAAAACAAACTTTTGTTTGAGGGATTACATGACGGGTTTTGTGAAAAAGGCCAAGGGTGCTAATAGTATCTATCAATTTAAAACCACTCCCTATGGAAGATTGTGGTCCTCAGGGTAGATTTTTTAAATTTTATTTGCCTAGTTAAAAGCTACCCTCGTTTGATTGAACTATACCCCCTACATTCAGTAAATTCAGTCTTACAAAGCAATCAAGACGATTATCAATGGTCTGGTTCTTCTGGAGCTTTGTCCATAGTCTAACTGTTGGACGGGTAAGACATGGTCACTTATCTTTTTATCTTATTTTGATCACAGCATGAATCGATATAGGCACCAAATTCTAGTTGAATTTATACAGTTGCGGGATTTGCAAAAACTTATCAACAAAGACTAGAGTTGAAGACCTACTCGATTGATTAGAGCTAAGAAATGTGAATTGAATTACTGATTGAGCAATGCCCATCGACTCGAATGAATCAAATTATCCTAATGGAAACCTGCTTTGAGAACTTTACAACTTTAATTCTGAAATAGCTTCCCATAGCTGCAAGAAAAAAAAAGAAATGCAAAGAATTCGAAAAGGTAGCCCTGGAGAGATATTTTAACCTTCCATTATAAAATAATAAATAGTCATTTCTTGAACTTAAAAGAACCATTTGAAGTGTATATATATTTTAGTTTAATAATACTGGTTTACAATAGAACATTTTATTTGAAAAAATAACATATCATGTAGTTTATCGAGTAAAGAGAGTATTTGAAACAATTTGTATAAAATAATTATGGGTATATGTATCTGTTTTGTATCCATGTCGAATATAATTTGTATTTCTAACACGAATATATGTTCTTCATGTGTGATACAAATATAATTGCATTCCACTTGTTCAAGTTGTTGCTTTGTAAAGGAATATAAGTTTGAGACTTATACTTGTGAATATAATAAATTTGTTGTACTATATACAGTATTAAAACAATCTC
Source organism: Caligus rogercresseyi (assembly GCA_013387185.1). Classification (NCBI taxonomy): domain Eukaryota; kingdom Metazoa; phylum Arthropoda; class Copepoda; order Siphonostomatoida; family Caligidae; genus Caligus; species Caligus rogercresseyi. The sequence goes on from CP045891.1 coordinate 18,535,520, forward strand.
TTGAAAAATTATAGCAAATTTTTTTAGATTTAAATCCATATTGGAAACATTTTTGACTAGAGTCATGTATGATTTTATACTCTTTATTTACTGGTGATTGACTTTTAATGCCTTAATTATATATCCAAGTTATATAGAACACCAGGTAATTTCATTTCATGGTTTCAAATATAATGAAACGTCAGTAATACTATTGTTTGGTTGTTTTCACGGCATCAAAGAGTGTGTTTTGGCTATAGATTTTTGAATATTTAAGCAATAAGAAACGATTTGCTTCGCTCCTAAAAATCACCTGTAAACAGAAAAGTCTCTTGGCAACGTGGACCTACCTTGCATATATCCTGGAATCGGATTGGAGTTCAAATTGTGTTCCTAAAAATTAGTTGTTAATTGAACGAATATAGTCCACATTTAAACATTATGTTATTTTTTTGCTATGAACTGTCTTGGATTTTATATAGTCTCGTTTGCTTATGAATAATGTATGGTAGATAAACAAATCAAAAAAAATATTATGTAATACTTGTAATTATCTAAATGCAATACAAATTAGAATATCAGAGTAATGAAAATGTATGCAAAAAAAATATATTAAGAAACTGGAGTGACAGTAAACTCAAATTGGTTAATTTTTACTACACATCTTTGGGGTAAAGAAATATATGCTACTCGTAGCTTTAATTTAGTACAGTGCATTATTTTGATATGTGTATAATTTATAAAGTTGTGGAGGGCAGAAATGCTGCATTCCGTTAGGAATTTTATGAGCAATCAAATGCAGAATTAAAAGGCACTTTGCATTACTATCACTTCCCCCCTGTTTAAGTTATGATATATCATTTAAGGTCAGTATGCTCTCATAAGTATTCAGGCCATTATTTGTAAGTTGTTCCTAAAAATAAAACACGACTAAATATCGGTAATTATGCGTAAGAAAAATCACAAAACCTTATACATATTCCTACAGATATTTTAATTATTTCCCTCTCATTTTTTCTTTTTACAAAAAGGAAATATTCAAACATAAAAATGAATTAATCAATATTTCAAACTAGATTTTTACATATGAGAAAAACTACACATTCATAAAAACAATAATTAATATTTTTGAAACAAAGTGATAAGCATCATAAGTGTTTCAATAGAGCAATATTCTTTATAATGCTGAACAAACAGCTATTTAATCATTCTGTATCTTTCAATACTAAACAAAGACATTGGTGTTTTTCGGACCTAAAAAGAACCGCGGCATTTTCCTTAATATTCCTTCCATCAACGCCTCCTCGTGGATACTCATGTCGAAGAACTATCCGTACATAAGAAAGGATACTTGTCCTATCTTTACAAGATGGCGTTCCAGTCGTTTTTATTTGAGTTAATAATTTGTGAAGAAAATGAAATTAGGGATTCCGTGTAGATATATTATACACAGCACTCTTCCATACTATTCTTTACAAAGCCAATTACATTGGGATATAAATAAATTTTATCTTTAGAACTGGGTATTTTTTTTCATAAGTTCTTAATCACTCAATTTGTGCGTAATCTTCTTATCGTTTCTTGGTTTGTAGAAGAAAAAAGATGTAAAACATATTGAAGAAAACTTTTTGAGAGAGCAAATGTACAACATCTTTGTATTAAGTGGACTAATGTAAATAACTTTCGTTACAAAAGTTTATTAAACAAGACACATTTAAAAAATTAAGTTTTAATACTTTCGCAACGTATACTTATTTCCTTTAAGTGTTTCTTAAGAAAAAAGACCTTTTCTATACTTTATTACACGAACTATATAATTTTTATTGTGCTCAAATGATATTAAGATATAAGAGCATTTGTTCATCTGATATGTGACATATTAAATGTTTCCGTGGTTGTTGACATTACAAAAATAAGTAAACCCTATTTTTAAATCCATGTTTCTTCCTCGAGCTTTTGAGGACTTCAATACCGGAATGACGCAATTCTGTCCTCAGTTTCGATGGTATAGGAAAACATGTCTTTTTTACTCGCGGAATAGCCAGAAGTCTACTTGGAGGGGTGATATGAGTGTATACCAAATATGCCACCTTTTCGTTGGACACTTACTCGTCCTCAGGCACGTGCACAGATAAAAGCTAGGTGGTACTAGAGCACCTGCCCTTTTGCCCTCTGGAGAAATTTGCCCTTTTTTGACTGATGTGTTTTTTTTATTGTTTGTTTTGTGGCACATGGACATCATGACATAGCTCAATTTTGTATAATTTTATATATAAATGTATTTATTATGACCCAAAAATTTGTCTACATCGTGTCTTTCTGACTCTCAGTTCCTTCTGCAGTAGGCACAGCGCCCATCCCCCGCCTCCCTCTCCCAGAGCCCACAGCACAGCTGAAAGCCATTAGTGTGTTAGATCCCTCCCATGTACAAGTATTTCAGATCAAGTGCAATGACAGTTACATTTCTATGTGTTGCAGTGTAGGCCCTTGTCAGCCAGATATAGCATATCCCAAAAGTGCTGATGGGCGGTCATTCCAAAAACAATGGCACACTGGGAATGAGTGGCTTGAGTACTCACCTGTTGTTGATTCAATGCACTGTTTTAGTTGTCGGCTTTTCCACTCTGAAGAGAAGTACAATACATCATGGACAGAGGGCATCAGAAAGTGGAGCACTGCTCTTGAAAAAATCAAGAACCACTCAAAAACAGAGAAGCACATAAAAAGCATGGTTTGTTGGTCCAATTACCAAAAAAAGGCACTCCAGACTGCTTTCGATGTTTCTGATGCCAAGGGGTGGAAGCTAGAGAACGAGAGAGGCAGACAAATAGAGAAATCTTGACCAGATTGATCGACATCACAGCATATCTTGTACAACAGGGACAAGCATTTCGGGGAAATGATGAGAGCGAGTCCAGTAGCAACCCTGGCAACTTTCGTAAATTAGTGAAGCTATTTGCCCAATATGACAGTACAATGAATTTGCATATGGAAAAACTTTCCCAAGTGAAAGCCATCAAGAAAAGGCCCCAGGTGTCAGCGCTTTCTAATAGGAGCCAAAATGACATCATTGCTGCATTGGCTACTTACCTCAGGAGGGAAATACAAAAGGAAATAAAGGAAGCTCAAATCTACTCAATCCTTCTTGATGAAACCTCTGACGTGTCACGCCAAGAACAGGTGTCATTTGTGGTGCGTTATTTTCATGAGATGCACATCAAAGAGAGATTCATTGACGTTTGCACAGTTGACACAACTACAGGCCAGGAGCTGGAGAAGACATTGCTCTCACTTCTGCAGAAGAATGGCCTTGAGATTAAGAATGTTTATGGCCAAGGCTACGATGGAGCAGCAAACATGAGTGGCATGTATAAAGGTCTTCAAGCCAGATTGCGTGCACACAATGAAAAACCCTCTATGTGCACTGCAAGGCACACTGCCTAAATCTGGTCTTGGTGGAGGCTTCAAAGTCAAACAAGCATTTTGTCACCTTTTTTGACATAGTGGAGAAATTACATACTTTTTGCTCTGCCTCAACAAAGCGCCATGTAGCCTTGGTGAAATGGCAGAAGACTCTGTATCCTGGTGAGCGTGTTTTGGAGCTCCAGAAGCTGTCCGATACCAGATGGGCATGCAGGGAGGCAGCACTGAAGGCCCTGAAGAGTAATATGAATGCTATTTTCAAGCTTGACAAGGAAGATCCACCTGACCTGGCCCGAGGTGATGCTGAGATGCTGAGACATGCAATTGACTTTGTCTTCCTTCTCTGCCTGGAAATCACCAACCCAGTATTCTTCCAAACTGCTGTGGCATCAAATGACCTGCAGAAAGAAGGCCTGAACCCCTCCACTGCCTACAAAGTGATTGACGGTTTGCTTCACACGTTGAACATCATGAGGTCTGAGGAGAGGTTTACAGAAATATTTGGTCTTGCAACAGAGAAGGCAAAGAGCCTCGGCATTGAAGTACCTACTGTGGTGCCTGGTCAGCAGAGAACAAGGAAAGTGCCAAAGCGTTTGTTAGACAACCCAGCAGTGTCTCAAGTGGGTCACCAGTTTGAGTCTGTGGAAGCATATTTCAGGTGCACTGTCTACTACACCTTTCTGCAAAGCATGATTGGCGAGCTTAACAGGAGGTTCAAGGGGGACCAGGACAAAGCTACTCCCACTGATAAAATTGTCAGGTCCTTCCATTCCTTAACTGTACATGCCGAATGGACTCGCCAGCTCAACCCAGAAGCAAAGGAAGCTGTGCATACCCTCTGTGATTTTTATGGAGAAGACGAGGACCGGCTGTTGGCAGAGCTGAAGGTCTTCCACGCCAGCTTTCCTTCAAAAGACCTAAAAGAAATATTTGAGATTTTGAGGGAAAACAACGGCCAGCACAGCTTTCCAGCCTTTTCCAAAATGATTAAAATCTATGCGACACTGCCAGTGACAACCGCCTCTGTAGAGAGGTCATTCTCAAAGCTCAGCCTCATCAAAAACAAACTAAGAAGTCTGTGTGGAGAAGAACGTCTCTCAGATCTTATGCTGATTTCCATTGAGCAAGATCTAGAAATAAACCACAGAGAGGTAATCAGAATCTACAAGGAGATGGCACCTAGGAGGATGCTTCTCTAGGACCAGGAGGAAAAAGACACAATAGCAACCCCTATATATTTGTTTTTTTCTTTTGCATTTTTGGATTTCACAGTTTTTGGTTACATATTTGTAATAATAAAAACATTTATTTTCTCAGCTCAGGCATTAAGTTTATTTATTTTTTGTATTCTTTACCATTGCATACAGTAACAGGGTTGCAAGTAAAAGTGAAAAGGTTGTAAGTAACATGGTTGCAAATCCTTGCTAATTTTAGGTTTCCTGTGGAATAAATGCTAGCTGTGGAGATAGCTGTTGCTATTTACCAAGTGGCTATTTAGTATATTACATATATATATATGTAAAACTTATTTTCGTTAAGTATTTGTCTATAATGATAATTTGCAAGGTTGCACGAAACAAGGCTGACATTGTTATAAAAATATGAAAATAGAACAGAGGAAAACTTTTGCTTATCATATTTTGTTAATAAAGTGATTGACGACGTCACAACCAGTGTGTCATGTGACTCACACCTTTTACTTTTACCATGCAAAAAGGGACAAGCTGACGGGGTTGCATGCAAAGTGAGGGACACAGGTTGGTTCATTGCATAGTAATACTTATTTAAAATATTATGTTGAATGAAAAAGGTTTCCACATCTACAAGAAATATCTAAAGACAAAATTATGCAAAGGTAAGGAGTTTTAAATGTTATTTAATAGATGAATCTGAGATACCATGCCATGTCTAGCTACACTTGATGAACCATTCCAGACTAAGAAACCGACCCGTTAAACCCACTCCAAACAGCCAAAACCCAATTTTTTTCTTCCGCACTGTGCGCGGACGAACTATTGCGGGCGCTCTTCGCGCCCGATTAAAATGCCCTTTTTAAAATCTGAGCACCACTAACTCTGAATGGCTGTGCACGCCCCTGCTCGTCCTATATAGGACGTGAGGTCGCTTATTATCCGTATAGTAAAAATCGGTAGTATTAATATTATCCCAAAAAAACCATCTTTAATAAATGCTCTGTAGTTTGTTAAGTTGAGCGCATAGTGACTCATCTCTTCTTAAGCTGTTTTTGTAAGCAATCATGGAACTCAACGGTACCACCATTTTTTAAGCTTCTGGGAATGTTCTCCATACAGGAGAAAAAGAAGCTCTGAACATGTAGTATTGGCAATTTAATCTAGCGATCTTCCAGAGCCCTGATGAGTCCCACCTCTCACATTGTCCAAATACCATCAAATCCATGATACACTTTGTCGTCGCCTTCCGCCTTTTAAAATTGCTATAATATTAATAACTTTATACCAAGAGATGGCTTGAACTCTATGTAAAAGAGGCTATGGCGTAGTTTAATGCCTTTTTTTCTACGATCCTCTCAAGAGAAAGGCGAAAACCGAATAGGTTTTTAAGGTCAGGAATGGATTTGGAAGAGGCTTGGCAAATAAATCATAATGGCGGCCAAAGAAAAAGCCTCTTTTCCAGATAAAATAATGATTAGTTCAAATAGTTGAGACGTTTATCTTGCAATTACAAGAGAAAGTGGTTGATTCTTTTCATTAAAAGTATTTCTCCATTGTTAAAGATGTATTTTTTGACACTTCAATTTCGAAGGACTTAAGATTATGAAGGCCTCTAACCACACAATCTTAATTGGCATCCTTTCCCGAAGGCTTTATATGTTTTCTTTATTCAGATTTATTCATTTTTGTGTTTATATCTACCTTTCAGGATCTATGAAAGCAAGATAGAAAGTATGTACATAGAGTCACTTTTTCCACCCTAGGTATATATAATAGAAAATCCATTTTCTACTCTGATTGTAAGAAAGGAGAAAAGACGGACTCTTAAAATTCGTTTCATGCTGAGAAATGAGATATTAAATTTTGTTCTTATCCTAGGTACATATTTGACTCGACCTATTATTATTATCATAAAGAAAAATCTGTAAAATATTTTCTCCATGATTGTGCTTCTGGGGCCTTGATAAGACAAGAAAGCAAAAAACATATTTATGTAAGTGTAAACGGAGGTCTAGTTTTTTATTTCCTTTCGTTATAGAGAAAGTGCGTATTACTAACATTATTATTTTTGTTATTATTATTATTATGCAGACATTTTTTTACAGCATTCACCAAGTCAGTTTTCTTGGAACAACTAAGCTTTTTAGACAACGAAGCAAAAGGATTTCTTTATGCGTCTTTTTTATATACCTTAATTGCCTTTTCCTGAGAATATTTATATGCTATACCTCTGACTATAATACTCTACTTACCATCTATTAAATCTATTTGACTAGAACAAATGTCTTTTTAAATAGCGTATTATACATAAAAAATGAAATACAACAGTTATTTGGGAATGTTTTCCAACCATTGATTCTAAATGTTTGTTTTTATCTTATTTCTTAACAACCCAATGGATTTTTCTAAATGAAAATGTAAAAATAGTTATATGGCTGTCATCAGCGTATCTTGTAGTTGAGCATTGGTTATTATTAAATATATTGTCAATCAAATGAAATCATCTTCTTTATTACAAGTAAATTGATTAACTGTAGGTAAGAAATATAATGGCGAATGATAAGTCTACCCCAATCATTTCATATATAGTTCATTAATGTACCCGTAAGGTCAGAAACTTTGGAGATTTAGGCGGACTTTGCTGGGATACAACTATCAGAAGATAATTGATTGGCAATGTTTCTTGCGATAGAAAAATAGACGATTAGGCTTTGTGACCCTCAAAATCTCCCAGAGTTTTGCAATTCGGTGACGTTGTTAATTTAAAATACATTTTAAGCAATATTGACATTGCTTACGTGCACCAAAGTTATTAAATATCCTCTCGGGCGACGAATAGCATATTTCGAACGAGATGTTTCAATCTACAACAAATAAATGATAACCTCCCGCACACGAATAACATAGATAATTTCTTACATGAAATGAAGCTCTTCTGTCCTGGACGGGTCTTGGTGGTTTTCTTCTTTTAATAAGTTTTTATTAGTAATAATTACAATGCAGAGATTTAAATGCTATAAACAATAATGCAGCTAGTGATTTGTGATGTGTATTATATTGAGTCGAACCAGTACTTATTCACAAAGTTACTAATATCTTGGTTTTTGAGTCCCAAAAAATACTTTCAGATCAGTAACTCACCATGAAATATCATGGTGGCTTCTTTTTGGGTCTGATCTAACTAATTCTGTGTCGTCAAATATTTCAGCTGTTTGGGAATGTCTACAAAGAATTCTTTGGAGGAATTTCCCATCATTTGAGGTTGATTATACCATAGATATAATACGCCAAAACTATCTAAAAAGATACTTCTTCAAAACTGTAGGAAAGCCTGAAGAACTTGAAGAATGGGTATTAAAGAGCGTCATTTCACTCTCCACAGTGCGGATGACGGATCTATTCTTCATGACGGAAGATTTCGTTTCACCTTACAACGGTGTGCTAATAAACACTTACCCTTAAAGCCTTGGTACCTGAAAATGATAGGTCCTTATTGTCCTGGTACCCAAGAAATGAATATAATTTGCCTCAAATATATGAAACTTCTGAAGCTTCCTGAAAACTGGGGAAAAAATAATATTGGGTTATCCCAAAAACTACAAATTTCTGCAGACTTGGTCAGATTTTACGAACCATGTGAGGATTGTGGCAGGATTTACAACGACACCATCCACGCTTTCGTGGACTGTCCCATGGTATCGGTTTTAAAGAAATTCGTTGCCTTGAATATGAGAGAAATGGAGAAGTGCGTGAACAATTATGTACAGTCCTATGTTCTCCTTGGATCCAACGGGAGACGAAAGTCTACATCAGCAAGGTCAAAAGCAATCGAATTCGCTGTATTGAATTCGAAAGGCTGGTTGGCTGGCTTATTCCGTCTGCATCAAAGAAGATGACGTGTCGAACACCCCGGAGGAAGGGAAGAATGGACTCCCGTGTGAGAGAGTGTCCTGTCTACCTACTAGCCTATTCTATCACAATGATACACATAATTCATTTATGAGACGTGCAGTTGTCTGTCCACCGATCCGCCGCCGTCCTTTATTCCGGGGGGGGGGGGGTCCAACTGCCCTACATCCCCTCATCCTGAAACAGAGTACCATTTCAACAGTAGCCACCGGGCATGCCATACAGATACCACACAAGCGACCCTGCATGGACCTGGGGAGAGACTCCCATCCCCCAAACACTCAAGAAGGCAGACCAAACACCACCACGCCCTCGCCTGCATTGGCTTCACTCTGAATCCATAAATGGGAACTAAGCAAAGACTTTCCAACACCCTCTGGTGAGCAGAGATCGAATAATCTTCCCTCCACTGCATATCAAGCTTGGTCTAATGAAGCAGTTGATCAATGCTGTGGACAAGGACGGTGACTGCTTCACTTACTTGTGCCAAACTTTTCCCGGATCGACCATGGTGAAGTAAGAAGGTGGAATCTTAGACGGTCCTCAGATCCGTCAGCTCATCAGGGATCCAGAGTTCGAAAACTCAATGAACAATTTAGAACTGGAAGCATGGAAAGCATTTGTTCTGGTCGTGAAGAATTTTCTTGGGAACAATAAGGCCAAAATTACAAGTAGTCAACAACATGCTGATTGCTGTCAGAAACCTTGGCTGCAATATGAGCATCAAGGTTCATTACCTATTTTCCCATATGGACCGATTTCCTGAGAACCTGGGTTTTATGAGTGACGAGCAGGGAGAAAGATTTCATCAAGATATGAAAGAGATGGAGACCAGGTATCAGGGTCGTTGGGACGCAGCCATGATGGCTAATTACTGTTGGACTCTGAAGAGAGACCTCCCTGCAACTCAGCATTCATGGAGTTCGAAGAAATGGAAGTTTAAGCCCTGAAGTTCGAAAAATAGGTGGTAAATAATTTAATTGTTCCTCTAATTATTATAAAAAAATTATTGCTGATGCACAATGATCTACAAATCTTTGATTTCATTTCAGAAATTTTTTAAAATCTATTTTTATCATTTATAGGAACACTTAAATAAGGACGACCTCCTCCAGATAATTTCAAAGTGGACAGGGTAAAAAATATAATTAACTCAACTAAATTATTATCACACTTATTTTATCCCGGTGCTAACAAATGGCAACATGCAATTTACACGTATTTATAATTTTAATGTACATCATTCAGTTTAAAATATACAATCAGATAATTAATATATGTTGTTTAAAGATCATTTTTTCTTATTCTAAAAATATTGGACAATACACATGAAAAAAGTCAGCTGATAATGAACAAAAATGTTATTAATTTTTGTCACAAAATGGCTCTTTAAAATCAATTTATCATGAAAACTGACCTGATGAAGATAAACGGATATCATTTCCTGATTAAGCAGTGCAAAACTCCAAAATAAGTTGTTGAAATCTAAGTAACTATCAAGAATTAAAAAATAAATAGTTTACAGAGTCATTAATTATTTTTTTATTCAGGCTCAAAAATTTACACCACATAATATATGTATATATAAAACGTAGAAGAGGAATTATGTACTTTGACATCATTGAACATTTTAGTTCTTTAGTTTTAGTACATTTAAGCCTTTCAGCATATATTAAAAATTAATAACAACCGATTAGAACATCTAAAAGAATAAAAACATGTATACAAATGTAAAAGTTCTATCAAAAAATCATTCTGTTTAAAAATCTTCATACGATTTAATAATTCTTTTAGCATTGATAATTATTTAGTAGAAACTTTGGGGTAGAATTTGATCAAATCTTCACAATACTGCCATCCAGATCCGAAGGCATTTGGGATTCAGCAGTCCAAAACCACTAAATAAGTTGTTGAAATCTAGGCAGCAATCAATCATTTAACAGAATGTTTACAATGTAATAAATTCCTTTTTATTTTCATACACCTTACATATCAAAATAGGTTCAATGAGCTACAATCAGCTTTTAAATTTGCTGTCCCAATGATTTGAAGAGAATTGTATCAGTTCTTGTACGATTTCTATTTCTTTAAAGACTAGCTCATTTCAGCTCCGTGGCTAAGACTAGGTCCTGCGGGCGGCTGGGGGGGGACAACACGTAGTGTAAAGAACTTTCCAAAATCCTGTCACAATTACAGCGTAGGAATGCATCTTCTGGTTCTCCAGCTTCTGTTTGTTTATTCCATATATGTTTGCCCGTAGTAAACAGTAATAAATTTCGAAAAAAACCCAACATATTTTTCCCAAAATCAATTTACAACAATTTATCTTTTATTTAAGGCTGGCACGAGGCCATATAAAAATACTATACTATATTTGTTTGTACAAAAAAAATAATAGTTCGTAAAATATACTATCCAGAAAATAATTTAAAAAACTTTATTATCAACACTATTTCCAATGAAGAGGTCGCTATAAAGTTTTAATTAGACAACAAAAAAATCTATGAATCCCAAAATATATAGGTATATAAATATATATTTTTTTGGCTTATATGGTTCGACCGAATTTTATCCAACAGGAAATAAATAAGCATTATAGCATTAAAATTAGTCATCCGAACCTAGAAATTATGAATGAGGTAGACCAAAAATGACCATCACTTCTGGGGGTTCGAACCTGCGCTCCCAACATTGAGAGTTGAACATGCTTTTACGCACACGGTTATCTCACTCCTATATATATATATATATATATATATATATATATATATATATATATATATATATATATATATATATATATATATATATATATATATATATATATATATATATATATATATATATATATATATATATATATATATATATATATATATATATATATATATATATATATATATATATATATATATATTAGGGTTGTTCTTATTTTTCAAATGTTCGAAATGTTAGCAACATTGTGGATTTTCTGTTTCTTGGTGATAAAAGAAGACGACATACAAAGTTTGAACAAAATCGGTCAACATTACGAGGTCGCGCAACGAGGTCAAAGTTTTAAAAATTTAGTAAAAATATAGTTTTCCACAAATTTCTTCAAAATGGTGGACGTTACAGACTTCAATAATCATTATTAATTTAAAGGAAATCTAATTTACTACCAGACGTATGTTTGATGTTTTTTAATAGAACAAAGTTTTCAGTAAAAACAAAGCAAGAAAGGGAGTGAGTATTGTTAGCTTATTTCATAGCTTTTTTGTATCAATTAACTTCACTCGCCTGTAGAAGATGACTTGTTCGCTTCAGAGTAAAATAGTACTTTTAAGTTTAGTAAACCTTTAGATGATAAATTCAAAAATGACCTTGGTTGCATTCTATCAGTTCAGAATTCAGTACAATCTGAGTTTACATCATATGATTCAGAGCCTGTATTGACCTATAAGAAATCGATTATGAAAAAAATAAATAATAATTTGTTTCTTAGATTTGCGTCAAGGTATCCTCTCAAAATTTTACTTTGTCTCTGATCCTTACATAATCCATTATATGCGTCATTTTGTACGCGAAATAGGCTTTTTTAATGTATATTTAACTCTCTACTTTTTAAATTGACATGATTTAGTATACCAAAATATTAAAGCTGGTTAACCAAGCTTTCATTTAATATGTTTGGTGTTCTAAAAATCGCTATACTTTAAGAGATATAAGCAAATACGTACTCTCCCCCCAAAATTGATCTTTTGATATGAGAATATACGATTACCATTTGGTAAGTCTGTTAGTGTTACCTGGATAGCAAGAAAAAAAGAAGGGAGAGAAGTGAGGCAAAATACTCTCTATATATATATATATATATATATATATATATATATATATATATACTTATATATACATATATACCTATATATATAAGATATGAATGTGCTTTAAGAGATATCATTTCGCGTCTTACATGCTCCAGATCGATTCATTCGCTACAAAGTACCAAAATGGCTGTTTAGCGAACAAATCACACACTGTTTTTAGATAGGTATTCGATCTATACATCTATTGAATAATTAATGCTCTCATTCTTTGCGTCTCTGGTTGAATTGATATAAAAAATAGCTAAAAAATAAAGAAGATTTGGGCTAAGAAAGCACATGTATAAGAAACTTATCGTTTAACTTATAATTCTTCAAAAATATTTAAATGTGTTCGTCATTCTTAACACACTGATCTCCTATTAACGATCAATATAAATCCATTAAAGTTTGAATCATATCATCTTTCGATGTCTGGCTCATTTTCTCCAATTGGGCTATCTTTTTATGACTTGAATAAAAGTGATACTCAAAGGTATAATATATTTTTAATTTTTTCTGTTTTTGAAGATAACAATTAGAGAATATAAAGAGTCTATCGAAACTTCCAAGAAGAAAAAGCAGATGTCAGGCAAGTGAGAAAAAATTGTAATAATTGTTAGATAAATGTTGCTTATGTTTAGTATGTATAGTGTAATCAAATATACTTATTAACCTCAAAGTGATTTATTCTGAGGATTTTCAAATTCTATCGTCTGAGTTCATAGGTTTAACAAATTTTATTCTCTTATATATTGTACTCAGCTTTAATATTGATGATGGACTTTGTAGTTGGAGATTTAATTTGAAACTACAACGTTTATTCATATATTCTGTTATATATAACGCTCGACTAGAATATTGATTATTAACTTTTATATTTTGAGATTTAATTTTATACTACAACGTTTATTCATACATTTTGTTATGTTTTATTTTTTTAGGCTACTGGATAAAATGATAATGACGATCAACATAAAAAAATCAGTATAAATTTATGTTACCCCAGATTTCTAAGTTCAAAAGCACCTGCTGTTTTATACCATATCACCGCAAAACCATTAAACCATAAACAATGCCTAATATTTTCTAGTCATTGTGACTCTTTTCAGCTGATTAGTCTCTTATGAATAAGTTCATTCAAATTGATGTGACCTACCTAATCAAAACTCTGCCTTACATGTGTTGAACGTTACAAATTAGACTTTTATTTCACTCAGGACCCATGATGTCTATTTAATCTAATAGGATATCTTTTAACAATGGTTAGTTATAAAAAAAACTTCTATTGGCATCAAAATGGCTCACTTTGAAAAAAAAGTCTCCTGTTGATTATGTGTAACAATTACTTTTTTTAAAGAAATATAATATTTTCTGGTTCTAACTTTTGAGACTTAATAAAAAAATAATTTTGCTAAAACTAAGCGGCGATAGACTTCGTATTTATATTTCAAAGTCAATTATAGGACAAGTAATATCATACACATTGTCACCCATGGAATAGGATTCCATATTTTTACAAATAGCAAAACATGAATGCATCATGTTTAGTTGGAAGTAATGTGTTCTGACATATCTCTTATCTGCATCAAATTTAAAATGTAGGAAGATCAAAGAGAATTAAATCTTCAAATGAACATCCATTTCTTCTTTCTTTGAAATTTAATGACACTCTTTTCTTAATATCACAGTTCATATTATTTTTTCTTCAACATACAAAACAAGTCAAATATTTCATTAAAGTGCATAGTATATATATAATATCTTATTTTCATTATTTTTTCCTTATGAGTTCAAGGACTTACAAAAAATATAGCTTTTCTTCCATCTACAAATTGATAAAAAAATGTATTTTTTAAATCCTTTACACTCGTTTAGCCAAAGCCTATCTATCCCCTTTAATATTCTATTTAAAAAGTAATTTAAAATATTTTAAGAATATGCAAATATATATGGCCAAATGGAATTTACCAATGTATTATATTGCATAATAAAAACAGTCTCTTTAATAATGAACGCATTCATTCGGTCCATTTAGCTTAAATTAATAGTTATCATTATAAAATTACAAATTCATGCATAGGTTAACTATAACCGAAATAATAAGAATTTGTCGCCAAATATCAATCAGTTGGAGGCGTCTAAGGCAATAATCATTGAAGGTCCATGCTGGCTTCAAGTAAATCGAACCACAACTATAATTTTTTTAACCAAAGTTCTGGATCACCAATGGAATTTATAAAAATGTGTAAAGTAATTGTTATTTTGAAGAAAAATAATGAATATTCCATCAGTGATCTCAATGTGTCTTGAAGTTTCCCGCTATGTTAGAACCGTAGGGGGACAAAAACCATCGCTCTCCATATGATGACAAGATTATTTTCTTTCAGAGAAAGAAGTAACATACCCAGGGACAACCAATTAAAACTTTGGGGAACTTCTTACGAGTCTTATCGACTTCTCACATTAAAAACATCTTAAGCTCTTCAACTTGTTTAATGTTTCAGATGCCTCAGATTTGGTCAAACTAAGAATTAACAATGCCAATTATTTCAAAGATTAGTTCAATAAGAACTTTAGATTTGGGCATGGACTACCCACAAGGATCTCTAGTGCGAAGGAGAGAATAACTACGGAAGAGGCCTCCAAATTGGAAGAGGAAGAAGAAAGCCAACCTGAAGACGAAAGACGCATAGAGGACCTAGTGCATCTAGAGAACGGAGGACAACTGCAGGAAGGAGGACAACCAGAAGAAGGAGGACAACCACAGGGAGGAGGACAATTAGAAGACGAAGGACAACTGTAAAAAGCTACCGGATTGGAGAAAGAGTAACAGTCTGTGAAGGAATTGTCTAGTCTGGAAATTCAAGGTGAAAAAGTGCCTGCCTTGTTTTTGTGACAGAATCCCATTTACAACGGGATGGCTCTTCTGCCTTAAGCTTTTCACGACAGACCAAAAGCTAGGCGGTGATTCTGGCATCCTAAAATTTAATAATAACACATATACCAAAATGCTGTTCAGAAGACTTGGCAGTATGTACTATGAAAACGACTTGGAAATTCGAAAATTGCGTCAAACAAAAGTCTTGTAATCGCGAGCAATTATGCTGCCATCACGAGGGATGACGTTTGCGAAATTATTAAACCCTTTTTACTCTATTGTAACAAACCTCACAATCCCCTTTTGGTTTATGGTGACTTCAACGCCAGGAGTATTTTGTGGAGAGATACTCTTACAAATTATTGCGAAGAAAAACTTGAAGAGGTAATGTATGACTTGAGTCTACAAAACGTTGGTTGTACTCCGACTTTTGTAGGCGGTATGGGTCAATCCATTATTGATCTTACATTAACCAGTCGTTGGAGTTATCAGCTTTTTTAGAGATGGGGTATTGATGAACAGTTTTCAGGATCGGACTATCGGTTCTATAATTTCAAAACCAATGCAAGCAGGACCTTTTCCGGTGGTTTGAATCTGAAGAGCATAGACTGGTTTATGTGTCACCCCTGGTGAAACAATAAACTCAGGGAACAACGACGTAAAATCGAATTTCTCCAGCGTAAGAAGCAAACGGACTTGTAAAAAGTCGAAAAACAGTTGTACAAAACAATTATTATTAAGGCCAAAAGGGAGGCATTCAAAGCATGGATTGCTACTTTAGATAGTCCAAAAGATTTATCCCGATTAATGAAGACGAAACTGAATCACAGTAATACTCGTGTAGTTGTCTTGGATGGAAGAGAGCCTAAAGTTACTTCTAATGGAACATTTCAACGATATCCACCAAAAATCCCCCAAACTTGGAGACATAAACACAGTTTTTCAAGCCGAAGTTAAAGCTACCAGAAATATCTGTAGTAATCGAAACGGAGATAAAACCGAGACACAAAACATATTCATTCTTTCTGACAGTATGTCGGCCCTCAATAGCTTGGACATGAGGCCAGGTGATCTCTTAAGTGCCGAAATCATTACCTGTAAAAATGCAATCGATAATTCTAGTTGCACTGTCAGCTTAAGGTGGGTTAGAGGATACAACGATAGCACCGGGAATGAATATACTGACGTGTTAGCAAAAAAAGGTGCCCAGAGAGGCACATGAATTTAAGTAGCTGTGTCTATGTGTCAAGCAAAGAATTCACTCAGAAAAGAATCCTTTCGCGAATGGCAAGCCACATGGAAAAATATGAAGAGCTGTCGCCAAACAAAACTTTTCATCACGGAACCCTATGCTGGCAAAAACATTCTCAATTATAAGCGCCACCAAATTTCAATAATCGTCGGAATGGTGAGCGGCCACATGGCTCTAAATCGACATCTCTATAAAATGGGTAAGGCTGGGAACCCAACATGCCGGCTTTGCAACATCTACGAGGAAACTCCTTACCAACTCACCTATGAATGCCCACTTACGACAAAGAAGATGAGACAACTGGAAGGAGAGGTCAGAAGACGAAGACTGTCCATAGAGGATTATATTTTTAAAGCATTTCAAGTTTTATGTACTTTTAACCATATTGTTATTAATAAAGGCAATTGCTCTTAGATAGGTCACTACCGACTGATACCATATTAAGTTCCGGTGAGGTGGTTCTCTTAAAAACAAAGAAACATCTTAAATCCTGCATCAACCGTGAACCCAAAGTTTGAAATAAAATTCAACACTTCCCGAAAGGACGACTTTTTTTGGCAGTTCTATAATATGCTCATTCGTTATGAATATAATTATGTCCCTAAAAGGGACCTACTGGACTACGAGCTATCGAACTTCACATTGGCAAAACAATCCTATCAATATCGCCCATAATTTTAATAGGGTATCCTCCAAAAATATATTTATCTACACTTTTTTCGTTTTTTGAAGACGTAACTTTTGCCGTGCATATGCTCTCAAGCTTTGGCTTCGACAATATTCGCGGAGACATATATTTAGTCACTCTAAATCAAGCCTTTCTATTTTGGCCTTTATTAACTACTTTTCTCATTGGAATGAAATCGAACTAATCATAATACTTCTCCTGTATTTCACTGAACCCATATGGATTGTCTCCTTTCATATATTTTTTAATAACTTATTGTATTCTAGTGTAATTTGGAATTACACTTTTATTATAACGTGATTTGAGGTCACCATATTATATAATAATATTGTTATGTATATAGAACCCGATGGCTTATAGACACTTAGTTCAAGGCCTCAAAATGTCATATTTGTTGCTGGCAAGACCCAAATGTAATTATTCTACACAGTATTTGTGGCCAACAACTAATTTTCTATATAATTTCATGTTATATCTTGTTTTTCATCATTAACGTAACATTAATATATTGAATTACGATTAAATTTACTTAAATAACAGTATATAATTAATAATGCCGTAAAAAGTTTTTCAATGCTATAAAATAAAGTAACTATGTACGCCAAGGTCAAACATGTTTTACTTATGTTTTGTTATGTAATATATTGCGGTATATGTGTTTTTCTAAGACTAATCATAACATTCATATTCTTTTTTTTGCTGAATATATATATAATCATAAAAAGTTATAAATAACTAATTAAAAATAATTGTGCAGGATAACCTCAATTTATTTTAAAATAATCTAGCGAGAAGGCCAACTACAAAATATTATTCGTTTTATTTTTAAGTGGATATAGTAACCTAACCATGGGCATCATACTTCAGTAAGAAGAAGTATAGATAATATATTAAATATAAAAATTAATAAGCATAGTTTATCGAAGTCAAAAATATCAGGAAGACCATTGGAAAAATTGATCGAAAAAATAACTGTTCAAACATAAAATGTTTTGACAAAATGAAAATCAGCGTGATGTAGTAGCTGGAGTCAAAGATTTTGAACTCATAAAAGCTACCACAGGCTTAAAGAAAAAAACGTTCGTTATACCAAATGCGGCAAAAATTATATCTATCGAGGAAGTTAAAGCTACAGCGGAGTGCTTGAGTAAAGAAGTTGAAGTTTTCTATCAGAGGCCCAGAAAAGATGATTACGAAGGACAATTCGCACAAAAAGTATTTAAGGAACCTATACGATCGATGAACATAGAAGTGCAAATAAAAACCACTATAGAAATACCCCAATTCCTACCTATAGGGGGTAAACTATTAAAAGTAGAAGGCAGCCTCACTGATGAGCAATGCTCCTATTGCACGGAATTCGGACACAAATATAAGGAATGCTATAATAGGAAAAATGGATCTCCTAGGGTTTCCCCGAAGAAGTATTTTGAAAAATTGAGTAGGCTGTATGGGGAAAGAAAAGATAATTGGCATTTGGCACTAAACGAAGGTCCATATGGACAAACAAATTTTGAAGAGGAAGAGACTGAGAACACGGATGGAGTATTTCGGCGGAGAGAAGAGGAACATACTGGCAATATCTCGACAGCTGAGGAAGATATAGCTAATGACAAGGACAAGGTCAATTAAATCTGCAATCGGGATGACGGAAAGGAGTGAAGATAAGCAACAAGAAAACGTAGACATTATCAAGTCGAATACAAGCGAGACATCAAAAGGATGTATAGAGGCTAACAAAGCCCCAGACTTCCCGGTAGAAAGAAGGGAACCTACTGTGCACTCTTTACAAAGGATAATTTACATGAGTATATTTTTAAATATTTTAAAGGAAATAAAGCCATAGGTCCTGCCGGGATTGGTGGTCAGTTCTTTAAAATATTTGGAGAAGAGTGTATACCTTTTCTTTTAAAAGTGGGCAGAGAAATGGAAAAAGTGGGTGAAATACCAAAAGATGTGTCTAAGGGTCGTATTGTTTTGATTCCCAAAACAGTGAAGGCAATTGAGATTGGGGACTGGAGGCCTATCACGGTTTTAAATGAATCGTACAGGATTCTGGCTGGAGTAATTGCTAAGCAAATGGAGCCTCTGCTTAATAAAAAAATTGGATGTCACCAGAAAGGCTTTTTGAAGCAGCGCAAAATCGCCGATATAGCTCGGAACTTACAGTGCGCAATAGATTTGGTGGACTCGAATAAAAAATTTGGCGCAATTATAGCCATTGACTTTAGAAAGGCTTTCGATACTCTCTATCATCGGTGTATTCTTCGTGCAATAAAGCGATTACTTCCTTCCCGTTTCTTCAACCCAGTCCGAGCTCTTTTACTTAATGGAACTTCTACCATTACTTTGGAGGGTCTCGAGAGTCCGCCAATCCATCTTAAGCGCGGTAGTAGACAGGGATGTCCCTTAGCCCCTCTTCTGTTCGTGGCTGCAATTGAAGAATTTGCTCAGAGTTTGAAATACAAATATTCGGGCTTTGGAATCAATTTCGGAAAATTCAAGCATCTTCTTGACATTTACGCAGATGATGTCACACTTTATGTGGAAGGAAACTCTGAGCTTCAGGTGTGTAATAGAGTGGCCATTCTAATCTCCTTTTTTAAAAGATTTAAGAAACACTCTGGACTGGAAATCAACTGCAAGAAAACTGCTATCCTCCCTTTGGGACAGTGGTGCCCGAAAGACAATACACATATTATGGGTTGCCCAGTGAGGAACAGTCTAAACATACTCGGTATTGAGTGGAAACGCAGTGGAAATTCAGATTCAAATAAAAATAGTTTGGCCAACTTAATTAGAACAAGTCTAATGGAGTGGAGAAAATACAATCTTCAAACAAGAATTGATTTTTACAATATTAAATTTGTTCCCTCAGTTCTCTACTTCGCAAACGCTTTACCCAAAATTGCCCTTTGGGTGATAGAGGAAGAGGACTCTTGGCTCCAGAAACTCTTCCACAAAAGTTATCTTCCATCCCTGAAGAGATCTAAAAAACAACTCGGAGGAGGCTTGGTGCAACTTTCCAAAGTGTTGCCAAAAATCTACAAGAAAATTTTCATCGATCTTTCGTGCAACCCAGAGCAGGAGTGGAGGTCAACAGTCTCTAATAGCCACATTTACTCCATTTTAATGATGGGTACCCTAGCCTCCAATGTGCTATTAAAAAATTCTCCGATATGGGCTTCATGTCAAAGAATATTATGGAGTCTTACGCCAACCTACGACTTTTCCTCTACTGTTGACATTATTCATTATAACTCCAAGAAAAGGCCTTTTTTTGGGCAACATGCAACTCCCCAGAGCTTGGAATTAGACGCCTTTAGAACAGAAACTTTCACCATCCACGATTTTAAAAAAGATGTAGACTGTGGTCTTAGAGCGGGAAAGTTTTACTTCCCACTTCTTAGAGCAGCTAGGCTTCATACATCGCCTACTCCTTGGCATATTAAATTAAGTACAACGCCCGGACCCGACGAGGACGCTAAGAAAATCTGCCGGGTTTTTATTCAAGACCTAAATCTTCCGCAAAGATGGGAAAAAATAATTATGGAATCAACCAACGTTAAGGATAGCAAAAAATTCACCTCACAATTTCAAATCTCTACCGGTTGCATCTTTTTCAACTTTCCTTGTAAGGACTGCGGAAAAGTCTATAATTCGATCATTCACGCTTTCGCTGATTGCCATGCCCTGTCATATCTTCGTGCTTTCGTCACCCATAACATAAGTCATTTATACAGCTCTGAAAATGAGGCTAAGTTTTTATCGGCCTATATCCTATTTGGTAATCCTCTGGGGGCAGCGACTGCATCTCCTGAGTCCAAGGCTCTGAGTTTTGCACTTGCTAGCGCTAAAGCTCACATCGCTGAGTGTTTAACCTCCAATACACTCATTCGTAATGAGTCGTTTAAAAAAATATTTATTTCTGCGGCTGCAAGATATGGAGCCTTTGCCCTCAAGATTCCACATTCTAAGAAAGTGACGTTATGGGACTTCGCCGCGGATATCGTCAAAGTTTTTCCTCAGTGGTCCTGTCATTTTTACTCTCGCTTGAGACTCATTGTAAGAAGATATAAGAGGACTTCAAATGACATCATCGAGGGAGCCGTGCAATAAAGGATGTGCTTATATACTATTTACAATTTTTTTCTTCCTATATTTCGTGTACTCACTTCCACTATATATAATGCAGATCATGATGTTTTAATGATGTGATGGGTCTTGCCTCAGAGGGTTAATTTTAAACTACAATGTTTATTTATGATTTTTTTATCACAACCCCTCTTGCTTTTTTTATTTATTTATTATTGTATATATTATTTTATGTATGATTTTTAAATAAATGACCCATTATAAAAAAAAAAAAATCCGGAACAGAAAATGATCTAGTCATTCTAACTGTACGGGGTTGTGAGGAAAACGAAGAAGAGCATCAAAACATCCAAAGCTTAAGATCAGCAAATCTCAGAGAAGACTGGAAAAATATATTACGAAAAAGAACAAAAACACCCCTAAATGCCCCAAAAAATCCGAAAAGGGGTTTGGAGAGTCCGGAGGAAAAAGAAGGGAAAAGATCTCGCGAAAAAAGTAAGTCAGTATCGAATGAGGAAAACAATGAACGACCTCGGAGGCATGCCAATGAAATCGAAAGAGAAGTTGGAGAAGGAAGTCGATAATTTATAAGGATATAAACATGTATTATGGGTAAGATCCTTCCCTTTAGAATTTTGTTTAATTATTTAAGATTTAGTCTTTTTGTTTACAAATCCCAGTCCCCCGTCGTGTTTTTTAAATGAAAATTTCCGTCGAAAATTTTTTAACCACCAAAGATGGTTCTGTTTTTAACAATAAGAAAAGAGATACCCCACCTGCTTCCTGTCTTTTGAAAATTGTATCTGCTAATGTCAACTCAATTCTGGAATCATCAAAGTGAAGTAGGGTTATTAACAATTTTTTAAACCATGACCCCATATTTTGTCTATGTGTGACACGAGAATAGTGAGTTCGGTTAAAAACACAATTTTAGAGGCTGATTATAGCTTGGTTCAAGTCCCCGTAGTAAGGCTGGGGGGAAAACATCCCTCTCGGGGTATTTGGCTAGCCATAAAAAAATTTCTTCGACCAAAAGTCCTAAAAATAGACGACGGTGGTAATTACGCTGTGGTATCTGTATCTTGGAATACTACAGATATAAAGTTAATATCACTATATGGTCCGAATAAAGACAACCCTTCCTTCTATGATAATTTAGAAATTATATTGAAAGAAGAATTGAGTTCCAGTGAAGAGGAATGTATCCTACTAGGAGACTTTAATATGGTCATGAACCAGGAAAGGGATACATATGGATACTCTAATAAGAACAATATATGTGCGACACAGAGAATGAAAGAAATTATAACCAAATACCGGCTAGGGGATGTAGCAGCAAAATTTTCTCCAAAGCCAAAGCATACTTTTCTTTTGAAACGTGAGGGGAAAATAGCTAAAACATCAAGGCTAGACTACCTATTTGTATCTCCTGGGCTGTAAGCATTGTAAGGGAACTACTTGACATTAGTCCCTGAACAATCAGATCATTGTCCTATTACTGCTGAAATTGTGGCACCAAAGAAACCAACTGGGACATATTGGAAATTAAACGTGAGTCTGTTAGACGATGATACAACGTCGGAAAAAATCAAGATAATTATAGGGGAGATTTTACTGAAATTGAAGAATGGAAAAATAAAAACATATTCTCATGCGTTGAAGTTGGTGCTAGACTGCTCAAGGAGGGAATATATCAAACTGGGAGTGAGGCTTAGTAGGGAGAGAAGAGAAAAAAGAGAAAATCTTGTCAATGGTATGTTGCAAGAAGGATTAGATAGGGACGCGGAAGAGAAAATAAGGAAGATCGATGAATATTATACTGATGGTTGTAAGATTCGCTCAGGCTTCAAATCCTTACCGAAGTAAAATACTATATTAGCAAGTGTGCGAAGACAGGAGGAGAACTGTATGAAGAAGAAGGTTTTTGATGAAAGTGGAAAACTAATACATGACCGGAAACTGATAAGTGCTAATGTAGTCAACTACTTCCAAAAGCTACATCGATGCTGGGAGTGTGTTAAAGGTTGCTTCAGGAGCTGTCAAAGGTGTTCAACTTGGCAACACATGTTTTACAAGTGTGATATAGAACAGTACAGCTCTAAAAATTAATTCAAAACTCAGACGTCCTTACAGATGAAGAAGTTTCGGTCGGGGAAATAAAAAATATATTATGGGTTACAAAAAGAAAAACTCTGCACCTGGATTAGATGGTTTCCCTATAGAGTTTTATAGAAAATTTTGCGTACTTCTAGCCCCCCTTCTGCAAGAGGTGTATAAAGAAGCAATGGCTTCCGGACATCTTGATAACCATATCACAAAAGGTAAATTAGTCTTAATACCAAAAACAGGCAAAGACCCGCGACATATTCACAATTTAAGACCTTTGACGATGCTCAATACGAGTTATAAAATATTTAGTGGCGTACTAGCTAAGAGAATGGGGGGTATCCTTCCATCAATTCTGCACTCAGCTCAAAAGGGATTTCTGAGAGGTAGGAAGATAGACGATGTGATCAGAAGTATCAAAGATTCAATATCGCATGCTAAAAGTAATCATAAAGAAGTCTCAGCTGTGGCAGTCGACTTCAAAAAGGCGTTCGATAGTATGTCACACGATTGGATATTAAAATGCCTAGAATTCCATGGTTTTAGTCGTAAATTTAGACACTTGATTGAACTTTGTTTGAATAATAATCAAACATACTATGATAAGAACAGCGATCCTTTCTATATAAAGAGAGGCTGCAGGCAAGGGGATCCGATGTCTCCTTATTTATTTATTATAGCATTGGATTGGCTTTTGGTAGAAATAGATCAAAGTAGAATTATAAAAGGTGTGAAAATTGGCACAGAAGAAAATAAAGTGGAAGCTTTTGCCGATGATTTGACGATACTGCTCTCAGGAAGTGTTGAAGAGGTTAGAGAATCTGCAAATAAGGTTTTTGAAATATTAGAGTATTTTACAAAAATATCGGGCCTAGAAGTAAATGTAGAAAAATCAAAATTTATAGGGAATAATGTAGGATATCTAAAAGATATTGGTTTAGAAAAAGTGCCAGTATTGAAGGTGCTAGGATCCTTCATCTCAATAGATGAAGTGGACAGGACAGAAAACAAGAGAATGATCCTAGAAAAGCTTAAGTATACATCATCGACTCTCTCATCCTTTCTTAGTATGAATCTTCCCGCGAGGGTATATGTTTGGAATACCTTAATAATACCCAAAGTCATCCATCTACTTAGATCTACAGCATATTGCGAAGATCTAACCTTAGAAGTTCTAGAAATAGAGTCATATTTTCTTTTTAAAGACAAGCCGAATAAATTTTTTACCAGAAGAAGAATAGCCCTTAGTAAAAAGTGGGGGGGACTAGGAATGGTTTGTTTCAAAAACTATTGGAAGTCCATACTGTTCGGGTGGTTTAGAAGAATTTTGGATGATACAACGGTGTGGGGTAAGATTGTCTTGCAAAATTTGCAAAATAAAATCGGAGTCACAAAAGAAGACATTGAGGGTTGTGGACCTGAGAAGGTTTTGGACATGTCTAGGAAAATAAGCCACTTTTGGGAGGTAAATGCAGATATCAATCTCGAGATTTCGAAACAAGCATTGAAGGTAATGGAATGGCAAGAACCGGTTAGAGACAATCCAAGATTGAATTTCCTAGACAATACCTCTGTTAGGAAAAAAATTACTTTCTTGGGTGAAATTTTTAACTATAGTCTACTTTTTACGGGGAGTGAAATGTTAGAGAGGGAGAAAATAAAAAGAGAAGTCAAATTCAAACAAAGACAATGCGGTCCAAGGGACTCCTTTTTTAATTTTATAAATCTAAGCAGCAATGCCATGCTTCGAGGTTTTTTAGTTAAAATAAATGACAAAACCCATTTTTTAAACCAGATTAAAAGGAAGTGTGATAGGCTAGATTTAAGTTTTAAACCAAAGGATGTTTTAAGATTATTGGAGAACCAAAAAATTCCTATTCTTTATACTGGTTAAAATACAGAATAGCAACAAACACTTTGTGTTTTGGAAGTATATATGGCAAGACTCGTGAGGAAGCGTTGTGTTTCTTTTGCAAAGAAAAAAATGAAACGAGCAAGCACTTTCTCTTTGAGTGTAACACATTAAAAGAAATATGGGATATGGTTGTTCAAAAAATTATATGAAGTTTGGCCATGTTTTAACCAAGAAAGGATTTGTTTTATTTACAATGGCCCTGATAGCACGGAAATAAATTTTATTGTAACTAAAATACAGATTTTACTTTATAAATTAAGAAGCACAAAATCCCCCCTATCGAAAAATGTTTTTAAATATGTAAATAGAATTGTTGGTGAGTTTTGATTTTGTTTTGTTTAATATTAGTTGTGTAAATTTTTATGTTTGTACGTGTAATGATTAAGTTTTTTTTGATGTTTGGTAACATTCAAGAATAAATGTTGTACGAAGGTACAAAAAAAAAAGCATAGTTTATTATCCTTAAAATCCCCGAGAAACTTTATGCCCTCACTTAAACGATTATATTAATATCACTATTGAGATAAATGAACCCCCCAGAATAGTATTAATTATAACGAAAAAAGTAGTTCAATTTAAGTTATAAATCAATCAACGAGTTTTATTGTCTTCATTTTTTTAATTCAATTCAAAACTTTATTGCAACCACATTTTTTTACTATATAACAAATATTTATTAATAATATCTACACTTATGAGTTTAAGCGTTTTAAAACATTTAACCGACAAAAGACTATGGTTTTATCATTACTTATACAAAATATTCCTTGGATCTAAAAAAAATATATATATCCCGCTCAAAAAATGAAAAAATAAATAAAAAATATAATAATATATATATATATATATATATATATATATATATATATATATATATATATATATATATATATATATATATATATATATATATATATATATATATATATAGGTCCCTGTGGTAAGTATTCAACGGCGTGTTGTGTCTTACTATTTTGAGATGAATAAAGATATACTATGTTCCGACTCGTCGTCCATAGCTATGATGAGAACCATGGGACACAATGAGAGGTATATTTCACGGCTGACATCCATAAAAAGACTGTCTATTATCATTTGATAAATGAAGGTGAAAATAACATAAAGTACTGATATATACAAGGTCATTAGAATCCTGGATCGTCGGAAGATTTCCGTGAAAATAGCACTCATATTCAAATGCAAAGGTTAAATTTCTCTTTATTTTTTACTTACGTTGTGACGTCAGTTTTTCTCTTTCTATCTCACTGGGTGACTTATAAATTTCTCTTAAATAGGGCAAATCGAGAGGATTTTGCCAAAAAAATTGCTAATTTTATAAAAATAAAGCATTTTATAGAACACCAAGCATATCAAATTAAAGCTTGAAATTTTTTCATCATGTTCATATGATGTTAATCATGTAAGTATTTTTTTTTTGTGAGAAACAGTGAGTATATAAGTAAAACATTCATTTTTCGTACAAAATGACATATATCTTCAAGTCTAAATGTGCCAGAGACAAAGTAAAAATTGAAATGAGTACTTTGATCTAAGCTCTATCAAATCATTGCTATTTATTTTTTCTATACTTCAGTCCTTGTATGTCAAAAATGGCTCTGAATCGAAAAAGTGCTGAAATTTGAAATCCATTTTGCTCTGAATTTAATTTGAAAAATGAATACCATATTCGGAATCAGTGGATAAAACTCTATAAGAATTAGTGAAAATTAGTCCGACCTAAATTTGGCTGTTGCCCAGTGTACGTTATGTATGTGATGATGAAGGAGTCAATTCAAAGGATTCGACAATAACGTCGTTCCAAGGAGAAGAGACAGTAAACTGTTATTTAAAATGATATTTTTCTCTCTGAATTAATGTTTACTCCTCTGCAGTTAAGAATTGATATGATAATTTATTGCATGTGTCCAACTACTTTATAAGGAAATGAATCCTTCATTACTAATAGTTTGATGACAAATTTGATTGCAAAGAATAAACGTAGCCTTAGTTAACTTTTGGATACATTTAAATAGCATATTTGGAACATTCAACTACAATAAGAATATAAAAAGTCCCAAAAATACAAATCTATTTAAATTTTGCATATTCTCTTCATAAACATTGTATTGCATGGAAAACATCAAGGCATCTAAATACTGCAAAGCCACAGTACTCTTTGGCCTTGAAAAACGGGATCTCTCCGCAATAAATAACTTAATTAATAATAATACATAAATAACTTAATTAATAATAATAAAATATGTTTATAAAAAACTCTTAGGTTCCAATGAAGTCGATTTATTTTACACCCTTAATCATGGTGCATTTCTTCGGGACACCAATATAAATACTTATATAGACAGAGCCCCAACATTGAGAGTTGAACACGCCTTAGTGCACACGGCTTTTGCGCTCCCTTTTATTTTTGATTCTTTTAATTATAAAGAGTAAATCAGGAAGCCATGTAATTTGGTATTATTCTTTTTGAACAAACTTTAATTAAGAGCAAATATTAATATATATTTTATTCCTTGAGGGAAAAAATATCCATAATTGTGCATATAATACATATTTAAATGATATTTATGTGCTTATTGATTTTAAAGGGATTCCTGAGACTCAATCAAGGAGGACTTTAAAGGCATGCTTAGGAAGCCAATAAATCAATTCCACAGCCTCATTAAACCATCCTAATTACCTTCTACTACCAGGGAAGGAGAGAAAATAACAGCAACTCCGTTTGAAGCTTAATCAAGGTTTTCCTTCTTATGCTTCAAATATGTACGATTGGCCTTTGATAATAAAAGGTGTCTATTTCTCCCTATCAATCCTCATCACATACCTACTTACAGGTGGAGAAAGCAAGTCAATTTATTCCTCAACATAAAGTGCTGAGAGCTATTTTCTCTTATCAAAGAAAAAGCATTCACAATAGATTATAGCAATTTGGTTATAAACGCTGGATTCAGTTGACGCTTTTTAATCAAGGATTGCTTATTTGGGGATTTATTCAACTTGGCAAGCTTTCTTTTGATTGAAGGCACTGTAATATGAAAAGCGGACAACTTCCAAAATATTTATTTCTTAGAATTTATATTGGTGTGTATCTTTTGCAATGGTGATTAGAAGTGAATTTGTTTTGTACAATATGACAATGTTGGTGAATAAAGTATTAAAATTATCTTATACTTAAGATATCAAACCCAGCAAAAGTTGCTTTTTTGGTAAAGGAAATGATTTTGGTGAGACTTAATTAATCTACTTTTATTTTGTGCATACAAACAAAGAAAAAAAACCTTAGCAATGAATACATCTATCATCCATACCCTTCGCAATAGCTTGTATTGCACATAAACTGACCACAAACTCATTCGTCTAAGACTTAAATAGAATAACGAATGGTGTTTCTGCAACGTGCTCAACTTTCGAAATAAAAATTCCACCATCGTCACTATCAACAAAAGGTGCAGTAAATTTTAATAAATGCAATCATATATATATATATGGTGCAATTGTTTTCACAAACTTGTAATTGACTTCTATTTTTATTGTTCGAATACCGAGAGAAAAAGGTCGATTTTTTGTCAAGTTCATTGATAAGATCCTAGGATCGATAGACTTATTTACACGCTATAATGTTTATCTATATTCACACGGATGCAATTCTATTGAAGCAAAAAATAATAATCAATCTACCACATTTTTTTTGGTGTTGCCACTTGCGCAACTCCCAAAAGACTTTTACTTTATATTTACCTCCGCCGAAGGAGGTATTGTTTTCACTGGCGTTGTTTGTTGTTTGTTTGTTGGTTTGTTTGTCAGCAGAATAACTCAAAAAGTACGGAACGGATTCGAATGAAACTTTGTGGAATTGTTGGAAATGCCAAAAGAAACAAGTGATTAATTTTGGCATCTCTGAGTGCAGAATTAAGATGCAAACGAGCTGAATACTAATAAATATTTCAAGTTAGCCTACTCTGCCAATAGATGTCGCTGTGCTGTGAAATCGGGTGCCGGGAGCGTCTTCCTCTCGGAATTTCCGTCGAGGGGAACCCTCCCCGTCCCTCTACGCCACCCCAGTCGTGAAAAATCCACCTCGGAAGGCTCATAAGGACCCCGTGACGGCGGAGGTTTGCACACTCTGTGTGTATATATGCCTCTAGTTATCTAAATTGTTTTTAGTGTATTAATTCTTCTACATTTTCATTATTAAAGATATATACAAAAATATAGCTGGGAGAAAGAAAAAAATGACACCAATGAACAACGGACGCCCTTTTGGATTCAGTGGTCCTCATTTCATAAGATTTTTTTATCTTTTACAAGCAAGGGGCATAATCAAAACCTGGCTGACCATGTTAATCGAACACGATAACATTCAATCACATTAAAAAGTTTGGACACACAAATCCCTCCCAATCACATATTTTGAAGAACTGTTGATAAGCTTAGAGGAAAGTATTTTCGTTAGAAAACAACAATTTCATATCTAAGAACAAATTGAGCTCTAGCATATTTTCACCACGGCTACGCATATCTCTCAATATTTAAAAGCAGTGTTCTTATGACCACTCTATGGACGTGCATAAAGAACTAAAAAGACAGCTACCAATCATATTTATTGTCAAAAATATTAAACTATTAAATAATCTGAAACTAAAATGTTCAATTATGTTTTTACGCATTAACATCATTTTATATACATACATTTTTTTTGTTTATATTTCATGAACTATTGAATAAAAAAATGAATTGAAATATTTGTTTTTTTCTGTACGTATTACCTAAATTTCAATAAATTGACACATTGCTGCTCAGAACCAATTCCCTGTGTATATAATAATACTCCTAACATAAAAAATTGTTACTCTAAAAGCTCTCATACTATTTTCTTATTCCCTTTATTTTATGTGAGACTCCGTATATTTCAAAAACATTTCTATGTTCTAAGCATCTTAAAAATAACATTTCCTCTTTCTTTTCGAGGTCTAACTTGATCATTAACACCCTCAATCAGTATCTTTTGTTAAAGAGTTTTACATTAAATATAGCTCACTCTCTTCACATTATAGAAATAAAAGTAATTTACATGATATATATATATGATCAAATTGACTTTGACCTTTTATAACAAAATATTTATCTTGCTTCTGTAAAGCAATAATTATTCAACAAGATTATATACCTCATGAGCAATACCTTAGAAGGAAAACCAATGTCGGATCACCTTGCCTCAAAGATGCAACATATGTTTGATTGATTAAGAAAATGTAGTCTAAAATGTGTTATAATTTGAACTAATATTTTGAAGAAAGAACTCTTGAATACTATGATGGATATGGGATAAGTAATTACTATTTATTCAATCAATATTGATAAATGAATTTCAATTTTTTTCCTCACTCATGTAAAACAATAAAGTACTAATGGGCCTTAAGATATTGGAAAGTGATCAAATGAAAATATTATAAAAATTATTATTTGTTTGGTTACAATAGTTTTTAACATTTATTTTATGTTAAATTCGAAAAACATCATATGTTTTAAATATACTTTTTTAAATAAACTTAGCTTTTAAGTTTATTGTCTTGAGATACTGTCGGGTTTACTTTGAAAAAATTAGAGTGCTCAAAGCAGGCTGTTAAAAGCTTGAATATTCGTGCATGGAATAATAAAATAGGAAGTCGTTTCTATTTTGTTGGTTGTCGGAATTAAACGTGTGGGATAAAATCAGAGCCGGAATACCTATATTGTCCCAGGTGTAATTCATTTACTTCGTGTTACACCTTTTCACCAAGGAAACATCCGAAGAGATTCTAACTATGGAGACTTCTCTCTTGGGCTTCCACAAAAGAAGAAATATATCCCAAAAACGTATTCACAATCCACTCAGACTTGGAGGATTGGAGTCTTGGACGTCCAAAATTTATGGAAATCTTTAAATTGCTTTTGGATTCGAAAGCTATGGGACAACAGCCACTATTGGTCTTGTTATATCAAGCAATATTAAAAAATAATGGAATCGACTATAATGAATCCCCCTATCAAGGGCTATCAAAAGTTGTACCCACTATCTCTATGTTGTCTGAAAGAATAAGAGAATTCTGTCATAGCTCAACAGAGTGCATCAAAACATATGAAACGTCCTTAGCTTGGGAAATGCCTCTTTTAAATTGCCTAAATGTATCGATCCCAAAAACCTTGAATGCTCACATTGCATGCGATGTTATACATTCATCGAATTTTTTAAACAGACTTGCACATAAGTATTTTACTAGTGTTTTCGGGAAGCTTTCTAGAGTGAATCGTCCATTTTTACCCTTCAGGATCAAGATCTCCATTTTATCCACAAAGATTTTACGCAATGCTTCCACAGTCTCAACAATAGTACCTTTTAAAGCCTACTTAAAGAGACGTGGGATACAAAGAAGTATAAGCGATTGTGTCGCCGCTGTGAATAATAGATTTCTTACGTCCTCAGAGAAATGGTTCAAATACCGACTTTTGACCGGTTCGCTGGAGGTTGCAGACAAGTTTTCAAAGACGATCGAAAGAACTGTTTCTTTTGTAAAACACACCCCGAGACCACGGATCATCTCCTTGGAACTGCCCTGCATTAGCAGAGACTTACGAAGCCCTCCAAATCTCACTAGAAAACCTCTTCACGACCAAAACTTCTGAGGAAGACTTTCTGACATTCACAAAGAATGCCAAATGTGACGCCGTCATAACTAAAGTTCACTACATATTATATAAAATGCGAACAGTTAAAAACGACGACCTTTCTTGTATTATCCCAATCGCCTCTTTATATTCAAAATTTTATTAGAGATATAATTTTTTATTGATATGTTTGTTTTCAAATTATTGTAATGTTTTCTTATGTTTTTGTTTAAATGATTGTTATTTATTGATCGTTTTTCACTAAATATGTGTACAACCTTTTTGTATATCGTTGGTTGATCTATCGAAATATATGCCCACTGGGCCAAGAAAAAAAAACTTAGCTTTTAAATCAATTGTTAATCTATCATCGTATTTTATAAAATGATTTATTTGGTTTATTGTTTATTTAATCTGTATTAGAATTTATTCATTCAAAAAAATACGTAAAGGCATTATATTTTGAACAAAAAGCCCTTCCCCAAACAAGAGTAGAATATATATATATATGTATTTATATACATTGCGACACAGAAAAAACGAGTCCCGTATACCCATTAGGTATTTTCTTCTTTATCTCTATATTACTTGTTTTATTTATATCAATTGCCCAATAAGACCAAAGGGAAAGTTTGGATAAGCAAATACATCGATTTAAAAATTACAATAATGCAGGCTACATTAATTAAACCGTCGAAACTTTCATGCAAAAGCCATACATTAATATTTGTTAAGAGAGCTTTTCGACATAAATGAAAAAAATATTTATTAAATCATATATTTTTATGATGGCATATATATATAATGATTCAATTATTTTCCTCTGTGTACATTAGCCAAAAACTATCACCCCCTCCCAATAAAGGGTACTTTCGAATATAGAAGGTCTCTGAGGCCTTATATATATATATATATTTAAAAAGAGAGAGAGGGTGGTAAGATCAAATCCGGCGGGTTTTCAGGACATCCTTTAACAAGGATGACGTCATCCGATCCGCACAGCTGATTTTTTAGCAGACACCCAACATATGAGAGATCATTTCAGTTGAATTTTATCATCGTCATGGCTGCATATGGAAATCTACAGCTTGTTATCTGGAACGAGCAAGAACGCAGGTGTGCCGTTATCCAGATTATATTTATAAAGGGAAACACCATCAGCAACACCCAGGCTTCTGACAGAAGAAGGGTTGCTGAGCTCAGGCAGCAGCTGAAGGATACCAGGGACCCTCGTGCTGTCGTCGACAGGGGCTTCAGGTCCTCCAGCAGCGCCTGCAAGGCCAGGACCCCGACTTCATCAGGAGGGTGTCAAACATCTTTAAGCACGACCCCAGCATTTCCATCAGGGATGTCGCCAAGGAGCTGGACGTTTCTCGCGTAACTTTGTTGGTCTGCGTGAATGAAGATTTGCGTTGTCACAGCTACAAATGTGTATATGTGTATATTCATATATATATATATATATATATATATATATATATATATATATATATATATATATATATATATATATATATATAACTAGTATTTACACCCATTCGGATGAAAAGAAAAGAGAGTAGTTGAATCTTAATCGAAAATTGTATTAAGGTTATTTTCTTATTATTGGTGATATATTAGTGAATAATGTCGATATATATATATATATACAGCTATTGTTGGTACATTTGTAGTACATGGAGTATGGTAATAGGGAAATAGAATCAAAATTATTCCATTAATGATGTGAGGATGTTCCCAAGCAGATTGAGTGTACTGAATTGCCAAGGCTTGGGTAATTGATCACTTGGCAAGACACTTGGATGGGTGCTAGGCTAAGTCCATCCCCCCTTCTCAATATTAAAATTATACATACATATGTCTCTATGTGTACATTTCCAAGAGAAAAAAGCTTAAATTCTCCTTGAATCCATTCCATTGCAACTTAATGACTTAATTTATTTTTCTACATTCATACAAACCTTCTTTCACTATATTCTTGAGCTTCAAAGTCAAAGTAAGAGAAAATCAATCATTATGTCTAGAACATCATAAGGATGCATTGTGACTTTATATGCAAGGATTCTCTGTCTTATAGATCTTCCCACTAAACCAAAGCAAAATGTATCAACTGCTATGATTCGAAAAATATGAAGGAAAAAAAAAGAAAAAACTCCTCACATTAGATATTTTGGCTCAATGAATATTTTTGATTTTGTCGACGGAAGGAGTGGAATCGATCCTTTGACTATGTGGGCGTGCTACATATATGAACAAAGACTGACGTCATTGGTGTTTTAGCGAATGGAAGAGTAACGAAGTGAGGGGAGAGACATATTTGAGCGTGGCTTGAGATCAACACTTTCTTTAAATCAGTATTTAAAGCTGCAATAAAGTATTCTTCCAGGGACTTAAGCAACAATAATAAGAGATTATCCCTTCAGGCAGATGGATTTTAATCCCTCTAACCTACAGGGAGAAGAATAGTACTTGATGGTGGTCAGTTGATCCATCAGAATGGTACAAATAGGAAATATGTAATGTTTCATCCAATTCCCATATTTTCTAACCCATTACTAAGCATTTAAAATAAATTATTCTTAAGGGATTATTATCTTCGTATAAATTGATACGAAAAATAAATTACATTTATGCAAAGTTGCATTATTTGAATGAGATTCGTTACTTCTAAAACAATTACTCATTTATAAAGTGCTTTACGAAGAAGAAGAAAAACAAACAAACAAAGTAATGTATGGTCGGGGTCTCATTTCTTTTCCAAACTTTCACATTAAGGATGTGGTATATATGCATTTTCTAATTCATTTGACAATTTATTTTTTTATATTTGTATACAATTGGTCGTTGGCCTCTATTCGGTCAAGTGCATATAATAATTTAAACATATATGTATAATAAAATTAGGGTGTTTACTGTCATCTGATTCTTATTTATCTCATGTATAAGCCGGACGAATATTCATATTGATTTATATTATAACTAGAATATTAATATAGTTTTATGCACAATAAGAAATACTGTACTTGGTCAGAGGTAAAGGATTTGAGGATAATGACAAATGAATACTCTTGTATCATATGCAATCATATGGAGTTGGCGACGCTTTTAGCTGAGCATTCTCAGATCTGTCAACACCTTCCGTATACCATTTTTTCACAGTTGAGCTCTTTTGTCAATATTATCATCAAATCCATATTGATAAGGCCATTGAGCCGGCATATGAAGTCTTGTGTTCCCTTCTGTTAGTTGGCTTACCACGAGCTGGCCTCTTGATGTCTTCCACTGATTATTTGGATTACACGGTTCAGGAGTGGATACAAAGAATTATTGATTAGATTTATTTGCAAATGAGACCCACGCAACGCTGTCTCTTTGCCTCCCCTATCATGAAATAGCTTTGCAATAAAAAATATATATTTAAGCAAATCTGAAATCTTGTGTATAGCCAAACCAATTGCAATGTAACGATGAATTATATTCAAACAAATCTGATATATAATGTGATATAGTCAATATAGCAAGTAGCCTTCTACAGATTGTGTTATTCTTTTTTTTTTTTTGGGAGTGAGTCCAGTTACATTCGTCGTAGATTACTCAGCACCGTGCTTGATATCTTCAATTGATCATTAAATTGTTTGTTTGTTTAGTTTCCTAGATTGGACCCACCTCACCGGAACTTAATCCGGTATTAGCCGGTAGTGAACCTATCCAGTTGCCACGATCTTTATTATTAAAAATATGTTTAAAAACACATAAACATCTTTATACTTTAAAAATATATTCTTCCAAGGATAACTTCCTATCCTTAATCTCTCCCTTGAGAGCCATCATTCTTTCCATGGTTACTGGGCAGTCGACAATGAGGGGTGTGGAGTTTCGTCATCCTCGTTACAAAGTCTACAAGTTGGGCGTATGGCCTTTCCCAACTTGTAAAGATGCCCGTTTAGTCCGATGTGCCCGCTAATCATGCCAACAATGACCGAAATTTGAGTTCTTTTGAATGTGAAGATTCTATTTCCCATATACGGACTCGGGATTAACTGTTTCGATTACCGACAAGAGCTCATCTCCCGCCACTTGGTTCTCTATCTCCTCAAAGACGCTGTCGAAGGGCATTCTTGGATTGAGATAGCGATACCGGTACAGAGACAGGTGTGCCTCTCCTGGCTCTGTCATTGGCCAATGCGTCCGCGAATTCATTTCCAGTGTTGTGGTCGTGTCCTCTTGTCCATCCAATCGTTATAGAACAGACTGAGCTGTTTAATGCATTTTTACAGCCGATAATTCTTCTGACAAAAGATC
Organism: Caligus rogercresseyi; assembly: GCA_013387185.1. NCBI lineage: Eukaryota > Metazoa > Arthropoda > Copepoda > Siphonostomatoida > Caligidae > Caligus > Caligus rogercresseyi. Next base: position 18,571,768 of record CP045891.1, read on the forward strand.
ACCCTGCTTCATCTCGAGACTGTTGATGGCTGAAAGGCAGTCAGAAAGGATTAATACCTTCCTCCCTCCTAATTTATCTCCATGAAGATGAAGAGAAAGATTCTTAATAGCCTCCACTTCAGCTTGGAAACCCGTGTTTGTTTCATCGAGCTTCAAGGTTCCATGGTCGAGCACAGTGTCACCCTTCGTCAAAACCCAGCTTTTAAATTATCCTTTAATATCCCATACTCAATTCATTTGCATTCGCCGGAGGTACAAATTCAACCTAAGTTTTCTTTTTTAACGCCTAATATTTATTTTCCCCCTCCTTGAAAATTCAAATTGTCCTTTTCTAAGGGTGTTAGAGAGGGCCTGAATGGGTAAAGTTAATTATTGACGTATGCGTTTCCCCTATATTTATTCTTCTTCTCAAAGTTCCCTGCAAAAGTAACTCTCATATAGTTACTTTTTATACCTACTTACAACTATTTAACCTTTTTCCGAAAGGAAAACTCTTTGCTCCATATTTGAATAACTTTTATTTATTTTAAATCAAAACTTTATTTGTTTTAGAAAAAAAGTACCTTCAACAGAGAAGGAATTAAAAGTTTTTGTTTAATTTTGTTGAGGATATAAAATAGCAGACATTTTTTAAAAATAAAAAAACCTTACAGAGAATACTAAAATCTATTGAATATTAGAGTTGTCAATACGAGAGCCTTGCGAACAATCATCTGAAAAATAGTTAGTACTACCTATAAAATGAAAAATATTTTGTAAGACTCTTTGCAATGGATGTTCAAGGGATGTAAGGATGATCAAAAGCATACAGTCATTTTTTGATTATTAGATAAAAGTACCAAAGTAATCCTTAATCTGTTTTTTTTTCTTGACTTGAGTTAAAAAACAAGCATCTCGCAAAATCTGGAGCTGAGAGGTGAATCTTTTCTCGTCCTTAATCTTGGTGATGGAACAAAATATTATCTTCCTCCAAGGGACAAGGAATTTAGGATCTCTTAATGAATATCATAAAGTTCGTTTGCTTCCTTCAATGCATTTGTTAGATGACTCGTAGCTGCTGTTTTTAATGATTATACAAATTTTCTACAGTTATACAAGGACTTTAGATTGAGGTCGTGAACAGATATAACTTCCTTAAATAATGCTTTCCATTCAAGTTCCCTTGGTCCAGCAAGATTGGTAAAATAAAAAGGCTTTTTAAAATTTTGTCGAACTATTTGTACTGTTGAAGAGGCTAAAAATAGAGGCATGCCAGTCGAGAGGATCCTTTGTGTTGTTTATTTTGTCCTTGGTTGCTAGATCAAACTTCTTTTGGTATTCCTAAGAAAATTAAAAATGACGTCAATCTGTTTGCAAAATTGTTTTCAGACTTGGTCTCCAACTTAGGTGTAACGTCATCGGCTTACAAATATGCTATATGTTATGTATTTGCTTCACATATAGATGTGAGGGAAACCATTTGCTAAGAATATTTATATGTTGAACTTAATGCATGAACTCGATGACTTGATGTTACTCGAGAAGAATTTATTGATGTCACCATAACTTCACCTAAGAAAAATATTATATTATTCGGATATAGTCGGACAATTAAAAGTTTCAAAGATGTAGATTATTAATTAAATTATGATAGATATAACTTTGTTTATATAATTATATGTATTATTATCTAAAATATGTGTAATGCGTAGTTGATATGATGTAACAAGTTTAATAGGATAAATTTTTATTTTTATTTTTATAAGGATAACGTTCTGAGCCTATATTTAAAAGATAATACTCATAAATGAACTTAAAATAAATTAGATAAGAGTATCAAGCAGGGCCTTTAAGTTATTATAACAAAAATCTTGACTTACATTATGCAAAAAATGTTGATAGCTAGAGAAGACTAGTAGAGACTGTCAAATTGACTGTTATTTACGTTGGAAACAGACCTGCCTTATTTATTATCATACAATGACGAAAAAAGGTGTATGAAAAACAAATGTATGGTCCGTGTTTAATGCAGATATATAAGCGTCACAAAAGTACTGGTATTAAACTAATAAAGTACCTTACAACTAGAAACAACTAGAACAGAGAGTTCGATGTTTGTACTTTTAAAATGTAACCAAAGTAAGTTATAACTATTTTGGGTGGTTCATTTATCTAAATAGTGATATTAATATAGTCATGTAAGTGAGGGCATAAAGTTTCTTCGGGGATTTTAAAGATGATAGACTATGCTTATTAATTATTATATTTAATATATTATATATACTTCTTCTTACCTGAAGTATAGATGAATGATGCCCATGGTTAGGTTACTATATCCACTTAAAAATAAAACGAATGATATTTTGTAGTTGGCCTTCTCGCTAGACTATTTTATAATATATTGAGGTTATCCTGCACAATTATTTTTAATTAATTAGTTATAACTTTTTATGATTATATATAAATATATATATATTCAGCAAAAAAATGTGTATATGAATGCTATGATTACTCTTACAAAAACACATATACCGCAATATATTACATAACAAAACATAAGTAAAACATGTTTGACCTTGGCGTACATAGTTACTTTATTTTAAAGCATTGAAAAACTTTTTACGGCATTATTAATTAATCACTGTTATTAAGTAAATTTAATCGTAATTCAATATATTAATGTTACGTTAATGATGAAAAACAAGATATAACATGAAATTATATAGAAAATTAATTGTTGGCCACAAATACTGTGTAGAATAATTACATTTGGGTCTTGCCAGCAACAAATATGACATTTTGAGGCCTTGAACTAAGTGTCTATAAGCCATCGGGTTCTATATACATACATATCAATATTATTACATAATATGGTAACCTCAATCACGTTAAATAAAAGTGTAATTCAAAATTACACTAGAATACAATAAGTTATTAAAAAGTATATGAAAGGAGACAATCCATATGGGTTCAGTGAAATACAGGAGAAGTAATATGATTAGTTCGATTTCATTCCAATGAGAAAAGTAGTTAATAAAGGCTAGAATAGAAAGGCTTGATTTAGAGTGACTAAATATATGTCTCCGCGAATATTGTCGAAGCCAAAGCTTGAGAGCATATGCACGGCAAAAGTTACGTCTTGAAAAAAGGAAAAAAGTGTAGATAAATATATTTTTGGAGGATACCATAATTATGTTCATAACGAATTTGCATATTATAGAACTGCAAAAAAAGTCGTCCTTTCGGGAAGTGTTGAATTTTATTTTAAACTTTTGGTTCACGGTTGATGCAGGATTTAAGATTTTTCTTTGTTTTTAAGAGAACACCTCACCGGAACTTAATCTGGTATCAGTCGGTAGTGACCTATCTAAGAGCAATTGCCTTTATTAATAACAATATGGTTAAAAGTACATAAGACTTGAAATGCTTTAAAACTATAATCCTCTATGGACAGTCTTCGTCTTCTGACCTCTCCTTCCAGTTGTCTCATCTTCTTTGTCGTAAGTGGGCATTCATAGGTGAGCTGGTAAGGAGTTTCCTCGTAGATGTTGCAAGCCGGTATGTTGGGTTCCCAGCCTTACCCATTTTATAGAGATGTCGATTTAGAGCTATGTGGCCGCTCACCATTCCGACAATTATTGAAATTTGGTGGCGCTTATAATTGAAAATGTTTTTGCCAGCATAGGGTTCCGTGATGAAAAGTTTTGTTTGGCGACAGCTCTTCATATTTTTCCATGTGGTTTGCCATTCGCAAAAGGATTCTTTTCTGAGTGAATATTTTGCTAAACACATAGACACAGCTACTTAAATTCATGTGCCTCTCTGGGCACCTTTTTTTGCTAACACGTCAGTATATTCATTCCCGGTTCTATCGTTGTATCCTCTAACCCACCTTAAGCTGACAGTGCAACTAAAATTATCGATTGCATTTTTACAGGTGATGATTTCGGCACTTAAGAGATCACCTGGCCTCATGTCCAAGCTATTGAGGGCCGACATACTGTCAGAAAGAAAAAAATATGTTTTGTGTCTCGGTTTTATCTCCGTTTCGATTACTATGTACAGATATTTCTGGTAGCTTTAACTTCCGCTTGAAAAACTGTGTTTGTGTCCCCAGTTTGGGGGATTTTTGGTGGATATCGTTGAAATGTTCCCTTAGAAGTAACTTTAGGCTCTCTTCCATCCAAGACAACTATACGAGTATTACTGTGATTCAGTTTCGTCTTCATTAATCGGGATAAATCTTTTGAACTTTCTAAAGTAGCAATCCATGCTTTGAATGCCTCCCTTTTGGCCTTAATAATAATTGTTTTGTACAACTGTTTTTCGACTTTTTACAAGTCCGTTTGCTTCTTACGCTGGAGAAATTCGATTTTACGTCGTTGTTCCCTGAGTTTATTGTTTCACCAGGGGTGACATATAAACCAGTCTATGCTCTTAAGATTCAAACCACCGGAAAAGGTCCTGCTTGCATTGGTTTTGAAATTACCTATAGAACCGATAGTCCGATCCTGAAAACTGTTCATCAATACCCCATCTAAAAAAAAGCTGATAACTCCAACGACTGGTTAATGTAAGATCAATAATGGATTGACCCATACCGCCTACAAAAGTCGGAGTACAACCAACGTTTTGTAGACTCAAGTCATACATTACCTCTTCAAGTTTTTCTTCGCAATAATTTGTAAGAGTATCTCTCCACAAAATACTCCTGGCGTTGAAGTCACCATAAACCAAAGGGGATTGTGAGGTTTGTTACAATAGAGTAAAAAGGGTTTAATAATTTCGCAAACGTCATCCCTCGTGATGTCAGCATAATTGCTCGCGATTACAAGACTTTTGTTTGACGCAATTTTCGAATTTCCGAGTCATTTTCATAGTACATACTGCCAAGTCTTCTGAACAGCATTTTGGTATATGTGTTATTATTAAATTTTAGGATGCCAGAATCACCGCCTAGCTTTTGGTCTGTCGTGAAAAGCTTAAGGCAGAAGCGCCATCCCGTTGTAAATGGGATTCTGTCACAAAAAAAGGCAGGCACTTTTTCACCTTTAATTTTCCAGACTAGGCAATTCCTTCACAGACTGTTACTCTTTTCCAAACCGGTAGCGTTTTACATTTGTCCTTCGTCTTCTAATTGTCCTCCTCCCTGCGGTTGTCCTCCTTCTTCTGGTTGTCCTCCTTCCTGCAGTTGTCCTCCGTTCTCTAGATGCACTAGGTCCTCTATGCGTCTTTCGTCTTCAGGTTGGCTTTCTTCTTCCTCTTCCAATTGGAGGCCTCTTCCGTAGTTATTCTCTCTTCGCACTAGAGATCCTTGTCCAAATCTAAAGTTCTTATTGAACTCAGGATAGTTGACTCTTTGAAATAATTGGTATTATTAATTCTTAGTTTGACCAAATCTGAGGCATCTGAAATATTAAACAAGTTGAAGAGCTTAAGATGTTTTTAATGTGAGAAGTCGATAGGACTCGTAAAAAGTACACCAAAGTTTTAATTGCTTGTCCCTGGGTATGTTACTTCTTTTTCTGGAAGAAAATAATCTTGTCATCATATGGAGAGCGATGGTTTTTGTCCCCCTACGGTTCTAACATAGCGGGAAACTTCAAGACACATTGAGATCACTGATAGAATATTCATTATTTTTCTTCAAAATAACAATTACTTTATAAGCTTTTTAAAATTCCATTGGTGATGCGGAACTTTGCTTAAAATAACTTATAGTTGTGCTTCGATTTACTTGAAGCGGCATGGACCTTCAATGATTGTTGCCTTAGACGCCTCCAACTGATTGATATTTGGCAACCAATTCTTATTATTTCGGTTATAGTTAACTTATGCATGAATTTGTAATTTTATAATGATAACTATTAATTTAAGCTAAATGGACCGAATGAATGCGTTCATTATTAAAGAGACTGTTTTATTATGCAATATAATACATGGTAAATTCCATTTGGCCATATATATTTGCATATTCTTAAAATATTTTAATTACTTTTTAAATAGAATATAAAGGGGATAGATAGGCTTTGGCTAAACGAGTGTAAAGGATTTAAAAAATACATTTTTTAATCAATTTGTAGATAGAAGAAAAGCTATATTTTTTGTAAGTCCTTGCACTCATAAGGAAAAAATAATGAAAATAAGATATTATATATATACTATGCACTTTAATGAAATATTTGACTTGTTTTGTATGTTGAAGAAACCATAATATGAAGTGCGATATGAAGAAAAGAGTGTCATTAAATTTCAAAGAAGAAGAAATGGATGTTCATTTGAAGATTTAATTCTCTTTGATCTTCCTACATTTTAAATTTGATGCAGATAAGAGATATGTCAGAACACATTACTTCCAACTAAACATGATGCATTCATGTTTTGCTATTTGTAAAAATATGGAATCCTATTCCATGGGTGACAATGTGTATGATATTACTTGTCCTATAATTGACTTTGAAATATAAATACGAAGTCTATCGCCGCTTAGTTTTAGCAAAATTATTTTTTTATTAAGTCTCAAAAGTTAGAACCAGAAAATATTATATTTCTTTAAAAAAAAGTAATTGTTACACATAATCAACAGGAGACTTTTTTTTCAAAGTGAGCCATTTTGATGCCAATAGAAGTTTTTTTTATAACTAACCATTGTTAAAAGATATCCTATTAGATTAAATAGACATCATGGGTCCTGAGTGAAATAAAAGTCTAATTTGTAACGTTCAACACATGTAAGGCAGAGTTTTGATTAGGTAGGTCACATCAATTGAATGAACTTATTCATAAGAGACTAATCAGCTGAAAAGAGTCACAATGACTAGAAAATATTAGGCATTGTTTATGGTTTAATGGTTTTGCGGTGATATGGTATAAAACAGCAGGTGCTTTTGAACTTAGAAATCTGGGGTAACATAATTTATACTGATTTTTTATGTTGATCGGCATTATCATTTTATCCAGTAGCCTAAAAAAAAAAACATAACAAAATGTATGAATAAACGTTGTAGTATAAAATTAAATCTCAAATATAAAAGTTAATAATCAATATTGTAGTCGAGCTTTAAATATAACAGAATATATGAATAAACGTTGTAGTTTCAAATTAAATCTCCAAATACAAAAGTCCATCATCAATATTAAAGCTGAGTACAATATATAAGAGAATAAAATTGTTAAACCTATTAACTCAGTTATAAATAACCAATAATGATATATGGAATACAGGACGATAGAATTTGAAAATCCTTAGAATAAATCACTTTGAGGTTAATAAGTATATTTGATTACACTATACATACTAAACATAAGCAACATTTATCTAACCGATTACAATTTTTTCTCACTTGCCTGACATCTGCTTTTTCTTCTTGGAAGTTTCGATAAACTCTTTATATTCTCCTAATTATTATCTTCAAAACAGAAAAATGAAAATACATTATAATTTTGAGTATCACATTTATTCAAGTCATAAAAAGATAGCCCAATTGGAGAAATGAGCCAGACATCGAAAGATGATATGATTCAAACTTTGATGGATTTAGATTGATCGTTTATAGGAGATCAGTGTGTTAAGAATGACGAACACATTTAAATATTTTTGAAGAATTATAAGTTAAACGATAAGTTTCTTATACATGTGCTTTCTTAGCCCAAATCTTCTTTATTTTTTAGCTATTTTTTATATCAATTCAACAGAGACGCAAAGAATGAGAGCATTAATTATTATTCAATAGATGTATAGATCGAATACCTATCTAAAAACAGTGTGTGATTTGTACGCTAAACAGCCATTTTGATACTTTGTAGCGAATTAATCGATCTGGAGCATGTAAGACGCGAATGATATCTCTTAAAGCACATTCATATCTTTATATATATATATATATATATATATATATATTGGTATATATATATATATATAGTATATATATATTTATATATACATATATATATATATATATAATATATATATATATATATATATATATATATATATATATATAATATATATATATATATATATTATATATTATGGTTGTTGTTATTTTTCAAATGTTTGAAATGTTAGCAACATTGTGAATTTTCTGTTTCTTGGTGATAAAAGAAGACGACATACAAAGTTTGAACAAAATCGGTCAACATTACGAGGTCGCACAACGAGGTCAAAGTTTTAAATTTTTTGTAAAAATATAGTTTTCCGCAAATTTCTTCAAAATAATGGACGTTACAGACTTCAATAATAATTATTAATTTAAAGGAAATCTAATTTACTACCAGACGTATTCCTGATGTTTTTTAATAAAACAAAGTTTTCAGTAAAACAAAGCAAGAAAGGGAGTGAGTATTGTTAGCTTATTTCATAGCTTTTTTGTATCAATTAACTTCACTCGCCTGTAGATGATGACTTGTTCGCTTCAGAGTAAAATAGTACTTTTAAGTTTAGTAAAACTTTATATGATAAATCTAAAAATGAACTTGGTTGCATTCTATCAATTCAGAATTCAGTACAATCTGAGTTTATATCATATGATTCAGAGCCTGTATTGACCTATAAGAAATCGATTATGAAAAAAATAAAAATAATTGTTTCTTAGATTTGCGTCAAGGTATCCTCTCAAAAAAATTCTTTGTCTCTGACGCATACATAATCCATTATTTGCGTCATTTTGTACGCGAGATAGGCTTTTTTAATGTGCATATAACTCTCTACTTATTAAATTGACATGATATAGTATACCAAAATATTAAAGCTGGTAACCAAGCTTTCATTTGATATGTTTGGTGTTCTAAAAATCGCTATACTTTAAGAGATATAAGCAATACGTACACTCCCCCTATCTTTTGATATGAGAATATACGATACCATTTGGTATCGGCTGTAAGTGTTACCTGGATAGCAAAAAAAAAGAAGGGAGAGAGTATTTTGCCTCACTTCTCTCTCTCCTTTTTTTCTTCCTTTGACCTCGTTGCGCGACCTCGTAATGTTGACCGATTTTGTTCAAACTTGTATGTCGTCTTCTTTTATCACAAGAAACAGAAAATCTACAATGTTGCTAACATTTCGAACATTTGAAAAATAAGATATATATATATATATATATATATTATATATATATATATATATAATATAATATATATATATAAAAAGGAGTGAGATAACCGTATGCATAAAGGCGTGTTCCACTCTCAATGTTGGGGGCGCAGGTTCGAATCACGCCCGAGAAGTGATGGTCATTTTGGTCTACCTCATTGATAAGGGCTAGGTTCGGATGACTAATTTTAATGCTATAATGCTTATTTATATCCTGTTGGATAAAATTCGGTCGAACCATATATGCACAAAAAAAAAATATATATATATATATATTGGGCTTCATAGATTTTTTTGTGTCTAATTAAAACTTTATAGCGACCTCTTCATTGGAAATAGTGTTGATAATACATTAACAATACAGTTTTTTTTAATTATTTCTGCATAGTATATTTTACGAACTATATTATTTTGTACAAACAAATATAGTATAGTATTTTTGTATGGCCTCGTGCCAGCCTTAAAATAAAAGATAAATTGTTGTAAATGATTTTGGGAAAAAATATGTTGGGGGTTATTCGAAATTTATTACTGTTTACTATGGGCAAACATATAGGAATAAACAAACACTAAAGCATAGAACAGAACCACACATTATGTAATTTGTATATGTGTAATAGTTTGGAAAGTAAATGTACTTTTGCTCATTTGTTATTTTAAAATTCGTCTTTGAGCTTTTAAATATCTACGGGAATACATTCTACATACTGCGAAGGTTATTCGATAACGCGAACTATTATGACATTTTGCATTAATGAATGATTGCTCTGATTCATATATATTTATATCTGTTCTTATGTTGTTGTTTGTGTATAGTATAAAATATTTGTTTTATTTATTTGTACTTGGGTTGAGCAATATTTAATTTATTATTATAAAGAAGTTTTTCTAAATTGCATTCCTATCTCAGAAGTTGAACCTTCGCTCTCTTGTTATTTTAACACACTTCTTGCTATTAATTGCATAATTAAGTTATGATTAAAAGTTTAATCCAAGAACCTAACTAGTGAAATTCAAAGTATATAAAGTCCCATACGAAGTTAATTACAATATTTTGGTTGCGAAACTAGAATATATCTATTTATACTTCGTTATGATAGGGTTCTTTGTTAGTATATTTGTACTTAATGGTTGAGAGAAATAATTACTTTTTTTCGTATAACGTATTAACCCAAAGCGTATGCATTTGAGTTTTACTCACCATTTTCAATGGGCAACAACATGTCTCACAAAAACAAAGAAATAATATGAATATTTTGATAATTATGAGACTGATGAAGACTTATCGGTCATATATGATCCAAATTCTTTAACTAATAAATCTTCACTTTGAAGAAATTTTGTCAGAAGATGAGTTATTAGAATTTGGAGATCAAGAAGAAAGCGACAATACTTATTTTACTTCACCTTTAGGAGAACTCTTGGTTAGAAAACAACTGTTCTCTATGGGTCTTGTTTATATTATTACTATCATCCACGATAGACATACATACGAAAACGCACATATAACACTAAAGTAGAGAACACAACCACACTACGGGGTATCTGTGTTACAATAATAATGATAATAATACCTATGTACATATACTTATTCCTACTTAAATACTAAAATTATTTACAATAATTTTTCATTATTTTACATTGCATAAATTTAATATTCTAATGTTTTCGTCTTCCTCTTGAGAAACTTCATGCCTCTCATAGGACAGAGCAGGACATCTGTTTATGAGGTGATCTGCAGTCTGCGGTTCTCCGTGCAGAGATCGCAAATTGGACTGATGTTCTTCCATTTACTCAAGTGCGAGAGAAAAGGTCCATGGCCAGTGACTGCTTGAACAAGCAGTTTCATATTCTCTCGTCGAAATTTGATCGTGTTTTGTTGAGGAGTTTTCAACATTAGACGAGTGTGCTTCATATTACAATGTTTTTTTCTATGGGTCATCGATCTGCAATTAATATATTGAGGACTCGTCCAGGTATTACATCTTATGCAACATTAAGAATTTCTGATGATCCTATGTTGGCCTCCACTCATCTTTGACGACAAGTTGTGAGAAACTGTTTTGAAAGAAACAAAAAGACAATAAAAGATTGGAAACTATTCACATTGATTGAATTAAATGCCTACCTTGAGCCACTTGCATTTTGAGAGGTGTATATTAAAGTAAAAATCAAGAAGTTCCTCAAGTATGGAATCCTCAGTATGGTTCTCCAATATTTGCTAATAAAATGTCCGTCAAATGATTTGAAGAAATAAGAACATCACTACGATTGGATAACCAGGATATCCGCCAATGTAGACTTCTACGCTACAAGCTGGAGATCGTTAGTTTACTGAGAAATCAAAATGCTGTTATAGCTCTTTAGAATATGAACCATTATACCCATTCAGGGGGCGTTATTGGCATATACAGTACATGCCATCAAAGCCAACAAAATATGGCCTTATTTTTTTTAGGCTTGGATAGACAGGGAACATGGGAAGATTAAAATGGTTGATATGAAGTTTGGCTAACTATTTTGTAAGCAATACATTGACCGGTAATATATATATATGTATATATATATATATAATAATATAAACATTCAATATTTTCCTCCTATTTTTTCAATAAACATTTATTTTATCACAGAACGTAGAAATGCTTTTAAAAAAGTGATAAAGAGATAAGTTTTACTATCATGGCGTCTCAGTATATAAACGTACTATCTTTATATATACGCAAGTAAATATATATATTTTATACCATGTACATTATTGTACCAATGTTATCAGAAAATACTAACAATAAATTTTCATATATACTTTCTCTGTCTGAGACCCTTCTTCATTGGAGCTGCTTCTGAGGTAAGTCATTAATTGGAAATTATGTCTCCATTATTGGACAAGGATCTTTTTTTGTTGCTTATAAAATGGAAAGACGACTTAGTTAAATAATGATATAAGTATATATAGAAAAGATTCATTTATATCCCTTTATTATTATAAAGTCCCTTCCAGACTCTGTATAAATCTATGTTTAAAATTTGTATGAATGTGATATGAGTATAATCATAAATTTTCTATATTTTTAAATAGCTATTTAGTCTCTGCACCTGAAAAGCAGTACAGTCAGTAAATAGCTGGATTCACTAGAGAAAAGAAGAGCATTTTATTTTGAAAATTGAAACATTTATTCTTATTTCATTGAAACCAATGAAATGCTGAAATTGCAAAAATAAAAGAAAAATAAAGAAAATGGAAACGTGGAATTGGATATTTCTTTTGATCAGAGCATTGTAATAACCATCCATTTGTATCGATTCAAGTTAAAAATGAATAGTATTTATTTATGATATTATGCCATTCATGGAATTGTTATTTGTGGTTGTTAAGCATTTTTGTTTTATTCAATTAATTTGTAACAAAACGAATAATGAAAAATGTAAATTTGTTTATTCCAAATATGTAATAGAAAATCTTAATGTACAAACTTCAATACTCTTGTTGATATATAGAGCATTTACTTTAATGATAATATTTTCTTTGCTGAATGGACGCACAATTTTACAGTTAAAAAGTTTAATATTTATTCGTGAAAATTGATATCAGTGTAAAATATATACCAAAAAACATTTAGTTTCATTTTAATTATTAAAAAAATATATTTTCTTATACTCTAAGATGTATGTCATTTACATTAGATTAAAGGACCAAATGGATGACTAACTGAATACTAGTTAAAATGGCTTCCACGTAAGGTGGCAAACAAATACATATGATCTACATTGTAATTTAATATTAGGGAATAGAAGAAGGCAAATCCTTCAATAAATACCAGTGACGTCATCAGGCTGTGTTGATTCTTTTGGGGGAAAAAACTTGAAGATTTATTTCATTACCATAGAGAACTTTGTCAAATCCATAGGGTTTGGTATATCTACTTTGACTGTTCAAGGGGATATTAGAGAAAATGGTCAATGGAAAAATGGCCCAAAATAGATAAGGAAATTATGAGGCATAGAAAAAATGACCCAAATAAATCTTTGTCCCGTCAAATATCAACAACAAGGAAACTTTTCATCTATTTTTCTTTTGACCATACGGTATTACTTTATTGAATTATTTGAAGACACGAAAATGTCAGGAAAAACCATAAATATGAAATAAAACAACTAAGAAAGAAGACAATTTAAGGGCTAAAAATACACTAAAAATTCAAGTAAATGTCGTTTACTGAAATCTTCTTAGGTGAGTAGCTTCTTTTAAGAGCGAGTAGATGTAGTTTCGCCATGATTAAAACCCCAAAGATGTCGTAATCATTTGAGCTTCGTTTGGCGTATAAAATTTGTTGAGCTTTGGTAATCGTTGCACTGGATCTACAAAAAAAAACACTGAATCCATTGCAGGCCACAGTGTCAATAAAGGATTTGAATCCGTCCCTGAGTAGACCCACATTGTTTAAGGAACAACGAACCACCAGGAGTGATCCTCAATTTTTGTCGGACTTCTTTAGGACAGCCAACAGCCTGGGGTACTGCTTACTTTTAGGCACTGTTTAGACCTGTTGAGATTTTGGTCCTGTTAATGATGGTTGCGAAGCCTCATTATCTCTTGTTCAGCTCAAACCCCACCTGTGTTCGCATAATCTACAAAAGCATTGATCATTGACCCCTCCTAGCGATCATCTTCCTTCTTCACCTTCACGGCGCTGGACTCATGCTGATTCATGGCCCTCGGACCTTGAGTTCATCAAAAATGATACGAAGCTAGCATGTTCTTAAATCTATGTCGGACCAAATAGGAGAGCAATGAACTCTCTTCAAAACGTCTCCGTTGAATATTATATTAATTAATCCAGTTTGAATCTTATTTATGAATTTGCTTCCCTCATTCCTTAATAATGAATAAAATCAAGGGTAGCAATTGTGTTTATATTCCTTTCTTACATTGTATTTATTACTAGTTCATCAGAAATAATAGCAAAATAATATATTCAGTTGGTGTTCATGTAAAAGATATCGGCCAAAAACAAAAGTTATTTACAGTTCATTCACCAGCATAATTTAGGACCTAAAAACGATAGAGATTTGATATTTCCTTGTAAATGCAGCCGTTTTTCTCGCACTAATTATCCTTTGTTTTGACATGAATAAGTCAGAAAAAACACAGTCAGGGTTATTTCACAAAAGTGTTTTATACATCGCCGGTTATTACACTTAATTTAGTTGCACAAACAATATTTTAAACGATAAAAGAAACGTACATCCCCAAAAAGTTCAAATATAGTTTAGATATGTAAAAAATATCCAGTACTCATCGTAATATTTTTATTTGAATAAGAAATCTTGGAAACAAAGTAGATTTTCTTGTGTGTATAATTTTAAAGGCACGACTCAAGCTGCATTAGTTAACCATATATAGGCTTGATTAAATTGAATATTGAAAAACGACATTATTGGAATTTCTCTTGCCCACAAAGTTCTCAATTTTAATCATGCAATCATTCTCTTTTTTTTCTTCTTACTCAAGCTTTCAATCAAAGAGAATTTTAAATGAGACGAATTGAGTATATAGTTTGAAATATTGCGTATTGGGCTGAAAAAATAAGTTCGATTTTTGTTCAATACACAATAGTGTTGCGTTACTATATATATATATATATATATATATATTGCCAAAAAAACAATATATATACAAAATAAAGACCTTTGTCATAGTAAAAAATCAAATATTATTGTTTTTCTAACTTAGGAGCGAAAATCTTAATTGCTTACAAATTTTATCTTATTTTCCTCTTTGATAAAAAATGACTATTCCTATTTAATTTGAATAAAAATATGACCCTAGTTTTCCTCCATCGTGTCAAGTTTTCCCTCTACGTCATATGTTTCCTTTAACCAAAATTTGTTTAATTTAAATAACTTTCCTTTATTGATCCAATAAAGTTAATGTTCATATCGCAATTAAAGTAAGTACAAAGACTTGAAAGCTTCTATATTATATGAAATTGAGTAAAGAGATTGATAACCAAATACCGAATGTAGGAATAAAAATAAATTATAGTTCAAGCTTGCAGCAAAACTGCTGGTGCAAATTGGAGCTAGCATGGTTTAGTGCAGTGCATGTACCAATGTTCTTCAAATGGTTACAGTAAGTAAGCTGTGGCTTATGTTCTATAGCATACAAGTTGTTATTTTGTAACAAGTTTTCAGTATATTGACAATATAATGGTGTCTTCCTCCATAATTGATCTTTATACTTTACTCGGGCGTTTGCCATTATTCCAATGGCATTATCACATCACGAAAAAGTATCTGTCTGATTATTCATCCCGTAATGTAAATCCTTAGTCACGTGCTGTAGTTCCAGTTTCAGCAGCTGATAGTAGTTAAGACTGCTATAATGCTGTTGTAAGGCTAGAGAACGATATAAGTATGTGAAAGTATTCGTCATTTTTACAGAAAGCGACCGTAGTATTTTGTAAATTTGTGTTACTAATTTGTGCATTGCTCGATCAATTTTAATTTAGTAACCGAAAATAGATATTTTTAGTATTTTCTAGGTGCGATTTAGAAAGAGGTCTTTTATTGGACCAAACGTTATTGCCTTGCTTTAGTTACATTTCGCTTTGATCATTAGTGCCTCCTGTTCTCGAAGAAAATGTAAGAATACACCGAATCAATTCTGTTATATAGATATTTGGATCGCAAATGACAGCAAAGCAAATATTCCAATCATTGAATGCCTATCTTGCCTACTTTAAAGTTAAATTCGTGTGAGGAAAAGCAGTGGCCCCTCGCAAAGTTTGAGGAGCTTGTATGGCAACTTTTCATTAACAACCGAAATGCCAAAACTGCCAATCAAAATATTGAGTCCCAATGATTTAGCGTGAGCCAAAAGATTATTTCTTTGACTATTACTTTTTACAAGTTTATCACCATTTTTTTCATTCTAAGAAAGTATATTTTGCAATCTACCCAAGTACTTCATCAGTTCGAAGATAAGTTTTGTCATGCGAGTAAATGTTGTGTTTTCAAGTTTTATCAGTTATTATCTAATAAAAATAAATTTATGAAAAAGTCATGTTGGCTACTAACCTACCACGATCCAATCTCAATCCGGCTATAAATTTCAATGTGATAGTTATTGTTTCAATTAGTTTTCATATTAAAGGATTTTAGCGTTAATAGTTTATTTATTTTTTCAATCTATCCATTGCATATTAAAATAGATAAATAAAGTAATATATCAAATCAAAGTGGTTGATATCCAATGGAACCCTTCCGAATTTATACTTTTTAACTATAATTGTGACTCGTTAAAATACCCGAGAAAATTTGATACTTTAAAATATCTTATAATAAAATTTTATTACAATGAGGTCTAACATTTGTGCATTTGAGTACAATTTTGTTTAAGTTTTCATTCTTCCACAAACTTTTGAAGAAAAAAAAACTCTAAGACAAGGAATATGCAATGTATATAAAAAATTATTCAAGAAAACTGTATTTTAAATCAAAGATAAAAAGTGACATCTGTTGTATTATTCATCCTTTGCAGCAAGTTTTTTCGTGGAATGTAGGAATTAGTCTTCATTCTTTTTTTGCTTCTTAAGAGTTTTTGTTAATATGAAGGGAAAAAAAGCAATGCTGTTATATTTTAAATTGAATTAAATTAACAAAAAGCAAGCTTGTAGTTTTGACAATTTGGTCTAGATAAATAATTGTTGAATGGTACATTTTACTCATTAATTGGAGGAATTATTAGCACTAAAAAAGTTAGGATGTTGCTAAATTTATAATTTAATTTATCTCCTAATAATTACTATATTTTAAAGATTTCATTTTTTATTTTACAGTCTGTACCATAATCATTCAATAAAAGTCAGATTTTTCTATCTTATATTTATGTGTATACGTGATTAACTTAACTAAATATAAAAGTTATATAACTACTTAATATCATATAGTTGTGTTGACTCCAGCACTAGCGTTCGAAACTAAATATTTTATTAGAACAAGAGATTATGTACTCTGTCAAAACTAACCCACTATCATTCTCTAGCTTCAGATGGTAGAAGTATGAGTTATTCAATATATTTTTATATAAGTCAGCAGGCGCGTAGCATCCACCAATGCTGGCGATGCATATGCATTGGGGTTCCAGCCAGCACCGTGGGAAAAAGAAAAAGGAAGAAGAAAAAACATCAACCTATCATATTTTAAATACACCATGAGATTCATGATGATAATTAAAATTCAATGACTGGTAAGGTGTTTCACTGTCTCTGAATTTTTTTTGTGATAAGTATAATATTTCTGACTAGATGAGTGCAATGTGCTCTTTCCTCTTTTTATTACTCGAGCTTTGATAAGACCCGTCCTACATATTTGCATCCGGGCCCGCAATCACTAAAGCGTTAAAGTAAAGTAGCGCATGCAAGGAAAAAGTAAACAAAAAATTGGCCAAAATTTTGTTATTTTCTCTAACGTTAGATGTCGCTAGTCCATGAAATTACGTCACAATCCTATTTAAAACCGGTTTTAAAGGGATTAAGTTTGATGATTTTTTTCAAGATAAAAAACGTCTCTAAATATAAATAATAAAAGAACTTTGTTATTATTGTCAAAGAACTCTAGCATCAAAGCGCCCCTTACGGACTAAAGAAGAACTAAAATTTTGGCCAACTCCTTTTGGGAAAAAGGAAGAATTTTATGTTATGCATGCGCTACTTTACTTTAACGCTTTAGCAATCACTATCCTACGCCACTGTAATTCAGGTATGTTATTTTTTTCAAATTATTTCGTAAGTCAAGCACTATTTGAGCTAAAATCAGAATAAACTAAGTATTTTTTTAAATAAAAAGATAGAAACTTAAATTATGGAAAGCTATTATCATGTACAACAAATATATAATATTCTTATGTATGTCGATGGGCATTTTGATCTCTTTTTTAGACTGATCTAAAATATATTTTATACAACCTGATTGATATGACTTAGCAAATATTGGATTTATAAATAGTTCAGCAAACAAAAATTGAAAGCATGCCTTCGACGTATGTATATTTGTTTTCAAACTATTGGAATCGGATAATGACCTCTCTTTAGTAGTCTTATTTCAATCATTTATCTTCATGATGTGTATGTTATTATGATGCATTTAATACCTTTTTCAAAAGACAAATCATTAATTTTTCAGTGAAAGAAAATCATATTTTTATGAAAACTTTTAATTAATTAATATACATTTATAAGTATTCTTTTTTAATATTTATTTCAATATTTTATTTTCAAATACATCTATTTGAAATGCCTTTTGATATATTTTAAAAGAAAAAGGTATAATAGAAATGAGGATGAGTCTAAAGGATTGATAGAAAAACTGGTAAATTCATTATTAAAAGGTAATAATAAGTAAACCTAAAGCCTGCAAAGCTGTATCAACTCTTAACAATAATTATTCATGCGACGTGTTGTTTTGTATATAAAATTTAAAGAAAACCATTATAAGTATTCTTAAAATTTGATGAACATTTCTTAACAATATTATATTGGTTTAAAAATAACGATATGGTCTCAACTTTTATGAGAGTAATGTTGATCTAAAAAATGTAATTTTATTTAGTTTAAAGAAATTAGGCCATTTAAGGAACGAATTAATACGGGACCAAGTGAGCTCATCAGAGCGTTATCCTGCTCTGGGAACCACTGGAAGAATATGGCATGCTCCTGGAAATCCATTATGAAAGCAGTTCTCCCTCTACTTGGCCCGTCCGAGCCCATAAACTTCAACCAGAGGCTAAAAACAAGGGAGGAATTCTTTTCCATGGGCCAATATTCCACGGTAGATCAAGTCCTTAGAGATAAGGAGGGATTGACAAATCCTTAAACTTTTTTACAATTTAGAAGGGTACAAAAGATAGCCCCAAAGCCATTTACATATACAACTGACCCTCCAACACTTTTCTTCATTGCCATCGGGTGTATTGCTCTTCAAAAAATTCTTGGGGGCGTAGATATAATATATTCTGAAGAACCTCCAGAGCAGCTTTTCCGGCGACGTTTCGACCGGTCAGGACTCTCTCCAAACACAGACGTTCTCTACGGATCCAGAAACCTCTTCAGGAATCCCTTTTTGAGCCGATAAGTGGCTCTGCTACAGGCTGGCACCCTCCTCCCTATTTGTCAACAAATCACAGGAGAATCCGAGGAAAAGAAGATGCGCCTTCTGCAAAATTGTAATCGAGACATCGGGTCACTTGGTTGCAGACTGTGTGAAAGTGGCTCCACTGGTAGAACTGACGCAGAGCCGAATCAACAAAGCGTTCGATGTCAAGCTCTCTAGAGCTGATTGGCTCATCTTCTTCACTCTCCAACGTCCCAACCACTGGAAAATTGAGAAAATAATATTCTGCATACAGCAGATTATTTATGTATTGAGAAATAACTATTTAAAACTCCCATGTGGAATTGAATTTTTTTTTGATCGGAAGCTTTCCCTACTGGAGGAACTGAATAACGATGGAGGTCTGAAGTAGAAAGGAAAACACTAAAATTAACCCAAGACATCTTTTAAAGTTGTACTTTCAATTTTTATTTCTAATAGTTAATAGCTAGCTTGAGTTTGTGATTTGCCCAAATAATTTAATATTTTATCATCATTCTCCTTTTCGTTAATCTTAAAATCAATTAAATGTGCAAAAAAAATAATTAAATACCACTTTTAACGTTCGCCTCAGTTTCATTGCATATCTTTTATTTGTATGTATTTTAGAACTTTGGACTAATAAAAAAATGTTGAAAAAAAGATATATCTCAAATGTGACTGGGAAATAAAATTTATCACTAAGCTGACCGAAAATATTTCATTAAAGAATATTTTTTAATATATATTCCTGTAGAGTGATGTTATTTGTACTCTATATGTACAAGGACACTTACGAATTATGCATATGAACCTTTTCAAATAAGGCATTTGTTAAAGCAAAAATGACAATCATGCGTAAATAGATAGCACGTTCTAACTATGAGTAATATAAGTTAAGTGTAACCGTGGAAACCAGATAAAGGGAATTACCAAGACCTATATTGAATAGCAACTAAAAAAGAATAGAAAGTTATCTTCTGAGTTCTTATTGGCTTAATCAAATATAGATGTACATAAGTTGAGTAATACGGAAAAAATGATATGTACAATATTATAATAGCCAAGTTACAGGTCCTATCCTATCCTCTGAAATATTTTGGCATAAACGAATGGAAGAATAAATATTCATACTATATCATATATATATCCTATGTAAGATATAATAAAGCGGTCGAATTCATTTTTGGCCAAAATAATCCCATGTTTTTCCAACATGAAGAAGCAAGAAAGATATTTAAAAAATATAAATATTTGCTGTTTCAACCACAAAATGAAGAAAAGTTTGAAAGTCATTGTACAAGCTGCATCAGCTTTGCATCTAACTTCCTACGAAAATTATATTTTTAACTTATATGCCACTTAATTGTCGATATAAAATCTATTTCAAGGATTTTTTTTTGTTTAAAACATTTTTTTCGTATATTTGTGAAAATTGTATACATCTTAAAAAGAAAATACACTAAAATTAAATAGAGGAAACAGAGTTAAACTATTCAGGGCAGTTACGAAAACAAATAAATGGACAATTCAAGGAATATCATTTTATGTTATTAGGTACATTACAGAATCTGCATTTTACACAAATGCTAGGGCTGAAATATTTATTTGTACTATTTTTTTGTAGTTCATAATATATTTTAATAAAAATTTGAATTTTTTTTTTGTAAGCCTTAGTAAACTTTATAGCTGTTTATTTTTATTAAACTCTAAAAAGTACCAAATGCAGCATCGATTGCCCGTCTTCCTTTAAAGAATTATAATTTAAGGTATATTATAGCTCATGGGTTTGTTAACAACGCTATTCCACTTTAATTACAAACATCGAAATCGTAACAAAATATTTAATTTTACGTCTTTACAAATTCTCTCTCTAAAGTCATGATTGTAAAAGAAAGGCTAATAATCAATGATCTAATAAATTCCATTCATATTTCAACATCATGCATATAAGAATAATAATATTATTTAATGTCTTCTTCATTCAAACAATAAAACGACAATATTTCCAAGTTTGCCTATAGACCTACATTTATGCTCATCACAAAATAGTTTATTTATTGAAGAACTTGAGATCAAAGAGAAAAAGATCGAAATTTATCATATGAAATAAACATAAAATGCATATATATTATATATATATATATTCATTAAACAAAACAATAAAATGTTTCCAACATTCATCAACGCTTTGAATTGTACATTTTTTGCATGGGGTTGCAATTTTTATTGTTTTTTATAGGAAGAGGCAAAATAACTGCTTTGTATTTTCAAAAAGCTTTACAAAAAGTAATATTTTATCTCTTATTATATATATATATGTGTGTGTTTAGTTTTGTCTTAAATGTCAATGTACTTTAAACAACGAAGAAATGGTTATGAAATATTGATTTTGAGCTCATGAAATATACTTCATATATAAAAAATGTGCTTATTTTTCTCATCATTCATTTTAGAATAACAAGATAGTTCATGTAATTCCCAAAATTCAATATATTTCATGTAAATGCTGCATAATATGAAGCAACTAGATTTTTTTATAATAACGTTTCAACAAAAAAGAAAGCAAATAGATCCAAACAAAGAAGAAAAAAACGCGTTAGCTCAATGCCTAAAAGCGTGTTCAACTCTCGATATTAAGGGGGCAATCTTGCAAAAAAACAACGTGATATATACCTCATAGAAACGATCCATAGGTCTGGTTGAATAATTTTAATGCTTAAATGTTCATTCATATCCTCAATGATGCCACTAAATCCAACAACCTAGTATGAAAAAGACAAGAGAGAAGAAATCAGTTTTCAAAAAAGGTTTTTTAATAATGCCTTAGAGATCAAACTCATACACATAAAATTTACCAAATAAAAATATGTACACCATAATTGATTTTCAGATCAAAAGAACTTAGGATTTTGTAAAAGCTTTCAAGTTTTATATGCTACAGTATATATATATATACATATATATATTTTTATTTATACATATATACAACAGGGTGGTAAGATCAAATCTGGCGGGTTTTCAGGACATCCTTTAACAAGGATGACGTCATCCGACCTGCGCAGTTGCTTTTTTTAGCAGACAGCCAACATATGAGAGATCATTTCAGTTGAATTTTATCATCGTCATGGCCGCATATGGAAATCTACAGCCTGATATCTGGAACGAGCAAGAACGCAGGTGTGCCGTTATCCAGATTCTTTGTATAAAGGGCAACACCATCAGCAACGCCCAGGTCTCTGAGCTGCTCGAGATCGACAGAAGAAGGGTTGCTGAGCTCAGACAGCAGCTGAAGGATACCAGGGACCCTCGTGCTGTCGAAGTTAGACAGGGCCTGGTGCCCAAGGCCTGCTCCTACTTCTGCGCCAGAAGGCGGATAGATTGAATAAGCATAATATACACATTTGTACGAGCATTTTAATGTCTATATAAATTGTATTGAGCAGAAGTTAACGATTTTATATGTATTTTAAGTTGAGAGAAGAAAAACGCCGGAAATGATCTTAACACCTATATATATATATATATATATATATATATATATATATGACCTCCCAGGATGAAACCACTTTTTAGTTCTTTTTCATAGTCCCAGCGATTCTGGTTCATTTTTTGATGCTGAAAACGAATATCTAATTAAAAATCTCTAGCATTGTTAGAAATTGGACGTCACTGGTTTCAAAGGTTTCGTTGTGAAGCAAAACTTTTTGTTATTACTTATTTTGAAAAAAATAGTTCTACTAAATTTAGCTATGATCATTTTATGACTTTAGATTTTTTTGCAAATTTTCGTCAAATAATATTTAGTGCTAATAAATGAACATAAGTGCTGACGCACCAACCCTTTTTTAAATAATAGCTCCTACTAGGGTTCTTTATAGTTTCAAGAAGGAAAAAGAAAAAGGGGGTACTCATGTTGATGTTTTTAAGTTATCTTATAAATACGTTTTTAAAACGACTAATGATAGTAGATTTTCCCCATCGAATCCCAATCTACTCCCTCTGAATCCCTCTCATCAGTATTGATACCAATTTCTTTTAATTTTAGTTTTTCTCAAAATGCTGTTTATCAATGGAAATGGCATTATGGTAATCTCGTGAATTCGCTAATAGGCATTTTCTTATGACGATCATTTTTTTGGAATGATGGTCCATTAATCGTGATATAAGATTTAAAAAATAATCATATATTCTTACCCAGAAATTGAGGAGTTTTGATAATTAATAATATGCGAAATAAGAGGAGTCCAATCAAAAGATCATCATTGTTTGAAGCCCAAGTAAATAAACATGATGGATGATATTCTTGTCTCTGTGAGTACATATTCACATTTCAAAGTGAACCGTTTTTATAACCACCCTTATTTTGTTCCCACCAATCACGTTGAAGAAGAAGAAGTTTGTTATCCTTAGACATGTAATCCATTAAACAATGTTTCAAGTATTTTTTTAAATGGTTTAGATGTTTATTTATTAGCTTTTTCCTTCTTGAAATTATAAAGAACCCTAGTAGAAACTGCTATTTGTAAAATGGTTGGTGCGTCAGCACTTATGTTCCTTTATTGGCACTAAATATTATTTGACGAAAATTTGCAAAAATATCCAAAGTTAAATTAGATATGCGGTTTCAGCATCAAAAAATTAACCAGAATCGCTGGGACTATGAAAAAGAACTAAAAAAGTGGTTTCATCCTGGGAGGTCTAATATATATATATATATATGGTCAAACAAGCTATAGGAAAACAATTTAATAGAATTCTGAAGACATATAAATCAAGATACTAATATACACTTTAAAAAGTAAGAACCAAAGTAACGAATTTAAATAATCTTTAACCAACTAAGTTGAACAAAATCTGAACAGATATATTACTTATATATTCTTTCGTTTAAGACTTTTTATTTATCATCATTAACAAACATTGTAGATAAAATACACATAAGACAATACAATAATAAATGAAAACATAAAACTAGGCAGTTGCGTAAAAATAATACATAAATGAACATTATAAGTTACATATATTTAATTCAATTTTATGTGTACTGCTGTATTTTTACTTTTTTATGATCGACGATTTTTATCATCAGTTAAGACATTTTAGAATAAGTTTTGCATGTATTTCAAATTTACTCATATTTTACTCAATTATTGTTCCGCAAATCAACGCCTCTTCATAAAGAGGAAAATTTTGTAATATATTATATTATGCATTGCGTGTTTCAAGCAATTAGATAGGGAAAATACAAATAACAAGTACTTTATGCTCACTAAGCATTTTCCTAAAAAATGCAGTTGTGAATGAAATACAAAAAGGGATGCTAAAAAATAATTTTTGTTCGAGGAATTTTTTCTTTGTGGATAGCTGTTTGAAAATATTGTTACCTTAATTATCTCGATAGACATTCACCCATAGATCTACGGTAGAATACAAAAGGGGGAAAATCCCGCCTTTGCAGATTGTCGATCGGTAGACATATTGGTGAGATTTATAAAACTAAATGTAAGGGGCATGGATGCACCTAACGCTGGATAGTACTACAAAGCTTCTATTTTATTTGGCCTTTCAAGTCAAAAGGCTTCCGCGAGGACAAAAGCGCTTAACAACGCTCTACTTAGCGCTAAAGCCCTAGTTGCAAAGAGCCTTACATTGGATCGTCCCCTGCAGCCGCTGGACATTAGGACAATATGTATATCCGCCTCCGCTCGATATGCTGCGTTGGGCCTCCGGATCCCTTCGGTCACGGACAACTCATGGACGCTAGCTGGCTATTTGGTCAAATATGTTCCCTTCCGTTCTATCGTCTTAAGAGATGCCTTAAAATCACTTTTAAATAAAAAGGAACTTCGTTTTTTGTGTTTATGTTTTAATATTTTAATTAATACTTTTGGAGAAATTTATGAGTATGTTCATGTAAGATGCTAAAATTATGAATTATAATGCTTATGTGTTGTATTTTTTTTTACTTACTAGCATCTGTTTTGTATACATATTTTATCATGAACTGTTGAATAAAAAAATAAAAAATGGGAGCTCGATAGCCGTGCTTGTTAAGGCGTGTTCAACTCTCATTGTTGGGGACGCAGGTTCGAATCCGAGAGGGGATGGTCATTTTTGGTCTACCTCATTGATAATATCCTAGGTTCAATAGACTAATTTTAACGCTATAATGCTATTTTATATCCTATCGGGTACAATTTTATCGAACCATATAGGGGGAAAAAAGAAAGAAAAAAAGGGGGATCCTCTAGCGGTCTTGTCAAGCATGATCGAAGAATTGGTTGAGACAACGGGCGTTGTTCCTTGAGTGAGGAAATATCTTGAGACTAAATTTTAAAAGCAATTTTATATCTTAACATTGCATAACATATTCTTCCTTTGTTTCTATGATAATTTTTACGTGTTTGATTTCTGGTCGTATTTTGGTATTAATAGGAATTTTCTTAGACGATTATTTATTAGACACAGACACTTTTTACTGATAAATTGGTAAACCAATATCTTGGGAATGGGCTTGTAATCCAATTGACTATAATAATATCAATTTGGGGTTTCCATCCTGCCGCTAATGGACCCGCCGGGCACAATTATGGCATTTGAAACCCTTGGGTAGTCAAAATCATGACATATTGGAGTTTCAAACCCCCAAGCAAAAGATAAGGCTGATCAAGAAAAGTCCTGGAGCTATTATGATTTGTTATTCTTAATCAACACGGTTTTTTATTGTGCAGCTTTTCTTTAAATTTCAACCTGGTGACACTTTCACTGTGTGAAAAAATGGTAACATTTCTTTTTTGTCAAGAATAACTTTCCTTATTGCTTATAGATTTATAGGACTGCCTTGTATAGAGAATAAATAATCAAATTTTAATGACTAAACTTTTACTATTTCTATTACTTATTATTTGGGGGGCTCTGGTGTATTCATATATTTCATTTGATTTATCTTGACATATTGCATATTAAATAGCATTATTGTCTAAAGTAGAGCCACAAAACTCTAACAAAAGGAACACGATAATCAGGCATAAAACATGCTAAAATATATTTTAAACATAAGTATAAAAATAACAGACTAAATTAAAACAGTCATGGTTGCATTTAAATTTCGAAATATTTTCTTGCTATATTTAATATGGATCCACGAATTTTTTTTTTTTTTGACGGCATATATACAGTATTGGAGCTTTACAATCACTCTATGCTGATTTGATAAGTAACGCACGGCGTAGTTGCAATACTGTTTATTAAAACAATGACTATTAACTGTAGAATTCCAGTCCTCTGGACTTCTAAAACATTTAAGAATCCATTTTGCTGAAAGCAACTTCCAGAAACTCTTTAAGTCTGACTCTTTTGAAGAAATATTTCATTTTGTCTCTAAGTCCAAAAATTCCATAAAAAATATCATCAAATGATGATGCAATTTCTGAGTCGAATTCACAAACTTGGAACTACATGTGAGTAACATAGCTGAACTCTTTCCCTTCTGAGTAAACATATGCTTTTAATATGTCTGATACATATTTTTATTAGGAGTTAAAGTCTTTTGTACTGGAAGCCATAGCGTTATCTCCAATAGATGTTCTGAGAATTTACTTGTTTTTTAATACGTATTTTAAGTTAATTTAATAAATAGGTTTGTGAATAAAAACTTGGACTTGTCGACATTCATTTTTAGTTCTGACATATTTTTAAGCTATTATAGGAGATGTTCAATTTCAATTATGGATGTTATTGTAAGAACACGCCTATCAACAATTAAAGCGGAGGTGTCGTATAAGGATTCGCTCTTGTTAATTCTTATTTTCTTTAATAATATGTTATCATTCGTTTTTCTAAATAATGAGCCGTTGAACTTAAAAATAAAATAAAGCCGATTGGATCATCTTGTTTACATCCACGTTCTATATTAAACTAATTTGCACTTTTTTCAGAGCCATAAAATGAACGAGAGTCAGCTGAAAATGTTGCAAAACCTCGTATCATGAAGCTTCAAAATCCTTTAAGTCCTTATGATGTGTACTTGAGACACTGAAACGAATGTTTTCTCAAAGTCTGTGGTACAATTAAGCACTATGGTACAATTAAAACAATTTCCATACGCCGTCTGCAAGTTTGCTGATATATCTTCCATCCTATTATCCGTCATGAAGCCTATTTGGGACAAGTGGATGATTTCGGGAAGAGTCTTTTTAATTCTTTCAGCCATGACTTTTGAGAATATTATATGGAGTGTGTTTGGTTAAGTAATCAGTCTTAGATTTTTGGCACACTTTGTGTCTTATCCTTTTTTGGGGAGGGTTACAAGAAGGTCTTCACTACTGGACGAATGTACCAATTATTAGAATCTTATTAAAATACCCTTGAGGATTGGAGCAAGTGTCAATAATTTTCAAACCCGAAACCGGAGAGTCCAAGTATTTTTCCTCGTTTGCTACATTTTTTAATCACTTTTATAATTTATTCTTCAGATAAGTGTCTTTCAGTACCTTCTACTGAAGAAGGTATATCCTCTATAATATTAGCATGGAAATTATCTGTATAATCAGCATTTCTAATTTTACATTTGACACATTTGTGATGAGAAGTGCAGTCACGGCACTTATATTGATGTGTATAATACTGTATTTCCTCAATGGGGTCGTAGTTCATGGATCTCCTCGGGGGCTTTAGTTCTGGAGATCGATGTTTTCTTAAACATTCGATATATCTTTTTTCATTTCACATATATTGTTTGTTTACTTTTTGTTCAGGATAGAACCTATCACCAATTTATTTTCATCGTTAGACACCGTTTTAATCAGATTTACTGTATGATCTTTTTTATTGCCTTTATGCAATGTGTATTTTATAGCAATTACTTTCCATTCTCGTTACACATTTTTAAGTTCATCCAAAACCCTCTCTCTTTCAAAGTTTGGAACCTTGTATCATTGAATGTCATCTCATCACAGTAGTCTTGTTCTTGCAGAACGTTTGTATTAAATTTACATGTTTTACTTTCACTTGAATTCAAAATTAATAAGAATCGAAGGAGGGAGTGATAAAGCGTGTTCAACTCACTCTCAATGTTGAGAGCGCAAGTTCGAATGCCAAGAGGGGCAGATCAATTTTTATCAATCTCATTGACAAGATTTCATAGACTAATTTTAACACTATAATGTTCATTCATAATCACACGGATGTAATTCTATCGAAATAAATAGACAAAAAGGGCGTATCATGGCTCAGTGCGTGTTCAACTCTTAATCTTTAGTATGCAGATTCAACTCCTGGGAGGAGAAGGTCCAACCCATTGACAGGATCCTAGATTTGACAGACTAATTTTAACATTATAATGCTTATTTTATATCCAATCGAAACAAATAGGCAAAAAATCCAAGAATGATCAGACACATTCGTAGGGGCAACTTTAAAACTCGTTGGAGTATAATCCCCAGTATCCTTAAACATGTCTAGTCTTGATGCCAATGTATTCGTAAAAAAAATGTGTGAGAGTCCTGTCCAAGTAGCTCCGCACAATCGACAAGGTTTTCCTTTTCCATTATCATTCGCATAGTTTTTTAAAGCCCTGTGATTCCCTCGTCCAGTTGCCTTAGAGTCTTTCTTCTTAAGACGCAGGTTAAGATCGTCAGTTATAATAGAAGTATTATTGCCCATCAAAGGGCGTCGATCGGAAAAGTCGGAACTATCCTCATTACAACTGATTATATTTTGTTTTTATTTTCTTCGTTTTTTTACAAAGACTAAGGCAATCCGAACGTATAAAATGCTTATATAAATTATATTCTAACATGTGAATAGACAACGACGAAATGAAAGCTTAGCCATGCTTTAAAAGAGATAGAATACGTCATAAGCTCATGAAAAGAATTTCCTTTGATAGATTTCTTTTGTCAAAGGTAAAAGGACTTCTTAGGCATTTTATGAATGTTGAGCCAAGATATTCTCTTGTATACTTATAGGTATAGCGAGATAGGGATGTGAAGTTAACCTTGAAGAGAAGAAAAATATGTTGTATATATGGAAGTTTTGATCTATACTATATTGGGATCTCAATAAATGAAGAAAGTCTATCTTGACATATCCCTAGCTCATATAAAATGGGACGACGCACACTGACTCATTTTCATTAGCATAAAAAATTAAAAAGTTCGAAATGATCATTGCAATTTACGGATCAAGTTTGATTCAATTAAATGAGCCTACACTTGTACCCAAAGGGATTAAAGGACTAACACCTTCAGTTATCTTGTCTAACCTGATCTGTATTTCGTAAGAGGTATTTCTTTTATATCTCTATTTATAAATTCTCTTACAAGTTTTTATTAAATATAATACATTACATTTAAGGCACATATAGGAGCAGAGAGAAGGACTCTGCAACACACTTAAATCCTACCCCTCGAGAATATGTATGGACTAAGAGAGAAAAAATGTAGTTGAACTCGTCTTTAATCGAATATCTTCCAGAATTCGAAAGTCAAGCGTTAGTGGCTCTTGATCAATTATGAATACATAAGCAAACTTCTTCCATATTTTTGTTTTTGAAGGAGGTTCAGACTAAGAGCCATTATGTGGACGTAACGGTACGAAATATCTTGTATACAGCTTGAAGTCTCAAAACAAAAAAAAATAACATCTACATTATCTCAAATTTACTGAAGGATCTATAAAATATTTTTTGTGCCTAACAAAGTGCAAGATTTGTCAATACAAGAAACTACAACAAGAAAAGTATGGCTGTCATGGTATTAAACAATATATATATATATATATACTGCAGTTCATACTCTATAAATTTAGAAGTTCCAAAACAGTACTTCCCTCCGACATCAAACCCATTCTAAATAATGTAATATTTTATATATAGACTAAAATAATTGTGTAATTTCTTTACAAGATGGATGTTAATTGAAATATAATAGTACCGTTGTGTACAAAAAAAATACAAGGAACTACAACAAGAAAGTTATAGCCGTCATGCTATTAAATATATATATATCTATATATATATATATATATATATGTGTGTGTGTGTGTGTATTATTATTAATAATCAGGATTAAGAAAGTGACATGCATCAACATGATTCCCTGTGAAGACTACGTAACACCATATGCACATACCCGATCTAGTACTAGACAACATAATCCAGCAGGTAACAAATAAAATTACAAAAACCAGAAATTGCTTCACATTAAATATAAGGTGAAGATACTCTTTATAAGTAAATGCAAAATTGCATTTCCTGGTGTATGTCAACTTTTTATGTAAAAAAATCTCCGTACTTTTCCTAAATAATGGGAATGCTTTGTTGCAGACTTTCTTCAAACCCATCGCACCGCTTGTACAACAAGAAATAAAATGTAGAATAAGAAAAGCTTACAACTAATGGAAAAAGCTTTTTACATAATTGTTGCAACAATATAATCAATTTTTATACTAGTAATAAGTACATATTATGAACAATGAACTTAAAGAGCGAATTGTTTTGGCAGGAGCAAGAAGAAAAACTTCAAATGTTTTTGTCTTGCATGCAGTACATGTTAATTGATTGTATAATTGGTTCATTCCCTTAACACTTGTGAAATAATGTTTATTATTTTTGCAATCAAGCTTTTTATTATTGAGTAGGCCACTTTGTAAAGAAATGTTTTCAAAGGAATATGCCTTCATAGATGCACCGGTCTCCTTTATTTCATGTTGGCTTTATAATTCCTTATAATGGATATAGGCAATGGGAGATCATGTCTATGCACTTTTGCAAATAATGTATAATTGCATTGCAAAAAAGCGATGTACTTAGAATGAAATACGAATGTGTAAAAATATTTGTATGCATAATTATATTGTTGGAAAGAAAAGTGTTGTACATAATGTCGGCCTGTCAGTCACATTTTATATATATTCTGAATTATAGAACATGAAGAAAATATTCCTCAAAAGATGTTTTAGAAAACAAAAACCGATATATATATATATATATATATAAGACTTTTGAGTCAGGGAACATAAGGCTTCGTTACTTTTTAATGTAATCTTCGTAATGTGCAGTAATGAGGACTTTAAATGGATATTTCGAAGTCATAAAATTAAACGTGAGCTTTTTTTTTGTCTTTTTATTTTCTTCAAATATGTTCACACAGTTATCTTCACCTAATCATTATTTTATTTGGTAAAAATATTTTAGTACAATTAAGGATATAGTGCAAGTCATTTTTAATACATTCTTCAAATAGGTTTTTATTGCTACACGTCCAAATGTAATTATGTAAATTCAGTTATGGTGCCCTCGCAACGATTTCTTCTAAGGTCATCTATTGCGTTCCGATATAAGGGATGATCCAGAGTTGAGCCATTTTTTTGGTAGCTGAATTTGCCATAAACTTATGGACTTTTGACATATCTTGTCTTCCAAATTCTTCGTTCGAATCAAGGAAGACGACCCTTTCAAGTTCAAACTTAGGACAGACACGAGCTAAAGGTAGAGGATCCTTGTTTGGTTCGCCACAACCACGGCAAAGTGAATTGATAGAATGGTTCATGACTTTGTAGTGCTTTCGGAGAAAGCAATGTCCACTCATGAATTGAACTAATTTATTTAACTTTCTTTTAGGATAATCTAAAAAAATTCGCCTTAGGTTGATTTTGACCTTTGGCATCACTGCACAGCGACAATAAGATAGAATAGACCAAATAGTCTGCCACTTTTTCACATAAAAGCTGGAAACAATCCTCTTGAAATGTGGTAAAGGGGCTCCTATATCATGGGTGGGATACACATTTGCAGCACCTCTCTTTGCGAGCATGTCAGCAGCCACTTCATTGCCCGTGATATCCCAGTGACCCTTCACCCACAAAAGAGACATTGGAATCATGTTACGAGGGCACTTTTGTCGCTGTCATTCGCAATGCCGCTTGAAAGTTCATCCAAATAAAATAAAAAATATTGGGTGAAAGACAAGTAGAGACAATAATATAAAATTATCTGACATCAGATACAAAATATGACATCATTTATCTGGTGGCTGGTAAACTAATCATAATTTTATTCTTTAGAAACCTAAGAAACTATAACATTTACTACTCCTTAACATTAACTGAGCTATCAAAGTAAAAGTTTGTTATCTGATCCCGTTCGAAAAAAGAATCCTTAGTTATAGTTATAACTTATCAGTGTATGCCTTCAAAAAGGATGGAGATGACCAAAGCAGGGAATACTATAACAACCTGGAATAGGAACTCCCTCCTTTTTATGTCAAAGGTTAACTACCTTTATAAAAAAGTATTTCCTTTTTTACGAAGGTAGTTTAACTTTGACATAAAAAGGGGGGAGTTCCTATTCCATGTAAAAATATTCCCTGACCAAAGTAATTACGAGAAGAAGAAGAAAATCCATGGATGTCTATCTTCTATGAACCTTTTCATCAATTTTAATGATATTGCAATAAAGGTTAGCTCCTAGACAGTTTATTACCGACTGATATCTGGTTTAGTTCCGAGTGGGTGGGACAGATCTAGGAGCAAAAGAAAACACTTATTAATTCTGTATTCAAAATATATAATCATTGGATTGACTGTTTTTTAGAAGTAAATAAAAAAATATCAGCAAAGAAATAAATGAAATAAACTTATGTAAAATAATATTATACAGTCGAAAAGAATTATAACATCATATTTGAACAAATAACTATGTTTGCAAAAAATTAATCGAACAAATAACAGAAAATTATAAAATCTTTTATTTAAAATCTTTGAATTTACATACATTTTTGATAATTTTTCCATATCGGTTAAAATACGAGGGAGAAATAATGATTTCGTCGGCCGCCCAACTTAATTTTCCATCGATGAATGAGGGGTTCTTGAGGTCAAAAGCCCATTAGCCTAGGTTCGATAAACCATTTTTTAATTAACCAGTTCGTTATTATGTAAATAAATAAAAATGAGACATTTGCATACATAAGCCCCAAAGCAAATGCGTTATAAAAACATAAATAAACATTATAGTTTAAATTTTTGCTCTGGGGAGGAACACAAACAATAATATATATGGACTAAGTTATTTTTGCTATATTGCTTATTTATGTCCTGTCGGATGCAATTATATCGAACCATATAGGCAAAAAACCTGTATCTAGATTCAATGTTTAAAAATGAAATGTCTAACAATGAAGGGGCCATTACCCGCAGACATAGTTATTTCTCCATAATGCATTAAGAGAAATAGAAACTAAACCATACAAATATATAAGTCATTATGAACACCTGGTTCTTCCATGGTATCTCATTACATAAGACATTTGACCAAAATTTATTTTGAAAAAGATAGATTATTTAACTACACTTAAGTATTGACTTCTCTCTATAAGCAAATAATAATTATTTTTATTATGTTTATAACTATATAAATTACTTCTTCAAAACGTCTCCTAATATTGTAAAAAAAATTGTGAATAAAAAGACTGAAGAGAACACGTGTTTCAGATGAAACATTTCAATGTTGAAGGCGTTCTTGCGATTCCCGAGAAGGGAAAGTCGATTTAGATATTTAATGAATATTTAGGAAAAGGAAAAGGGTAGTTCTCGCAAATACACCCATACCGAGTCAAGATCTTCCTTAAATGTGATAATATGAGCATGTCCTGGATCATGGATTTTATATATAATATTATATTATATTATTATAATATTTATTATATATTATATGTTATTTATACAAATCAACTGATTGGACACCGCATTGGAGAGACCTGATAGTTGTTTGCTTTTTGACTCTACATGGAGACAAATTGATGAATCCACATTGGTGATGTTCCCGACGTGATTCCTCTGTCGCTCATTGAGCATTACCCAACGAGAGAATCCGTCGCTCAAAGAGCATATCCTGATGTGATCTCTATCGCTCATTGAGCATTCCTCGACTCCTCAGGATCCTCAAATTTTATATCGGCACCTTGAAGGATTCTCGGTGCCTCAGCAAATATATCTTGTTATCGCTACTCTATCGTAGTCTCTCGCATAAAAAACTATTACTTTCCATCTTCTCAGAGCTTTATAAAATATTAATTTGACTGATTTCATGCTTTACCAAGCATTCATAACGGATACTATGATTTCATAGATCTTAAGACACAAAAACTGAAATAAAAAATATCAAGTGACATGAAATTAGCACATGTATAAAAAACAGAGGACAACGCATTTCATATGGCCCTTGTTTATAGAAATATTACCAGAAATAATAGCTTGGACCTAATTTGTAAAAGAGACATTCCAAATATTTACATTATCTTTTTTCGTAGGCCTATTTACAATCAATACATCCTTTCTTCATTCTAATGTGTTGAAACTTTCTCTTTTTCTCTCTCTCTATATATATAATTATTTCATTTAATCTCACAAATATAAGGTTAAAAAATGTAATTTTCTTGGCTGTACTACAAATAGCTAATGAAAGATACAAAGAAAACAAACTTTTTATGGAATAAATGTCATTATACCATATTATTATCATACTATGTAGGTTCATGGAACATTGATAAGTCCTAAGCATGATAATGAGACTCGCTTCGTGTATCATTAACACATAAGTATCTACTTTAGTAGATATTCTTTTGAGAATGGTTGCCAATTGAGCTATTTAAGAAGTAATAAGAACATTCTTATTAATAATTTGGGCGTTTTTCATATTAAAGAATACGATAAGACAATAACTAATTTATTGCATATATTTCTATATATAAGACTAATAAGACAACAGAATCGTTATCAAAAGTATGGGCAGCAGCCCAACGTATAATTTGGAAGTTTAGTCCGGCATGTAGTGGAGAAAGTATAATTGACATAATTCATCACAATGCAAACAACCATTCTTCTTAGCACTAACTCATGGCGTTTATGATTTTAGCTCTACAATGTACACGATTTCTTTGAAGATGGAAAATTAAAATACCCTTTTCAAAGAGCTGCTAAAATGCAAAGGTTGCCGTGTCCCTGGCATCTCAAGATGAATCTTTCCTGATCTCAAGGAAGCGGTCAATAAATTAGTCGACTTGGATGTACTGCGCTTTCTGATGATTGGAGGAAATAATTATGCGTTCCACGTCAGGGATTTCTGATGGGAAAAAATTTACTGTCTAATTACAGATTTCCTCTAATTGTATAATTTTTATAAATCATTGCAAGGGATTTGGCAAATTATATGTCCACACGTTGCATGCTTTTGCCCTGCAGTGTCCTATTTACTTCTCAATGTTAAGGGATAGGACAAGGTTCCAATTATATTTTGAAAGCCATTATATTGTTTGGCTTTCCCATCAAGGAAAAAACGATCAGCGATAATAAATACAATCAAAATGCAAAAGCACTTATTGCAAAAAAGTTAACTGCAAACGAATGTATCAGATCCGAAGAAATTAGAGCCATAATGCTCTCAGCCGACGGCAAGCCATGAAGCCCTTTCCCTACGAATACCGTCGCTTCTGGACAACTCCTGGACCGTCGCCGCGAAGAAATAAAGTACTTTTCCATCAAAATCGAAGCATTTAAAAAAATTATGGAAAAGTTATTGAAATTTTACTAATCCTTATTATTTGTTTTGTTGTTGTGCATTCAGTTTTTATTTGATGTTAGAAATGTAAAATTGTTTTATATTTTATGAAGTTTTAGTTTTAGACTAAAATGCCTATTTATGTCTTTTCATACCAATAACTTCATGTAAATAAAGATTTGATGATGATGATAAATATATATATATATATTGGGTGCTTTTTTATATTGTATTATGACTTTCAACGAACGAACTCATTGCCTAGAATTTACACAGGTATGAAAAAACAAAAAAAGTCAATCTACCATTTCATCTAGCCCTGGTTGATAAAAATATAATGAGAAATAATGGTTTTGCATTATTTTATAGAAAAGAGACTATCATGTTGGTTTATGTTTGTTTGTATGTCTAAAAGAATAAATTTATTTAGATCAAACACATAAGCCAAAAAAATATCCTTACATAGTCTTGTTATGATCGGATTAACCCGTGATGTTGTTGTTTTTTACTTTTGAAAGGTAAACAAATATTAATAATTGCAATTCTTTACATTTTACAAAAAATTGGCAAGATTTTAAACCATTGTATATTACATGATTTTTGTAATAATTAAAGATGAAAGGAATAACACTCAACCATAAATGATAAATATTAAACAATATCATACAGATATGAAATTCACTACCACTTACTTAAGTGAGTAAGTAATATTTATTATTGTAAACAATAAACTCAATAAAAATACTATTTTGATACCTCTTTCGATTATAAATTGTTTCTGCATGTTAATGAATGTTGTACTAATAGCTTAACCAAAATCTTAAGATTGTGTTGTACGAAAATACATTAATTTAAAAATTGTATTATATTACTAAAATGCTAAATATATCATGATTAAAGTGTTAATATAATGTGTAAGAATGCCAACATATTAATCATAACTTAAAATTACTCTATCAAGTCCGATCAAAACTATTAATTATAAACTAAAATGTTTATTATGATTTGATTATCACAACCCCTCTTGCTATTTTTATTTATTATTGTATATACTCGTATATTATGTTATGTATGATTTTTAAAGAATGATCCATTATATGAAAAAAAAATGATAAAAAGGATATAAAATTTCAAAATGAC
Organism: Caligus rogercresseyi; assembly: GCA_013387185.1. NCBI lineage: Eukaryota > Metazoa > Arthropoda > Copepoda > Siphonostomatoida > Caligidae > Caligus > Caligus rogercresseyi. The sequence continues at coordinate 18,608,670 of CP045891.1, forward strand.
GATAATAAGAGACTTTCTTCTTTATAAGAATGTAAAAATAATTTGAGGGAGGTCCCCAGTATGTCACACTCAATTATGAAGTTCCAAGAGCCCAGCTTTTCTCTATGAGTCTTCAAGTTAAGGAAACGCATATCGAGTCTTTAAATGGGTCTTTTAAGGTACAGTTTGAGTTATTGTATTAAGACCTTGAGGAGTCGCTTGCATTACTGCGACAGTCATCAGACGTCAATATTGTGACAGAATCAACATGTACGTTGTAAGTTGTTGCAGCATTTTCGTTAGTTGACACACTTTCATTAACGTATTTTCCCTTTAAATTAATTTATGTCTACTTTTTGAAGTGTAGTTTTTCAATTATTCACGAGTTTGCATTTTCATGGGCAAACAACAACCATGGCGGCCTTTTTGTACTCAACTTAAGGACTTTATATATTATTTATCGCCAGTTTATGGGCAATATGTATGTCCTCCACTACACTGCGTAATATCATTATTTTCCCAAATAGAAATGCATTTTATCATTATAACGTGCATATGCAATACAACCTAAATGGGTTTAGAGCTTCTCCTACTTAATTAATTTGTATCACTGCATGCCTAAGCCGACAAAAAATATTTGAATAAAATTCAAATAAAAAAATGATTTTATTGTTCTCATGGAATCAAATACTCCAAAATCTTATAGTATAAACCTATGTTAGCATGTTTTGGTGAATCTTTTAGTGCAAAAATGTAGATATATATTAACAAACTTAATTCTTAACAAATTCAGTAACCACTAAAAAATAAACAATTTAGCAATAGAAAAATATATCTGAAGAAACATATAGTCTTTGAAAATAATTTTATTAAGGAATATATGACAATACTTTTGAAAATTCTATGTCATTTCTGGTTTTGATACTTCACTTTTTATTTTTTATTTGTTTATTTATTTTAATTCCAAAGTATTGAAGAATAAAATACAAATTTTAGTTTGCAAATTACGACAAGAATTATAACAAACTCGAAAAATAATCAAAGAAAAATGAAAGACGTACAGTACATACTTAAAAACGTTTCTTAATAATACTTGATAACCAATTTTCAAAAGTCATTGGCTTTCCAAACCAAATTAGCCAATTCCTACCAATTTTTCACAAATTTATAATATCACATTGCATTTTTTCATAGGCTATCATTTTTTAAATACGCCTATTTATAATGGCCGGTTTTTTTTTTCACAAGACGATAATTATAATATTGATACATAAACAGACCTTCCAACATAAAAAGGAATCAAGACATCCCTTACCAGAACACTTGACAAAACTTGGATGTTTTATAGTCCTAGCTAAGAGTTTTCTGTCTTTTTGCTTGTCCTTTCATGGAAAAGAAGGGTTCAAGATCTTTTTGCCTGTGTGCGGAAGCTGGAGATGGAAACATTCGCTGCCAAGAACTTCTACCGTTGTAGTCTGGATCCAAGCAACTCGGCCTTGGACTTAGGCAGATCCAGATCACGAATCAAATCGTTCAATTCATTCTGTTTGATCATGAGAGACTCTATAGGTTCAGCAGTGATAGACTGGAGTCGGAATCCACACATTTTGGTAGCACAGATGCTGTCGAACCTTCATCATCAGAGTTTTCTGGTTGTATAGTTGACTCAGCTGGTGGTATAGGAAATGGTAGATCATCTAGTCGTCTTACTGAGGGAATGCCAGGGCACTGCTGTCGAATGTATAGTATGTATAGTTGACTGTTCTAGTAGTATAGGAAATGTTAAATCACCTTGATGGGATACTGGTCGTCTTGCTTAGGGAATGTCAGGGTACTACACACTTCTTTTTCACCAGACCTTTGTTGATTGGTGGAATTAGATAGAATTAGTAGTCGCTGGAATGGTTAGAAGGTTCCCTCCAGATCATCGGAAAATCAGTTGGCATAGACTCTCTCTCTTTTTGCTAAGCCACTGTTGACGATTTGTTGGACAGGTATTACAACAAACATGTGGGGCTCCAGCTTGAATCTTGGTCCCAATTCTTGTAAGCAATGTAATGGTGGTAGGCTTTTTTAGCCATGGGCTAATCTTATGGTTTTATGAAGAAAAAGTTACCTCACCACAAATGTAACAGAATCCTGGATACCCGAAACAACTCCAAAGCCACGGTAATACGATTTTTTTTTTTTCGTGGAGCAAAATAAATAAACATCTGTTACTAGCTATATATAATCCTCACACTACAAAAGTTGAAATACAACCAACGTTTTATAGACTCGAGTCATACATAAACTCTTCAAGTTTTTCTTCGCGATGATTTAAAAGAGTGTCTCTCAACAAAAGACTCCTGGCGTTGAAGTCACCATAAACCAAAAGGGGATTTTGAGGTTTGTTACAATAGAGTACAAGGGTTTAATCATTCCGCAAACGTCATCCCTCGTGATGTCAGCATAATAGCTCGGGATTACAAGACTTCTGTTTGACGCAATTTTCGAATTTCCAAGTAGTCTGAACAGTACTTTGGTAAATTATTAATAATAAATTTGAGGATGCCAGAATAGCCGCCCTAACTTTTGGTCTGTCGTAAACGAAGGTATACATAGCAGAGAAAACGAATAGGAGCACAGGAAAAGGATATACTCTGCTATATCTTTACAGCTTACAGCAGAAGCGTTGTCAGTGGGGTTCTGTCACAAAAAACAAGGTAGGCATTACCCCCTCGTAGTCTCAAATTAAGTTCTGTCCCGCAGGTAACTCGTTTCCCATATTTATTCGGATGCAATGTACCGTATCCTATTGTAAACCTTGTGACATATAAGATTGATTGATATTTTGTGAAAGAGTTAAATTGTCCATATGCTAAATTTTAACAATAGGGGGGTTCAGTCGTTAGGTATCTCCTTTTACTTATAAGAGAAGTAAAGTTTGGGGATTTTGAGAATCAGAGTCTCTAGTGCGTTTATCAAAGTTTGTCTATTGGCTAGTTAAGGCCCGTTTGCTTTTCTTCAGATCCGAGTATGTTTTCTTCATCGGGATTGAAGAGCCCCTCTGCATACTCTCCTATTTGAGACACTAGTCTCTGTCGTCTCATTATTTTTATTAAGGGAAACTTTTCCACCTTGAATTTCCAGACAAGGCAATTCCTTCACAGGCTGTCACCCTTTCTCCAATCTGGTAGCCTTCTACAGTTGTCCTTTGTCTTCTAGTTGTCCTCTTCCCTGCAGTTGTCTTCCTTCTTCTGGTTGTTGTCCTTCCTGCAGTTGTCCTCCGTCCTCTGGATGCACTAGGTCCTTATGAGTCTTTCGTCTTCAGGTTGTCTTTCTTCTTGCTCCTCCAATTTGGAGGCCTCTTCCGTAGCTCTTCTCTCCTCTGCACTAGATATCCTTGTGCGTAGTCCAAGCCCAAATCTAGAGTTCTTATTGAACCAGGATAGTTGACCTCTTTGAGAGGATGGGCATTTATCTTAGTACGACCAAATCTGAGATATCAGAAACATGGAACAAGCTGAAGAGTAGACACGTTCTCAACCTTCCGAACTCCGACAGGCACAACCATTGGTAGTCTTTTCCTAGGTTTAATACGGAATTTTATTTTTCCTGACATTATAGTGTTAAATATTTTAGAAAAATGCACGTCTGTTTCACTCTCTGCTGAAACAGAGTGAGACACATTTTCGAAGCCGCCCACAATGCCTCCATACTCTTCCATTATTTCCTTTAAATCCTTTAAGTTTGTTTCTGAGCCGCTCTTTATTAAGACATCTATGAGGTTTTGTGCAGCTCCAACATTTTCTCGGCCTCTAATGCTAAGCTTTAAGCCCTCATCGAGGATATCTATCCCATTAAAGGTCTCAAATTCTGAGATTATAGGCTTCCATAATTCTATAATTATTTAGCCTCCTACAATTTTACAGTCATTAATTTCGCGTAATTTCATCTGCTTTTAGCTCAATAATTTCTAACAACTTTTTCTTATGAGTTATTATGGGTGAGAACCCTCTCAATCCTTCCCATCGTTGTCCCTCCAGTTAATGAATATTTTATTCCAGGGGGATAATATTTAATTTCTTATTTTCATTTTTCCTCGCAATAGTAGAGTTGATTTGAGACCACTTCTATCGGCAAGTCTATTGATGGAAAGAATTTCCTTTCCTGTATTTTTTACTCATTCTTGATTTTTAATTAATTCCAACAATCGATTTTCCTCATTCTGTCCCCCATCGTGCATCTTCTCTGTATTACTCATTGACCGGCACATCTGCCTGCAGCCGGTCAGGTGTTTATCAGGAGGGAGAACTACCCTAAGTCGTGTAGTGAAGACTTACCCTTAGTCTTGCACCTGCTGTCCAGTGTGTAGGAATAATGACGTAGATATGTGACGACAAAATACTTGATTTGTTGAGGAATCCCAATCTCAGGTGAAAACCCGAATTCCGGTCCTGAGGGTCGCCCTGCTATCTCACGAAGATATTCGGACGAATATATAATCCTGGATACCCGAAACAACTCCAAAAGCCACGGTGATACGATTTACTTTTTTTTCGTGGAGCTAAATAAATAAACGTCTGTCACTAGCTATATATATTTATCCTCGCACTAATCTTATGGCCCTGTGAAGAAAAAAATAATTCACCACAAATATAGCAGAAGCTGTGTGCTTTATTCGAACATGCGAGACATTTTCAGAGACTATATCACATGTCTACATACCAGCAAAAGGACAAGAGAACTGGACACAAACTGAAACTGGTAGCTTCTTATATGATGCAATTTTGATTTAAATTCAGATCCCTTTGCACTGTTTCTGTGATCTTCGCTAATGCAATGCCACCATATTTTGGATTTGCATCATGTTTTAAAGGTCCCAAATAACAAAGCTATGGGTTTTTATCAGCTTTCATGACACATTTTACATATAAAACCAAGTTTCAACACGGCATGCCATAGAGAAGCTCAAGGTAATACTTGGGAGGGTGCACATGTTAAAAATGGGAGCCAATAAACTATTTTAAACTTTATAACTTTGATTTAGTACAAATCAACTCAATTGTCTAAAACATGATTTACTCTGTAATTCCATGTTTCAGAAGCTTTAATAAACGGATCTAGAAATTAGAGAGTCGCTTAGTTTTGATCGGTAAAATTCGGAAGCACTATTTTGTGATTGTGTACTTTATCAGGTGGCTTAATATTTTAGTCAGAGGTCATAATTAGAAATGACACAACATTTCATAAAGTTATAATTTTAGTTTAATAATTATTATTATTATAGGTTGTTCCTATATTGATTCTTTTCAATTAAAATAGCATTATGAGAATAATAGGAGCTTATTTAAAAATGTTTAATCTTGTAACTTCAATAGACCAAATCTATATAACGGAAGTAATTAGTTTTAAGGAGGGTCTTATTCATAACCTGCAATTGCTAATAAAATATTTTGTTTACTTTTATCAGGGAAAACTATAAATGTGGAATAGGAACTCTTTCCTTTTTATGTCAATGTTTAACCACCTTCGTAAAAAGAAGAGGTAATAGGAACTTCCTCCATTTCCTTTTCTTTTTCCAGGTTATAGTATTCCCTGCTTTATGCATGCCATTTTAAGACTATTACATATCTTTTTAACATCAAGGACGCATTTTTTTACTATATATGTAAATTAAAACCAAAAAAAGTCCTCCTTCCCTATAATTTATCCAAAATATATGATTGTAGGTCTGTTATGCCAAAATTGGTTAGTTTTATATACGTGAATTTTAATATTTATAAATGTGATTTTCTTGATATGTAAATGAGGTTTTTTTATAATTTGAATGAAAGTCTGAATATTGAGTAAAGTTATACTTTGATAGGTACAAAAATGAAGATATTAAGAATTATAAAAATGTAATTATTTTCATAATAATACACTTTTTATGGGCCTTGAGACTTTACCTTATCAAAGAAAATATATGTATATATTTATGCTCTAGTCATAATAAGGCAACGCCATTATATCTTTGGCACACAAATACATATAAGGAATAAAAGGTCCCCCATATTGTAAGCATAGAGAGATTAGATAAATGATTAAGTATTAATATTATGACCTTGGATTTTCGCTTGAAATAACAATGGATTCAAGCAGAATTGTAAGCTTTTTGGGGGAGTTAAATTAGTATTAAGAGATGATGGCAGGTTAAGAGTATGTTATGATTTGTACGAGAAGGGTTGACCGTTGTATTGACCTGATATAGAAAGAGGTAAAACATATATACCTTTGAAAAAAGGGATGCCTTTTGAAACGTGATTGGCTGAAAGAAAGGGAGGGAAAATTATAAAAGAACCAATTGGCATTATGCTACAAAGTAATACTTATCACGGCTGTTGAGGATTGAGCCTAAAACCATAGAGAAGAATATATAATCCTTAAAATACTAATGGGTCTACATCCATCATGACATTGTCGAGACCTTTGAAGGGATTATTTCTATTTCACCTATCCATTCAATTAAAGTAAGTTTTGATAATTTAAATAACAATGTTGTCTATTTCGTTTGCTCTCATATCTGTCGACAAATGGATCATATATATATATGATTATTATCAAACGTATAAAAATAAAGAAAACGTTGTGTACAAATTCAAAAATCAAATTTTACCGCTGAATTTGCGAGAAAGACCTTTTTGAATTCCATATCTATTACAATTAGTTTGGATAAATATCATCGACCACAAAATACAGGTTATATTTAAAGAAATCTTGTGTACATAAAGACAAAATAACTGCTTACTAAAAGAACAAGTCAGTCCCACCTAGATACGAGAAAACTTCCTTGGGTCCACGAGTCCTGTAGAAAGTCAAAAATATGGCACATGCAAGGCAAGGCCTTTCCTCCGGAAGAGCTAATTTAATAATGATCACTCAATACTAACAACAAACATAGCCTATAAATTTCGTTTTATTTCTCTACTTATAACATTAACATTGATGAACAACAAATTTATTTTCTTCATTTCTTTTATAAAATAATATTAATTGTGAAAGGTGAGATGTTTATGGTCTATACATTTCATGTGTCGTAGAGATTTCTCTATGTATATTACCATAGACTAACCGTCAGCTGTTTGGTAAAATGAGTTAAAACGGTATCCATACCTTTTAGAACAAATCCCATCACACTTGAAACATAAATTAAAGTAGTGAAACCCTGGATGCTGGAGGAGACAAACAAAAAGAATGGCTGCTTGCAGTTCATCCACAGAGTGAATGCGCTTTCCAAGCAGACGCCGTCCACACTAAGGTCATTTGTATAGTTTACACCGCGAGAAGCCCACAAATATGGCTCTATGTAACAAAATTGAAGTCTTTGTTTGTCCCCACGCTGAAATTCCTAATTTTAGTCCCTTTTTACGTAAATTCTACTTAAAATATCGTCATGGGTCATTTATTTAAAATCATACATACATAATATATACAATAATACATAAAAATAGCAAGAGGGGTTGTGATAATAAATCATAAATAAACATTGTAGAAAAAAGGTTTGACCTTCATGACCTTTTTTGAAAATCAGGATTTTCCTCATTTTTAATGATTCACACCCAGTTATCTTTGTCCAAAATAAGAATGACCACAAATATATATATATTTAAATTATTCTACTATGTCAAAGCATTTCAAATCAGTTTTTATAATTTCAATATCTTTCGTATTAATCGAAAAAATAGACTTTATATTTCAAAAAGTTGATCATTTTTTATTGACATTTGTTACGAAGAAAAAAACATGTTTCCATTTTAATTTGCATGTATTTCTTTACAAGTTTCTAAAATAATTTATATAATTGGAGAGTTACTGTGATTTGGAAAAGTTCATTAAAATATTGTTATCAAATTATTGAAGGAACTTGCAAATAAAAAGACAAACATGTTTTTTCTTCCTAACAAATCACAATATTATTTAACGCAACCTCAACGAAAATACCTATTCTGTATTTATATCAATACTCCGTCATACTAAATTGACCTTTTTCTTTACTTTCATCCCAGATATCGAACGTATAAAAAATGTTCTGAAATGTACGAAAGATATATAAGATATTCATTATAGTCAATAGACTTGAAACAAAAAATGTATAGCATCTTGAATAGAACACTAAAAAAAGATCAAATGAGCACAAATCTTGTTACAGTGTGTAATCAGAAGAGAAGATGAAGCCCTTGACTGACTTCAGCTTCCGAAGTGAATTTTGCTATTTTTTATTTATTACCTCCGCCGAAGGAGATATTGTTTTCACTGGCGTTGGTTTGTTGGTTGGTTTGTATGTCAGCAGGATAACTCAAAAAGTACGGAACGGATTTGGATGAAACTTTGTTGAGTTGTTGGAAATGCCAAAAGGAACAAGTGATTAAATTTTGGCATCTCTGAGTGCAGAATTAAGATGCAAATGAGCTAAATACTAATAAATATTTCAAGTTAGCCTACTCTGCCAATAGATGTCTCTGTGCTGTGAAATCGAGTGCCGGGAGCGTCTTCCTCTCGGAATTTCCGTCGAGGGGAACCCTCCCCCGTCCCTCTACGCCGCCCCAATCGTGAAAAATCCGCCTCGGAAGGCTCATAAGGACCCCGTGACGGCGGAGGCTTGCACTCTCTGAGTGTATATATGCCTCTAGTATTATTATTGCATTTATCTGCTTTTATATATATTTATTTTTACCTTCTTTTTTATTCGTATCTGATATCATTATTATTTAGAAAATGAAATATATGGAGGGGAAAAATATATCATAACTTAAAAGTGAAAATGTATATATATGCTCCTAATCATTATAGATATTATTTTCTTATAGACTAGGAAGTATTTGCTATACGAGTTGTAGCCTCATGACTCAGAAATGAGAAAGCATTTTTTGTTTATTATTATTATTATTGTCAATCCCCATGATTTATATACAGCCTTTTGTAATATCCCAGAAAATACAAAGAGGGATTATATGATTGAGGATCTACTTTTTGGGGATTAGGAAAGGAGATGATATCCTGGATACAATTATAAGACAAAATATCAGGCATTAATGAATACTCTTCCATGCTTAATTGAATTTCTCATTCTTCTATGAAGTGTGATAAAAACTAGGTTTTATCTATTTTTATGACAATGTAAAACTATTTTTAACACTCGAACTACCAGACAGGTGACCCCCTCTTGAACAGCCATTAGGGGTCATTAATGGCCCATATAATATGTAAAATAGTTTTTATTCATTAGTTTATATTAATATATTTTTCTTCTAAGCAATTTTGACATTTGTGTTTGGTAATTTTGTCACTAATTTTACTACTTTTCCACAAACAGAGCATTCACCTATAGTACATTTATTGAAAGTTTTATTATTACAATTGTCAATTTGGCAATGCCTGCGTTTCTTTGAATCTGCATTTTTTGGTTACAAAATTGAGCTACAAATGCAATATTTTAGTATGTGAAACAAAACATAAAATTAAACAGCTACACGAAAAAACAAATTGGGCCCAAATCTGTGAGCCCAGAAATCCCAGTTTTATTTTTTTTTAAATGACCCCTTGGTAGTTCTAGTGTTAAAGCAACGTTCAGTTCGAAAATATCAAAATTTATATTATAGATTAATTTCCAAGCTAAGCGAAACAGCCATTTACCAATTGAAAGCTAAAAATATCATTACGTTTAAAGCATTATTCCTACCGACCTATATAATGACTGGACGCAACCTAGACCGAATAAAAGAAGAGGAGAGCATTTACCGAATCATCAACTGATAGGCGCCATTTTTAGTACTTCTTTTTAAGACGAAAACAATTATTAAAGTCGATGAAACAACTAAGAGTAACAACAAACCATTTGAATACATTGAATAGTCAAAATATCCAATGATAAGGAATAGAAAAATGAATAAATGACCCTGTGACGTCATTTTTATGGACGATTATTTCTTTAAACATAACATAAGGTGACATCATTGAACATTTATTGTGGGATTTCCTTTTTATATTCCGTAAACAACTCCATTGTTCCACCAAACGAGCAGTCATTTGTGGCCCAAATACGTATTCAAATAACTTTTTAGCTTGAATACATTTTTCAAGTCCGTTGAGTATTCGTTTATTATATAAGTCGATGTGTTTTCCATAGATGAGACTTAAGACTTGCGCTTAAACAGTGAGCAGGCATTTTTTTTAAATTTACCCCTACAAATAATGTTCATCCAGAAAGACGTCAAACTTTGTGAGAAATTGTGGCTGTGAATGATTTTAAAAAGACTTGACATAGAAAGAAAAAAAACTGAGAACATAGAGACATCTCTCTGGCCTCTCTTTTATTATAGTATTAAACCTCACAAACCTCTCCCTTTTTCATAACAAAGCTGTTATTATTATTGCGTTACATTAAACAGCTTGAGTTATTTAACTCTAGAGGAGGAACCTTGATACGGAGTTCCCCCCTGTGTCCGGAGTCACTTATTCGACAGGATTCCTGGACGAGAGGAACTCCATCGTCTCTTGTCAGGACTGACTTGTTCTTATGGTAAGTAGTTGAATGCCTCCCTCGTCACGGAAGGCTCTCTAGGCTTCCTCTCAAAGCTTATTAATTCTCTTAGCATTTTTCTGGCCGATTTGACGACGAAAGTGAAGGAGGAAGACAATAAGGCCGCCCCTCATAATTCATCTAGAAGATAAAAGAAACAACGCATCAAAATGTATTGAATTTTTTGTAATAAATGTAAAAAATAATAAAATAATTAGTAAAAATCTGTTATGAAAAAGGGAGAGGTTTGTGAGGTTTAATACTATAATAAAAGAGAGGCCAGAGAGATGTCTCTATGTTCTCAGTTTTTTTCTCTTTCTATGTCAAGTCGGTATTAAAATCATCCACAGCCGAAATTGTCAGAGCCTGTGTTTAAAATGTTGCCTGTCTTTTGATTCGTCAGCTTGCCCAGCAATATACTCCTTGTATATTATTTTTATAAAGATATGTTAAAAGATATAGAGAGCTTTTTCCCTTCATCTGTATTCTGTGTATTCAATATAAACAAAGTAATTTGTACTAAGTCATCGTAAGCTGATCATATATATATCTCTATGATCAGCTTACGATGACGTAGTACAAATTACTTTGTTTATATTGGACACAAAAATACAGATGAAGGAAATAAGATCTCTATATCTTATATTTCTATGGTTAAACTCAAGATTACGCTCATAAATTGGATACATTTCAGCATCTATGAACCAATATTTGATGAGTCATTTGAGAAATCCAGATATAACTTGTAAAAATTCAAAATCGTAAGTCATTCACGGAAGCCGGGGAGACCATAATATGCTAGAGCAATGAACTTTAATTTGTATAATATTATTGATATAGTCGTGTGAAAAACAAATGATTAGACATTTATACACAATGACAACCTTTAAAATACTTTAATATAATTCGGCAAAGAAAATTACATATAATTATTTCTAATGTTTGAGTTTAAATTATCTTAAAGAAACTATAATTATGTGGGTAAACGAAAGGCGAAATAAATATTTATATACATATATGAAGGAGATCTCTCTTAGAACTCTATTTTACAATAAAATATATAATGCTATCGTAATATAAATCCAAGAATGGGCGTATAATTTTATTTTGATGACAGTTTAAAAAAACTTTTCCTAGGAATTAAAAAAATATTTGGAAGGATTTTTGTAACTCTATTTTTTTTTGGCAGCCGTACATGCCATTGAATTTAAATTTCTTTTTATTCTTTCTCACAGAATAATGTTAACGATCCTAATAACTATTTCATCAAAGATAAGTTTTCTTCATTATTTGACATAATTTATAGATATAACTTTAAATAATTAATCCTTTTACATATTATATCATGTACAATATTAAAAAGAGCATAAATAAGGAAAATGAGTATTATTGCGAACAAAAAAATTGAGTTGTAAGACATCTTGCAAGGAACTTTATCGCCCTTGCAACACACAAGGACACCAGAGACATTTCCCTAATAGAACAACTTGCCCTTGTTTCAACCACATCGTTAATTTGTTATTTGATAAGAAGTTATCATCACAATTTAAAAAATGTAATTGCTTCGTTATCAATTTTCAAGTCTAAAGATGGAGCTTTAAAATTTAAGATCCTTCCTCATATGAGTCTTCCTGAGTACTGAGCTGATTTGTACTAAATCAAAGCCAGTGAACAAGAATATGATGTTTGAAACAGTTTATTGGCTTTCATTTTTAAGATATGCACTCATCCAAGAATTACTTTGAACGATAAGCTTCATTATGGCACACCGTATTAAACTTGTTTGATGTACAACATTGTATCATCAAAGCTGATGAAAACCCATAACTTTGGTATTTGGAACCTGTAAAGCATTATCCAAGTCCAACATAAAGTGACATTGCATTAGCAAAGATCAAAGCAATAGTCTAATCGAGTCCAAAATCAAATTTGTATAATAAAAAAGCTACCAGTTTCAAGTCACTCTTCAATTCTCTTGTCCTTTTGCTGGTGCGTAGAACTATGAGATAATTTCTGAGAATGCCTCGCAATTGTGCGAACAAAGCACACAGCTTCTGCTACATTTGTGGTGAAGTAACTTTTTATTCACAGGACCATAAGATTAGTACGAGGATTTATATATAGCTAGTAAGAGACGTTTATTTATCTTGCTCCACGAAAAAAATTAAATTAAATTGTATTACCGTGGCTTTTGGAGTTGTTTCGGGTATCCAGGATTCTGCTACATTTGTGGTGAGGTAACTTTTTTCTTCACAGAACCATAAGATTAGCGCAATGGTTAAAATAGCCTACCACCATTACTTTGGTTTCAAGAATTGGGACCAAGATACAACCTGGGGCCCACATGTTTGTTGTAATACCTGTCCACAAATCATCGACAGTGGTTGAGCAAAAAGAGAGAGATTCTGTGTCAAATGATCTGTAGGGAACCTTCTAACCATTCCAGCGACTACTAATTCTATCTGCCTCCACCAATCAACAAAGGTTTGGTGAAAAGGAAATGTACAGTACCCTGACAATCCCTCAGCAAGACGACCAGTACCCCATCAGGGTAATATACCATTTCCTATACTACTAGAAGAGTCGACTATACATACTATACATTCAACAGCACCTGTGCTACCAAAATGTGTGATTCTGACTTCAGTCCATCACATGCTGAACCTATAGAGTCTCTCATGACAAACAGAATGAATTGAACGATTTGGTTCATGATTTGGAGCTGCCTAAGTCCAAGGCCGAGTTGCTTGGATCCAGACTGCAACAGTGAAATTTCTTGGCAGCGAATGTTTCCATCTCCAGCCAGAACCAGGCAAAAAAGACCTACAACTTTTATTATCCAAGGAAGGGGACATAGTATATTGCCATAGAATATCTGAATGATATAAGCTCTGATGTTAACTTTTATGCTAGAGATTGGTGCCTCTTCATCGACCTATCATTGGCTTAAAACCTATCCCCATTGACCAAGCTGCTAATATGAAAAAACTGTTGGCATGCATTAAGTATGATCAGCATGAATGGCTTTTTAGTGGTGACTTTAAGATAATTGCACATGTGCTTAGTCTACAAGATGGATTCAATCATGTAATATTTTTTTTAATATTAGTTATTACTTCTCAAAAGTAATATCCTACTTTATATTAATATTACTTTTTTGAGCATTCCGAAACAATAAGTAAAGGCAATTCAAACAGTATTTGTAAAAGTCCTCACCAAACCTAGTTTGCATTTTATGTCCACTGGGTGACGTCACATAACACATTCACAGTTCATTATTTTCATCAAAAATGCCTGTCAAATATTTTTTTTCACGAAAGTAATATGCAATATATACACTCGGAGAGTGCAAACCTCCGCCGTCACGGGGTCCTCATGAGCCTTCCGAGGCGGATTTTTCACGACTGGGGTGGCGTAGAGGGACGGGGGAGGGTTCTCCTCGAAGGAAATTCCGAGAGGTGGACGCTCCCGGCACCCGATTTCACAGCACAGCGACATCTATTGGCAGAGTAGGCTAACTTGAAATATGTATTAGTATTTAGCTCATTTTGCATCTTAATTCTGCACTCAGAGATGCCAAAATTTAATAACTTGTTCTTTTTGGCATTTTCAACAACTCCACAAAGTTTCATCTGAATCCGTTCCGTACTTTTTGAGTTATCCTGCTGACAAACAAACCAACAACCAACGCCAGTGAAAACTAGAGGCATATATACACTCAGAGAGTGTGTACCTCCGCCGATCCCACAACATTCCCATTCAAACATTCTCCCTTTCACACGCCCGATTTTCTATCTCTATCATTGTTTCCTCTCTGTTAGCTCATTTTGCATATTAAAAAAGCACTCAGAGACGGGAAGAGGAAGAAGTTTAAGCTACGTCACTGGGTTAACATAGTCCTGAGCTGATATATGAACAATAATACGTCAATGAGTATTTTTTAGCGTTTGTTCTTTCCTACTCCTGAATAGAGACCCCATTTCATTTATTATTTTGCTCATTTTGCATATTAAAAAAGCACTTAGAGATCCAAAATTTAATCACTTGTTCTTTTGGCATTTCCAACAACTCCACAAAGTTTCATTCGAATCCGTTCAGTACTTTTTTGAGTATCCTTCTGACAAACAAACCAACAAACCAACAAACGCCAGTGAAAACAATACCTCCTTCGGCGGAGGTAACTAGAGGCATATATACACTCAGAGAGTGCGTACCTCCGCCGATCCCCACAACATTCCCATTCAAACATTATCCCTTTCACACGCCCGATTTTCTATCTCTAATCATTGTTTCCTCTCTGTTAGCTCATTTTGCATATTAAAAAAGCACTCAGAGACGGGAAAGAGGAGAAGTTTAAGCTACGTCACTGGGTTAACATAGTCCTGAGCTGATATATGAACAATAATACGTAAATGAATATTTTTTTAGCGTTTGTTCTTTCCTACTCCCTGAATAGAGACCCATTTCATTATTATTATAGTAGTATTTTGCTCATTTTGCATATTAAAAAGCACTTAGAGATGCCAAATATAATCACTTGTTTCTTTTGGCATTCCAACAACTCCACAAAGTTTCATTTGAATCCGTTCCGTACTTTTTGAGTTATCCTGCTGACAAACAACCAACAAACCAACAAACACCAGTGAAAACAATACCTCCTTCGGCGGAGGAAACTAGAGGCATATATACACTCAGAGAGTGCGTACCTCCGCCGATCCCCACAACCATTCCCATTCAAACATTCTCCCTTTCACACGCCCGATTTTCTATCTGTAATCATTGTTTCCCTCTCTGTTAGCTCATTTTGCATATTAAAAAAAGCACTCAGAGACGGGAAGAGGAAGAAGTTTAAGCTACGTCCTGGGTTACATAGTCCTGAGCTGATATATGAACAATAATACGTCAATGAATATTTTTTAGCGTTTGTTCTTTCCTACTCCCTGAATAGAGACCCCATTTCATTATATTAGTAGTAGTATTTGCTCATTTTGCATATTAAAAAGCACTTAGAGATGCCAATATATAATCACTTGTTTCTTTTGGCATTTCCAACAACTCCACAAAGTTTCATTTGAATCCGTTCCGTACTTTTTGAGTATCCTCTGACAAACAAACCAACAAACCAACAACGCCAGTGAAAACAATACCTCCTTCGGCGGAGGTAACTAGAGGCATATATACACTCAGAGAGTGCGTACCTCCGCCGATCCCCACAACATTCCCATTCAAACATTATCCCTTTCACACGCCCGATTTTCTATCTGTAATCATTGTTTCCTCTCTGTTAGCTCATTTTGCATATTAAAAAAGCACTCAGAGACGGGAAGAGGAAGAAGTTTAAGCTACGTCACTGGGTTAACATAGTCCTGAGCTGATATATGAACAATAATACGTCAATGAATATTTTTTTAGCGTTTGTTCTTTCCTACTCCCTGAATAGAGACCCCATTTCATTATTATTATAGTAGTATTTTGCTCATTTTGCATATTAAAAAAGCACTTAGAGATGCCAATATATAATCACTTGTTTCTTTTGGCATTTCCAACAACTCCACAAAGTTTCATTTGAATCCGTTCCGTACTTTTTGAGTTATCCTGCTGACAAACAACCAACAAACGCCAGTGAAAACAATACCTCCTTCGGCGGAGGTAACTAGAGGCATATATACACTCAGAGAGTGTGTACCTCCGCCGATCCCCACAACATTCCCATTCAACATTCTCCCTTTCACACGCCCGATTTTCTATCTTTACCTCCGCCGAAGGAGGTATTGTTTTTTTTAATCATTGTTTCCTCTCTGTTAGCTCATTTTGCATATTAAAAAAGCACTCAGAGACGGGAAGAGGAAGAAGTTTAAGCTACGTCACTGGGTTAACATAGTCCTGAGCTGATATATGAACAATAATACGTCAATGAATTTTTTTTAGCGTTTGTTCTTTCCTACTCCCTGAATAGAGACCCCATTTCATTATTATTATTATTTTGCTCATTTTGCATATTAAAAAAGCACTTAGAGATGCCAAAATTTAATCACTTGTTCCTTTGGCATTTCCAACAACTCCACAAAGTTTCATTCGAATCCGTTCAGTACTTTTTGAGTTATCCTGCTGACAAACAACCACAAACGCCAGTGAAAACAATACCTCCTTCGGCGGAGGTAACAATACCTCTTTCGGCGGAGGTAACTAGGATGTTACATATTAGTTATTACTTGAAGTAATATCTAATATGATAGTTATATTACTGCGACTATCTAGAGCAGGGATGCCAGGGTGAAATCGGTCAGGGGCCGGACTGTTTTCAAGTGGGACCTCGGGGGGCCAAATTACCGGTACATTTTTGGCCTTGCATCACTAAACACTAAACAAAAGTAGATTTAAATTTGTTGATATTGTATCATAATATTATTTATTTATAAAAACACTTCTCAACCACTAACGTACGGGCCAAATGAGATGTCCATTCGGCCGGTTCCGGCCGCGGGCCGCCACTGATCTAGAGAGAACAAAGTAATATAATACTCGCACGCGCGTTTGGGGAACAACACCTATATATATATTATATAATATATATATATATATATAATATTATATATAATATATTATATATATAATATATATATATATATATATATATCCTCATGCCTTGTTGAGTATGTCTATATCCTCATAAAAACTGAATGAATAGCTGTAAATAGAAAATATTGGCATTTTTCGCTTCATCAAAGGCTTGCCCGTATATAGTCTATTGTATCATATGGTGTCCTATTATCATCAAGTATGATGATGATGATAATGTATTTTCTTTCTTTTCCTTGCCTAAGGGGGAAGGACAGAAGCACCATAAAAAATGAGAAGGTAATGACATATATGTAATATACTTTATGCATGCCTGCTCATATCTATTTGTTTATGCTCAGAGTTAATAAACTATGAACAATGAAATATTATTTGAAAGGGTTTTATTTATCATATATCGTTATACATTTTGTATTATTATTATTATTATTATGTGCCTATAAAATAACATAAAAAACTTATGAGCCTGAACACACTACATACGCAGTATTCCATTTTCCTGTCTACATGTGTCATGTTTGAAATATAACAGCTCAGAGATTTGTATTGGTTTCGTAGATTTCAAAGAGGGATTTCATTCAATATGAATAGTATTTTAATTTCAAAAAAATAATAATACCTGGATTCTTCATATATGTTCTTATAATGGTTCTATCCAAGAGGAGAATATCTCAATGTAAGTTTATATGGATAACATACAAATAATTTGGTTTTTGAAATATATTGAATTTTTTTTTAAAGTTTTGCCGCAGTTTTCCCGTATTTGCTTTAGCTGTTGAGACATAAATTTCCAAAGCTTATATAAGATTAATATATTCAGCAAAAAATGTAACGTACCTTGGAAAAAACTTGCTTTTTTTCCTTTTACATTTCAATGATCTCTTATTAGATAGCTCCTTTTATTCTTACAATCAGTATATCAAGCATGCGAAGGTGTTCTAAAAATATGCTCCTTTCATCGAAGGGATGTCTTTGAGATTGAACCACTAGCACGTTAATGATGGAGTTGCACTATTCATTTGTTGGTGTGAAATTTGTGTGTAGTAAATTTTTGTTGTCCAT
This sequence comes from Caligus rogercresseyi, assembly GCA_013387185.1. Lineage (NCBI taxonomy): Eukaryota > Metazoa > Arthropoda > Copepoda > Siphonostomatoida > Caligidae > Caligus > Caligus rogercresseyi. The sequence continues at coordinate 18,626,833 of CP045891.1, forward strand.
AGCACTCTAGCTTGCTTCATGGCTACAAGAAATTTATTTATAATTATAATACAGCTAATTTGAAAACATTAAATTAATTTAATCCGATATATGAATCTTATTACATGACATTATATATATATATATATATATATTATATATATATATATATATATATATATATATATATATAATATATATATATATATATATATATATATATATATAAGAGGTATGATAAAAAAGTATCCGACTTTTGTTTTATTGGTCAAACGAACACAGCTATGGGGGCGGGACTTGCTGTGTGGTTGGGAGCATGACTACTGCGCATGCTCATTTTTTTCTACAGCTCCAATACAAGTCAGTCGGCGTCAGGCCATTCATGATTGAACAGGTGCAAGTGAGTGTCGTCGGATTTTATTTTCTTTAAAATGTCAGAAAAAGTCGAACAGCGTTATTGCATAAAATTTTGTTTTAATCTTGGTGATTTGCAAGTGGAAACAATTCGCAAGATTAAAAAAGTGTTTTGGAAATGAAGCGATGGGCACCACACAGATAAAGGAGTGGTACAACCGCTTCAAAGATGGCCGCTCGTCAGTTGAAAGTGAACCAAGCTCAGGGAGGCCCTCAACATCGAAAAACGATGCCATCATTGATCAAGTGAGGAACCTGGTGATGCAGAACCGCCGAATCACGATCAGAGAACTTGTAGACGAGGTGAATATTAGTTTTGGTTCCATTCAATCCATTTTTGCTGTTCGACTTTTTCTGACATTTTAAAGAAAATAAAATCCGACGACACTCACTTGCACCTGTTCAATCATGAATGGCCTGACGCCGACTGACTTGTATTGGAGCTGTAGAAAAAAATGAGCATGCGCAGTAGTCATCTCCCAACCACACAGCAAGTCCCGCCCCCATAGCTGTGTTCGTTTGACCAATAAAACCAAAAGTCGGATACTTTTTTATCATACCTCGTATATCCATCTTCGTTGGATACAAAAATATTTATTGCTACATAGAAAAGTAAATTAAATATAATTCAAGGAAGCAAAAAAAATACAAATCGGTGTTTGATAGTAAACAAATGATCCCTTTCAATAGATATCAAATATTCATATCAAAAGAAAACAACATTAAGTAAATAATATGTTATCAGCCAACACACATAAACTGCCTTTACTAGAATAGAATAAATATTGATTGATAGATTAAGTTGGTCAAAACTTTTTCACAAACATACAGAGAAAACATCAGAAATTTTGCTCTATAATATTTGTAAAGAATAGTCATAAATAACACAGGACGACAAATTTTGGTCAATCTCCCATGATTGAACGAAATGTACATAAATAACTAAAATGAGACCTCCTCAATCCAAGTCTGGTCTTACATTTGTATATCAAATCCCGCAACAATTGTAAACATTCACCGAACCTATCAAAAAAAATTCATAAAGAAAATATTTATTTATTATTTATTCATTTGCTGATATCATAAGTGTAAAGGATATGTTTGGTTTGGGGTGGGGGGGCAGCATTCAATTTGCTTGAATTTTAACAAAAACTGTTAATTTGGTGTACAAATAATCGAATGAAGAAAGTTATGTAGATTAATGTTTTTTTAATAGTAATAACATACTATTCATTACATTATAGTAATTTGGTTATAATTCAAAATCCGGTTTGCTTTCTTAATTTCATATTTTTCTTCAACTTAAATCCCGAAACCTCAACCAATTTGTCCGACTTTGAGAACTCCGCCGAATTTTGGGGAGCCTATGGCTGATATATATATATATATATATATATATATATATATATATATATAGATATATATATATATATATATATATATATATATCAGGAAACAACCGGGTACCGGCACGGTGTCTAAAAATCACCAGGCACCGGGCCACATCAATCATAGCGCTCTTTAACTATAAGTATAAGAGTATATATAAATACCTAAAAGATCCATTTTTATTTGATTTTCTTACTACAATGGAAATGGCCAAACAATATTTTCTGATCTTAGATTTTTGGAGGTAGATGTGGGTCTAAAATGTTATAGATAAATATGATTTATATATTGGTATGAGAAGACTATACAGACGGGAGAAATGGGATTTCTACAATTACGACGGAGTAGAATTATTGAAACGGATGAGCAAGAACATGAGCCCCATTTTGAATTTACTATAGACTAAGATATTTTTTTAATCCTCAGAATATTTGTCATGTATCTTTGTTACGGCTACCTAATATAAGGGAGAAAAATGTCTGCATAAAAATAGTCTCACAATTACATTTACTTTAGATTTGCTTGATTCCTGCTAATCATACTAATGTTTCACACTCTATTGGTGGATGTAGAGCATCTCAAATGGTATGTTATACCTTTTGGTATTTTAAGTTCGACCAGCAAAAATAAATAAGATCTCAACTCCAATGTAACGATAAGAAGCCATTGAAATTAATATTATAAAATGGGCCTCGAGTTCAATCAAAACATACCGGGGTATTGGAGTATCAAATCTTTGCCAAAGAAGTATTGTAACTAATCATGGGTACAGTGGAATCTGAGGACCCCTTATTGCTTCTTATCCTGGCCAACCTCACCCCCTATCCAAGCATCACCTTATTTGTTATCTTGATGTACAACCTTAGAAAAATGGAACACTGAACGTTCTGCGAAAAAATTAAATGAACGCTGAATGGACCCAAGACTGCTCATGACATGAGTTAGTATAAGTATATGTTTTACCAAAGAAAATATAAAAGAACTAGAAGCGCAATACAGAATGGAAAGGAGTATTGGCTGTGTTGCCTTCAATAGAGTTACACAGCTGACCTCATAGGTTCACAAAAATGTAAACAAATTAAGTTAAGAACCATTTTCAGTATAAGTGTGACTCTCCTATATTCAGATCTAGGTCTGTATAATAAAGTCTGGGCAATACAAAATAAACATGTAGCAGTGTGACTACTCAATGACGTCACTGGAGAACGATTATATTTATCTCTCTCTATATATAAATCAATCTATCTATCTATAATATATACCTATTTATGTATGTGTGTGTTTGTATAATAAATAAAATAAATATTTATATAAATATTAATTATTATGATAATATATATATATCGTTCTCCAGTGACGTCATGGAGTAGTTATACTGCTAGGTTCATGATTGTTTTTGTATTGCCAAGACCTTATTATAAGACCTTTTTTTTAGATCAGCGTTATATTTATTGATTAAAATGCCAAGTTGCTCTGCATATAATGCTCTTCGATCAGTATGATCAGTAATTATATTTACATAGAATGAATGTATGTACGATCTATTATTTCTTTCTGACCTTAGGTCTAATGAATGGGCAAAGAAAATGAGAAAACGAAAAGGGAAGGCATATGAAGCGAAAGAGGAGTGAAGAAGAAATTCAAATCCTTCAACAAATATTATTCTCGATCATTGTTACTCTGTTTGGTGATGAAAGGGGTACGGTTTACTCGATCTCCTACCTGAGCTAGAAACAAAGAGAAACAACACTTCAACACGGCCATCGTGTTAACATTCCTCACAAACCTCTCTATTATTGTACTTATTATAGAAGAAGAATAAAAAAGTATTCGTCCTGCAGAGTGCTCCTGCCTTGTTCTTATTATTGTTATTGTTTACATTGATTCATCATTGCTTGGGATCAAATTTCTCGAATGGGAGTGGACGGGTGGCATGATTCCAGTCATTATATTTGCCCGTCTCGTCTCATCCTCCTCCTCAATGATCGGAGGAGGAGACGAGACGTTTGGGAGCTCCTTCATCAATGTGGTCGCTCCTAGCACTGACTCGGCTCATGAATATGTTCAACGGGACTCGCGGATCCAGATTGATCTATGGGACTGACTCGTTCTGGGATGGATGTGTTTATGGGAGATTCATTCATCTGTACGACCCGGGTAAGTACTTCAATGAACTTCTCGTCACAAAAGCTAGTTCTTAAGACCTCTAAATATAAAATATTAAATATATATATATATATATATAAACGTTGACTCTTTTAGTATTTTATGAGCGACCTGACGAGGAAGACAGTGAGGGCCTCGTCGTCTGGGACAAGCGATCTACATATCTGGGCAGCTCTGGCAAGACATAACTGATGAGAGCGTTTCGCGTCATAATTTCGGTGGGCCCGGAGTCCCTCGAAAATAAACGGACACTAAACATGCTTCAAAAACTCCCCTCCTCAGAGTACTTTAAACTCTGGAAGAGCCCCACGCAGTATTCCTTCAACAAGGAGGGAAATTGCCTCATCGGCATCCAAGGAGGAGCTGGACGTCAACAAAGTTCGAGGGATTCACAAGGCATACAAGGACATCTTCGTGCGCTTCTACTTCTGCTTCGCTCAAATCATCCTCTGTTCCACCATCAACGGTATCAAAAACACGATCAGTGCCGGGTCCTCATAATCTTGGTTCTTGGAAGGGTGTTCAGCCACGGAATAGTCCTGAACCTCCTCACATACATGTTCGTTGAGAAGCAGCGAAAAAACGCGGAGTTCCTCGCGAATGCCATTAAACGCCTCGTTCTTAGTTTTCTCGATGGCGAGGAGTTGGCCCTCGTAGCTGCTGTGAACGGAGAGGCCACGGATCTTGGCGTCTCCATGTTACCCCTTTTGGGCGGCGTCTTTACCTCGGACAAGGCCACGTTCAGTACCCCCTACGGACACTACCAATGACAGGGAAAACTCTGGAGACGCTCATCTGTCTCCTGTGTTCGCGTCAAGGCGCGGTTTTCTAACACGGCGACCAAGCAGGACCCACCGTTAATATTTTTATAATTCTTGTTTAACCCATTAACTCCGGAATTATTATTTTCTCTTGATTCATCTAAAAATTATATCAAACATTCATTTTATTTTTGCTCATAAAGCCAATCATGCCTAAAATAGGCCCCATGTCCAAAAATTAACACTAGGAGTTAATTAATACATTTTTATATTATTTTTATTCTTTAGAAGAAAAATAAATTCTACATACATATTTTCTACATATTATTTATTCTTCATAGAAAACAAAAAGTCATTTACTTACTAATTTATATTAACTTACAAAAATATAATTAATAATTATATTTTGTGATAAATTTCTAAACAATCGATACAAAGTCCAACGTTAATTTACAGTATTCCGGGTGAATTATCTGACAATTTCCATGAAATCGGTAGTCAATCTCTCCTGGGTTATACTTTTTTCTTTCCAGATGCTTTAGGCTCTATGTCATATTTCTTTATATAAGCCATGGCTATATCTATTCGGAAATGTAACTGTGAAATACATAGTGTTTCACACTCTTTGTTAATCTACCATACGTTATTTATTGAGGCGTCGTTTACCCGGGTGAATATTGGCCACCACCATTTTTTCCTCTAATACCTATTCGATAATTATTAATATTCTGATTCATTAGATCTGTGCCTCCCATATACTGGTTATATTGATATATGCTGTGAAGGACTGGAAGCTGAATCGTTTAATTTGTTACTCCATCTTTTTACTTTTTGGTGGGGCTTGGTACGATATATTGCCGATGCAATTGTAACAATATCGTTCCATTGTGTCACATGAACCGAACTATCTCCTAAACCTGACAAAGCTATTTCCATCGGTCATCTTTCCATCCTTGACGATCATCTGTTTTTGAAGTGGGAAGTTCTTATCTATGATGGGTTTCGATCTGAAAATTCCAGACCGGTCGGAATCGGTCTAGAATAGCTTTCGGTCTGTTTTGATTCAAAAGTAGCATTTCGGTCTGAATCGGTCTTGAATAACAATTCGGCCTTTATCTCATAAACAAAAGTGGCTTTTGATATTTTGCAAAGATGTACCCATTCATTTATAATTGAGGTCGAAATACATATTCTATTTTGAAGATATTTAAAGTTTAGTAAGTACTTTTTTATTGTCTCCCCTTCTATTCTTGGTCCTATTTCATTCAGATGATCGATAAAGTGTTGATTGTCATTACATGCATCTTGCTTCTGTAACTTGCCTTAGAGGGTGTAAATGGGGGGGGGGGGGGGGGGGGAGTGGTCTAAAACGATTAAAAAATCCAATCACAATTTGTCATATGTTCGATCAAACTGTAATATTTGATTTCATTGGTCAATAAAGAACTCACTGTATAAGTTATGTATTTGTCTGCCACATTGAACGTTAGTTCTGATTTACAACTCAGAGAATAAGGATGGATTTCCGACTGTTCGTCGACGAGGACATCGCGGTAGCCTTCTGCCGAGATCGAGCCTTATAACCAGGACTTTAATTGCCCCTCGTGTTTAGCCTCCTGTAAGGAAACTAAACACAAGGGGAAAATTGTTTTTAGGTGTACCAAAAAAGTTTGCCAAAAAGTTTTTTCTATCCTTATAGATAGCATTTTTGCCAAATGTCGACTCCCTATAACCAAGATTCTCCATATTCTCTATCTCTGGTCGTGCCCAAGGCCTGTTCGTGACGTCGTTAGAGAAGTCGGAGTCACCAAGACGACCGTCGTCGACTGGGGAAAGACCTTCCGAGCGATCTGCACCAGGCATCTCCGGCAACATTCAGTTCCTTTGGGTGGCCCAGGAAGGATCGTGGAGATCGACGAGTCAAAGTTCGGGAATCGAAAATACAACCGGGGTCGAGTAATCGATGGACACTGGGTCTTCGGTGGTGTGGAGCGAGGCCCGGGTGGTGCTTGCTTCCTGTTGGAAGTGGAGGACCGTAGCGTCGGAACGCTTTTGCCGATGATTACCGATCGAATTGCACAGGGCTCGACGATCATGTCTGACGGTTTCGCTACCTACCGTCGGATATCTGACTTGGGGTATAATCACCTTACAGTGATTCACAAGCGCAATTTTGTCGATCCTCTTACGGGCGCCCACACTCAATCTATTGAGTCTCTTTGGGCCCAAGTGAAGAAGTTTATGAGGCAAATTGATGTCATGAATACTTCGAGAGAACTTTTTCAATCTTATCTCGATCAATTTTGTGTGAGGAGACTGTTGTCAAATTCGGATATTTTTAACAAAATGCTGGATTTGATAGCTGAACAGTATCATCCACCGATCGGGATTGGACTTGATTAGTTATCTTGTCATTTATAGTATTTGTGTCGAACAGTTTTAATTTTGTAGTGATATGAGCGTCGGATTATAAATATGAATTTATACCATCAATGTATAACGTTTATACCTCACATTTTAGAGTAAAAGTGATATTTATTAAATATCAAACATAGGTAGCATTTTCTTTGTTAATATATTTATTGTTAAATAAAATTATCATTTTTAATAATAAGTACTTGTCATTTTATTATGGGTCTAATAAGTTTTTATAGGTGTACAAAAATATTAATTTGGGACTTGATATTTTACATTCATGGAAGAAGTGGTATTCGTTGGGTTTAAAGATGTATTGCAATTTCAACATTTTGTAAGTTCAACTACTAAAAATAGAATATGTATTTCGACCTCAATTATTAAGTGAATGAGTACATCTAATAATGATTCACCGTTGTATACGTGGAATTTTGTCCAATCTTGTTGAAACTTGGTATACAAGTATATACGTTCAGAAAAGTTCCTTCTATTAATTTGGATAAGTTTGAACAAGATCGATCAAGTTTCAAGTAGATGATAACGGTCATGTCCAAAGTGCTCTTGTATACGCTTCATTGCTTCAGTTTGTTTAACCTTCCTTAACACCGCTAGCTGCAATTTACATTCGCTTCGTTCGGTTTCGTTCGCTAAGTTTCGTTCTCGGGCTTTCACCGAAATAAAAGATTTCCCGGCATTTCACCCCAATAAATAGCTCCATTTTACAATTGGATACATATGGCAACTTTGCTATCTAATCCAGACTTAGAAAGGTTTTCTCCGTCTCTAGCCGCAATTAAAAGAATTGTCTGGGCGATGGAACCGACCCACTATTCGGATTCAGTACTTATATATTGCACCAGTGTAAGGATATGCGTCCATTCATTGATAGATTTGGAGATCCGTCGCTTTTAGAAAAAATTGAGCTTAATACGAAAACTTTTACTCTTCATGATTTAAATGATCATTCTATTTTTAACGTTGGTAGGTTTCGCTATCCTCTACAAAGATCCATAAAATCATTATGTCCTTCGAGGTCGTGGGTCTCAAAATTTACCTTTGTCAGGTTTAGGAGATAGTTCGGTTCATGTGACACAATGGAAAGATATTGTTACAATTGCATCGGCAATATATCGTACCAAGCCCCACCAAAAAGTAAAAAGATGGAGTAACAAATTAAATGATTCAGCTTCCAGTCCTTCACAGCATATATCAATATAACCAGTATATGGGAGGCACAGATCTAATGAATCAGAATATTAATAATTATCGAATAGGTATTAGAGGAAAAAATGGTGGTGGCCAATATTCACCCGGGTAAACGACGCCTCAATAAATAACGTATGGTAGATTAACAAAGAGTGTGAAACACTATGTATTTCACAGTTACATTTCCGAATAGATATAGCCATGGCTTATATAAAGAAATATGACATAGAGCCTAAAGCATCTGGAAAGAAAAAAGTATAACCCAGGAGAGATTGACTACCGATTTCATGGAAATTGTCAGATAATTCACCCGGAATACTGTAAATTAACGTTGGACTTTGTATCGATTGTTTAGAAATTTATCACAAAATATAATTATTAATTATATTTTTGTAAGTTAATATAAATTAGTAAGTAAATGACTTTTTGTTTTCTATGAAGAATAAATAATTATGTAGAAAAATATGTATGTAGAATTTATTTTTCGTCTAAAGAATAAAAATAATATAAAAATGTATTCATTAACTCCTAGTGTTAATTTTTGGACATGGGGCCTATTTTAGGCACGATTGGCTTTATGAGCAAAAATAAAATGAATGTTTGATATAATTTTTAGATGAATCAAGAGAAAAATAATAATTCCGGAGTTAATGGGTTAAACAAGAATTATAAAAATATTAACGGTGGGTCCTGCTTGGTCGCCGTGTTAGAAAACCGCGCCTTGACGCGAACACAGGAGACAGATGAGCGTCTCCAGAGTTTTCCCTGTCATTGGTAGTGTCCGTAGGGGGTACTGAACGTGGCCTTGTCCGAGGTAAAGACGACGCCCAAAAGGGGTAACATGGAGACGCCAAGATCCGTGGCCTCTCCGTTCACGGCAGCTACGAGGGCCAACTCCTCGCCATCGAGAAAACTAAGAACGAGGCGTTTAATGGCATTCGCGAGGAACTCCGCGTTTTTTCGCTGCTTCTCAACGAACATGTATGTGAGGAGGTTCAGGACTATTCCGTGGCTGAACACCCTTCCAAGAACCAAGATTATGAGGACCCGGCACTGATTGTGTTTTTGATACCGTTGATGGTGGAACAGAGGATGATTTGAGCGAAGCAGAAGTAGAAGCGCACGAAGATGTCCTTGTATGCCTTGTGAATCCCTCGAACTTTGTTGACGTCCAGCTCCTCCTTGGATGCAGATGAGGCAATTTCCCTCCTTGTTGAAGGAATACTGCGTGGGGCTCTTCCAGAGTTTAAAGTACTCTGAGGAGGGGAGTTTTTGAAGCATGTTTAGTGTCCGTTTATTTTCGAGGGACTCCGGGCCCACCGAAATTATGACGCGAAACGCTCTCATCAGTTATGTCTTGCCAGAGCTGCCCAGATATGTAGATCGCTTGTCCCAGACGACGAGGCCCTCACTGTCTTCCTCGTCAGGTCGCTCATAAAATACTAAAAGAGTCAACGTTTATATATATATATATATTTAATTATTTTATATTTATATTTAAGAGGTCTTAAGAACTAGCTTTTGTGACGAGAAGTTCATTGAAGTACTTACCCGGGTCGTACAGATGAATGAATCTCCCATAAACACATCCATCCCAGAACGAGTCAGTCCCATAGATCAATCTGGATCCGCGAGTCCCGTTGAACATATTCATGAGCCGAGTCAGTGCTAGGAGCGACCACATTGATGAAGGAGCTCCCAAACGTCTCGTCTCCTCCTCCGATCATTGAGGAGAGGATGAGACGAGACGGGGCAAATATAATGACTGGAATCATGCCACCCGTCCACTCCCATTCGAGAAATTTGATCCCAAGCAATGATGAATCAATGTAAACAATAACAATAATAAGAACAAGGCAGGAGCACTCTGCAGCACGAATACTTTTTTTATTCTTCTTCTATAATAAGTACAATAATAGAGAGGTTTGTGAGGAATGTTAACACGATGGCCGTGTTGAAGTGTTGTTTCTCTTTGTTTCTAGCTCAGGTAGGAGATCGAGTAAACCGTACCCAAAAAAGTACTTGCAAAAGGAAATCCATCGTAATTCAAAAACGATTGAGTAAATGGCTAATAACTTGGAATCGTTCAAATCACAGTT